>CM056498.1:49832358-50558002 GCA_029783415.1 Anisodus acutangulus
ATTCCACTTCCACTCCAGTTGATGCAAAACCCAAGCTTAGTGTCGCGGCAGGTGCACCATACGAGGACCCAACCCGCTATCGCAATCTTGCAGGGGCCCTCCAGTATCTTACCTTTACCAGACCGGATATTATGTATGCTTTTCAGCAGGTGTGTTTATTCATGCATGATCCCAGAGTTGAGCACATGAATGCAATCAAACGCGTCATTCGGTATATTCACGGGACACTGGACTATGGTTTGCACTTGTATCCTTCATCTACATCCACACTTGTCTCGTACACAAATGAGGATTGGGGTGGTTGTCCATACACCAGACGGTCTACGTCAGGATATTGTATGTTCCTTGGCAACAACTTGGTCTCCTGGTCTGCAAAGCATCAGACGACTCTATCCCACTCAAGTGCAGAGGCAGAATATCGAGGGGTAGCTAATGTGGTCTCAGAATCATGTTGGTTACGTAATTTGGTTTTAGAGCTTCATTGCCCCATTCAGAAGGCAACCGTAGTATATTGTGATAATGTTAGTGCCATCTACCTCTCAGGTAATCCGATTCAGCACCAGCGCACTAAGCATATCGAAATGGACATTCACTTTGTCCGTGAAAAGGTTGCTCGGGGGCAGGTACGCGTATGTCATGTCCCGTTAAGATATCAAGTTGCATACATCTTTACAAAGGGTATTCCCTCGGTACTCTTTGAAGATTTTAGGGACAGTCTCAGCGTTCGAAGACCGCCCGCTATGACTGCGGTGGTGTGTTAAACAAGGCAATATACCTGTGATATACATCCAGTATACAAAAATGTATATCACGGGTATTTGTGGAAAAAGGCCCAACATGGAAGCCCAGCAAAGGCCGAGATATCGGAGCCCATTACGGGATTGGTATCTTGTACCAATCTTGTATATATGGTATATATATTTGATGTATACTGTAGTGTATTTGTTACCTAAATTAGGATTATACACTTACCATAATTGTATAGTTAGAATTATGGTAGAATAAGGTTTTAGGAATAGGATTCTCCTATTTTGTAACTTGTATAAATACCTATTCAATTAATGAAAATAATCAAGACGATTATTTCTTTCAACTTCAATAGTATAACAAGTTTGATAATATAATTGAACTCATTAAATTTAAATATGAATCAGCTACGGACAAAGATAAGTAGTAGGTAGTACTAACTGAACTGTGCCTTTTGTGCCCAGTTCTTTAATCAAAGGTTTCGAATTCAAACTCTGGGTGTGAAATTTTTTTGGTAGGAACGCTTCCCTAAATGAGGCCATATGTCGTGCGAATAAGTAAAGGTGTTTTATATAGCTGCTTTTAATGCTTCTTCACCTTCTCCCTGTCTTTTATCTTCTTTTCATTTTCGTTCCTTCTCTATCATACTCCCTGAACACTAAATAATACCAAAAACTCCAAATCAAGATTCACAAACTGTCTTCCTCTTCTCTTTCAAGAAAACTTGTTCAAGAAAAAAATGTCATCATCCAGCTTAAACCATCAAGCAAACAATGGGCTCCCAATATGCCTTGCAGGGATCATCCGTCCACTTCCTCTCTCCAAAGAGTAATTTTTCTCTTCCCTCCAACCCCTACCCTCCCCCCCTCCTCCCACACACACACAAAAATCCCCTCTTTCTTCTCGTATAGATTTACGAGTTCTGAATATAAAACAATGATCTCAAATGTTAGTAATCGTGTTCTAATTTAATTTTTGTACATATTTAGTAGATTTTTTTAATACGTAACATGGTTTAGACCAAAGTTACTGGTTATATAGTTGTGTCGAGCCAGTGAATTGAAGCATGCATCCGCCTATTTCTTCTCGCGCACACACACGTTAGAATATCTGATAAATTATTAGGAGAGGCGTATCTAGGATATCTGAAATATGGATTCACCGCTAAAGAATGGAGAAAAAAGAAATTGCTAAGTCAGAATTGATCCTTATTCCTTTGAGTAAATAACTCAACATTCAACCTCTTTGGAGCATTGGGCCAGCGGACAATATTAGATCAATTCTAAAGAATATATACATAAAATACTTAGTTTAGCGAAGAGGTCATGGGTTCATGTACACCTTAATTTACTTAATAAATCCACACCTGTTTATAAATAGAAGGAAATCTAGAATCCAGAGTCAGTTGGATCAAAATGAGTGTATATATATATATATATATATATATATATATATATATGCATATATAGTTCATTCCAACTAAAAATAACAGGTTCAGTTACATATGAATATTCATGATTTGAATTTAATGAGTTCTATATTACGGATTTTTAGCAATGAACTTATTATATTTGTTGAAATTTTGATAGTTTTTCACTATATAACTTTGTTTCCTGTGAATTCAATTGAATATCCGTAGAACTCACCCTAGGAATACATATGTTTGATAAAATTATTTTCTTCTATTCAATTTGCAGGATGACAGATCACGATGGAAGAAGGGAGGCCATGAAAAAGCTAAGAGTTCAAATGAGAGAAAAATGGAATACAGATCAAGTGAGAAGCCATGGAAGAGACATTAGAGAGAAAATAAGTGAAGCTGATGCAGAACTTATTGCTGCTCTTCTTTCTGATCTCTGTTTGGCTTGTACAGCAATGGCTGCTTAAACCTAAATTAGAACAAAGTATTTATTGGGTTTTATTTTAGTTTCTTTTTGGGGAGTTTGTGAAATATTTGGCTTAGATTTGTGTAAGAACCTCCTAATGAGATTTGCAATTACTCGTTCATATTATTTGTCTTTCTAAGAGTCTGCACATTAGAAAGTAGCTTATGTCTAGGGTTATTATATTTAATAGATTTGTGTGGCAATAAAAGCTAATATTATTAAAGTTTTTCCACATGAGAATACACGGGATATGTTGTTGTTAGTTATATGTTTAAACGTCTCACTTAATTAATGGGTACTCCACTAATTGAATAAGTAGTGGATCGAGAAAAATATTCCTATGTATTTGTCATGACAATAGTTGCTCCAGAATAGTGGTCATTGTAGAAATTAATGGGTTTTATTGAATTTCACCCTAATTAGAGTGAGCATATATAACAGAGTAAGATCAATTTGGTGAAAAATCAAAGAATAAATAAAAATAACTAATCAAATGACTCTTGTTATTAATGTTTTCTAAAAGAGTGTACAAAAGGCTAATATGACAAGCAATGGCTTTTTTTCTTTTTAAATGTTTAATATTTTAAAAAATAGTTTATCAAGTTCGACTAATATTTAAAAGTGGAGGCAGATTTAAGCAATCTTTTGAAAATTGTAATTGGTACAAACCCAGGTGGAACTTGCTTTGGTTAAAGAACACATGGTTTTCTTTTTAAAAATGATAGTCTATTAAAAATACTTTTAGTACAATTGAGAAAAGAAGCGATAGAATGGCAGAATGCTTGATATATCTTGTTATTTTCCATACTACATGAATTCGACCGAAGAACCAATTTTCTCAAATTCTCAGCTTATTTGTCGAGTATGGTGGCTAAGAAATTGAAATGTCGAAGTATAATGAACAAGAGGAAACGTTTTAAACAACATGAGCGAATTCTTCAATGATAAGGACATATTTGACATCACATCCAAACAGAGGGCTAATTGTTGATTTATTCTATTTTTCATAGTTGAGGACCAAATCTGGTCATTCCATTATTGATTCGAGCATATGACCACATTAAAGGCAAAGTTATCTTATTTCCCATAGTTAAAGAGGCAATTTATGCTATTTTCTCATTATTCAATGTCCAAGAGAAGTTAGGGGTCGTCCTCCTTGGAATCGACAAGTTATGCAGAAGAGATTAGTAATACCAAGATTATAAGATGCAATACAGAAATGATAACACAAGAATTATAGTATAAAATTATTTATTGTTGATGTTTGGTCTGTTATAAAATACTTTAGTAAAGAAGACTAACGACCATGTGACTAGGGTAACAAAAATTACTGAATTGTTTTTTGCTCGCATAATACGAGCAAAAAAATTAAGTTCTCAAACATTACAATTCTCTAAATTCTCCAGCAATATGTAAATTCCTAACGTGGTTTATTCAAGTTCTTGAATCACTTTCACCCACCGTCCTAACTCAAATGCCCAACACTCAAAAATGAAGAAATTTCCAACTTATCACTCTTTCAACAAAGATTTCTACCATTTTTCCTGTGTGGGTCTAACAAGTAGAAACTGTAATGTGTGAGTGTGGATCTACAGCAATTTTGTGTAAATGGCAAATTTAAAACACTATGTGCAGAACTCAAAACATGAAACAAGAACCAAAAAATAACAGACCAACAAATCCAATCAAAGTGACACCTCCCAGCCTCAAATGCTTTCAATAGAACAATAAATAAAGAGTACTGAAGAGAATTAAAGAATCAAAGACTAAGTACCAAGGTTAGAAACACCTAGAAAGGGTCCAAATGACACAGGAAAGAACTCCTGATTCAATTTGAATCAGACTTGCTAGTTCTACACTACAGGAAAAGGAAAATAGCGAGATAGGAGCAATTATCAATAACAGAATAAAAAAGGAATTACAGAAGGGAATAGTAGGAAACAAGATGTCCAAAAAGCACATTAAATTAAAACCCTCAGCAACTCATCTTGAAATTTGATATAAAACCAGACAGGAGAAAGGCATCCAGAGTGCTATTGTCACTGCCCATCAAGCAATCTGGACAAACCCAAATTGCTCAATAACTCCACTATCCTCAAAAGAGGCTAGAGAACCGTGACACGAGCTTCTGGAGCCATATCTAGAACTGGTAAAATGTTCAAAACAAAATTGAAAATAGCTAATGCAGTTAAACAAAACTAGTTCATCCATGCAGAATCCCATCAAAAACAATCACTTCTTCTTTTGAGCAGCCTTGGTGACTTTGGCACCAGTTGGGTCCTTCTTGTCAACACTCTTGATGACACCAACAGCAACAGTTTGACGCATGTCCCTCACAGCAAAACGACCCAATGGTGGATACTCAGCGAAGGTCTCAACAACCATAGGCTTGGTGGGAATCATCTTAACCATACCAGCATCACCATTCTTCAAGAACTTAGGCTCCTTCTCGAGTTCCTTACCCGAACGCCTGTCAATCTTGGTCAAGATCTCAGCGAACTTGACGGCAATGTGGCAAGTGTGGCAGTCGAGCACTGGTGCATATCCATTTCCAATCTGGCCAGGATGGTTCATGATGATGACCTGGGAGGTGAAGCTGGCTGCTCCCTTGGCTGGGTCATCCTTGGAGTTTGAGGCAACAAAACCACGCTTGAGATCCTTAACAGCAACATTCTTAACGTTGAACCCAACATTGTCACCGGGGAGTGCCTCCTGGAGAGCTTCGTGGTGCATCTCAACAGACTTGACTTCAGTTGTCAGGCCAGTAGGGCCAAAGGTCACAACCATACCAGGCTTGATTACACCAGTCTCCACACGACCAACAGGGACGGTACCAATACCACCAATCTTGTACACATCCTGAAGTGGAAGACGGAGGGGTTTGTCTGTTGGCCTCTTGGGCTCATTAATCTGGTCAAGAGCATCAAGGAGGGTTGGGCCCTTGTACCAGTCGAGGTTTGTAGACCTCTCAATCATATTATCTCCTTCAAAACCAGAGATGGGGACGAAGGGGACCTTGTCAGGGTTGTAACCAACCTTCTTGAGGTAGGAAGAAACTTCCTTCACGATTTCATCATACCTAGCCTTCGAGTACTTGGGGGTGGTAGCATCCATCTGCAGAAGACATACAACAAAATTAGCAAACCTCATAACATCAGTTTTCAATTGTCACAAGACACAATAAAAGCAGACCTTGTTACAGCAGCAAATCATTTGCTTAACACCAAGGGTGAAAGCAAGCAATGCGTGCTCACGGGTCTGTCCATCCTTAGAGATACCAGCTTCAAAACCACCAGTTGTGGAGTCAATAATGAGGACAGCACAGTCAGCCTGGGAGGTACCAGTAATCATGTTCTTGATAAAGTCCCTGTGTCCAGGGGCATCAATGACAGTGCAGTAGTACCTGGTGGTCTCAAACTTCCACAATGCAATATCAATGGTAATACCACGTTCACGCTCAGCCTTAAGCTTGTCAAGCACCCAAGCATACTTGAAGGACCTCTTGTTCATCTCAGCTGCTTCTTTCTCAAACCTCTCAATGACACGCTTGTCAATACCACCAAGCTTGTAGATCAAGTGACCAGTAGTGGTCGACTTTCCAGAGTCAACATGGCCAATGACCACAATGTTAATGTGAACCTTCTCTTTACCCATAATGCCTAAGAAACTGCATAAAGCACATGATACAAAAAATGGGGGTTATCAAATGCAAGATTCACTCAATAAAATGCCTGCAATCACCCAATAAAGTGATGGAAACTCTTCGATCTAAACTAAGGAAATCAACAATTTTGTGACGCAAATCATGTACATTATGAAAGATGGTGAAAACTGGTAATTATTAATTAACAGATCCATGTTTAGGTTTTTGTTCAAGAAAAATCAACAAATCTAAACTACATAAGCAATAATAAATCAAAATACAAGTATAAAGCATTGGCCTTGTACAAAAGGGTGTAAAACAAAGTACCCAGTTCTTCAAAAACATAGTGTGAACAAAAACAAATGGTTTTGTAAAATAACCTAAAGCTATAGATTGAATCCAAGCCCAATTATACAAATATACAAGACATAAACATGCAGATTTGATCTCAGATTTAAAGCACTGTAATTTGTGACGCCAAAAAAGAGTAAACTTGAGCTGAAAAATTCATAAATATTCAAATCATAAATCAAGTTTTTCAAAACATAGCATAAAAAGTTTGTAAAACAATCTAAGCTTTAGATTGAATATAAAAGACATAAACCATGCAGATTAGATATGGGAACGAAAGCACCATAACATACAATGCTGATAACAAGTAAAACTATATAGATTGAATTCCAAGCACATTTATACGAATACATAAGACACAAAGCATGCAGATTTGATCTCAGATAAAGCACATAACCTACAACACCGATAACGAGTAAAATCAAGCTGAAAATTCATAAATATAACAGACTAATTTATAACAAATAAAACTAAAAATACATAAATATTCAAATCATATATCTTAAACATAAAGGATATACAAAAAATCACAGAGAAACAGATTAATTTTTAGTAACAAATAAAACTGAAAATTCATAAATATTCAAATCATATATCTTAAAAAAAGGATAGACAAATCACAAAGATACACAGACTAATTTTATCTTTAAACATAAGATAAAACAAATCACAGAGAAACATATGAGTAATTTTCACATATCAGTAACAAAATACAAATCTATTACCAGATATTTGCATCGATATTGTAAAATCTGAAAGAATACAATAAAACGAAGAGAAAATGCAACAGATCTAACCTTTTAGAAGACGGCAAATGAGAGCGCTTTGCTAAAACCCTGGCCGCGTAGAGAGAATGAACAACGCAAACCAGAAGTAGGGTTTCAAGTGAGCTCTGAGAGGACTTTATATAGGGGCAGCGTAACAGCTAGGGCTTGTTGTGAGCACTGTGTGTGTGTTTACATAAATATCCCTATTTTTTATATTATTTCCATAGCTAAATATGATATTATGTTACAAGTAGCTCCTTGATTTTGATAATTCTATATGTACTTGATTGTAATTATCTCGATAAATTTTGATAGATTGGATATTTTGCTACAAGCAGCTCACTTTGTTTTAACTTTTGATGGTGTGACTGTTAAAAATTAGAGAAAACATAAAGACAGAATAATGATTACTTTTTGCATCGATTCAAAATAAAAGAGAGTATATCACTATTTATAAATCATTAAAAAGAATAAATAACGGAAATATATTATTTTCTTGTACATTCTAAACTAAAAAGGAAAATAAATATTTGGTAGCTATTATAAATTTAGATTTGGAAGCAAAGTAAATATTCTAAAATATTTTTGAATTAAAAAATATATTTATTATTAATGTAGACCATAAAATAAAAGTAATTATTTTAAAAAGCTTAAAACATATTTACTTATAATATAAGATTAAGCAACTGATGAACTCCATCAATATAAAAGTGAAGCAACACAACTTAACAAGATTAAAATGACAGGGTAGATGAGAAATACATTTCTAATATGACATTATTTATCGAACAGCAAAAGGTTAAATATATCCTTGTACTATCGAAAAAAATCAAATATATATTTAGTTATACTTTGGGCTTAAATATATTCTTATCATTATACTTTGCGTCTAAATATACTCCTCATTCATTAAAATTGTTCAAAATAAACACCAGATTTGATATGACGCGAACAACTCAGTGAGGTCACCACGTGGCATGACATCTCACCACACAACCCATTTAGCCCTATGATATGTTAATTTTCGCCATTGTAGTTAAAAATTCTAGAGAAGTACTACACTTTGATTTCATTTGGGATTTTAATCCTCCTCTATACTATTAAATAATCTCATTCTTCACTTTTACTTCGATGGATAAACTACCGGATTCCGCCAGTGCTACGCCACTGTCTTATTATGCTAAATAAGTAAATGAGCATTTAATATTTCAACACAAAAATTAGTTGCTTTAACACATTTGTGTATGTGGGGTATATCAAAGATTTCAATTTTTGATCTTATTATGCTAAATAAGCAAATGAGTACGTTCGTATCTTAATAATGGTTGTTTTAACACATTTGTGTGTGGGGGTACTTGTCAGGATTCCATTTTTTGATCGTATTATGCTAAAGCAAATGGGTCACAACCACTATTGGCCACCCAACGTAAACAATAAACCGAAAACTCTTCGCAGCACAGTCGGAATTGAAACAATTATCAACACATTTAAGGGAATCGATCATTGACAATCTCCTCAAACTCTCTGAGTCCCTCTCCGCATTCCAACGGTACTGCACTGAACTACAACTACATATTGATCGACTCCTCCTTTATGCTACTGGTCCCACCCCCAAACACAACTAATAACGATTTGGTAAGCGCTTCATCACTGCCGGCAGCGACTCCCAGTCCCAGAACCATCTCAGAAATATGATCCCTCTGAAGAGGCAGAGGAAGAGAAAGGTGAAGAAGTGGAAATGGCGGAAATTAACAATGGGGTGGTGAGGTGTCATGCCACGTGGTGTCCATGTCACCAAGTTGTCAACTCCACGTCAGATCTGTTATCCACCTTGGACAATTTTTACGAAGTAAAGGTATATTATTTTAAACTCAAAATATAACTTTGGATATATTTGAACTCAAAGTATAACTAAGGATATATTTAACCCATTTTTAATAGTATAAGGGTATATTTGACCCTTTCAGTTTATCAAATATTGCTCATACACATCACAATTTAGTGAAATTGTGAAAGAAGAAATCAAATGTTAAAGAAAATGACTAATGTCTTGTTAATAAGCTATAATTTATCCCAAAATTTACCGGGGAAATTATCTTTATGGCTAGTCAAATACTCAATCATACCATTTGCAAAATATAGTACATTTCACATGAAAAAGGAAAGGATGAAAGTTCAACTTGAATTACTCCAAATTGTTGGATTGTTTAAGTGCAAGTTTCTAAACCCAAAAGGGTAAAGATAAGATTGAAAATCATATATATGTTTTTTATAATATGTCACCAATAATAAAACATGTCAATTTCTGGTTCACAAATCATATAATCATGATATTCATACAGATAATATTAAGTTCTTTGAAAATATATATATTCGTATAAATGGAATGTGGGTTGACTGACGAATGATATAAAAGACCTCGAAGAAACACAAAAAAAATTACTCCTAATGAAGAGAATTCAAAATATAGCGGTCAAAGGACATTTACTTCCTTTAGACAAAAGTTTCTAACATTATTATCAAATATAAGCCTCAAACTTTTAAATAAGTTATATCTTCCACAGAATCACGATTTCAAAAAGAGATAGTCAACAGTAAAACAGAATTCATATTGTAACATTCATAGAGTGTTGGCTGATCTTCCTTCGAAAAACAATCATTTAGGTTCTAAATAGATTTTCAAGAGAAAGATGATAGCACTATAAGGCAAGACTAGTTGTCAAAGGCATTAGACAATGAGAAAATCTTAATTATTTTTAACACGCTTATAATAAAGATTACATAAATTATGCTGTAAATAGCCTTGGCTTCCGCATACGGTTTTAAAATCTATCAAATATGTTAAGGCAGCCTTCTTAATGGATATTTGGAGGAAGAAATCTAAATGAATCAATTCAAAGGGATTCAAAAAATAAAATAAGATGTGTCGACTTGTTAAGTCTCTTTTACGGACTAACATAAGCACTCAACAACAACATGTGAATTTAACCATAATATACTGTCAAATGATTTCAAAATTATGTAACAAATGTATGTACACTAAGAAGTAATGACATTACAAATATAAATGATACTAAGTGAACGCGTACTTATAAGTTGGATATGAAGTACTTATGAGTTGCCTACTTAATTTTGGGAATTAAAGATTTAACATTAACTCAATTTCATTACGTTAAAATATTGCTTGACAAGTTCAAGTATTTAAACTTCAAAATTGCAAAGACTTCGACAAATGTAAACCTTGCTATTGCAACCATATGTCAAAGTAATTCCCAATTGAATTATGTTCGAATATTGAAAAGTTTGATGTATATCATGAACTGTATACGATCAAATATAGTATATGCTATAAGTAATTTAATCGATGCACGTGTAATCCATAAAACTCATTGGATGGTTATGAAACCAGTCTTGAAATATTTGCAACATACTCAAAAATTATTTTTATTATAATGAATATTTCACGATTATTGAGGGGTGTAGTGATGCAAATTGAATCACTGGATCAACAGAATTTAAATCCACAACTAGATATACTTTCACAATTGGTAAAGGAGCATTGTCTTGAAAATTATCCAAGCAAACATACATCGTTTCCTCTATAATGGAGATTGAATTCATTGCTTTTGACAAGCGTGGTGAAAAGGCTGAATGATTCCAAAATTTCTTGAAATACATTTCAATTTGGCCCAAATCATTGACACCTACACTTATACATTGCGATAATCAAATATAATAAAAAGAGTTGGGAGCGTTATGTATAACAAAATCTCGTCATCTACGACAAAGACATAACACGGCTAGACAAATATTTTCTAGTAAAATTATCACAATTGACTATATAAAAGTCAATTATCATGTCCTATTCACTTATCAAAGACTTAGTTAGAGAGACTATTGAAAGATCATTAAAGGAACATGTTATATGGCCAAGAACATGTAAATCGTGTTTGTAATTTTACCTAGGAGACTAGAGATTCCAAGATCTAGGTTCAATGAGAGCAAATAAAATTATAGATGACTGTTCAACATTAACAAATAACTCACCCCACTCTAGCAATAAGATAATGCTCAATACAAGGATAAAGTGTTAAGGCTTTTTAATGATTTCTAAGTTTGATATAACATGGTCAAACAATGTATCTATGATTTACACTTTTAGGATTCACCTACGTGAGTGTGAAGTGTTAGCCGTTTCAATGAGATCAAAAATTTCTAAACGCTCATGATACTAGACAGTGTTCATGGTTAAAATAAATACAACAACGAGGATCAATGCTAGTCAAGAGTTAATTGTGTGACTTATGTTTTCTAGGTCTACACTAAATTTTGACGGTTCAAAGTTATCACATATGTCAACTGACCAAGTATATTTATATATATATATATATATATATATATATATATGTATGCATTACATAAAGTTCAAAGAAAAACCTAATTATTCAGCTATAATTAATTCCTATATCGAATCACACAATTTTTTCTACATGATTTTAACATATGGTCATACCTCATTCATGTGGGAATTATTGACTTTTTTATTTGTGAATTGAGGTTGTCCACATAATCCTTCAGTTAAATTGTGAATGATAAATTAAGGGACTTTTATCCCACACAAGAAGAAGGAAAGAAATTTGTTTGGTATGGATAGAAAGACAATTTAGTGCACGGGGTTGCCTTTAGTTATCTTCACACTTTTTCACATCTCTCACTTTATTGGCTATAAATATTAAGATATTCCTCAAATTTATATACGATATTTTGAAACTTTTCCCCTTCTTATCTGCATTTTTCAAACAAAATAGTTGTCGAGTGTGTGCGTTGCTCTATTTTTTTATTTCGTCAAAGTTTTGTTGAAGTATCACTATTACAATGTACTTTATTCCGTTCCAGCATAGGATGATAATTCAGAACCTTGAGCAATAGTAAGGAATTAAATTCCTTAAGGACATATAGTGCAATCTGCTCATAAGTTTAATTTCACTTGACTAACATTCCGTTCTTACTTATATTTTTACTTGTTCTGAATTCAAAAACATGACAACGCAAATATGTCATCATTTTTATGTGTTGGCAAAGTATTTTAAATGTAGCTTTTGTACGATTAAAGAATCAGAAAAAGCATGAGGGCAACATGAAATACGTGAATCATAAAATATAACAGTACAAATCTAGGAAGTTTGTACATGCGAGCAAACAATCATATGACCTTAGTTCAAAAAGTAATGTATAAGGAGATACCCATCCTAGAGCCGACTGACTGTCGTAGTGGATCATTACCGAAGGTACGAGTTTGTTCCAACACAGAACATCCTCTAAGAAGTCATGAAGCCACCCAGCTTCTTCTCCTGCTTTGTCTAAAGCGATAAACTCTAATTCCATCGTGGATCGGGCGATACAAGTTTGCTTAGAGGATTTCCAAGACACAACCCCACCACCAATTGTAAATACATACCCACTGGTAGACTTGGTGTTCTCTATATCAGATATCCAGTTTGCATCACTGTACCCCTCTTGTACAGCTGGATATCTCGAATAGTGTAACCCGAAATTTAACGTGTATTTCAGGTATTGTAATACCCGATTCAACGCCTTCCAGTGATTATCACTCGGATTACGGGTGAACCTAGCCAACTTATTGACTGTGTAAGCAATATCAGGTCGGGTGCAGTTTGTTATATACATCAAACTACCGATCACCTGTGCATATCGCTCCTGGTATACAGGACCAAGATTTTTATCAAGCTTTTGATTTGTATCAATTGGTGACGTTATCGGTGAACTGTCTAACATCTTGAACTTTCTCAAAACATCCTCGATGTAGTGAGACTGAGATAAGACCAGTCCATCAGACGTCTTAGATATTTTAATCCCTAGGATGACATCTGTGATACCCACATCCTTCATGTCGAAGCATTGTTTCAACATGTTCTTAGTCTCTAGGATTACCCTAGGATTGCTTCATGTGATCAACATGTCATCTACATACAGGCATATCATAACAAATGAGTCAGAGTTACTTTTCGTGTAAACACATTTATCACACTCATTAATGGCGAAACCCTTCGATAGTAGAGTACTTTCAAATTTTTCGTGCCATTGCTTCGGGGCTTGTTTTAGCCCGTACAGAGATTTGACAAGCCGACAGACTTTCTTCTCTTGCCCTTGAACCACATACCCCTCGGGTTGGTCCATATAAATTTCTTCTTCCAAATCACCGTTTAGGAAGGCTGTCTTAACATCCATCTGGTGTATCTCAAGATCAAGCAAAGCTGCGATCGCAATGAATACCCGTATGGATGTCATCCGGGATACCGGAGAGTATGTGTCAACGTAGTCAAAGCCTTCTGTCTGCCGATAGCCCTTGACTACCAACCTGGCCTTGTACTTTTCTATAGACCCATCTGCTTTGTATTTTCATTTGAGTATCCATTTACAACCCAACGGTTTATTTACCGGAGGAAGATCAACCAACTCCCAAGTATGGTTATGCAGAATGAAGCCTATTTCACTCTCAATAGCTTCTTTACAGAGCGGTGCTTCTGGAGTTGACAACGCCTTAGCAATTATCCTTGGTTCATCATTAACCATATAAGCTACAAAGTCAGGACCGGAGGATTTATCCTTCCTGGCCCTTTTACTTCGCCTTAGATCCATCTCTGGAGTCTCCAAGTTCTGAGAATCTGGAACACTAGATTCCGGATGTTCAGCCACCTCGAGATTCGCTAGATCTGAACCATCTAGATCCGAGCAGTCAAGGACTCCCGGTTCTTGAGAGCTTTGTGCATAACTTCGTTTGCGAGAGGTTATGTCTTTTTCCTTTCTAGGAAAGGTACCTTCAAAGAATAAAGCATTCCTTGATTCCATAATTGTACCCTGGTGGATATCTAGAATATCTGACTTATGCACTAAGAAGCGATAAGCACTACTGTTATTTGCATATCCGGTGAATATGCAATCTACAGTCTTAGGCCCAATCTTGACCTGCTTTGGCTTTGGTACTTCAACCTTTGCCAAACAACCCCACACCTTAAAATATTTGTAGGTGGGTTTCTTTCCTTTCCATGATTCATATGGAGTTTTGTCTCTACCCTTATGTGGGACTCTGTTAAGAATCGTATTAGCGGTAAGGACGGCTTCTCCCCACATATTTTGGGAAAGACCGGAATTGATAAGCAAGGCATTCATCATTTCCTTCAATGTGCGATTCTTACGTTCCGCCACACCGTTCGACTGAGGTGAGTATGAAGCCGTCGTTTGATGAATAATGCCTTCTTGGGCACAATATTCCTCAAAATACGCTACATATTCTCCCCCTATATCGCTACGAATGGATTTAATCAGTAGGCTTAGTTGGTTCTCAACTTCTGCTTTGTATCGTCGGAACGCTTCAAAGGCTTCATACTTACTTTTTAACAAGTAAAGATAACAATACCTTGTGCTATCGTCAATGAAAGTCACAAAGTACTTGTTTCCCCTCTAGTTTGTGCGAACTTCAAATCACATATATCTGTGTGAATAAGTTCTAGAGGAGCGGTATTCCTTTCGACGGATCGAAGAGGAAGCTTGGTGAGTTTTGCCTCTACGCACACCTCACACTTATGTTGAGGGTTTACGTCGATAGACGGCAACAACTCCATCTTTACCAGCCTTTGAATAGACTTGTAGTTTACGTGTCATAATCTATGATGCCATAAATTAGAAGACTCAAGCAAATAAGAAGAAGGTTCAACTTTATTACTTGGACGCTTTACAGACATGTCATTCACTTTGAAGAGGCCTTCACAGATGAAGCCTCTCCCCACAAATGTGCCATTTTTAGTGAGTACAAATTTATTAGATTCAAACACTAGCCTAAAACCAGCATTAACCAATAAATGTCCAGAAATTAAATTTCTTCTATTCTCTAGGACGTGCATCACTTCCTTCATAGTGAGTTCCTTACCGGAAGTCATCTTCAGGACCACCTTTCCAACCCCCCAGCACGTCCGAGGAAGCGTTGTTGCCCATGAACAACTTCTTGTCGGTGACCGGTGAGTACGTGGAGAAGGCATCTTTGTTGGAACAGATGTGTCTTGTTGCACCTGTGTCCACCCACCACTGCATCGGATTCTCAACCAAGTTGGCTTCTAGCACCACTGCCGAGAAATCATCAATCATGTCATCCAGGAGCGTGTCCTTGACGACATTAGCTTGCGCCTTGCCTTTCGACTTGGCTTTATGTTGTTGCTCAATTTTGAGCTTGCGGCATTCCTTGATCCTATGACCAGGTTTCCCACAGTGATGACAGTTACCTCTGAACGTCTCCGCTGCGTGGGCCTTGCCGCCTTTCTGGAACTTCCGCTTCTTGCTTGGGTTCCCTTTGGCCTCAGCCAGATTTGCCTTTGCCTCAGCAGGTTGTCTGCCCCTAGGTAAGGCCTTCTTGTTATCTTCCTGGATTTGGAGTTTGATAACAAGCTCTTCAAAGGTCATCTCCTTTGTCTTGAGTTTTAAGTAACTCATAAACTCATTCCATGAAGGAAGTAACTTTTCAATCAGCGATGCAACCAAAAACTGCTCGTTTGGTTTCAATCCTTCCAAATCCAGGTGATGTATCATCATTTGGAATTCCTGGACTTGGGACATCACTGTCCTGCTGTCCACCTTTTGGAATTTTAGAAATTTCCCAACGATGAACTTCTTAGTACCCGCATCTTGTGTGTTGTACTTCTTTTGCAGTTTTTTCCACAGCTCTTTGGCAGTGCCAACGGTGTAATAGACCGTGTAGAGAGGGTATGCTAAGTAGTTCAGTATGTAATTCTTGCACATGAAATCGCTATGATTCCATGCGTCACGAACCATCTTCATGTCATTAGTGACATGGATACCAAGGCCCTCTTCACCTGTTTCATTAGGCGAAAAGTCTATTTCATCTCCAGCTTGTGGAGGATCTCCCGTTAGGAATCGGGCCATGCCTATAACTGTTAAGTAGAACATCATCTTTTGTTGCCATCTCTTAAATTCTGATCCCATGAATTTTTCAGGGCGATCATGATGTGAGGCAGAAGGTGGAGCAGCAGTAGTCGGGAAGCGGCAATGTTGCCTTGAACAAGATGGTGGGTGTCGGCGATGAAAGCAGAGTTCTTTGCCGCCTTGGCCAAGCGGCGATGGCGGGAAGGCAGCAACGTTGCCTTGATTGGCAGTAGCAGTAGCAGCAGCATCGGTCATATTTCCAGCCATGTTGCAACAGTTACAATAAGCAAATATTGTCTTAAGATTGTTGGTTTCTCAAAGGATGCAGGAAACGGAAATTACAAGTAAATGCTAATATAAGAATTGAAATTATAATTCATCTAGAAAACTGAAAATTACAAAGATGTTGATCAAGAAAACTGGAAAGAGTTTTTGATTGCTGAGTCGAGTGTGGCACTATGTCCTTAAGACAATATTGCCCCGTATGTATCCTTTATACGTCCTGGACAATTCGTCTCCCAAGATAAAACAACAATGGAACAATTGAGCAAAGGAAACTCAAGAGCTACCGTGAAGAATATTGAGTAACGAAATGATGCTTGGAAGTTGTAGGAAGAATTGTTTTTCTGCTTGTGTATTTTCGTATATTGTAAGTGTTGCTCAACAATGGTGCAAATGGTGTTTATATAGGTGAGAGAGGGATTGTTTAACTGCCTCCATTACATCCATTATTGGCCAAATAATGACCATTATAGAGGTAGTAAAGCCACCAAATAAATGGTGAGAAAGACCAACGGATTGGCCATTATAGGAGGAGTAATTCAGCCAAAATAAATGGCTGAATTGAGTGCTTGACGCTTTCGCAAATTTCGACTTCTCGGAAACTTCCAAACTGTACATCTTGAAACTTCAGGGACCAAACTGTACATCTGAAACTTCTGGGATCAAACTGTACTTCTGGCAAAGTTCTCTGGCCCAAAAAGATAATATCAGAAGACCCACAACCCACAACTCGTGAACCCGTGAACTCGGAACCGGACTGGACGGGCGGCGGCGACGCGCGTGTGGGCTTTCCTCGAACCGAAGCACATATAGGTCCTCCCTCCTTTAAACACATGGGATACCCCTTGGGGTCCCAAACCCTAAACCAATTTCGAGTCTTATATACACAACAATTCTTTCTTCTTCTACCGATGAGGGAGAATTTATCACACACCGCACTTTTTCATGCTTTAAACACCTTACTTCGTGAACCAATATCTCTTTCATTTCTCAATGAAATTTGACGATTCTTGGCCCTACGGTTATCTACGTACTTAGTAGATCATGCATGTGTGAAGAACCGGATTCTCCAATATGCGTAACACCAGTGTTTAAGCCGTTAAAGTTGGTCGATCGCAACTCCCGCCAAAGGCTAATTTCCAACAGTAATTTATACACATTAATTTTCTCTATCTATAACAAAGATAACATAAATTATACTAAATAAAATGTTCCTCCATCTTAAAATGTTTATTTACGGACAATGTTGATAGACATAATAGTCAAAGGTGATGATTGCATGTAATCCTTTGATGACATTAACATGTTTGGCTAAGATTATGAAAAGTTAAACGTTTTAGAGAGTTGAAGTTGTTGGCTAAGTTTTTATGAGAAAAGAAATACTTTGAATATTAGCAGAAATTATTTTTCAGAAGCTTAAAAATTAGCTTCTCTTATGAGCACTTTATAAAGGATTGATCAATTACAAATTACTATTTTAATATAAAAGTAATTTTTAAATTAATTAGTCAAATATAATTTATTGCTTTTTAAATATATATATTTTAATATAAATAAATTTTATAAAATGGCCAAACAAAGCCCTCAAAGAAAAGGACAATTTCCCCCCAAAAATCAGGCGGTTTAATTTGAAGTAAGAAAAATCAATGATGTGGTACAATGGATGATGATGTTCCTCCCTTAATTAGAGATATCAGATTGTTCGAGGAACCCTAGATGTTGTCGGAGTAAAAGATCGTCAACAAGGGCGTTCTAGTGCGTTGTGGATTCTTATCCAAGATAATCTCTTTCTTATTTCTGTATTTCTTTCCCATGACGACTAAGAACAAGCAAATCCAAAATTTCACTTCGGATTTCGGACCTCAACATCGTGATGCTCATGGTGTTTCACGATCAATATAATATTTTATAACTCTAAAAGTTTTAAAAGGAAAAATAAAATTATTTCGAATAATTTCAAAAGAATGAGGGATTAGGGTCGCCCTCGTCCAAGAGAATATCTATGGCTCACCCGACATTGGCCTCGAGTTTGATCCCTAACTATAAATTTTTTTGGTAGGGAGCGCAATTCCTCCACAAATGGATCCGAATATAGTGGGGTTTCAATGGGGTAACGAACATAGGGTGAGAACAAAAAAAACTAGTTTCTCAATATATCCTTACCAACTAGTTTATCAATATAGCCTCAGAAAAAGAAATGTGAAACTTAAGTAATTGAATCCCTTGATCAACTAGTTTATTAATATAGCGGAAGTATCACTATCTATACACTTTGGCGTGTATATGTTGTGTATAAATATATATATATTTAATATAATTGGATGTATATGTTGTGTATAAATATATATATATATTTAATATAATTGGCTGTATATGTTGTGTATAGTTATATTTTAGTATAAAGTTAGGCCTGACCAAATGGGCCGCCTCGATCCATGGCCGGATTTGGTGGGGTCGGGCGGACTGACGGGGGGTGGGTCGGGTCCGCGGGTCGGGTCCTGGCGGGTCTGGTGGGATTTGCTCCAGTCCCGTCCCGATCCCGATCCTGTCGGAATCGGGTCAGGGTGGGTTCCGGCGGGTTTCCCTTGTTTTTTTTTTAATAACATATGTATAAAAAAACTCAATAAACAAGACAAGATAGTGTAATAAAAACACCCCTAGGTTGTTTTTGTGCCTCTTATATTATTTAATAGACATATGATTTTTTTGTAATACAAATACAATTGTCTAAATTGCAACTTTGTGGTGTTGTCCAAAAGTTGTAAATTATATAATAAAATTGCAATTAAAAAATTACATTCTCAAAAAAACCTGTTTTAATTGCTTGATAATTTCTTGTGGTTCTTCAGTTGGAATTGGTATTTGTTGGTCAAATTGATCCATGTCGCTTCCACTATCTTCAGATAAGATTTCGTTGTAGTTTTCGTCTTCTTATTCGTTGATCTCCGGTTGACCGCACCTTCCCCGCTCCGCTTGTATCCAATCTCTGAATAATACTGCAATTTCCAAGCTATCTCCGGCTAATGAGTGTCTGTGGTCTCCTATTTGATATCTGCCTGCAGAAAAAGCGCTTTCAGACGTAGTTGATGACACTTGAATGTTCAAAACATCTCGGGTCATCATTGAAAGTGTCGGAAAGGTCTTCTCATTCCCCCTCCAGTATTTTAGCAAGTCTTCATATCCATCTTCATTGATAACTTCTTGGTACGGTACAGAACCCTGCAAAACAAAAATATCAAACTCGCTAATTTGGTTAGTAGCGGTACGGCCGCACATTCTATTTATGAGGCTTTCAATACTAGCCGCAGAAACAACATGTCTTTTGTGAGGTTGTGTTGAAGATGAAGAAGATGGTATGGAAGCCGATAAGTTACTAGCATTTTCTTGTTGGTAAATCCTATATATTTTTTTGCATTGGTCTTCTACGCTAGACAACACTTCTTCTTTAGTTTGTTCAATATGTGGTGAGTGATTTAAATTTTTGGGACTTGGAGGTGGTAGTACTTCTATACAATCGTAAATAGTTTCAATTAGTGATTTAGTACAGTCTATTTTAATAGTCAGATTTAATACAACTCCAATAATATAAATAGTGTGAATAGAAATAAAATATTTTTTTATTTTGATAAACATTTTTTTAATAGCTGCCATATAAGCTGGTTTTTCCATATATTACTAAGTAATAAAAATATTAGAGTTATATAAAACAACATAGTTGAAATAGTAGGATAATATATACCGGAAAATTCTTTTGTTGCTTGAAAAAATTTCTCTAAAAATACAATAAGTTCGGAAATTTTTACCCAATCACTATCTACAACCATATCAGCTGGATTTTGATTATGAGAGTTAAAAAATAAAGTTATAAGTTTTCTATAGTCATAAGCAACAAGTAGTTGCTCGTATAAAGAATTTCATCTAGTGGATACTTCTTTTGAAATTTTTCTATAAGGTAGTCCACAATCGTGACAAATTTTTTTATATTCTTTTCTTCGTTGTACTCTATTACTTTTAAAAATAAAGTTTATAGCAAATTGTATTTTACTAAGAATGTCTTGAAAAAGTGATAGACCATCCTTTACAATTAAGTTATATATATGGCACACACATTTTATATGAAAATGATCTGGAAAAGATGGAGTTAAACTATTTTTTAAAATTGTAATTGCGTAACTGTTAGAAGAAGCGTTATCCAATGTAATAGCCATAATTTTATCGGTTATTCCATAATAATGGTACACTTGATAAATATTATCTGCAATAAAAGTACCAGTGTGCCTATCATCTATATATCTATACGATATGATACGTTTTTGCATAGACCATTTATAATCTATCCACTGACAAGTTATCGTTAAATAATCATGGCCGTTAGTACTACGACCTATATCAGACGTGATAGATACTTTGTCATTAAAATGATCTAATGAATAACGTAAATATTGTTGATATTCATGTGCTAATTTAAATATATCTCTCTTAACAATTGATCTAGGAAAACCGTTAAAAGCAGGATTATATATATCTCTAATGTAATGAATAAAACTGGGAGATGAAGGAAATGAAAAAGGCAAACCCTCCACAACAACTAATTTTGATATTGCTTCCCTATCCTTATTTCTATGTTTATTGTATTTAGGGCCTACAATTCCCCCCCGTCATTGGGTTAATTTGACTCTGTACTTGGTCCGGGACAATATCAGTATGTGAACCTTGTCCAGATGGAATGGGCATTTGCGCACCCGGTTTTAAAGCCTGGTATTGGGCATACCTAGCTGGATGAGCACTTACTACATGTCTGATTAAACCCCCCGTCCCACCGTGACCTTTTCCAGTTTTAAATTTTAAAATATTTTTACAAATTTTACATATAGCTACTTGATTCTCTACGTCCCTATAAAAAAATGTCCATGCATATGATTTTAATGGTCGTTTTGCTGGACCTCGTCTCATACTAGGGGGAATATGAGACATTTCAGTTGAAGGTGCACTAGTGAGTGTGTTGTCATCAACATTAGTGGGTGTATCATCTAGATCATCGTCTAAATTAAAGTCTTTTTGAGTTCCAGAAAATAGCTCATCGTCTAAATCTAATGGTATTGTAGGAAAATGTTGAGTACCAACAAAATCATCATGTGTAGGAATAAGATGACTAGAAGAAGTACCCTTGCCATGGTTGCCCCTGCTAGAAGAAGCACCTTACTCTTAAACATACCTCTTAATCATTTCATTTTAATTATGATAATAAATAATTAAAGATAATAAAATTAAGTGCACAAAATAAAATAAACAAACAATAATAATTTAATGAAGGAACGAATGTACCAAACGCCGACGTAACGTCGACGTGTAATCGAGAGGTTGAAAATTGAAACTTTGCTCGATGGAAGATCCTCAAGCTAGTTGCCAACTTCACTCCCAATTTCCAAATGAATAAATAAAATTGAATATTTAGTAAACAATGTAGACTTGTACAAAGATATATTGAGAGATTAGACAGATTGTAGGAAGATTTGTGAGAAAGATGAAGAGAAAATGAGTTATTTATAGTTGAAAAATTGGGTTAAAATGTAAATATAATAACTTATGGGTTAAAAATAAATATTAAGGGGTAGGGGGGTTGGGAGAGGGGAGGCCAAAAATGGCCGTTGCCCAACGACCAAAATCTAAAATGGCCGCGGTGCAACGGTTATATTTGCAAAGGGGGACTAGGGGTTGGATCGGGACGGGCTCGGGTCTGGCGGGCCTTGGGCGGGCTCGGGACAGGTCGGGATGAGACATTGTCCCGTCCCGGTTCGAGTCCAACTATCAATTTTTTATTTTTTTTTACTAAGCGAGCTCGGATTGGGGTCGGGCCGTCCCGGCCCGCCTTAGTATAAACTAGATGATCAATGACCTTTGAAGAAAACCAAAAATCTCTTTTTCTACCTATTATAACGGCACAAAGAAAATACCTGCTGGGAGCGCCAAATTCCGCACCCACTTTCCCTTAGCATGATACTTGTCTACCGCAATTCTATGGCTTTGTCGCTGTTTCTCAACGACGAGAGAGCTGTAGTTGCACTCTTCATTGCTCGTATTGTGTTCTCCGTTCCTCAATCTCTCATGTTCGAGTCCCTCTCGCTTTCTCTCTTATCTCTCCTCGCACTCTTCGTCGAGATCGCCGTGGATCAATTATTTCCCAATTCCATTTCCAAACGCTTCAAAATTAGGTATATAATACAATTGCACATGTTGTTGGTGTTTATTCCTAAAAAGTAAAAAAAAAACTGAAAAATTGGGGTTAGCTAGTTTTTTCTTTTGATAACTAGTGTTCCGGCCAACTTATAATTAAATAAATAAAAATATGTTCTCTAAGATGGTCACACACTTCAGTATGATACACATACTCTAATTTTGTCCATTGAACTTTAGAAAGATGTCTTAGATCTCTAGTACTACCTGCTTGATTCTTTCACTTTGTTTATCTTATTATCTTGTTGCTGTTACTGTTGCCTTTCCATCTCTCCTTGAGCCGAGGGTCTATCGGAAACAGACTCTCTATCATTACATGGTAGGGATAAGGTCTGCATACACTCTACCCTCCCCGGACCCCACATGTGTGCGATTATACTAGATATGTTGTTGAACTTTAGAAAGATGTGAATAAATTGTCTAGTGTTTTTGCTTCCACTAGGATTTGAATCTGAAACTTCATCATTCTGAACTTACTTCATTGACCAATAGGCCACACCCTTGGATAGCTGGGGTTTATTTCTTAGTAGATAGTATTTGATTTCGAGTTGTTATGATTGGTTGTTGTGTTGTTTCTCAGACCTGGAGCTTCATCAGGGATATTTCTCGGAGTAGTGACTCTGCCCGGGCTTATGGTGTCAAAGCTGATTCAAATAGCAAGGGCAGCATCGTGAAATGGAGTTGGAATTGTAGGTAATATGGTTAAGTGTTGAGCAATTTGAGCTTTTTACTGGTTTGAGCAGGATCTGCGCATTTATTTGTAATGTCTAAATGCTACATCTGACTGGTAGATTCATAGGGAAAGTGCATGTGGCTATATGTAGTGTCTGAGACTACCAGGGCTTATGGTGTCAAAGTTGATTCAGATATTAAGAGCAGCATCGTTAAATGAAGTTGGAATTGTAGGTAATATGGTTAATTGTTGAACAAATTGAGCTTTTTACTGGTTTGAGCAGGATCCGCACATTTATTTTTAATGTCTAAATGCTACATCTGATTGGTAGATTCATAAGGAAAGTGTAGGCGACTCTATGTAGTGTAGACTGCTCAGTCTTGTGGTGTCAAAGTTGAATTAGATATCAAGAGCAGTATGGTTAAATGAAGTTGGAGCTGTAGGTGGAAAGAAGTCGGTAACCAAACTATTGGATAGATAATTAGTTGTCTTTCTAGATTGGTCAACCTCACACTCTTCTCCCGGTTTGATGGTTAACTGATTCAGTTCTTCTTTTACCTGTATGTTTCATTGCATTACAAAGTATAAGAAGATGAAATTGTTCTTAGTGCAAGGGTTATATTTGTTTTTGTTTCTTGGAGGTGCTTTATCATTATTGATTGTTCAGTAGTGGTCAAAGGCTCTAAGTGAAGTTCAAAAAATGGCCTCATTTCTTTCTTCCCGTTTTAGTCACAAATATTTCATTCTCTAAGAGTTATTGATCACATAATCAATCAACCAAGTCTCAACCAAATTATTTGGGGTTGCCTATGTGAATCTTTGTATCCATCCGCTCTATTTAGGTCCATTTCATTGTAATAGCAAATATTTTTTTCCAGGCAAATTAGGGGTTCTCTAAATCTCGCTCTTAATTCTAGACAAACGTGCAAGTATCTGATCAGAATAAAAGATCCATGTCATGAATTTATTACTCCCTCTATTTCAATTTATATGGCTTGATTAGAGACACAAATGCCCCAGTGCGGAGGTGTGATAGGTTGGCTATGGACGGGTACATGAGGGGTAGAGGTAGGCCGATGAAGTATTGGCGAGAGGTGATTAGACGGGACATGACGCAAGTGCAATTCACTGAGAACATGACCTTAGATAGGGGGTTATGGAGGACACGTATTAGGGTAGTAGGTAGTCCAGTGTAGTCATGCCTACACTTACAAACTGGTAGTTGTAATATTATTATTGTAGGCTCGCTTATCCTATCATACTAGAAGGCACAGTATTTCCTTATAGTCTCTTGTCGTTTGATTTATGATGCTATGTTTATTTTGTTTGTCTTATTTACTTGCATTATTTATTGTTTCTTTTTGCTTCAGTTTCTCTTTCAGAATTCACTATCATGACTTACTCACTTTGTTTGTCTTACTTTGCTTAGTCTTGTGCTTTGTCTTGAGCCGAGGGTCTCTCGGAAACAGCTGCTCTACCTACCAAGGCAGAGGTAAGGTCTGCGTACACTCTACCCTCCCCAGACCACACATTGTGGGATTTCACTGGGTATATTGTTGTTGTTGTGGTGGCTTGATTCGGGGTACGAGTGTCAAACTAACTAATGTCTGGTGTGAATCAGGCCATATAATCTTCAATTTTTTAATTTTTTTGAAATAAAATTTACATATTTAGAAATAGTCACAATAGTTAGCAATTCAAAATATTTAAAAAGTATTTGAAAAAATTATAGTCAAAGAAAATATCCTTTGACTGTCCAAATAGTAGCTAAGACAAACAAATTGAGACGGAGGGAGTAGTTAATTATAAGAAAAAAAAGAATCTTTCGGGGTCTTTTTTGCATTTTGCATCTGTCTTGATTTTACTTACATCTTTTACCTGAAAATTTTATTTGACTTACAATAAATTTGTTACATTTTGTCATGAATTTTGTTTTAAGTAGAGAAGATATTTCTTTATCTCATGCTCAAGATTTGAGAAAACTGTTTTTTCTTTTTGTTTCATTTAACAGAACAAAGTGATCACAATTCAACCAGCGCTTTTGATAAAAATTAGCAGTCCGCATAGCAGCAAGCACTCTACTGCACTAAGCAGCCACTTCTTATTGCATCGACCAAGATTCTTTTGTGATATTGTACACTGGATTTAGATTTTATTAAGTTAAATCTCCTGTATGACTGACTTTATTTGGGTTTGACTTTAATCAGAGCTTGAAAAGCTGCAACTGCTATATTGGGTGGCATCTGCAAGTTGTTTTGGTGTGCTAGTTTATCTCTACTCCATTATTTTCCCTAGACAGCAGGCAGGGAACCATTTCTCGTTGTAGCTTAAGCTGCATAGCCTTGTATCTTGAAGTTTGCTGCCTGCTTTCCATGCGGAACTTCATGGTGGTATGACATCTTCTTTTTCAGATGTTCACTTATTTGATTCGCAGCTCAACTGACAAAGTTTGTTGCTGAACATTGTTTAACAATTTGCTCTCTTGTAGGATGGTATACACCACTGATCTTAGTATGGATACTCTGTCATGGATTCGCAGCAGTAAAGCTGATTCAGAATGCTCTACATTCTTTTCCAGCATGTGCTTCAATTGGTTGGTCATGTTGCTCTATATTCTTATTAACTCATCAATATTTCATTGCCTTCAATATTGCAATTGCTACTCTGTACACTTGATATCTGGGTCCAGTATCTTGCACAAAGATTTAGTTCATATGGTCTCTAGACTTATCACAAAATCCAATCCCATACTTATTGGGAACTCTTACTCTATGGACCATTTAAATATGTCATTTTAGGCTCCACGTTTCATTTTGCTCGTCATTCAGTTTTTTGCTGAGCATTAAGTTGCACCATTAGGACATGTTACAGTTCACATGTTTGACTGTTATTTCTGACAACAGAGCCTCAACATATCTCGAGGTGTTCCCTTTGATAAGCATTTCGGATCCCTTGTTGACCAAGCAAGGTCGCATTGAGATCGAGAATACCAAAGGAACATTCTCTTATACCCCACTTACCAGCTAGTATGCGATGACGACCAACTCGCATGCTACTTGATTGATTTCCTTAGCTGCTCTAGATTGTATCGTAGATGCTACTTACTTACATATGATGTTTGTTTGACAAATTGTCTTCGTTCTCTCTACAGTAATTTACAATCTTATCTCTCTTCTTAGGAGAAGCTTTGCTGGTTTCTGTTGGCCTTGTTATCTACTTAGGAGACATGTTTGCTTGTACTGCTGCTAATGTCAGTTTGACACTTCTTCACTTCTTCATTGGCAGTTGATATAGTTTACCTTACTAAGAAATATTTCTGTGTACAGGATCATGGTTACCTTACAACATCTAAGATAGTCTCTGTACCATATGGAATCCGAAAAAGTGAGATCAGTATTATTATTCAGGTATACTGCAAGTTGTTTACTCTTTTAGAATTTAGTATCTGTTCCTTGATAGAGGGAGAAGGTTTCTAAATCCAATCATATCTTAAGAATGAAGTTTGTTCGTTGTTTTCCAGGGGGTGATTATTGGCTTTCTTCTTTTCCCTTTGTTGTTTAAATATGTTCTTCAACTTTGGGAGTGGTTTAACAACTCGAGGTCATCAAGAGACGGATCAGAAGATCATATGAAGAGATCCTTTTTGTTCTATGCCTCTCTTGCTTGTGTCTTAGTTATGGCCATTCCATTGTGGATGCAGTTTGTTCAAGATTTTCAGAGGCAGCCTTACCTATGGTGATCCTGCACTCTATTTTCTGTCAGACTATGGATGTATTATGCTGTATCAGGCTGCATTATGTGGGTGAGAAAGGCTTAATGGTTGGTAGGGCTGATTTTATTTTTTATGCTGGTTACATTTTTCATTAGGTCTACTTGAACCTGAAATTGATCCTACCAGGATCAAATGGAAACTGTGAAGCAACTCCAATTTTTAAAGTTCCTGTCTTCTGATCAAAACATTCCTCAGGAACTACCTCAACAACAAGCAACTTTCCATCACCAATATTGATTATAGCATATTGCTGTATTCTCTGAATTCTTCTAAGGTGTTAGAAGCATTTGTACTGATGCAGCCCATAAAGATTCAATCAAAGAATCAGAATTGACTACATAGAGTAAATGCTGAAATTTGATCAACTCCAACAAAAGGTTGAGCCTAGTTCCAACCTCTTCTCGGTGTGCTTAAAGGCAATGTGAAAAAAGTTTCTTGGCAAAGGCAGAACTGAGCTTTGATTCTGCAGATAACCCATCAGTTGAAGCAAGTGCGACAGCAATGTTCTTTTAACATGGCTAATAATGTTACGACATAGGACTCAGATTCAGAAAATTTAGATACTCCAAATGAAGCAAAAGACTAGAGATTTCTCAGCCGATGACCTTCTGGTGGAACCTCTAAGCTGGGCGAGATAGTAGAGACCAGCTGTGTAGATTTTAGAGCAATCAACATATTTGAAGGGGTGATTAAATTATTCACTTCTACATTCTCACCCTTGAGGACAAGGGTGATTTGAAGGGGAGGGATCTGATCTGGGAATGGAAAGAAGAATTGCAGCTTGCGAGGGGACGCAAAGCAGGGGAAGCAGTACTAGTCATTGGGAAGTTGGAAATTATAATATAGTTACAAGTTCTGCTTTTTAATACATTAGTCCCCATAGTTTTTAAGTAAAAGTTCCATCAATTTAGTGTTTCTATTATGTTTTTTAGTCCCTTGCATGTTAGTTATGCCAGTTCACCTTAGTCACACGTTTGAGCCTTTTCTTTGGTATATGTACTGGAATTCACCATTGGAAGAGACATGAATGAAGAATTGCCTTAGCACTCTAGATTTTCTCCTCTCTTAGCTTATTTTCGTGTTCATTACTTCAATGCACATCATCACTTGACAGATTTTGGTCTAGAGCTATGACATGCCCTTTTCTGGATAATCTATGACAAAGTGTTTACTTGTATTCTCTTATGATCTGCATCTTCTTGATGCCTTTAATGAAGGTCTCTTACTTCATAAGAAAAATAGTCTATGACGATGTGCTATCTTGTAGTGGTTTTCATAATCCTCATTTCTTTGTGGTTGTTTTAATATGCGAATAATTAATATTGCCATTGATGATTAGTATACTGAAGAGTTCAGGATATCTTGTCCATAGGTAAAATTAGAAGAGCAGAATTGACCAGACCTGTAGTGTATTGAACGGGCAGTTTATATCTTTCCTTGAATGGGATCTTTTTTCTTGAGCCTGTGTAGAGTCTGGTGATTGGTCTCCACTGAAGTAATAGTCGTAGAAAGCACGATTATCCTAGTAGAGGCAACACTAGGTAAATTCTTCTCATTTACCTACATCTAGGAAAGTATTGAATAGGGCTAGCTCCCTAGGGGTTGACTCAGAACTCAGCTTCAGTAGTGCCATCTGTCAAATTGGTGGACCATCAATACAAGATGGCTAAAAGGATTTTGAGATTAAGTATCACCAAACTTATCTTCCATGCATAGAGTAATTCTTTTTGTGTCTTCTTTATGTGAAGTACATATCCAAAACTTTTATACGTGAACTCCATTTGTTGCCAAGGTATTGGATTTTGTTCTGTCAGTGTGAGAAATAATGGGAGAAAATATTATTATTGAATTGTATTATCTACATGATTACACTGAGCTCTATTTGTAGACACTCCATTAAAATCCTTTTCCTAGTAGGATACTATATATGAAATCCTATTCCTATTCTACATTACAATTATTTTTCTAGTAGGATACTATATATGAAATCCTATTCCTATTCTAACACTCCCCCTCAAGCTGATGCATACAAGTCATATGTACCGAGCTTGTTACAAATGTAATTAATACGAGGACCAATGAGGGACTTGGTGAAAATATCTACAAGCTGATCACTCGACTTCACAAATTTTGTAACATATCACCGGAGAATATACCTGATCTGGATTGAGCAACCTCAATACCTAGAAAATACTTCAGTCTGCGGAGATATTTAGTACGAGCCATGCCAAACTCCTGAATTACTGTGCTGAATTTCCCAAACCACTGTTTCGGACCATAAAGTGACCGACGCAATTGACATGCCAGGTTAGACTCCCTCTGAGCAACAAAACCAGATGATTGCTCCATATAAACTTCCTCCTCAAGGTCACCATGGAGAGAATATCATACTTCACGAATGTGTCCAATCCTATTACAATAACTACACCTAGGTCGAGATCTTCCAAGACGACCTCCTCATCGTCACTTCTTCATGAACTGTGATGTGCGATTTTCTGATCTCCTCCTTAAAGGTTTTGAAGTAATCATAGGACTTAACTTCCAATTCCCGTATTTTTGGAGTTAAACATATCAAAACTGAGAGACGTATCAAAATTTGACTTGAAAGATGGATGGAATCTGGTGAACACAACCCAAGAAGAAAATTACCGAGATTTGGCCAGAAAAAGGCGCATGCGCGGCGCGTGGATTTGACGCGCTAACTGGAGCTGGCACTTCGAGCGGCACACGGTGGCGCGTGAGTGGGTATTTGCCTGAGCCGCTGACTGGATTTTGGTCGGAAGGGACTGATCTACTTCGTGGTGTTGGAATTTGCGCAACACTACTTGAAAGTAATTTTGATGCGGACATCTATGTTGTCACCGGAAATATTGCACGGTGACTGATTTGCTTTCCCGAAAATTGTTGGAAATTTGCACAACAATTCGTTTCTCACTAGCTTGAACTTGATCTATGTTGTGGTGGTGTCGGATTCCGCACAACACCATTGGATAGAGATGTGACGCTAGCAGCCACCGGAAAAATTATGCGTGGTGGTGATTTTTTTTTTTTGAATCTTCGCTGGAATATTGCACAGCAAATACTTTCTTATTAATGCTCTGGATGAGGACGCAAAACAGTCGCCAGAATTGAGGCACGAGACTGTGATGGTATTTTGTGGGTAGGGTCGAAATGATGGCACGATCCTACGGGATGCAAAACAGTCGCCGGAATTGAGGCATGACACTGTGATGATATTTTGTGGGTAGGATCAGAATGATGACACGACCCTACGAGACGCAAAACAATCACTGGAACTGAAGCACGGGACTGTGATGGTATTTTGTGGGTAGGATCGGAATGATGACATGACCCTACGGGAAAAGAAATTATGCCGGAAAAGTGGTCGAACCTCAAAGAAAGTGGTATAGGTTAGCTCGGAATCCCTGCGTGATGCTGACAGTAAAAACAATTCTTAAATAAAACAATTCTTAAAAGAATGGCCGGAAACAACCTGGAACCACCGGAACCCTAGTTCTAACGATCGGAATTCGGTAACTGTTCACGTCGAAATTACTATTCACAGCAGGAAAACACTGTTCACGTGACACTATTCACACCTTTTTTTTCCGTGATAATATTCTATTATGACTCTGATACCATGTGAGAAATAATGGGAGAAAAATATTATTATTGAATTGTATTATCTACATGATTACACTGAGCTCTATTTATGGACACTCCATTACAATCATTTTCCTAGTAGGATACTATATATGAAGTCTTATTCCTATTATACATTACAATCATTTTCCTATTAGGATAATATATATGAAATCCTATTCCTATTCTAATAGTCAGAACCCAATTCTACATTACAATCCTTTTCCTAGTAGGATACTGTATACAACAACATACCCAGTGAAATCCCACAACGTGGGGAGTAGGATACTGTATATGAAATCTTATTCCTGTTCTAACAGTCAGAACCCCTTAAAAGGCTGTCGCTTTGTATCTACTGGTTGGTTGTTATATATGCCTCAGTTATCCGGTTTTACAGCATTTCAAAGAGCAGTAAGATTAAAGAATTCTTCTTCGAAAATATTACCATTTGATGACTGTTTCAATGTTTCTTCCAGCTCTCATATTTCAGGTGATTTGAGATGTAAACTAAATTTCTTTGATGACAAATGTTCTCTCTTCCTTCGTCGTCTAGGGCTATGACTTGCACAAAGTTGAATGAGAATAACTCTCTTCTGTATTGAACTTATGTTTGGCCTACTATTTTCTTCCAGCCTAAGTTTCTTGATCTGGCTTTTGGTGCTGCTTTGGCAGTTTTCTTGGTGTTGGAAGCTATTCGGGTAAGTTCTTACTGCACCTGTGTCTTATTTTGATTCTGCCTTCTTTTATGATTTAATGATCCTACCTAATAAGTTAAGTGGGTTAATTTTGTTGCATGGTTCTCTTGCGATTCTAATTCTTCAATATCATGTATGTTGTTTTGGGATATTGTACAAGAGGCTTTCTATTATGGAAGTCCATGCAATTAAAAGAAAAGAGGAAAAGAGTTTTATCATTTCTCAAAATACTATAACACAGAAGCAAACGCTGCCCTATGCCTTGTAGATGAGAGAGGATACTAGAAAATAAGCTCTTTTTTGGTTAAATATTTTACTTCTATTAATCCTCTGCCTGTAGGGGGGGGGGGGGGGGCTTTTTTCATTCCATACCAGCTTGTCTCTTCATTATATAGCTGATTCTGCACAGAGTGGAAGGGCTAATGTTTCTGTTTCTGGTTGAAATGTAGAGAACTCTGTAACATAATTTTGTTGAAAGGTACATGGTTGGGTTTTGGAGACTAGTTCACCTGTTAAAATATTTAAATTGCAATAACATTCAGCTGCATTTTCTGAAGGCATTTACTCCTAGGAACATGGCGGTTAGCCTGACTCAGTTGCAATAGGCTGAAGTTCATTTCTTGTCATTGCATTTTTGACTCGAGAGGTTGTGCTCAAGACTTCAAAGGGTTACAATACATTTCAAACTCATCCCCAATATTCAATACTTGGCATTGTTGTTTTTTCCGCAACGGGCTTAGATCAAGAGGAGAATTGGTGAACTTGACCTAAAAATTCGTCACTTGAATAGGGAAGTCCCACTAATTTGAGTGGTGATCAATGTGATTAAGATATAATAGTAAGTTTCTGACCTTATCAAAGAAATAATAAAGTTTTGGAATAAATAATCTATCCTTTTCTTGAAGGCTCAGTTATAAAATATGGATATTCTTGCATATCACAATGATACGAGCTTCTTGGTTGAATTATTCAAGATAATCAATCATCAAATATATCACTGTACATGCCTTTGACTCTGATTAAATTGGCCGAGACGTATTCCAACTTCCAATCCCTTTCTTTCTCTATTTCCCTTTATTTTGGTACTTTAGTAATCATAAAATAGAATTGGAAGCATTCTACTTTATCAAAAATATAAATCAAAGAAACCATTCTAATTGCACATTTCCTTTGCTAGAGGCTAGTTATGCTTGTATATGATGCCGATCTATATACATAAAAGTTCCAATGATGACTTGTTGCGAATTTTGTCAGTCCAATGTTATACTTAAAAATCAGATTTCTTATGAGTTTTCCAGTTCCAAAACTAATGTTCTAATTAAAATAGAGTTCTATTACAGCAAATCAAGAGTCCAATTCTAAAGGTAAAGGAAAGGATATTATAATCTCTAAATAGGAAAGGAACTAAATTGGTGTGGTTTTTTCCTTTAAAAAGTTTCACTTCTAATAGAACAAAATCACATTAAAGGACCGAAGGAGCAGTGTAATTGTCCCAGAGTTCTCCTAAGATGCTGGGTGGATGGATATTGCACACAAAATCCAAAGATTTGTAGAGAAAGCTACACTTACGAAAGGAGGAAGACACAGGAGTTATGCAGAAGCTGGGAAACCTATGGAATGGTAAAAAATGAGCATGGAAACTGAGAAACTGAAACCCAAAGGGAAACAAGATCTTCGCAGATAACCACACGACATCCCAAAGAACTGAATCTTTTCAAAGGTGCCTGGTTTGGAAGTTTCTTAGGAGTGCTGCAGGAGATGGGTTCAAAACAACTGGAAGGTGTGTCTCTGTGTGTGTGTGTGTGTGGGGTGGGGGTGGGTGGGGGGGGGATGCTTACAAACTGAATGGGTTCAGGTTTCTCTTTGAATTTCCGTCAATTGACGAATCCCAAAGAATCAAAATAGGTAGGTGGCAGATGGAAAAACTTGGAACTACAACTAGATGGGTGGTCACTGGCGGCAGGATGCACAGCAGCCAACGTAACACCGGAATGGGTTTGAGTTAGACTTATGGGTGTGCCTGCACACTTATGGTCAGATAAAGTCTTTAAAGATATTGGGGATGAGTGTGGGGGCTGGCTCGAAACGGAGGAAGAAACTTCATTGAAAAAAACACCCACAGGTATGCACAGTTGTGTAAAATGACGCCAAGTGCGATAAGCTGTTATACTCTCACTTCATAAACTTGTCTTTTCTCTTGATATTCCTGACTCATTGAGCATTAATAACGCATGATGTCCCAAAGGCTGGAAGAACTTGTTCTACTTTCACCAGTTAGATTGTAGAAGTTAGTTTCAAATACTAAACAAACAACATACCCAGTGTGATCCCACAAGTGGGGTTTGGGGAGGGTAAGATGTACGCATGCCTTATCCCTACTTTTATATGTCAGATTGTAGAAGTTAATTTCAAATACTGTGGAAGGGAAATGATTTAGTTTCTGCTCCTTTTAAGCAGAAGTTCTTGATGACTTCCATATAAGTTTGGTCATTTGAACAATTGAAATAGATATTTACAATTTGTAGTGTTGCTTCAGAAATTTCGGTATGCCTGTGGCATATATGGAAAATTTGGCCCTTGGGACAGCTTGTGCACTGGTTCCTGAATGCTTTTACAGATCATCGTGACTCTGATCTTCTTATTGTCAGGTGTGACATGACTCCATTGCATGAAATTATTCTTCAGACACGACTTTGTTAAGTGGTACCAGTTGCTTGCTTTTCATCTTCCAGTCATTTTTCTCTGTTACTGGGATGTGCACTTCCTATCTGGTTGTCTTCTGGTTTCAACGACCGACCACTAGCTCCTTTTGCTGGGATCTTGAGTCTTGGAATTGGAGATACAATGGTAAGGTTGAACCATGAAACTTGAGTGCACAATTAGTGATTAACTATCTCTCATTGTCTATTTAAGTCAGCAAATTAAGTGTTGTACCAAGGTGCCATGAAACTATGAAGTTTTATTACGAAGTCATGAAACTAATTTAGATATTTAAGTGCCTTCTTTCAACATATAAGATGCATTTAGGTATCGTTTTATCATAAGTGGTTATGTTATTAAGTTACTCCATGTATGAAGAAATCTTTTGGATGCTCCAAGAGGTCAATGTTCTTTCATCGATATGGACGTACCATACTTCCTTTAATTGTAGATAAAATTCTGCTGCTTCATAAGACTTCTGTAATGCTCAATACCTTGTGTACTATTATTGGGTTATACGATAAAGGATGCCTCCTAGGTGTTCTACTATTGTGCTTACTGTAGGTGACATCTAGGCATGATGCAACAGCCTAAAGCTAGCCCTGTTTGTACATTTCAATTTAGAGATATCAATTAGTAGTTATACATGCATATGCAGGTCATCAAAAGCTGAACAAATAGATTTTTGAAAGTCTCATGCAGAAAGTTTGATAAGTTTTAGAGGTACAAAATCTGGAAAGGCTGTTTTTTCACTTGATGATGACTTACTGAAGAATTTCTCTTGATAGTGCTGGACAGGTGTCACAAACTTCCGTTTTCTTCAACTTACCATAAACTTTCCTTTGTTTCATGGTAGAGGGATTTCCTGCTGTTCTTCCTGTAGTCCTGCAACCTAAGTTGCTTACTTCTTTGACTAGCCTTCTAGAAGACTAGATGAAGTTTAACTTTCTTTAATGACTAGACTTGTGTAGAAGTTACGGATTTTACTTTGGTCTTGCTAAACATGTTCTTTGCTTGGGGAGAGGGGAAATGAACTGTTATATACCAGACTGGAATGCTGGTGGTTTCCTTGGCAGTGAATGAACTTACTGCTTCTGGTTTGTTGCGGTTCCAATTTGTGGAAGTTCTAATTTTAATGTTTTTTACATGCATCATTGGTTGGCCATAAATATGGAGTTCTTCGCTGGAGCAAAACTGGCAGTATGTTTCTAAGCTCTTCTTTTGTCGAAATCTTTGGTGTTTGGTTCTTTTCTTTCCCTCATTGTCTTAATGTGTTAAGTTTTATTTGGTAGAGTAAACAATTGAAGGCACTGCTGCTGGCATAACTTCTGTCCTGGCCACATGCTCAGTTCTACTTCCACTTCTAGCAACAACTGGATACATCTTGGATCATCTCTCTCTCTCTCCATGACACACATTTCCACTTCCTGCTTCTCACCCCCCCCCCCCCCCCCCACACATATGCACAAAAGTCTATCCTCCTGGATCCACAGTAATAGTAAGTGGACCCATTTGCCAGTACTACACATGTAAACATGTGGAAAATGAAATTATATGCTTGTATTTCTGTACATTTGCAAACTTTGTCTGAAGGCTCAATTATTTTACCTGATGTGGTATCTCTTGAAAAAACTCCTAATGATTTATTTTCGCTACCAAGTGATCCGAATCAGTTTGGAACCCAAATCCTCAAATCACCAAACATTGAAACAATGTGAAATTTGGGGTAAAAAGTAAATTAAGTTAGACATCTCTTAACATCTTGTTTCCGATTGATTTTGGTGTTGTTGAGCAACTTTGCAGAACTGGCTATCAGTTCTTGTGGCTGTGACAATTAGTGAGTCTGTTGGAAGCCTATACTGCCCAGCTCGATAATGCCTTCATACCTCTAGTGTTCTACAGCCTCCTGTGTCTATGAACGGCTATCAGCATTTCCGATGAATGCTGATCTTTCGACAGTATCCTTTTTGAGCACACATTCTTTTGTAAATATCACTTTGATTGAGTTGATTCACTTGTAGAATATAGGTAAAAGGAAGGGGACACCTTAATGTAATGTTTGCCTTACATAGTCCCAGCTCCCAGCTCCTGCCATAGTTCAATATAGACAAAATAGACTAGTCACTTAAAATATACAGGCATTAGGAGAAAAAGATTTTGACAAGGTTATCTTGTTGTTTATTACTACTGTATTTGAATTGTAAATAGCACTTTCTTCAAATGTATGACAGTGGACGTGAAATGAGTTGGGACTCCAGTACCCAAATACGAACCAAGAAGATTCCTCTCATCTATTCTTCTTCCACAAAATCCATTTGCATCAACAAAAAACTGTTTAGTTTTAAATTGACTTCAATGTCTAGGTAACCAAGTACAGAAAATAAAAAAAACTTGAGTGAAAAATTGGATACATTGGGAGGGGTTGCTTTACGCAAATGTATCCTTTTTAGGCCTCCATTTAGGCTGTTTCTATTTTTAAAAGTTGTGCAAATATAGCTTTTAGAAAATTATTATTCCGGCTAGCGTAAGATATAGGTATAAGGCTTGCTCATATAATTTTCAATGTATGTCACTCACAAATGTACTAACCAATGAGAAATTTGTTCAACTAACTTCTCATTTGCGCATTCATTTCTGCTCAATCTTATTTTTCTAGCTTGAATCTTTCAATATAATATAAAGAAATATTTGTTCCGACGAAAATCTAGCTAGAAATAAGAAATTAGCGCTGACTTAAATCAAACACACAAATTAATGAACAATGTAAACTTTATATTTAATTGTGTTCTTGTTATTGAATTGTTTGGGCCAAGAATGAACTGGCAACAACGACACAAAATTAATTACATATTTGAAAAGTCAGTTTCTCTGATACTGTATCCAGTAAAACGACATCTCTTGTGACCTACCAGGTGGTAGCAAGAGTTTATTGCTGAAGTTTTTTCTCGAGTACAATGCTTAGTACACATAACACATTTGGTTTATTTTGTTAGTTGATCAACTTACAATCAGGGTCCATCAAATAGTTCGAATGAACAGCTTCCTGATGCTTCTATTTTTAAGTGGTTCACTCATAATTTAGACGCAATGTATTCAGTGACAGTGAGAAATTTCATTAAAGGATTCAACTTCTATAAAAATAGACTTTATTAAGCTTGTGTTTCAAGTCAAGGGGATTCAACCCTTGTATTTATCATGCATTTTATTGTGTTTGGATTGTAATATATATGTATAATAAGTAATTTTAAACAAGCTAAGGGTTATCATATGAATTCCCTTGTTTCCACGTGGCTCCGCCACGGTGTGTATTTCATTCTATCTATACTTATTTTTCACATACGTAGAGCTGACCTCAAACCACTAAGTTTTGTTGAATCCGTGAACTTATGATTGAATTTGCCCTTGGATGGATAAAGAGGGAAGGTATAACTTTTGGTTTTTTCATGTTGTCAAAGAATTGAAAAATATTTTTTTTTGTGTTGTCAAAGATCTGAACAATGAAAATAGATGGAGAGTGTCAGATCAAATTGATCAGGTCACGTAGGAATAAGGTCCAGGTTTACTTGTCTGTTAGGATGTCTCAACCACATACATCACGGTACTTTCACTTGACACCTATTATAATAATAAATGACTTGTGCCACCGTGACCTTCTCTTGAATTCTTAAAAAAATTGTCGCTCCATCCCCTGCACGAGAGGCAAGATCGAGCTATAACTCATCTATGTTATTTTGGCTCGATTTATATATAATGAACAATTTAAATAAATACACGCACACAGTTATATATGTGTTGCGATATGTACGACGGTACCACATATGTATGTACGTATGTATATTAAGTTTGTATCAGTTATCAATAATTAGTGAGTGCAATGATATTCCATGCTCATCTATTTAAAATTTTAGATCCGTCTGTTAATTTTTACGGGTAATCAAGTGCTGGAGAAAGAACAAGAAGTCCAAGAGAGGAACTAAGCTAAAAACCTTCCTAAACCTAAATCTTACATATAAATTACTAATCGAGATATCAATCAATTATCAAGGTTATTTATTTTCCTGTGATACCCTGGGTTTATATATCTTCAACAAATAGAATAGTCAAATTATAGGTACTACTAGAAGTGAAAATAAAAATCTCATCAACTCCTAAAATTCTGAAGAAAATTTCAGACATATGACATAATACAGATGACGACCTTAATTAATTTTAAAGATGCTGTCAACATTCTCCTCATTAACTTGTCCGCCCACATAATTTGAACTTAGATAGTTTTATTTTATTTATTTATTTTGTTTATTGTTTACTCATTTATTAATGGATAGAACAGATTTATTAGAAAACATGTCTTTGAGTCCGTATTTGGACGGCGTTGTTTAAAAAATATATGTTTTTTCTTCAGGAAAAATCTTTTTGGATGTTGCAAAATTGAAAGAAAAAAAAAGAATTGGAAATATTTTTCAGCCAAACACTTTGAAATATAACAAAATTGTTGAGATTTAATATGAAGATGAAATTGAAGAACAAACATTGAGAATAGTGAGTCGGTTGTGGAGAGAGAAAGTGAGAGAGAAATAGAATTGTCCATTTTTTATATCTCAAAAGAATATAATGTATTTTTATAATTGGGTTGGATTTCTCTTATATAAGGTCCAACTCACTCACTAAAATAAAATAAGCCCAATACAAATATAAAGAATCAACTACATAATTACATTGAATTACAAAGAACCAACTAACCAATACCACTATTATTAATTCCAACACTCCCTTCAAGGTGGAGGGTGATAAAAAACCCCAACTTGCCAAGATGAAAATGATGAGCAGTCCCTGGCAAAATCTTGGTGAAGATGTCAGCTAACTGAGTGACACTGGAGGTGTGATGAAGGCTGACCAGTCCATCCTGAAGCTTGATTCGCACAAAATGACAATCAAGCTCAATGCGGTTTTCACAAAATACAGGAACATAAGATAAATGAGGAAGCCCAAAATCAGTCAACAACTTGGTCAGCCAAGTAATCTCACTTACAGACTTGCTTAAAGACTTGTACTATGATTCAGCAGAAGATAATGCGACAACATGTTGCTTTTTAGCTTTTCAACTAATCAAACTATCACCAAATAAGACACAAAAACAATTAGCGAATATTCTTCGAATATTCTCCGTATATTTTGTAATTATGATATATGTATATTTAAGGTAACTTAGGATTCTAATGTATTAGGAATCAACCTTTGTAAGGTAAGTTAGGATTCGTACCATATTAGGAATCAACCTTTGTACAACTATATATATTGTGAATAATGAAAGAAATCCCCAAGGAAAATTATTCTATCTTTCATGGTATCAAGAGCCTAAAACCTAAACCTACTCTTTTCCCTTCTCCTTCTTTTTCTCGGCCAAAACAAATATTTTCTCTTATTTTTTTCCCTGGGCCGGAAACAACTTTCTCGGCTAAAAAGCAGTTCTTTGCTTGTTTTTTTCCTCGACAAAATGACCACCATGTCGTCCCCACGAATTAGGTTCCTCGACACTTTTGACAACCCCTCTCAACGTTCTTCGTCTTCTTTTCACCCGGCGTTCGCTGTTACAAATATCAAGAATTCTATCCCTATAATTCTTGACCAAGAAGACTGTCAATATTTCATGTGGACAAAACTATTCTATATTCATGCATGTGCATACAACGTGCTCGACCATATTGATGACTCCGTTCCTCGTCCCACTGATATTGCCGAATCAACATGGCGTCGCCTTGACGCTATCGTCAAGCAGTGGATATACGACACCATCTCAAAAGACTTATTGTGTACTATCATGAAAACAGGTGCCACGGCACGTGACCTTTGGGTACGGTTGGAAGAAATATTTCAGGACAACAAAAATACTCGGGCTGTGTATTTGGAAGAGCAATTCAACAATACGCGCCTCGAGAATTTCAACAACATGTCTGAATATTGCAAACAACTAAAACTCATCGCCGACCAACTTTCCAAAGTCGGGACATCTGTTTCTGAAACCAAGATGGTACTCCAATTAGTTGCGGGTTAACCGAAAGGTGAATACGATACTCTTGCAATAATGATTCACACATGCCGACCCACTACCAAGTTTCACCAAGGCACGGTCACAATTATTGTTGGAAGAAACCCGACGTGCCAAACCGGAGGAACATAATCAAAAGGCGTTAGCCGTTGACGGGATGACACCACCGGCAACCAACACCACCCCTCCACTGCCGCATGTTCACCAACATCAGCAACATCAGCAGGCCAGTGGCGGAGGTCATGGCGGCAGAGGTTGCAACAACAAAGGCAAGAGCCGCGGAAAGGGTCAACGCAACCAGTGGGCTAGACAACAACCAAACACTGGACAACAGCAACTCTGGAACCAACAACAGCAGTGATCCAACCAACAGCAGCAGTGGCCCAACCAGCAGAACTGGGCCTCGCCTGCATGCCTGCATCGACCGCAGGCCCCCCTGGCCTCAGCTTCCAAAGAAGAAGAAGCCCACCTGACAGCCCGTATAAAGAAGAATCGCAGCGAAGAAGCAGCCTTCAGCCTGCCACTGGCCCCGACTGATTTAGGCCAGGCCTACACCACCGTGAACCTTCAACAACCCGACGCCAATTGGTACATGGACACCGGAGGCACATCTCACCTCACCCGATAGTCATGTAACCTATCTCAACTATGTCGGTTAAAGTGTCCTCAATTTATTACTGTCGGCAATGGTCATCGCATTCCAATTGAAGATTACGGTAACACACACACCAAACATCCACACCCACCTTTCTCCCTAAACCACATCCTATTCACACCTAACATCATTAAAAACTTAATCTCTGTTAGAAAATTCACTAGCAATAATTCTGTGTCTGTCGAATTTGACCCCTTTGGTTTTTCTGTGAAGGAACTCAATACGGGGAAAATTCTTACACGCTGCAATAGTGTGGGAGATCTCTATCCATTCACTCAATCTTCCACTGTCAGACAACAATCACCTCTATCCCTTGCGGCGATCTCTCCCTCAACTTGGCACAACAGACTCGGACACCCCGGAGACCCAGTTTTTACTTTTCTTAGGACTTCTAAGCGTATTCAATGTAATAATGAGAAAATTACCCAACACTGTTTTTCTTGTCCACTAGGCAAACATACTCGTCTTCCATTTATGTCATCAAACCATGTTATTTTTTCTCCCTTTGATAGTGTTCATGCTGATTTGTGGACATCTCCGATTGTTAGCTCTTTGGGTCATAAATTCTATCTAGTATTCTTGGATGATTTTTCACACTTTGTCTGGATTTACCCACTGAAATTCAAATCTGAAGTTTTTGCAAAATTCCTCGAGTTTCAAAAATTCATTAAAACACAATTTGAAAAATCTATCAAATCATTCCAATGTGATAATGAACGAGAATTTAATAACTCAACATTTCACAACTTCTGTTCTAAACAAGGCATGGTTTTCCATTTTTCTTGTTCCTATACTTCTTCCCAAAACGGAAAGGCTGAACGAATTATACGTACCATCAATAACATGATTCACACACTTCTGTTTCATGCCTGTCTACCACCGCCTTTCTGGGTCTATGCTGTCAAAATGGTAGAATCCCTTATTAATATTTTACCAACTAGCACACTCCAAAACAAGATCCCTACCGAAATCTTATACCGTAGGCTACCATCATATAATCACTTACGTATTTTTGGATGCTTATGCTACCCTAACATAGCCTCCACTGCACCTCACAAACTTGCCCCTAGCACTCTGCCATGTGTCTTTCTTGGTCTATCTCCTAATCATCGGGGCTACTTGAGCTATGACATTGCTACTCGCAAAATTATCGTCTCCCATCACGTCACATTTGACGAGACAACCTTTCCTTTTTCCAATCTCCGAAAATTTCAGACCACCGATTACTTCTTTCTCGATGAACCAAGTCTGTCCCCGGTCATCCAAAATCTATACCAACAGCAGTCCACTGTCCCGACAGCATCATCCTCACCATTGCTGCCTCCAGCCAATCAGCCTTGGCCGACAACACCATCGGCCGCTTTCAAGAATGTTGTCTGGCCCTCCAGTAGCAATGCTGCCACCCAGTCCAGCTCCATGCTCTCGGTATAATACCCATACACCACCCATACTGCCTCCAGTCGAGTCTCCTGCACCTCCAAAGACCATCGCTTCCTCAAATTTCAACAACCAGCCCCAGATCCATGCCGCTTCCCACCCAAAGAACCTATCTCAGCCTATGCAGCCTCCCTGGCCCGACCTCCCACGCCGCTTCTCTCACCGATGGAGACTCAGACAACACGAAATCTTCAAACCCAAGGTTCACTTCAATCTCACCACACAAACCTTATCACCCATTCCAAAGAATCCAAAACTAGCTAAACTGGACCCTAATTGGAATGCGGCCATGTGCGAGGAGTTTAACGCTTTAACCAAGCAGAACACTTGGGATTTGGTACCTAGACCAGCTGGTGTGAATGTTATCTGGTGTATGTGGCTATTTCGTCACAAGTTCAGAGACAGTGGTGACTTAGAGAGGTATAAGGCAAGACTAGTTGCCAATGACACTAATCAACAAGAGGGTATTGATTATGGTGAGACATTAAGTCCGGTTGTTAAACCGACCACTATTCGGACTGTTCTCAGTATTGCTATGGGCCTGCATTGGCCGATTCATCAGCTAGATATCAAGAATGTATTTCTTCATGGGGATTTGAAAGAAACTGTATACATGCATCAGCCCCCTGACTTTGTTCATCCGACAGTTCAGCAGTTTGTATGTCGTCTCCGGAAATCACTGTATGGATTGAAACAGGCGCCCCGCGCTTGGTATGATCATTTTGCCAGGTATCTTCTGCAGATTGGATTTATATGTAATAGGTGTGATAACTCTCTCTTCACTTTTCATCGAGGTAGCAACACTGCTTACTTGCTATTATATGTCGACGACATTGTTCTTACTGCCTCCTATGACGGTTTGAAGAATGAAATCATTGCTCTACTTAAAATTGAATTTGCTATGACCGACTTGGGCAAGTTGAGTTATTTCTTGGGTATAACAGTGACCAGATCTGCAGCTAATATGTTCTTGTGTCAGTGTAAGTATGCAGAAGAGATAGTGTACAGGACAAAAATGGCAAATTGTAAAATTATGCCAATTCCGGTGGACTCAAAATCAAAGCTTAGTGCCAATAACGGTGCACCAATCTCTGATCCCACTCTATATCGGAGTCTAGCAGGTGCTCTTCAGTATCTTACATTCACTAGGCCTGATATTGCATATGCCGTTCAGCAGATGTGTCTATTCATGGACGACCCCCGAGAGTCCCATTTTGCAGCCATCAAACGTATTATCAGATATGTTAAGGGCATACTAGACTTTGGATTACACCTATACCCCTCTGCCCCCACCAAGTTACTTGCATACACAGATGCAGATTGGGCAGGATGCCCAGACACACGTCGCTCCACCTCAGGGTACTGTGTATTTCTTGGGGATAATCTTATCTCATGGTGCGCCAGAAGGCGGTGCCACACTATCCGTTCGGCCGAAGCGAGAATATTGTGGTGTTGCTAATGTAGTTGATGAGATCCGTTGGCTCCGAAATCTTCTTTTGGAGCTCTAGTGTCCACTCCGCAAGGCATCTATAGTCTATTGTGACAACATATCTGCCATCTATATGTCTCATAATCCCGTCCAACATCAGCGGACTAAGCATATTGAGATAGATATCTACTTTGTGCGAGAGAAGGTTGCCCGTGGTCAGGTCAAAATATTACACGTGCCTTCCTCTTATCAGTATGCAGACATCTTCACAAAGGGACTACCGCGACAACTCTTCACCGACTTTCGATCCAGCCTTAGCATTCGGCCTCCTCCCGCTCCGTCTGAGGGGGAGTATTAGCGAATATTCTCCGAATATTCTCCGTATATTTTGTAATTATGATAGATGTATATTTAAGGTAACTTAGAATTCTAATTGTATTAGGAATCAACCTTTGTAAGGTAAGTTAGGATTCGTACCATATTAGGAATCAACCTTTGTACAACTATATATATTGTGAATAATGAAAGGAATCTCCAAGGGAAATTATTTTATCTTTCAAAAACCAGTAACATACCTCCTGCTGTCAGAACATGAACCCCAATCACTGTCACAATATACTTTGAGAGACATATCAGGGGAGTTGTTGAGAAAAATCCTAACACTAGAAGTACCCTTCAAGTATCTAAGCAAATGAAATGCAACCTTCATACGAGGGACACACGAACTTTGCATGAACTGACTTAAATGTTGGACTGCAAAACATAAATTTGGTCTAGAGTTTGTCAAGAAATTCAATTTGCCAACCAAACTTCTACACATATCAGGCTTGGGCAATGGCTCCCCCACACCAGCCTTCAACTTTTCATTGAGTTCAAGAGGAGAAATGACTGGGGAACAAACCTCAGAATTGAACTCCTTGAACAAATCATGAACAAATTTGGTTTGGTGCAACAGAACACCTGAGACAGAGTACTAAACCTCTATACCAAGAAAAAAGTTGAGAAGGCCCAAGTCTTTGATTTTGAATTGATCATGAAGAAAACTTGATCATCAATTTCTTTCAAATTAGTCACTGTTAACACTACATCATCTACATAGACAACCAAGATGACAAGAGAGTCCCCAGAACCTCTGGTAAATAATGAATAGTCATTTGAAGAATGTTGATAACCCCTAAAGTTTAGAGCTTGAGATAATTTGGCATACCACTGCCTAGAGGCCTGTCTCAAACCATATAAGGATTTTTGTAGCTTGCACACTAGAGAAACAGAAGAGGCAAGAATAGATAAACCAGGTGGTAATTCCATAAAAACCTCTTCATCTAAATCACCATGAAGGAAGGTATTATTTACATCAAGTTGGAATAAAGACCAATGCTGCTTAACAACAACTGCTATCAAGGACTTAATAGTAGACATCTTGACAACATGAGAAAAAGTCTCATGAAAATCAACTCCTTCAATTTGAGTGTCCACCCTAACCACCAGTCTAGCCTTATATCTCTCAAGACTACCATCAACCATATACTTGACTTTATAGACCCATTTGCATCCAATAGACTTCTTTCTAGGAGGTAATTCAACTATGTACCAAGTGTGATTAGCTTCTAAGGCATCAAACTCTTTTCTCATGGCATTTTGCCATTCAGGAATAGGTGCTGCTGGAGAATATGTGTAGGGTTCAAAAATAGGCTGCTTAGCCAAAACAAAGGAACATGATGTGGAAGCTAAAGTAGAATTAGGAATAGAAGGACAAATGTAGTCTTGAAGATAAACATGTCTTTTGGGAACTCCGGAGGACTGCCTAATGGGAGGAGGAATAAAATCAGGACGAGGTACAACAATAGGAGATGATATAGGAACATCTGAAGAATGCATGGAAGGATTGGAAACAGATGGATGAGAAATAGAAGTAGAGCAACGATTGAAGGTAGAAGGAGAAGGTGCAGGAGAGGTAGAGCCATGTAGAGGAACTGCAGGAGTAGGAGATGTAGCAGGGGGTAGTAAAATTATGTCAAAGCTGGAAGGAGGAGGATAGTAAGGATCATCATAGAAACTAAAAAAAGGAAAAAGAGATATAGAGGAAGGTGACTTGGAGAAATGCAGGAAAGGAAAGATAGTTTCATGGAACACTATATCTCTGGACACAACAAGATTTGGAAGTGAGATTGTACAATTTGTACCCTTTCTTAGCAAAAGGATATCCAATAAGGACACAAGGTAAAGCTCTAGGAAGAAATTTATTCCTATGAGGAGAAGGGACCGTTGAGTAGCAAAGGCATCCAAAAGCTCTTAAATGCCTATATGTAGGAGACTTACCATAAAGGACTTCATATGGACTTTTGTTATGTAAAATAGGAGTGGGAAATCTATTAACTAAATAAATAGCAGTTAAGAGACAATCACCCCAAAATCTAGAGGGAAGATGAGATTGAAACATTAAGGATCTAGCAGTCTCAAGTAAATGCCTATGTTTTCTTTTTATCACCCTATTTTGTTGTGGGGTGTAAGGACATGAAGTTTGGTGGATAATCCCTTTATCAAGAAAGAACTTAGAACCAAAGTTACTGGATCCAAGTTCAAGTGCATTGTCACTTCTGATAGTTTGCACTTCGGATTAAAAATATGTTTCCACAAGAGCAATGAAAGCTTTTACGGTATCAAATGCATTTCTCTTGGCACCCAATAAGTGAGTCCAAGTGGCCTTGGTATAATCATCAACTATGGTTAAGAAGTATCTTGAACCATTAAAAGTAGGATCATGATATGGTCCCCATGTATCAATGTGGATCAGTTGAAAAGGCATAGTTGTTTGTATTGTGCTGTCATTAAAAGGGAGTCTGGTTTATTTTGCCAATGGGCAAATAGGGCAAATAAAAGACTGCTTAGATGATAAATTTGTGTTAATAAGAGAGATAATTTTCATTTTAGAGGTGCATGTCCCAGTCTATAATGCCACAAAACATCAAGTTTATTGATATGACTGATATAAGGGTCAACACTTACATTGGGCACATCAATAACATTTCTAGAAGAAACAGTTGGAGTAATACTAAGGGAACAACTAGGAGATACAGATGAAACAAAATAATTACATGACAAAGAACTAGGAGAAACATAAGACAAACTGGATATATCAGATGAATGGAAAAACTTGTAAAGGCCACTGTCAGAGCTACCAAGAGCCACTGGCTTCTTCAGTGAAGGGTCCTGTAAGGTACAACCAGTGTTGGTAAATTGAACTATATTACCAGAAGGCTTAACCAATTGGTATGCAGATATAAGATTGAATTGAAAACTAGGAACATAAAGCACATTCTGAAGAGTCAAGTCATGTAACAAAGTTAAAGAACCAACATGAGATACCTTAACTTTGTATCTATTAGGGAGAGAAACAAGACAAGGAATGGAAAGAACTTGCACATTGAAAATAAGGGAGATATCACTAGTCATGTGATCAGAAGCTCTAGAATCTATGATCCACACTGTCCTTTCTATTTTAGTAAGTAGACAAATTTTGAATTGACTATTCTCAATTAGCAACTTACCAGCAAAATTGGCTGAAGCCATGAGATGTGAGCTAGATGAAATAGAGGTAGAGTCAGCTTACTGGATTTTCAGTAGCAAATGCATGAGTTGGGAGGTCTCTTCTTGACTTAGGCCAGGAATTCCAGACTGTGATGAGAGACCTAAAGCATGGTCAAAACTGAGATTTGCATGAGTAATACTGGAGTGACTGGATTGACCATGAGTGACATCATGGCCATGATTGACACCAGCATTATAATTCATACCAGGATCAATAGGAAAAATTCCATGATAACTAGAACCTTCAAATTCAACATGAGCAGCAGTCTTCTTAGATGTAAAACCCTTAGTAAACTTGAAGTTTGGTGGAAAACCATACAATCCGTTATATTTTTCCATAATGTGTCCTGACATCTTGCAATAAGTGCAGAAGAGGAAGGACTGTCCATTTTGAAAATGACCTTTGGATGACTGTTGTTGTTGAAAATTCACCTCGGGAGGAAAATTTTGAGAAAAATTTCTGTTGTTTGGATGTCCCCACATTGAATGATGCAGAATTGGAGGAAAAATGAGATGTTGAGGATACATGTCTTTGTTTCTCATCAGCCAGAAGAATGCCATAAATAGTACTGATGGACGCAAGGGGTTTGACCATAAGAATATTACTCCAGACTTGAATATAGGTCTCATTAAGCCCCATTAGAAATTGGTATACCTTCTGCTCATCCTCAGTCTTCTTACTCCCACCATAGGTTCAAGTAGTGAAGTGATTAACAGAGATTGAGGCAATTTCATCCCAAAGTTGTTTTATCTTGTTGAAATAGGAAGCTACATCCAATGACCCTTGAGATATGTGAGCAAGTTCTTTCTTCAGTTCAAAAATCCTAGCACTATCATCTTTACCATATCTCTCTTCTAATTCAATCCAAATTTCCCTAGCATAGGCTGAATATTCAACACTCCTAAAGATGTCTTTGCTAAGAGAGTTGATTAACCAAGATACAACTAGATCATTACATCTTTGCCATTGTCGGGCAAGGGGAGAAGTTTCAGGAGGTTTAGTAGAAGTACCATCAATGAATTCTAACTTATTACGGATGGACAAAGCAACCAGAATGGTTCTCCGCCAACTGCTATAACAAGTTCCATCGAAAGGTGCAGATACTAGAGATGAACCTAACACATCTGAGGGGTGAACATAAAATGGATGGCATGAATGCATATAATCGTTAGGATTGAACGAAGTTCGATTAGCACTAGTCGAGTGATTATTCTCACTTGTGTCAGTTTTAATTGACATGATAGCAGGTCAATAGTAGCAAGTTATCTACAGGTTGTAATGACCTGTTCCATCGTTACATGTATTTCGGCCATTTTACCCTCTTAGACTCCATTCACGGAACTTTTAGACTATTCTAGTAGAAGTTGTGAAATTAGAACCTTAAAATATGAAAGCATTGACCTAAAGTTGACTTTTGTGTGAACGAATGTTTTTTAGAATTCTATTGATTCTGTGAGGTCCGGAGGGTCATTCATGACTTGGGGGATAGTTGGTTCTATTCTCGAGGCCCTCAGGAGCATTTTTGAGTATTAGTTTGAAAATTAGTTTAGCCCGTGGAGGGTTGACTCATAGAATTAGAACTCCGATGGAATTTCCGAGGCAATGAGTGAGTCCGTAATGTATTTTTACATATGTGTACATATCTGGTTTGTGTCAAAGAGATTTCAGATGATTATCAGATTTCGAGTTGAAATTGTATAAATTGATTTTTCTGGTTGCTGGTGTACTCGCTGGGTGAGCTTCAGTGCGCCCCATCAGATGGAGTTCATCACAGTCCGCTGCGGTGAGTTTTTTGACTTTTTGTAAAGGACCGCAGGCGCGAAGAGGGTCTGTGGACGTGCGTTCGCTGCAGCGAGATTATGTCTGTTGCACCGGACAACGGGATTCTAGATTGCTTTTTAAGTGTCATTAAAAATCCTATCTTCCCTCATTTCGAAAATACACTTCCAAAGCACCATTAGGGAGATTCCAAACATCCATAAATGATTTCTTTTTGTGGTAACATTTCTTAACCTTGTGTTACCTTTATTTAGCTTCATTATGTTGATTTAATAGTGGTCATGACCTAGAATCTAATTGGGGAAGAAAAATTCAACCAAATTAGGGCTTGTTGATTGTTAAGCTTAAAAGTGAGAATTAATTAGTGGGTTTTGTTAATATAAGCATGATGAATCTTTATTTAGTACTTGTTAAGCTTAAATCTTCCATTTATGTTGATAAATTTGAACGTTGGAAACTAGGGTTCATACCCAAATTTGGGGGTTTTGCTTATAAGATGAAACTTGCGTAATGGTGAGTTGATTTAGTAATTAGTTGGTAGTATTGGACTCCTAGTATGTTGAATTTTATAGTTCACCTTTAAAATGACCATTTTACCCCTATAATGCATGTTTCCCCTTCTTCCCTACTGAATTTGGTTTCAAAGGACTAGTGTAATGATACGGGTGTTGTGAATTCCTTATTCTAACTTAGACTTCGATAATACTATACTTCGAGTACGATCGTGATTCGCGAAAGGGCAAGGCGCAAGTGTGATTGTGCGACTCCCGCTCGACACTCTAGGTAGGTTATGTCTTACCTTCTGATTAGATTTCGGTTAGCGAAGTGTATGTGTAGTTAGATTCTATTGGAGAAAACATGTAAACCTTTGTTTATGGAGTTGAGACGGAATACTTTGGTCGGTTACTATGACTAAGTATGACTTGATGCTTCTTTGTGGTTATTGGAATTATATGAAATCTCCATACAAGAAAACCCTAAATTTTGATCTATAACTTTGCCGCCGGAGCTCCGATAACCATCAGAAAACTGTGAGGGTAACACCAGACGAAACTAGAACGCCAGATCTATCAAGATCTGTGCTCTGATACCATATTAAGATTTAATATGAAGATAAAATTGAAGAACAAACATTGAGAATAGTGAGTCGGTTATGGAGAGAGAAACTAAGAGAGAAAAATAGAATCGTCAATTTTCTATATCTCAGAAGAATGAAAGAATACAATATATTTTTACAATTGGGCTGGACCTTTCTTATATAAGGTTCATCTCACTCACTAAAATAAAATAAGCCCAATACAAATACAAAGAATCAGCTACATAATTACAATGAATTACAAAGAACCAACTAACCAATACCACTAATGAAATTATTAATTCCAACAAAAAATCACATTTCTAGCCTAAAAACTTAGAAACATGTCATGAGATTTTTAGTCAAGAAGTGATTCGATTGATTATAAATAATTCTCCTTTCCTATATATTGTTTATCTTGCTGCAAGTTAGTGAGGTAACTTATAACTCGAGAAAAAAAATTACTACTTTCTACAAACTATTGTACCTCACTGTTACAAGACCAAACATTGCCTACAGTGTCCAAACACTAAGTCAATTTCTACAACAACCAAGAAATCATATTTTGATGCAACACTCAGGATTGTTAAATATATCAAAGTTCAGCCAGGACAAGGAATACTTCTCTCAAGCAATTCTTAAGAAACAATATCACCTTTTTGTGATGCTGATTGGGATGCTTGCCCTTAAACTAGAAAATCAGTCACATGTCATCTAGTTAAATTTGGAGAGTCTTTGATCTCAGGAAAATCTAAGAAACAATCTACTATATCTAGAAGTTCTGCTGAATATGAGTATAGAAGTTGTTAGGTAGATTTTAACACTGTTTTAGAGTGTGTTTTAGGGAGTCTTTTGTTTGTCTTTTAGTTGTTTTGCGCAGTATTATGCATGTTGTGTTTTCAGGTTCTCAGTGATTTAAAAAAGGATAAGGCGAATTCAAAGGAATAGGCGGTCATTGAGGACAAAAATGCATAGTTGGTCACAAGAAATAAGTCAAAGAAGCCCTGGGAAGCTCGGAAAGCAATTTAAATGAATTCCGGACGAAGAAGGCTGAAGAGCAGTGGCGCAACAAGCTGAAGAGCCGCGGCGCCCAACAAAAGGGTTGCGGCTCCCCTCTGGCAGAGAGCAAATGATTTTTAGAAAGGAATTAGCGCCGCGACGCTCTAATAGCGGAGCCGACGACGTCAGGAACGCGAAAAACCTAAAATTAACAAGGGCAAAAAGGTCCATTTTAGGAGGGATTTTCATGATATATATTGAGGAAAATGTTTTTTTGAAAGATAGAACACTTTGGAGGCAAGAAACAAGAGAACAAGAAGCCATTAGAGACATCTATTGTTCAAGTTTTTTTCCTTTTTCTTTACTTTAATTCAGTTCTTGTTGGATATTAAGTTAATTAGTTTTCTTAGCATGTCTAGGATCTAATTACTTTATTAGGATTTTCCGTCGAATCACTTGAAACTCTATTATGATTTAATGAATTGTTAATGTTCTTCTTCATCTATTAAAATCTATTCAACTTGCGGTTATTGAATGAGAATTAATTGACCTTTAGTTTTCATTATCTATATGAGTTCAAATCGAGATCTGAGAAGGGAGATTTGAATATGCTATAGTTGATTAGACGTAGGTTTAATCTTGCACGAAAGTATCACGACTGCCCGTGTAGCATTTTAGGTTATTGATCTTAATCCTCCTATGTGGTCGAACTTATTATAGAAATATAGAAAGTTCTCACTTAGGTTGAGTTTTTATATATCCTAACCGGAATATAGAACATCTCAGTTAACCTGCTATCTTAATAAGAAGAATCGTTAGTCTTGCATTAATGAATGATATAGTGAAAAGTTAAGGAGATTGGAAACCCTAATTCCTTCATTACTGAATTAAACCTCGTGTGTTTTCATTGCAATTTTATTCTAGAAATTCATGTTAGTTTGTTAATTCTTTAGTTAGAAATCACCACTTATATTCGTTAGCCAAATAGAAACTAAAAATTAGTATATTGGTACTTGATAAATCAATCTCTGTGGACGATACTCGGTCTTACTGAAATTTATTACAAATTGCGATAAGTACACTTGCGTAGCATCTAGAAATAACGCAAACATAAGCTTGGCAGGCACATTGGTAGACTTGACTTGGATAATTGACTTATTGAAAGAAATTGTAATCAAAATTGATCTACCAGTTACAATACATACCGACAACAAATCTACTATACAAATAGTAGCCAATCCTGTCTTCCATGAGAGGACAAAACATATTGAGATTGATCTTCATTGCATAAGGGAAAAAATTAACAAGGTCATGTGAAAACAGAATATACACATACAACAAACCAGACAACTAGCTTACTAACAAAAAGGCTAAACAGATTACAACATCAACATCTATGTTTCAAGCTAGGACTACTCAACATATTCATAGCTCCTAGCTTGAGGGGTGTGTTGAACAAAAGAAGAAGTGTGCAGAAAATGTAGAAGAGGAAAGAAGAAAACAGTCCCTTCAAGAAGTTAGTTAAGTTAGTTATAGGTTAGGTAAGTTAGTTATCGAGTAGTTAACTATAGTTAGAAGAGCTAACCTTGATTAAAGAGTTAGTTATCTTGTATGGTTAAGATTAGAAAGATTATACATTGTGTATAAATACATCTCCATGTATTATAAAGATTAACACAATCAAATCATTCAATAAAATGATAAGAAAATCTTCTCTCTACTCTTAGTTCATTTCGTGTGTTCTTCATCTTTTTCCCTACTGTTTTCTTTCTGATTTCATAGCAGTACTTCATCAGAAAGATCAGACGAATGAACTAATTGTTGGTAATTCTATGGTACTTTATAAAGCAGTACGGGAAGTAATAACTATTACAAATGTTCGAAAGGATAAATAAATGGTCAAACTTCAAAACTGCCGCAAGTGCGTTGTGTCTTGAATCTTGATCACCTTGCAAAGCCAACTTTGAGAACTGCCGCAAGTATGTTGTGTCTTGAATCTTGATATCCTGAAATCAAGAAACAACTAAATCTGGAAGGTTACAACGTTGTGTGTTGAGTCGAGGATACCCCTCTATCCTTAAGACAAGATTGCCCCGTATATATGCTTTTACGTTAGCGGGCAATAGTCTCCCAAGATAAAACAACACTTTTATCTCAACACTACAAAGCCAATAGGTTGAGCCTGGCGAAGAAAACAAATATGACTCGACTTGTCAAGATATGGAATAGGAAGGAAGAGTTTCTCAATACTCTTCTCTTTTGTCTCTGTGTATATAGTGTGTCTCTGTAGTGTATATCTAGTGTATACGTGAGGGTTTGGTCAATGCTTTTGACTGATTTTCAGCCCTTTGTTTGGCAGCTTTGGTCCTTTGTTTTCGTGATTTTTCGGCTGTTTTGTAGTGGCTTTTTCGCCTGCTTTTCCCTCTGCTCGCCTATTTCTTGCTTCGTTTTCAGCCAAGTGAAGCTGAATATATAGCAAGAGGAGGATGTCCAACAGCCACAAACAAGGCTGTAATGGCCCTTAAAGGAGGCCATTAAAACAAACAAGTAATGGCTATTAAGGCCTTGAAGAAGGCCGCCCAAATGCCCCAAGTAATGGCTGTTAATGGAGAGTTAATCAGCCAAGTAATGGCTGGTTAATGCTCCAAAACGCAGTCCAACGGTAGGCGAAAAAGTCTCCGAATTGCAGGGACCAAACGTAAATATTGAAACTTCAGGACCAAATCGTACATATGAAAGAATTACGGTCCAAACTGTACATCCGAAACTTCAGGATCAAATCATACATCCGATGAGTTCTCTGGTCCAAAAAGATAATATCGTAAAGGCCCACACTGACCCACGCGACCACGTGACCGTGACGTGACTCCAGGACGAGGCCGGGACCGACCGACCGGACGAGAAGCGGCGGCAGCGCTGGCGTGTGTGGGCTTAGCTTTGAACCCAAGCACATCTAGGTCTTCCCTCCTTTAAACACATGGGATACCCTCGGGATCCAAACCCTTTACCACATTAGAGACTTATATAGAGAGCAATTCTTCCTATTCCGCCGGATGTGGTAGATTTGTCCCACACCACATTTCCATGTCTCAAACACCTTACTTCGTGGACCAATATCTCTTTCATTTCTCAACGAAATTAGACGATTCTTGGCCCTACGGTCATCTACTCACTTCGTAGATCATGCATGTGTAAAGAGACCAGGTCTCCAACATACGGAACACTAGTGTTTAATTCATCAAAGATGGGTGGACGCATCTCCCCGCCAAAGGCTAATTTCCAACAATCCCCTCTATGAAAGAGAGATTGTGGCGCACGCACAAGGTGCTTACATTTCAGCAATCTTTCAGCGAAACGATATTGCATCAGGAGAGGTAGCTTTCGCTTTGAACCTTCCCTAGTTGAAACCATCGGACTTACTTACTGCGCGGTGAACGTGATGTCTTGAACCGTCAGTGTTTAGTGTAAGCCAAGACAACGATATCAACACAATAACTCTTCTTATTCATTTTCCTTCTTACGTTTACGTCGGTCTGTGGCCATGGACACACTTGGATTCTTAAGTGCGTTCATTTGAGTCGGCCATCCTCACACTTAAATAGGTGATCTCCTGCAAGGTATCTGCTATACCCCACTTCACAAGTGTTAGGAATCATTAAAAGTTCCACAACCCTAACCTCAACCGTTTGAGGATCTTTAAAAGGTTTGGAAGCTTAACCTTTACCCACCATGCAGCAAAGACTTTAATGTCTATCGCGGGAATGACTTTGGATTCATGTTTTCGCATGCAATCATCATCCGAAGTGCTTCTTGCTTCCACCGCGCTCAATCAACCTTTTGCCGCTTAGTTTTCCCATTGAACCACATTCTTGGGATCTCCAATCAGTATGGTTGGGTTTCCACCGCATAAGGTTCGTATTGTTTGGGTTTTAAGCCAATTCCCTAGACAGTAACACTTGATCTCCGGGTAGTCCCTTAGTTAGTAAACAAGGATGTGACACCCGTGATGATCAACTGCCATACGGTCTTATGTCTCCGACAGATCCTAAAAGATATGTCTAGACGCCGTCATCCGTGTCCTTCCGGCCGACCGCTAGCCACGATGTATAACCGCCAAGACACGGGTATCTCCCGATAAGGGACGTCCTCTGAGGAGCCGTGAAGTTACTCAACTTCTTTCATGCTTTGTATAAAGCGATAAACTCCGATTCCATCATGAATCGGCCGATGCAAGTTTGCTTAGAGGATTTTTCAAGACCCACCATACACATTTGCTTGTGGCTTTGGTGTTCTTCAGATCGATGTCCAGCTTTGCATCATTGTGTTCTCCCGTAACCGCTGGACATCCGTAATACTATAATCTGTAGATAAGCGAATAATTCGGATATCGCCATATCGACTTAACGCCTTCTATTGATCATGTATTAAGATCATCTAGTGAACCTTAGTTCAACTGACCGCTTGTAGGATGATACCAGGTCGGTTGTAGTGTGTACAATACATTGAACTACACATGACACTGCATATCGCTCTTTGTCTATGGGAGCACCATGATTCCAATCATTTCTATGATTCATATCCATTGGTGGCTTCAACGAGGCTGTCAACTATCGACGATCCGTTAGATGTCTTAGAAATCCAATTCCTAAGATGTCATCTGTGATACCCATATCTTTCATATCGAGACTTTGTTTCAATATGACTTTTACTTTCGTGATCGTTGATTCTCCAACCTGCTGGCTTTCTAATTTCGTGAGTCAATGTTTACGTGGTCCGATTCATTGTTTCGCTTTATCTGAAACTTTCAGACCAAAATGTAAACATTTCAGGGACCAAATGAAAGTTCAGGAAGAAGCCCAACAGTTCGCAAACCAAGTCTGATTCTCTTCTTCCAACTCTTGATTTGGGAAGGTCAATTTCAACATTCATGCCACGCAAGATCGCAATGGCCCTGGATGTGAAGCTACTCACAGGGAGCACATCTTACAACCCAAAGGTTCTTTTCCTGAGGAAGATTAACCATTTCACATGTATGGTTCTATATATGGAATTTATTTCTCTCTTTAGCTTCTTTCCAAAGCAACGCTTTTGGAGATAACAATTGTTTGTTAATTGTCCATGGTTCGTTCTTAACCATACAAGCTAGAAGGACTGGAACAAGTCCTTGTCCCCTCTTTGCTCGTCTTAGTTCAACATCTAGAATCCCCGAGTTCTGCAGATCTGGAATATTAAGTTCCTGGATAGCCAAGAACTTTCGAGTCCTCGTAGATACGGGCGCCTAGTTCCTGACAACAAAGCCCTCGCGGGTTCTTGTTAACCTTGAGCAATTACTCCTTTTCCTTTTTCAAGGAAAGCTATCTTCAAAGAATTCAACATTCTTTGACGCCAAGAGGCGATCAACACTATCAAGTATTTGCAGATCCCGATGATGTGCAATCTACGCCTTAGGTACAACTTGACTGTTTGAGATTCCAACTTTTACCAAGCCACCCCACATAAATTGGGCGCACGACTTTGCGCTGGCTAACACCGTTGGGATCGAGGTGCGAAATGAGCGATGCTTCACATTCTCCTCTATCACTACGAATTTCTCAATCCGTAGGCTTAGTTGATTTTCAACTTCTGCTTTGTAGCGCTTATCCGCTTCTACAACTTCATCTTTGCTTTTCAACAAACAAAGGATTCCATACGTTGTACCATCATTAATGAAGATCACAACGCACTAGTCTCCCCCCTCTATTTTGTATAAACTTCAAATCACCCAAGTAGGTGTGACTAAGTTCTAGAGGAGCGGTGCTTCTTTCGCTATTCCCTTGACGGAATTTGGAAAGGTGATTTTGCCTCTTCATCTACCTCACATTCATTTTGAGGGTTTATGTCTACGTAAGGCAACAATCTCAACATCGTTAGCTTTTGAATGACTTGCTATTTAACGTGTCTTAATCTATGATGGAATAGATGCACGGATTACAAATATATCATTCATTTGGCTACAGACATCATGTACCATTCTTAGTTATTACAGACCTGTTGGAGTAGTCTCAAACCAATTGACCAACAAATAGTCCCTTAAACCAAGTTAGGAATCAGAACACCTCTTTTAGAGTGATCTCATTCCTTGAAGTCCTATTGAGGACAACCTCTCCAAACCCTTTGATTTTAGAGGTGGCGTTGCTTCACATGAACAACATCTTGCCCGTGGTTAGAAGCGCAACCGGATCATATGTGATCTCGATACTGCCCACTTCGCTTGCTTTGGCGGCCGAGTGTCCAATTTCTTTATCGCTTTCTTTAGGCCTTCAGATCATTAAGACACTGAAACTCGCCCACCACACTAGGTGTCCATTACTTTTCCTATGAAATGAATTCGCCCCACTCCAGTCACCCGGAGGCTTTGTATGACCGAGTGTCCAATATCATCATATCAAAGGAATTTTGGCCCACTCCACGCCTCGAGGCTTTGTATGACTGAGTGTCCAATATCATCCTATGAAGGATCTTACGCCAAATAGTATGACAAAGTTCTACGTCTTTAACTTTTAGACTTCTTCCGTTATGATTGGTGCCCAGATAATTCTTGGCGCTTACTTAAGAGTTGTAACAGTTTTATACGATCGGTGGATCTTACTCCCTCGTATGTGCGAACATACTTTACCCACTTTTAATAATTACACTTAAAGGAACGGATCTTTTTAAGATGCTTTACAATCCAATCTTTAAACGGAAAAAGAAGATGAGATTAAACTTCGATTTTTAAAGCGTAAGGAATATAAATTATTTTCATATTCCTTCTTACTTTAATCCATTTTTAATCGTGACATCATTTAATCTTTATTCTTGACAAGTAAGAAAAATACTCATCATCTAATCTTTATTCTTGACAAGTAAGAAAAATACTTATCCCAATTTCGGATTCTCGCTCACTTCGCCACTTCATCGATCGAGTGTCCGCTTCCTTCTTACCATTATTCGGATCTTTTGTCCTGGGATAGATACAGCCTTCTGCTGCAAGATAGAAGTACATCTTCAGTCTTCTCCTCTTGTCCCAGTTGACATCCTCAGGCTCTCGAGAGCGCTTGTTCCCACCAGTCTTGGTAGCGGTGATACCATGAACACGTTCATCATCATCACTCTCTTCTACCAGAAAACCATTGCCATATCCAGATTTGGTCACACAACTTTTGACCGACATCTTTCGAACACTAATAGTATTACGGGGCAATCTTGTCTTAAGTTGTTGGTAATTCTATGGTACTTTATAAAGCAGTACGGGAAGTAATAACTATTACAAATGTTCGAAAGGATAAATAAATGGTCAAACTTCAAAACTGCCGCAAGTGCGTTGTGTCTTGAATCTTGATCACCTTGCAAAGCCAACTTTGAGAAGCTACGCAAGTATGTTGTGTCTTGAATCTTGATATCCTGAAATCAAGAAACAACTAAATCTGGAAGGTTACAACGTTGTGTGTTGAGTCGAGGATAGCCCTCTATCCTTAAGACAAGATTGCCCCGTATATATGCTTTTACGTTAGCGGGCAATAGTCTCCCAAGATAAAACAACACTTTTATCTCAACACTACAAAGCCAATAGGTTGAGCCTGGCGAAGAAAACAAATATGACTCGACTTGCTGAAGATATGGAATAGGAAGGAAGAGTTTCTCAATACTCTTCTCTTTTGTCTCTGTGTATATAGTGTGTCTCTGTAGTGTATATCTAGTGTATACGTGAGGGTTTGGTCCTTTGTTTTTGGTGATTTTCAGCCCTTTGTTTGAGCGTTTTGGTCACTTTGTTTTCGTGATTTTTCTACTGTTTTGTAGTGGCTTTTTCGCTCTGCTTTTCCTCTGTTTCGCCTATTTCTTGCTTCGTTTTCAGCCAAGTGAAGCTGAATATATAGCAAGAGGAGGATGTCCAACAGCCACAAACAAGGCTGTAATGGCCCTTAAAGGAGGCCATTAAAACAAATGCAAGTAATGGCTATTAAGGCCTTGAAGAAGGTGCCCAAATGCCCCAAGTAATGGCTGTTAATGGAGAGTTAATCAGCCAAGTAATGGCTGGTTAATGCTCCAAAACGCAGTCCAACGGTAGGCGAAAAAGTCTCCGTAAATTCTGGGACCAAAGCTGTAAATATTGAAACTTCAGTGACCAAACTGCATATGAAAGAATTCTCGTCCAAACTGCACATCCAAACTTCAGGATCAAATCGTACATCCGATGCAGTTCTCTCGTCCAAAAGATAATATCGAAAGGCCCACACCACGCCCACACCACGACCCGTGACTCCACGACCCGTGACTCGTGACCGTGACCGAGCCCGAGACCTGACCGGACCGACCGGACGGCAAGGGCGGCGGCGCCAGTGGGCTTAGCTTTGAACCCAAGCACATCTAGGTCTTCCTCCTTTAAACACATGGGATACCGGCGGGATCCAAACCCTTTACCACATTAGAGACTTATATAGAGAGCAATTCTTCCTATTCCCACCGATGTGGTAGATTTGTCCCACACCACATTTCCATGCCTTAAACACCTTACTTCGTGAACCAATATCTCTTTCATTTCTCAACGAAATTAGACGATTCTTGGCCCTACGGTCATCTACTCACTTCGTAGATCATGCATGTGTAAAGAGACCAGGTCTCCAACATACGGAACACTAGTGTTTAATTCATCAAAGATGGGTGGACGCATCTCCCCGCCAAAGGCTAATTTCCAACAATCCCCTCTATGAAAGAGAGATTGTGGCGCACACACAAGGTGCCTACATTTCAGCAATCTTTCAACGAAAAGATATTGCATCAGGAGAGGTAGCTTACGCTTTGAACCTTCCCTAGTTGAATACCATCGGACTTACTTCTGCGCGGTGAACGTGATGTCTTGAACCGTCAGTGTTTAGTGTAAGCCAAGACAACGATATCAACACAATAACTCTTCTTATTCATTTTCCTTCTTACGTTTCTGTCCGTTGTGGCCATGGACACACTTGGATTCTTAAGTGCGTTCATTTGAGTCGGCCATCCTCGCACTTAAATAGGTGATCTCCTACAAGGTATCCTGCTATACCCCACTTCACAAGTGTTAGGAATCATTAAAAGTTCCACAACCCTAACCTCAACCGTTTGAGGATCTTTTAAAAGGTTTGGAAGCTTAACCTTTACCCACCATGCAGGCAGCACTTTAATGTCTATCGCGGGAACAGCTTTGGATTCATGTTTCCGTACAGAAATCATCATCCGAAGTGCTTCTTGCTTCCACCGAAGCGCTCAACTGAACCTTTTGCCGCTTAGTTTTCCCATTGAACCACATTCTTGGGATCTCCAATCAGTATGGTTGGGTTTCCACCGCAAAGGTTCGTATTGTTTGGGTTTTAAGCCAATTCCCCTAGACAGGCAGAACACTTGATCTCCGGGTAGTCCCTTAGTTAGTAAACAAGGATGTGACACCCGTGATGATCAACTGCCATACGGTCTTATGTCTCCGACAGATCCTAAAAGATATGTCCAGACGCCGTCATCCGTGTCCTTCCGCCGACCGCTAGCCACGATGTATAATCTGCGAAGACACGGGTATCTCCCAATAAGGGACGTCCTCTAAGGAGCCGTGAAGTTACTCAACTTCTTTCATGCTTTGTATAAAGCGATAAACTCTGATTCCATCATGAATCGGCCGATGCAAGTTTGCTTAGAGGATTTTCCAAGACCCACCATACATATTTGCTTGTGGCTTTGGTGTTCTTCGAATCGATGTCGGTTGCATCATCGTGTTCTCCCGAGCTGGACATCCGAATACTATAATCTGTAGATGTTTAATAATTCGGATATCGCCATATCTCGACTTAACGCCTTCTATTGATCATGTATTAAGATCATCGCGAACCTTAGTTCAACTGATCTGTTTGTAGGATGATACCAGGTCGGTTGTAGTGTATACAATACATTGAACTACACATGACCTGTGCATATCGCTCTTTGTCTATGGGAGCACCATGATTCCAATCATTTCTATGATTCATATCCATTGGTGGCTTCAACGAGACTGTCAACTATCGACCAGTCCGTTAGATGTCTTAGAAATCCAATTCCTAAGATGTCATCTGTGATACCCATATCTTTCATATCGAGACTTTGTTTCAATATGACTTTTACTTTCGCATCGCTGATTCTCCAACTGTTGGCTTTCTAATTTCGTAGTCAATGTTTCTGTGGTCCGATTCATTGTTTCTGTTTTATCTGAAACTTTCAGGACCAAAATGTAAACATTTCAGGGACCAAAATGAAAGTTCAGGAAGAAGCCCAACAGTTCGGCAAACCAAGTCTGATTCTCTTCTTCCAACTCTTCGGTTGGGAAGGTCATTTCAACATTCATGCCACGCAAGATCGCAATGGCCCTGGATGTGAAGCTACTCAGTGAGGAGCACATCTTACAACCCAAAGGTTCTTTTCCTGAGGAAGATTAACCATTTCACATGTATGGTTCTATATATGGAATTTATTTCTCTCTTTAGCTTCTTTCCAAAGCAACGCTTTTGGAGATAACAATTGTTTGTTAATTGTCCATGGTTCGTTCTTAACCATACAAGCTAGAAGGACTGAACAAGTCCTTGTCCCCTCTTGCTCCGCCTTAGTTCAACATCTAGAATCCCCGAGTTCTGCAGATCCGAATATTAAGTTCCTGGATAGCCAAAGAACTTTCGAGTCCTGTAGATACGGAACGTCTAGTTCCGGACAGTCAGGCCCTCGCGGGTTCTTGTTAACCTTGAGCAATTACTCCTTTTTCCTTTTTCAAGGAAAGCTATCTTCAAAGAATTCAACATTCTTTGACGCCAAGAGGCGATCAACACTACTGTTATTTGCAGATCCTGACAGATGTGCAATCTACAGTCTTAGGTACAACTTGACCTGTTTCAGTATTCCAACTTTTACCAAGCCACCCCACATAAATTGGGCGCACGACTTTGCGCTTGGCTAACACCGTTGGACTGAGGTGCGAAATGAGCGATGCTTCACATTCTCCCCCTCTATCACTACGAATTTCTCAATCCGTAGGCTTAGTTGATTTTCAACTTCTGCTTTGTAGCGCTTATCCGCTTCTACAACTTCATCTTTGCTTTTCAACAAACAAAGGATTCCATACGTTGTACCATCATTAATGAAGATCACAACGTACTAGTCTCCCCCCTCTATTTTGTATAAACTTCAAATCACCCAAGTAGGTGTGACTAAGTTCTAGAGGAGCGGTGCTTCTTTCGCTATTCCCTTGACGGAATTTGGAAAGGTGATTTTGCCTCTTCATCTACCTCACATTCATTTTGAGGGTTTATGTCGATGTAAGGCAACAATCTCAACATCGTTAGCTTTGAATGACTTGCTTTTTAACGTGCCTTAATCTATGATGGAATAGATGCACGGATTACAAATATATCATTCATTTGGCTACAGACATCATGTACCATTCTTAGTTATTACAGACCTGTTGGAGTAGTCTCAAACCAGCTTGACCAACAGCGTCCCTTAAACCAAGTTAGGAATCTGTAACACCTCTTTTTAGAGTGATCTCATTCCTTGAAGTCCTATTGAGGACAACCTCTCCAAATTTCCTTTGATTTTAGAGGTGGCGTTGCTTCACATGAACAACATCTTGCCCGTGGTTAGGCGCAACCGGATCATATGTGATCTCGATACTGCCCACTTCGCTTGCTTTGGCGCATCGAGTGTCCAATTTCTTTATCGCTTTCTTTAGGCCTTGAGATCATTAAGACTGAAACTCGCCCACCACACTAGGTGTCCATTACTTTTCCTATGAAATGAATTCGCCCCACTCCACCACCCGAGGCTTTGTATGACCGAGTGTCCAATATCATCATATCAAAGGAATTTTGGCCCACTCCACGCCTCGAGGCTTTGTATGACTGAGTGTCCAATATCATCCTATGAAGGATCTTCTGCCAAATAGTATGACAGGTTCTACGTCTTTAACTTTTAGACTTCTTCCGTTATGATTGGTGCCCAGATAATTCTTGGCGCTTACTTAAGAGTTGTAACAGTTTTCGCACAGTCAGTGGATCTTACTCCCTCGTATGTGCGAACATACTTTACCCACTTTTAATAATTACACTTAAAGGAACGGATCTTTTTAAGATGCTTTACAATCCAATCTTTAAACGGAAAAGAAGATGAGATTAAACTTCTGATTTTTAAAGCGTAAGGAATATAAATTATTTTCATATTCCTTCTTACTTTAATCCATTTTTAATCAGACATCATTTAATCTTTATTCTTGACAAGTAAGAAAAATACTCATCATCTAATCTTTATTCTTGACAAGTAAGAAAAATACTTATCCCAATTTGGATTCTCGCTCACTTCACCACTTCATCGATCGAGTGTCCAGTTCCTTCTTACCATTATTCGGATCTTTTGTCTGGGATAGATACAGGCCTTCTGCTGCAAGATAGAAGTACATCTTCAGTCTTCTCCTCTTGTCCCAGTTGACATCCTCAGGCTCTCGAGAGCGCTTGTTCCCACCAGTCTTGGTAGCGGTGATACCATGAACACGTTCATCATCATCACTCTCTACCGTAAAACCCATTGCCATATCCAGATTTGGTCACACAACTTTTGACCGACATCTTTCGAACACTAATAGTATTACGGGGCAATCTTGTCTTAAGTTGTTGGTAATTCTATGGTACTTTATAAAGCAGTACGGGAAGTAATAACTATTACAAATGTTCGAAAGGATAAATAAATGGTCAAACTTCAAAACTGCCGCAAGTGCGTTGTGTCTTGAATCTTGATCACCTTGCAAAGCCAACTTTGAGAACTGCTTAAGTATGTTGTGTCTTGAATCTTGATATCCTGAAATCAAGAAACAACTAAATCTGGAAGGTTACAACGTTGTGTGTTGAGTCGAGGATAGCCCTCTATCCTTAAGACAAGATTGCCCCGTATATATGCTTTTACGTTAGCGGGCAATAGTCTCCCAAGATAAAACAACACTTTTATCTCAACACTACAAAGCCAATAGGTTGAGCCTGGCGAAGAAAACAAATATGACTCGACTTGCTGAAGATATGGAATAGGAAGGAAGAGTTTCTCAATACTCTTCTCTTTTGTCTCTGTGTATATAGTGTGTCTCTGTAGTGTATATCTAGTGTATACGTGAGGGTTTGGTCACCGGCTTTTGACTGATTTTCAGCCACCGCTTTGAGCGCTTTGGTCAGTTTCGTGATTTTTTCACTGCTTTGTAGTGGCTTTTTCGCCTGCTTTTTCCCTCTGCTCGCCTATTTCTTGCTTCGCTTTTCAGCCAAGTGAAGCTGAATATATAGCAAGAGGAGGATGTCCAACAGCCACAAACAAGGCTGTAATGGCCCTTAAAGGAGGCCATTAAAACAGCAAGTAATGGCTATTAAGGCCTTGAAGAAGGCCCAAATGCCCCAAGTAATGGCTGTTAATGGAGAGTTAATCACCAAGTAATGGCTGGTTAATGCTCCAAAACGCATCCAACGGTAGGCGTAAAAGTCTCCGTAAATTCTGGGGACCAAAGCAGTAAATATTGAAACTTCAGGACCAAAGCGTACATATGAAAGAATTCTCGTCCAAACTGCACATCCGAAACTTCAGGATCAAATCGTACATCCGATGCAGTTCTCTGGTCCAAAAGATAATATCGAAAGGCCCCCACGACCACACCCTGACCCAGCGACCCGTGACGTGGACGTGACTGACGAGCCCGAGACCGACCGGACCGGGACCGGACGGGCAAGCGGGCGCAGCAGCGTGTGGGCTTAGCTTTGAACCCAAGCACATCTAGGTCTTCCTCCTTTAAACACACGGGATACCCTTGGGATCCAAACCCTTTACCACATTAGAGACTTATATAGAGAGCAATTCTTCCTATTCCCACCGATGTGGTAGATTTGTCCCACACCACATTTCCATGCCTTAAACACCTTACTTCGTGAACCAATATCTCTTTCATTTCTCAACGAAATTAGATGATTCTTGGCCCTACGGTCATCTACTCACTTCGTAGATCATGCATGTGTAAAGAGACCAGGTCTCCAACATACGGAACACTAGTGTTTAATTCATCAAAGATGGGTGGACGCATCTCCCCGCCAAAGGCTAATTTCCAACAATCCTCTATGAAAGAGAGATTGTGGCGCACACACAAGGTGCCTACATTTCAAAGAATCTTTCAACGAAAGATATTGCATCGAGAGGTAGCTTACGCTTTGAACCTTCCCTAGTTGAATACCATCTGACTTACTTATCGCTGCAAGGTGAACGTGATGTCTTGAACCGTCGGTGTTTAGTGTAAGCCAAGACAACGATATCAACACAATAACTCTTCTTATTCATTTTCCTTCTTACGTTTACGTCCGGGTGTGGCCATGGACACACTTGGATTCTTAAGTGCGTTCATTTGAGTCGGCCATCCTCGCACTTAAATAGGTGATCTCCTACAAGGTATCCTGCTATACCCCACTTCACAAGTGGTAGGTATCATTAAGAGTTCCACAGCCCTAACCTCCACCGCTTGAGGGTCTTTTAAAAGGTTTGGAAGCTTAACCTTTACCCACCATGCAGCAAAGACTTTAATGTCTATCGCGGGAACGACTTTGGATTCATGTTTTTAAATGCAAATCATCATCCGAAGTGCTTCTTGCTTCCACCGGCGCTCAATCAACCTTTTGCCGCTTAGTTTTCCCATTGAACCACATTCTTGGGATCTCCAATCGGTATGGTTGGGTTTCCACCGCAGCGTTCGTATTGTTTGGGTTTTAAGCCAATTCCCTGAGGCGAGTAACACTTGATCTCCGGGTAGTCCCTTAGTTAGTAAACAAGGATGTGACACCCGTGATGATCAATCGCCATACGGTCTTATGTCTCCGAAGCAGATCCTAAAAGATATGTCTAGACGCCGTCATCCGTGTCCTTCCGGCCGACCGGCCAGCCACTGTATAACCGCCAAGACACGGGTATCTCCCAATAAGGGACGCCCTCTAAGGAGCCGTGAAGTTACTCAACTTCTTTCATGCTTTGTATAAAGCGATAAACTCCGATTCCATCATGAATCGGCCGATGCAAGTTTGCTTAGAGGATTTTCCAAGACCCACCATACACATTTACTTGTCGCTTTGGTGTTCTTCAGATCTGATGTCCAGTTTGCATCACTGTGTTCTCCCAGAACCGCTGGACATCTAGAATACTATAATCCGTAGATAAGCGAATAATTCAGATATCGTCATATCTGACTTAACGCCTTCTATTGATCATGTATTAAGATCATCAGTGAACCTTAGTTCAACTGATCTGTTTGTAGGATGATACCAGGTCGATTGTAGTGTGTACAATACATTGAACTACATATGACATGTGCATATCGCTCCTTGTCTATGGGTGCACCATGATTCCAATCATTTCTATTATTCATATCCATTAGTGGCTTCAACGAGACTGTCTACTATCGACCAGTCCGTTAGATGTCTTAGAAATTCAATTCCTAAGATGTCATATGTGATACCCATATCTTTCATATCGAGACTTTGTTTCAATATGACTTTTACTTTCAGACTGTTGATTCTCCAACTGTTGGCTTTCTAATTTCGTGAGTCAATGTTTACGTGGTCCGATTCATTGTTTCTGTTTTATCTGAAACTTTCAGGACCAAAATGTAAACATTTCAGGGACCAAAATGAAAGTTCAGGAAGAAGCCCAACAGTTCGGCAAACCAAGTCTGATTCTCTTCTTCCAACTCTTCGGTTGGGAAGGCTGTTTCAACATTCATGCCACGCAAGACTGCAATGGCCCTGGATGTGAAGCTACTCACAGGGGAGCACATCTTACAACCCAAAGGTTCTTTTCCCGGAGGAAGATTAACCATTTCACATGTATGGTTCTATATATGGAATTTATTTCTCTCTTTAGCTTCTTTCCAAAGCAGCGCTTTTGGAGATAACAATTGTTTGTTAATTGTCCATGGTTCGTTCTTAACCATACAAGCTAGAAGGACTGGAACAAGTCCTTGTCCCCTCTTTGCTCCGTCTTAGTTCAACATCTAGAATCCCTGAGTTCTGCAGATCTGGAATATTAAGTTCCGGATAGCCAGCAACTTTCGAGTCCTGTAGATACGGAACGTCTAGTTCCGGACAGTCAGGCCCTCGCGGGTTCTTGTTAACCTTGAGCAATTACTCCTTTTTCCTTTTTCAAGGAAAGCTATCTTCAAAGAATTCAACATTCTTTGACGCCAAGAGGCGATCAACACTACTGTTATTTGCAGATCCTGACAGATGTGCAATCTACAGTCTTAGGTACAACTTGACCTGTTTCAGTATTCCAACTTTTACCAAGCCACCCCACATAAATTGGGCGCACGACTTTGCGCTTGGCTAACACCGTTGGACTGAGGTGCGAAATGAGCGATGCTTCACATTCTCCCCCTCTATCACTACGAATTTCTCAATCCGTAGGCTTAGTTGATTTTCAACTTCTGCTTTGTAGCGCTTATCCGCTTCTACAACTTCATCTTTGCTTTTCAACAAACAAAGGATTCCATACGTTGTACCATCATTAATGAAGATCACAACGTACTAGTCTCCCCCCTCTATTTTGTATAAACTTCAAATCACCCAAGTAGGTGTGACTAAGTTCTAGAGGAGCGGTGCTTCTTTCGCTATTCCCTTGACGGAATTTGGAAAGGTGATTTTGCCTCTTCATCTACCTCACATTCATTTTGAGGGTTTATGTCGACAGAAGGCAACAATCTCAACATCGTTAGCTTTTGAATGACTTGCTATTTAACGTGTCTTAATCTATGATGGAATAGATGCACGGATTACAAATATATCATTCATTTGGCTACAGACATCATGTACCATTCTTAGTTATTACAGACCTGTTGGAGTAGTCTCAAACCAGCTTGACCAACAGCGTCCCTTAAACCAAGTTAGGAATCTGTAACACCTCTTTTTAGAGTGATCTCATTCCTTGAAGTCCTATTGAGGACAACCTCTCCAGCCCCTTTGATTTTAGAGGTGGCGTTGCTTCACATGAACAACATCTTGCCCGTGGTTAGGGCGCAACCGGATCATATGTGATCTCGATACTCTGGCCCACTTCAGTTGCTTTGGCAGACTGAGTGTCCAATTTCTTTACTGCCTTTCTTTAGGCCTTCAGATCATTAAGACACTGAAACTCGCCCACCACACTAGGTGTCCATTACTTTTCCTATGAAATGAATTCGCCCCACTCCACCACCCGGAGGCTTTGTATGACTGAGTGTCCAATATCATCATATCAAAGGAATTTTGGCCCACTCGATGCCTTGGAGGCTTTGTATGACTGAGTGTCCAATATCATCCTATGAAGGATCTTACGCCAAATAGTATGACAGTTCTACGTCTTTAACTTTTAGACTTCTTCCGTTATGATTGGTGCCCAGATAATTCTTGGCGCTTACTTAAGAGTTGTAATTTTCGCACGATCGATGGATCTTACTCCCTCGTATGTGCGAACATACTTTACCCACTTTTAATAATTACACTTAAAGGAACGGATCTTTTTAAGATGCTTTACAATCCAATCTTTAAACGGAAAAGAAGATGAGATTAAACTTCTGATTTTTAAAGCGTAAGGAATATAAATTATTTTCATATTCCTTCTTACTTTAATCCATTTTTAATCGTGACATCATTTAATCTTTATTCTTGACAAGTAAGAAAAATACTCATCATCTAATCTTTATTCTTGACAAGTAAGAAAAATACTTATCCCAATTTCGGATTCGCTCACTTCGGTCACTTCATCGTGGTGAGTGTCGGTTCCTTCTTACCATTATTCGGATCTTTTGTCCAGGATAGATCACAGGCCTTCACTGCAAGATAGAAGTACATCTTGATCTTCTCCTCTTGTCCCGATTGACATCCTCAGGCTCTCGAGCGCTTTGTTCCCACCAGTCTTGGTAGCGGTGATACCATGAACACGTTCATCATCATCACTCTCTTCTACCAGAAAACCATTGCCATATCCAGATTTGGTCACACAACTTTTGACCGACATCTTTCGAACACTAATAGTATTACGGGGCAATCTTGTCTTAAGTTGTTGGTAATTCTATGGTACTTTATAAAGCAGTACGGGAAGTAATAACTATTACAAATGTTCGAAAGGATAAATAAATGGTCAAACTTCAAAACTGCACTTAAGTGCGTTGTGTCTTGAATCTTGATCACCTTGCAAAGCCAACTTTGAGAAGCTGGCAAGTATGTTGTGTCTTGAATCTTGATATCCTGAAATCAAGAAACAACTAAATCTGGAAGGTTACAACGTTGTGTGTTGAGTCGAGGATAGCCCTCTATCCTTAAGACAAGATTGCCCGTATATATGCTTTTACGTTAGCGGGCAATAGTCTCCCAAGATAAAACAACACTTTTATCTCAACACTACAAAGCCAATAGGTTGAGCTGGCGAAGAAAACAAATATGACTCGACTTCTTTGAAGATATGGAATAGGAAGGAAGAGTTTCTCAATACTCTTCTCTTTTGTCTCTGTGTATATAGTGTGTCTCTGTAGTGTATATCTAGTGTATCATACGTGAGGGTTTGGTCCTTGTTTTTGACTGATTTTCAGCCACTGTTTGGCTTGATTTGGTCACTTTTTCGTGATTTTTACTGTTTTGTAGTGGCTTTTTCGTCTGTTTTCCCCTACATTCGCCTATTTCTTGCTTCTGTTTTCAGCCAAGTGAAGCTGAATATATAGCAAGAGGAGGATGTCCAACAGCCACAAACAAGGCTGTAATGGCCCTTAAAGGAGGCCATTAAAACAAACAAGTAATGGCTATTAAGGCCTTGAAGAAGGCGCCCAAATGCCCCAAGTAATGGCTGTTAATGGAGAGTTAATCGGCCAAGTAATGGCTGGTTAATGCTCCAAAACGCAGTCCAACGGTAGGCGAAAAAGTCTCTGAAATTCAGGGACCAAAGCTGTAAATATTGAAACTTCAGGGACCAAACTGTACATATGAAAGAATTCTCGTCCAAACTGCACATCCAAACTTGAGGATCAAAGCTGTACATCTGGCAGAGTTCTCTGGTCCAAAAGATAATATCGAAGGCCCACACCCCACGTACCCACGACCGTGACTGTGACCTGAGGCCCGAGACCTGACCGGACCGACCGGACGGGGCAAGCACAAGTGCTGCAGTGGGCTTAGCTTTGAACCCAAGCACATCTAGGTCTTCCCTCCTTTAAACACATGGGATACCCTGGGATCCAAACCCTTTACCACATTAGAGACTTATATAGAGAGCAATTCTTCCTATTCCCACCGATGTGGTAGATTTGTCCCACACCACATTTCCATGCCTTAAACACCTTACTGTGAACCAATATCTCTTTCATTTCTCAACGAAATTAGGCGATTCTTGGCCCTACGGTCATCTACTCACTTCGTAGATCATGCATGTGTAAAGAGACCAGGTCTCCAACATACGGAACACTAGTGTTTAATTCATCAAAGATGGGTGGGCGATCTCCCGCCAAAGGCTAATTTCCAACAATCCCTCTATGAAAGAGAGATTGTGGCGCACACACAAGGTGCCTACATTTCAGCAATCTTTCAACGAAAGATATTGCATCGGAGAGGTAGCTTACGCTTTGAACCTTCCCTAGTTGAATACCATCGGACTTACTTATCGCTAGCGGTGAGCGTGATGTCTTGAACCGTCAGTGTTTAGTGTAAGCCAAGACAGCGATATCAACACAATAACTCTTCTTATTCATTTTCCTTCTTACGTTTACGTCCGTTGTGGCCATGGACACACTTGGATTCTTAAGTGCGTTCATTTGAGTCGGCCATCCTCGCACTTAAATAGGTGATCTCCTACAAGGTATCCTGCTATACCCCACTTCACAAGTGTTAGGAATCATTAAAAGTTCCACAACCCTAACCTCAACCGTTTGATGATCTTTTAAAAGGTTTGGAAGCTTAACCTTTACCCACCATGCAGCAAAGACTTTAATGTCTATCGCGGGAACGACTTTGGATTCATGTTTTCGCACGTAAATCATCATCCGGCGCTTGCTTTCCACCGCGCTTCAATCGAACCTTTTGCCGCTTAGTTTTCCCATTGAACCACATTCTTGGGATCTCCAATCGTATGGTTGGGTTTCCACCGCAAAGGTTCGTATTGTTTGGGTTTAAGCCAATTCCCTAGACAGTGCGAACACTTGATCTCCGGGTAGTCCCTTAGTTAGTAAACAAGGATGTGACACCCGTGATGATCAATCGCCATCTGATCTTATGTCTCCGACAGATCCTAAAGATATGTCTAGACGCCGTCATCCGTGTCCTTCCCGGCCGACGGCTAGCCACAGTATAATCGCTGGCCCGACCCGAGCCGAGCGCCCGAGATCGACCGGACCGGACCGGACCGACCGGCCGGGCCGGACGGCGCGGCGGCGGCAGCAGCGTGTGGGCTTAGCTTTGAACCCAAGCACATCTAGTCTTCCTCCTTTAAACACATGGGATACCCCTGGGATCCACACACTTTACCACATTAGAGACTTATATAGACAGCACTTCTTCCTATTCCCACCGATGTGGTAGATTTGTCCCACACCACATTTCCATGCCTTAAACACCTTACTTCGTGAACCAATATCTCTTTCATTTCTCAACGAAATTAGACGATTCTTGGCCCTACGGTCATCTACTCACTTCGTAGATCATGCATGTGTAAAGAGACCAGGTCTCCAACATACGGAACACTAGTGTTTAATTCATCAAAGATGGGTGGACGCATCTCCCCGCCAAAGGCTAATTTCCAACACTAATAAATTTTAACAAGGATGAGTCGATGACCAACGATTTATAGGAGGTCATAAGTGACACTTGGCTCTCTTTAATTACTTTGTTGTATCATGTTAATAATTTCAAGGATGTGATCTAGTGGCAAAAAAGTGAATAAACATTATAAGATATTAGGATTTAAATTTCAATAGAAATTAAAAAAAAGGATAAAAAATAATTTCTTCTGATTCGTCTAAGTTTAATTCGTGGACAAACTTGATGTGTACCTATATTAATAGGAAGTAACAACTATCAGAGGAATAATCGAAATGTGCATATTATTTGTTGACCCTCTCTTTGTATTAAAACTATAGTCTCTGATTGAACAGTCTTGTCTCATGAAAAAAAGTATTTGATTTACCTTGATCCAATTGTTCTTTGTTGATATATATATATGTAGGGTCTTTACCCATACCCTTTTTCAAAATGATGACCCAAAAAGTTCACAAGCTACCCCACCTTTCCAAGGAGTAGGATATTATTAGAGAATGATACATCGTGACCATTTAAATTTCCTTTGAAAATCATTATACGGTGGATCGATGTGTTTCATGAAAAAAAACTATTCAATTTTCCTTTGGGCTTAAGACTGAATTGTTCTATGTCAAAAAATAATGACCAAAAAGTTCACAAATAGCTGACCCACCTCTCCGGTGAGTAGGATATTACTAGAGGATGATAACTTGTCCCTCATCGATTATATTTTCAAATGAATTTAAGACACTACATAGTACGTATCTATTGCTTTAAAGTTTCGTGTTGAATGCTCAAATTCTTTCACAAATATGTGATGATCATAAGCCACCACTAAAAACAATTAGCGATCAACGATTTACGTTGATAAAAATCATTATTAATTCTATTCAACGATGAATTATCAAGAAATGTTGTTAATTATAAACTATTTAGTGACATATTATCAACAATTTTCGTAACTAATTCCTTTTTTCCTTTTTTAGTAGGCCTCCCAAGTTGCACCAAAAACAAAGATAACATTGTCACAAAAAAAAAAGAAAAAGAAGAAACAAGATAATATTAATATTGCAAATTGGCCTAACGCTTTACTTTGAAAAGACATATATATATATATATATATATATATATATATATATAACAGTCTCAACAATTAGGAAAAGTTCCCAAAAGATGTTAACAACTCAATTCCTCTCAGGTTAGAAAATTATTGAACTTTTTCATTCAAATAGCTGTAAGAGACCCCAATACCAAATTGGAGAAAATGAAACATCTAAGAAGTTGCCCTTATTTATGTGTCAACCATGTTATTTTGTTACCCTCAAAACAGACTACAGAGTGCTACTTCTCATGTACTGTGGACCAATTTTCAATTATTTATTTGTTTTGCTCATTTAATTTATTAAAAATATTATTATATTTCCATAAAAATATATCTTGGAAACATGAAGTGATAGGAGAGATAGAACACCTTCAGCATCAATCATTTGATTCATTGATCTTTTTGCACTTTTTGACCCCATAAGTTATTGTTTAGTCGTCTTTCTTTTTTGGTTAAATGTTTAGTCATCTTTACTTGTTCTAAAAGTTCTCATCTTCTACGTAATATCTTGCGTGACTAAATTGAATTGAATAAGAATACAACTAGCTCATGTGCTCCAAGTATGAGTTATTATGGGTCCCTTTAGACTAGTCATCGAGAAAAGTAGAATTCAATTAAAAACAAAAAAGAGAATAAATGTAAGTTTTGTTTGGATGTTTTTGCACAGATTGCCTTGCTCCTCATATATGTGGTCTTTAATTTTTGCTTCTCCGGCTCATTTAATAAAAATATTCAGACATACTTCGCTTGATATAAGTTCTGTAATATTTTTATTTTGAAAAACTAAACTTTTGCCTCGCTCGACACAAGTTATGTAGAAATTAACTTATTCGTCATAAGTTATGTAGTATTTTTCAGATTAAAAACAAAAAAAGAGAAAATAAATGTAAGTTTTGTTTGGATGTTTTTGCACAGATTGCCTTGCTCCTCATATATGCGGTCTTTAACTTTTGCCCTTCCTGCTTATTTAATAAAATTATTAAGATATGCTTCGCTCGATATAAGTTCTGTAATATTTTTATCTTAGAAAACTAAACTTTTGCCTCGCTCAACGCAAGTTATGTAGAAATTAAGTTATTCGGCATAAGTTATGTAGTGTTTTTCAGATTATGTTGAGTTGAAAATTTTGCCGTGCCCGACATAACTTGTGTGGATGTTATGATACATATGCCCAACGAAATGTAAAACTTTGCCGAGCGAAATCTAAACTTATGCTGTTTTTCAGATGAGTGTTGCAAGTTTTGTCGTGTCCAGCATAACTTGTGTGGATGTTATGATACATATGCCGAACTAAATGTAAATTTTTCTGAGCGAAATCTAAAGTTATGCCGCGTCAAAAGTGCTAAGGACAAAAATTAAAGATCACACCAAAATAGGATATTTGTGAGAATGACCCTTTTGTTTGCCCAAAAATAAAGAAAAAGAAATCAGACACTCCTTGTATTTCAATTAATGTATTTTATTTTTCTTTTTAATTTATTTAAATAAAATTATGTTCCATATTTAGTAACTCTTAATTTCTCACATATCACATAGAATATTTATGACTATAAATATAAAAATATTTCAGTACATTATACGTATAGTTATTTCAGATCACCAAATTTAAAAAGTTCTAATATTTTTTAAAGTTTGGTATGTGATCAAACTAAAGCACATGCATAAAATAAAACGGAATGTCCGTTTGGGCAGCTCAATTGGTTATCAAGGGGGATATTTGGAAAATGACCAAGGATCGAATCCCGTCAGCGGTAGCGTGGGGGTTACTTCTTGAAATAAAGGAGGGCCCCTTGTGTGCATCGTGGTACTGGTCTAATCTTTGAAATCAATTGAGTCACCATGATTTATCTCCTTCACAGACCTGTCGGACCGGGGTGTGGGGGCTCCTGGAGTGAGAGTTCCACCTTTTTGGAAAATAAAATAAAACGGAATGAATATTTCCTTTCATCCTAATTAATACACGTGTATAGTTAGGACATTGAAAAGGTCAAAAGTATCTTTTTCTTGTTCGGAGATATTTGCTTTTTTTTCCTCCTCTTTTTGACATCTTGAAGGGATAAGTCATCAAGATTATTCAAGAAGGGTGGCCAAGAGGAACTACGAGTGTAGTAGATGATAATCGTTTTATTCTATTTTATTTTATACTATTTAATCAAAATATCAATTACAAAATGTTAATTTGACTAGTGTATAGAAAAGGGATTACTCAGTGCACAAAACATCCCAATTAACCGGGTCTAGGAAATGGTCACGATTCAAACCCGTGATCTATAGATGGCATAGAAACAACTTTATCGTAGCTCCAAGACTCCCCTTTCAATTTGTGTATATATATTATACTAGTAATGAAAGAAATATTAAGATAATTCAAAACTTAAACAACAAGAATATATCACACCAAGAGTATGGATATATAATTTCATTGTATTTTATGATTTTGTGTAATTAAGTCAACTACAATTATAATAGTTTGTTGAGTTTGTCCTTGCTTAAGTATGATTTTGGTTTTTCACTTGGGTACGGTACTTACATTAGGTCCGACTAAATGTGAATTCGTGCCGAGGAGTCCCATATTGAGAGACAAGACACTCCTTATCAAAGATGACTTCGTATCAAAGAGACTCGAACTCGAAATCTTTTAATTAAGAATATAGTAGTATAAACTATTACACCACGAGCTTTGTTGGTAGTAAAGTTATATCTATCTGGCTCAACTCATCAAGGGCCAACCGCAGAAAAATATCTTCAAAAATATATGCAGTACTTACAAGGATAAGGTTTATATATACTTATATAGTCAAGATGCTACACATAAAAGTCACTAAAAACTAACATTATCGATGTCGGCGAAATTTCTTTTCCAGAAAATCTGACTTCTGTTGTACTAAATAATAATAATAATTAATAATAATAATAAGATATTTTCAGTCCTTTCAAAAAAGGAAGATCTTAATGTTCAGGTTCCATAAAAGACCAATCAAACGGATTTCTCGAAGTACAGTAGAACCTAAAAACCTAGTTAATGACATACTTACAAGCAGATTGCAATTCCATTATTTTTTGTTTTCCGCTAGGTGTTTGATATCTACATTAAAGTGACTATATCGGGATTCGTATCGCGTAGAGCTCTATTTGGGGGAGCGCTCCCTATCAAGAATTTTTTCTATACATAGGGCTCGAATCCGAGACATCTAGTTAAGGGAGGAGCAACCCCATCCGCTGCCCCACGTCTTTTAGTGGTGATTGCAATTCCATTAATGTTGCAAAACTTACTCCATTTATTCCACTTGATATGATAATATTATGTGGCGTACTATTTAGGGAATAAAATAACCTTTTTCTATTTTTCATATAAATTCTAATATTTTTAATTATAAAAATTATAATTTATAGCTCTCTTTATCTAGTTATTAATTATGTAAATTTATTTTTTAAAAGATTAAGAAATCTCTGTCCGAGTTAAAATCGAAAATTATAATGTTTGACTCTTCTACTTCGACCAAAAAAAAAGTTGACTCATTATTCATTTTGAAACGGTAGGAGTAATAATTAATAAACTTAGAATACGATAAACTATAATCGTTTGGACGAAAAAAAAAAAGAACATCATAAAATGTCTAGCATGCATGACTGGCTGTCTAATTTCTAAGTACGTATTTTTTTCTTACAATTGTAACTTTTATTTTAAAAGATTAAGAAATTAATATATGAAACAAATAATCCCTTTATTATTTTCATTAATTAAAATAGTATATATACAATTTACATATTTCTGTAATAGGAGAATTCTATTCCTATTCTACTCCTAAAACCTTATTCTATTTGGACACTAATTATACAATTATGGTAAGTATATAATACTAATTACACCCAAATATTACCAAAACTAAATATACACTATGTACCGCAAACCCGAGACTATGTACCGTATGATATACATTATGATATATGGTATATCATATGTATATCTAACAATATCCAAAAGTTGAGAACGAAAATAAGATTTGACTATTGGAAAATATATATCCTAGAATACAAAAATTTTATGAAGAAGAACACAAAGATGAAGGTTCGACAATAGGAACAACAAATATAGAATCAAAGGCTTGAAACACGTGTGAAACATTTTTCAAAAAATGATATTTGCTCTCTCTCCTCTACGAAATTTCTATGGGATTATACGGAAATAGTTTTAGTGGATATGACAAGTCTTTTGAAATTTGCACTGAGCAAACAGTGAAAAAATTCGTCTTAGAAAAGCAAGAACTTTTATGATTTTCAAGAGCAAGATTTTTGTAGAAGAGAAAAATGTTTTGGGAGGAAGAAAGTTACCTTTCGGGAGAAGAAAAAAAATCACATTTCAAAGTAATGTTGAATTGATTTTTATAAGCAAAACATTTAATAATCAACACACCTTTTTAATAAATGACACATTTTTCATTAAAATACATCTTTCTCTATAAACTCTTTGTAAATAATTTATATTTAAATAAAAATTCCAACAATCTCCCACTTATTTAAATATAAAGCAAGACTTAAAAATCAAATACTATTTATGCGTAGAGTAATGTATCTTTTGATTTGAATATTACCTTGGTATAGCATCACAAGATGAAATCGAAATCACATGTAGCATAATAGCTTTGAACATGTTATTCCTTGTGATAACCGACACATAAACATTTCATCTCTGCTTTCCACTCAAACATGCTTAGCACTTTTATGGCCATGCTCTATCCAAAATTCATGAACATTAATGAGAGTCACTCAATCTCTCAATCGAAGCGATACCACTTCTATGTTCATATAGGTGAAGTTTATTCAGTGTCTTTGTCACATTTGAGACACTTGTTCCTTGAACTGAGCCTCATTAAGAGTATAAAAACTCAACCCTCTAAAATGTGACAACCAGTACTAGTATATCTCTTACTTAAGTAATGAAGCATTCACGTATCAATAACTTGTTGTTACCTTTTGAACCCCAAACTATTCATTTCATAGTGTTGGGTAGAGTTGCCATTATTGGAGGACATGATTTAGGAGTTTTAACACTCGAAACTGCTTCACCAACTTTCTTGTAAGAGACTTTATAAATATATTAGTCAAACTATTATTTGACTTCACAAATGTGAATGAGATAAATCCATCTTGATATAATTTTCTCATATAATTAATCTTGTCAAAGACTCACATATCTTGACTTCTCATTATATAATTTTTTTTTTATGCTTGAGTTAGAATGATTTGATCACAAAATGGAGCTCACACTTTACAAGTCAATGAAATTTTAAAGAAATCCCCTCAACCACTTAACTCTTTAACTTGCTTCTACTAATGCAAGTTTATTTATGGGTTTCAAGAAATTTCACCTCTTCCCAAGGTAATCACCCATCATGTTGTAAATTTATATTCTTACATACTCGATAGCCAACTTGCACCGGTATATCCTTATAAAATAGTATGAATCTTAGAATTTCTTAAATCTTTAATTTTCTAAAATCAAGAATTGACTACTGGCCCTTCCAATAGCGCTTGCGTACACAAGTTAATCTATAATTTTTTATCATTATTAGTTAACTCTATCTAGGATTAAATAGGCCGATATTGGCCTTTTTTAAGTGAATACATTTATTTAGCACTTTCTCAACGTAATGAGATTAACTCAATACATTACCCCACTATTTTATTTAATCTTGACACCAACATAGTATCAGTTTGTCCAAGATCCTTTATATTGAATGTGGAAGAAAGAAAACCTCGCCGTTTCTACTCTTTCATATAAACCTCTTTGTTTCGATTATATCATAGAAATCTCTCTTCATTTCTATAATGTTCTTCATATCATCTCTTGCAATAACATATAAATAAATTAACTAGCATAAATAATTATCACATACTTTGGTGAATATTACTACTTTTCATGAAAAGTCACAGCTTTTCAAGTATTTATGAAAGAATATAATCTTGATTTTTATTTTTAATGAGACCTCTTCATGAAAGAACACATTTTTTCTCTTTTAAAGACATAAAATTAATTATTGTATAATATTGACTTCTAATCATAAGTCAAATACTCACACTCTTCAAATAATTCATTTTTTTTTCAAAACGCATGAAAACTCAAAATTATTATACTTCTTTCAAAAAAAAAAATCAAACTCATAAAAGGTCTTTAACCTTTAAACGAAATCAAACAATAAATATTGTTCATTCTCATGATCACAAAATGATAAAAATAATTTTCTAGTATTGATATGATTCATATCATCTCACATTGAAAATAAATTTCACATGTGATCTTTAGACAAGAATAACAAATCACATACATTAAAAATATTATTCTTAATTATCATGCATAACAAGATCATCACAAAGTAAATTATTTACTCGAACATTTATAAAATTGAATTTCACAAAATCACAAAAGATATTGGAGTTTGTTGCTACTTTCTCGTCGATTCTCTTTGGCAATCCGAAATTGTTGGGTATTACAAGGATTTGCAGGAAACGGAAATTAAAAGTAACTGCTTATGTAATAATCGAAATTACAATTCAACTCTAAAACTGAAAATTACAATATAACAACAAACTGAAATTACTTATTTTGTTGATCAAGAAAACTGGAAAGTTGTTTTTGCTGAGTCGAGTATGGCACTCTGTCCTTAAGACAATATTGCCCCGTATGTATCCTTTATACGTCCCGGACAATTCGTCTCCCAAGATAAAAACAAAGAATGGAACTATTGAGCAAAGGAAACTCAAAAGCTACCGTGAAGAATATTGAATAAACGAAATGATGCTTGGAAGATTAGGAAGAAATCGCTTTCCGCTTTGTGTATATTTCGTGTATATGAAGTGTCCCTCAACAATGGTGTAAGGGTGTTTATATAGGAGGAAGAGGGTTGTTGGATCGCTTCCATAATGCCCATTATTGGCCAAATAATGACCATTATGGAGGTAGTAAAGCCACCAAATAAATGGAGAAAATTGCCAACGGATTGGCCTATTATCGAGGGTGTAATTCACCAAAATAAATGGTCAATTGAGGCCGGAACGCTTTCGACCGTCGAAATTCTAACTTTCAAAACTTTCAGACCAAACTATACATCTTGAAACTTCAGGAATCAAATTGCACATCCAAAGAATTCTGGTCCAAACTCGCACATCCAAACTTCGGGATCAAACTGCACTCGACAAAGTTTTCGCCCAAAGATAATATGGCCCACGACCCACGACTCCACGCACCCACTCACCCACCCGAGGACCCGAGAACCCTGAACCCTGAACCGGAGCCGACCGACGGGGCGGCGGCGGCGCACGTGTGGTCTTTCTGAACCGGCACATCTAGGTCCTCCCTCCTTTAAACACATGGGATACCCTCTGGGGTCCCAAACCCCAAACACATTTCGAGTCTTATATACACAACAATTCTTTCTTCCTCTACCGAAGGGAGAATTGAACACAACACCACACTTCCATGCTTCAAATACCTCACTTCGTGAACCAATATCTCTTTCATTTCAATGAAATTTGATTCATTCTGGCTCCCTACAAGCATTTACGTACTTAGCACATCATGTGTGCGAAGAACCGGATTCTCCAACATACGTGAATAATTAGTGTTTAAGCCGTTAAAGTTGGTCGGTCGCAACTCCCGCCAAAGGCTAATTTCAACAATCCCCTCTTGAAAGAGATTTTGGCGCACTTCACATGGTGTCTTTTCATTTCAAAGCTATATTTCAAATGGGACCGATGTTGCATAAGGAGAGGTAGCATCACCGAACCTTCCATAGTTGAATACCATCGGACTTACTTCATCATACGCACGTGATGTCTTGAACCGCCGTTGTTTAGTGTGTTAAGTCAACGGTACCAACACAACAAATTCACTTACTCTCTTCTTCGTAATGTTTTGTCCGCTTTGGCTACGGACAACGCCTTGGATTCTTAAGTGCTCATCTTGAGGCTGGCCCTCGTGACTTAAATAGTGGTCTCCTACAAGGTATCTCATATACCCCACTTCACAAGTGTTAGGAACCATTAAAAGTTTCCTAAAAACCTAACTCAACTCAAGGAGGGAGCATTACAGTTTTGAAGACTTAACCTTTACCCACACACCGCAGATAGCACTTAAAGTCTATCATGAACGGCTTTGATTTGGAGTTTCTTTCGTAAATCACTATCCGAAGTGCTCATACTTCCACCGTTATCAACTAAACCTTTACAACTTCGCTTTTCCCATTGAACCAAATTACCGGGATCTCCACAGAAGGTTGGGTTACCACTGTATCGTCCTTATATTTTGGGTTTTAAGCCCATTCCCTGACAGCAAGCCATCCGATCTTGGGTAAGCTCCCTTTGTCAATGGGTTCGCTATATTATCCTTAGACTGATGTAATCAATGATATTATACCCGTGGTGATCGGGCTGCCTTCAACGGTTATGCCTCGCTGAATATGACGAGATTCTGCCGTTGTATATTGCATTCGCGTCTTCCAGAGCCGATCGATCGTCGCAGCGGATCATTACCGGTTGCACGGGTTTGTTCCAACACGAACATCCTTCTAAGAAGTCGCGAAGCCACTCAGCTTCTTCTCCCGCTTGTCTAAAGCGATAAACTCCGATTCCATCAGGATCAGGCATGCAAGTTTGCCTGAAGGATTTCAAGACACACTTCACCACCAATTGTAAATACATACCCACGGTGGACTTGGTGTTTTCTATATCGATATCCAGCTTTGCATCAGCATTTCTAGTACAACCGGATATCTCAATAGTGTAACCCGTAATTTAACGCGGTATTTCGTATTGTAATACCCGATTCAACGCCTTCCGATTATCACTCTGATTACGCAAAGTAACCTAGCCAACTTATCGATCAAGGTAAGCAATATCAGTGTCGGGTGCAAGTTTGTTATATACATCAAACTACCGATCACCGCGGTATATCGCTCCTGGTATACAGTGCACCAAGATTTTTATCAAGCTTTTGATTTGTATCCATTGGTGACTTTATCGGTGAACTGCCTAACATCTCAAACTTTCTCAAAACATCCTCGATGTAGTGAGACTGAGATAAGACCAGCCGACGCCTTAGAGATTTTAATCCCTAAGATGACATCTCGCGATACCCATATCCTTCATGTCAAGCATTGTTTCAACATGTTCTTAGTCTCTAGGATTACCTCAGATCGCTTCGTGATTAACATGTCGCCTACATACAGCATATCATAACAAACGAGTCGTAGTTGCCTTTCGTGTAAACACATTTATCACACTCATTAATGGCGAACCCTTCGATAGTAGAGTACTATCAAATTTTTTGCGTTATCGCTTGGGCTTGTTTTCAGCCACGCAGAGATTTGATAAGTCGACGACTTTCTTCTCTTTCCTTGAACCACGCACTTCTGGGTCCATATAGATTTCTTCCAAATCGTCATTTAGGAAGCGTCTTAACATCCATCCGTGTATCTCGTCACGCAAAGCTGCGATCGCAATAAATACCCGTGATGGATGTCATCCGATACCGGGAGTAGGTATCAAAGTAGTCAAAGCTTCTCGTCGATAGCCCTGACTACCAACCTGGCCTTCAGACTTGCTCATAGACCCATCCGCTTTGTATTTCCGCTCGAGCATCCACTTACACCCCAACGGTTTATTTCCCGAGGAAGATCAACCAACTCCCAAGTATGGTTGTGCAATGGAGCTTATTTCACTCTCAATAGCTTCTTTCCAGCGGTAAGCCTGAGTTGACAACGCCTTAAAGCAATTGTCCTTGGTTCATCATTAACCATATAAGCTACAAAGTCAGACCAAAGGATTTATCCTTCCTGCCCTTTTACTTCGCTCTTAGATCCATCTCTCGAGTCTCTGTTCCGGTAATCTGGAACACTAGATCTCGATGTTCAGCCCACCTCGAGATTCGCTAGATTCAACCATTCGCATCCCGGCACTCATGACTCCCCGGTTCTGAGAGCTTTGTGCATAACTTCGCTTGAGAGGTTATGTCTTTCTCCTTTCTAGGAAAGGTACTTTCAAAGAATAGAGCATTCCTTGATTCCATTATTGTACTCCTGGTGGATATCCGAATATCCGACTTATACGCACTAAGAAGCGATAAGCACTATCGTTATTTGCATATCCAATGAATATGCAACTACCAGCCTTAGGCCCAATCTTGACCTCGCTTTGGCTTGGGTACTTCAACCTTGCCACAACCCCACACCTTAAAAATATTTGTAGGTGGGTTTCTTTCCCTTCCATAATTCATATGGGGTTTTGTCCTTACCCTTATGTGACTCAAGAATCGGGATAGCTGTAAGGACGGCTTCTCCTCACAGCTTTGGGAAGACCGAATTGATAAGCAAGGCATTCATCATTTTTAATGTGCGGTTCTTACGCTCCGCCACACCGCTTGATTGAGGTGAGTATGGAGCCGCCGTTTGATGAATAATGCCTTCGGGCACAGATTCCTCAAAAGGCGCCATATATTCTCCTCTATCGCTACGAATGGATTTAATTGTAGGCTGTTGATTCTCAACTTCGCTTGTAACGCCTAACGCCTAAAGGCTTCATCCTTACTTTTCAACAAGCAAAGGTAACAATACCTTGTGCTATCATCTATAAATGTCACAGCACTTGTTCCTCTAGTTTGTGCAAACTTCAAATCACATATATCCTGTGAATAAGTTCTAGAGAGCGTATTCCTTCAATGATCGAAAAGGAAGCTTATGAGTTTTGGTTTCACGCACACCTCACATTTATGTTGAGGGTTTACATCGATAGAAGCAACAACTCCATCTTTACCACCTTTGAATAGACTTGTAGTTCACGTGTCCCAATCTATGATGCCATAAATTAGAAGACTCAAGCAAATAAGAAGAAGGTTCCACTTTATTTCCTTGACGAATACGCATGGTATTCACTTTGAAGAGGCCTTCACAGATTTAAGTTCTCCCACAAATGTGCCATTTTAGTGAGTACAAATTTATTTGATTCAAACACTAGCCTAAAAACCAAAGATTAACTCAATAAAGGTCCGTAAACTAGATTTCTTCTAATCTCTGGATCGCATCACTTCCTTCAGAGTGAGTTCCTTGCCGGAAGTCATCTTCAGACCACCTTCCAACCCTCCCTAGCACGTCCGGAGGCGTTCGCCATGAACAGCTTCTTGTTTGAGACCGCGTACGTGGAGAAGGCATCTTTGTTGAACAGATGTGTCTTGTTGCACCCGTGGTCCACCCACCACCGCATCGGATTCTCAACCAAGTTGGCTTCTAGCACCATCGGCCGAGAGATCTCAATCATGTCATCCAGTGAGCTGTCCTTGACGACGTTAGCTCGAGCCTCTGCCTTTCGACTTGGCTGCTGTTGCTCGCCTGAGCTTGCGGCATTCCTTGATCCCGTGACTAGGTTTCCATGTTGATGACAAGCTACTCCGAACGCCTCTCAAGCGGCTTTGCCGCTTTAGGAACTTCCGCTTGTGCTTGTTTTCCTTTGGCCTCACCATATTCGCCTTTGCCTCGCATCGTTGTTCTACCCTTTACAAGGTCTTCTATTATCTTCCTCAATTTGCGCTTGATAACAAGCTCTTCAAAGGTCATTTCCTTTGTCTTGAGTTTCAAGTAACTCATAAACTCATTCCACGGCGAGGTAACTTTTCAATCACGATGCAACCAAAATCGCTCGCTTGGTTTAGTCCTTCCAAATCCAGGTGATGTAAAAATCATTTGGAATTCCCCGACTTGGGACATCATCGCTTTTGGTCCACCATTTGGAATTTTAGAAATTTCCCAACGATGAACTTCTTAGTACCTCGCATCTTGTCTGTACTTCTTTTGCGCTTTTCCCACCTTTTGGCGGTGCCAACGGTAGAATATACCGTAGAGGGTCTGCTAAGCGCTTCTCAAGATATAGTTCTTGCACATGAAATCGCTATGATTCCACGCATCACGAACCATCTTCATGTCGTTAATCTACATGGATACCAAGGCCCCTTCACCCGCTTCAAAGAGCGGAAGAGTCCATTTCATCTCCACCAGGAGGATCTTCCGTAAGGAACCGCCATGCCCATCGCTAAGTAGAACAAACATCTTTTTGCCGCCATCTTTTTAATTCGATCCCATGAACTTTTCGACATCATGGTGGTGTGAAGAAGAGGGGAGCTCCAATGGGAAGGCAAGAAGTGTTATCGCCTTGAACAGAGCCGCATCGCCAGCTGAAGGCGGAGGGGTTACCGCCGCCAAAGAGCTTGCATTGGCCGCAGCGGCAGTGGGAAAGGCGTTAACGCTGTTCGAGAGGCGAAAGAAGAGTGCGACAGAATATCGATCATATTTCCAGCCATGTTATTGCAGTTACCGTAAGCAAAATATTGTCTTAAGTTGTTGGGTATTACAAGGATTTGCAGGAAACGGAAATTACAAGTAACTGCTTATGTAATAATCGAAATTACAATTCAACTCTAAAACTGAAAATTACAATATAACAACAAACTGAAATTACTTATTTTGTTGATCAAGAAAACTGGAAAGTTATTTTTGCTGAGTCGAGTATGGCACTCTGTCCTTAAGACAATATTGCCCCATATGTATCCTTTATACGTCCCGGACAATTCGTCTCCCAAGATAAAACAGCAATGGAACTATTGAGCAAAGGAAACTCAAAAGCTACCGTGAAGAATATTGAATAACGAAATGATGCTTGAAAGATTAGGAAACCGCTGCTCGCTTTGTGTATATTTCGTGTATAGAAGTGTCCTCAACAATGGTGTAAGGGTGTTTATATAGGAGGAAGAGGGGCTGTTGGATCGCTTCCATAATGCATTATTGGCCAAATAATGACCATTACGGAGGTAGTAAAGCCACCAAATAAATGGAGAAATTGCCAACGGATTGGCCATTATCGAGGTGTAATTCAGCCAAAATAAATGGCTGAATTGAGGCCGAACGCTTCGCTCGACCGTCAATTCTCGACTAAAACTTCAGGGACCAAACTGTACATCTTGAAACTTCAGGGATCAAACTGTACTTCTGACAAAGTTTTCTGGCCCAAAAAGATAATATCAGAAGGCCCAAGGCCCAAGGCCCACGACCCGGAACCCGGAACCGGACGGGCGGGCGGCGGCGCGCGTGTGGTCTTTCCTTGAACCGAAGCACATCTAGGTCCTCCCTCCTTTAAACACATGGGATACCCCTTGGGGTCCCAAACCCCAAACACATTTCGAGTCTTATATACACAACAATTCTTTCTTCCTTCACCGATGAGGAGAATTGAACACAACACCACACTTTCCATGCTTCAAACACCTCACTTCGTGAACCAATATCTCTTTCATTTCTCAATGAAATTTGACGATTCTGGCCCTACTAAGTATTCACGCATTTCTTAGTACATCATGCATGTGTGAAGAACCGGATTCTCCAACATACGTAACACTAGTGTTTAAGCCGTTAAAGTTGGTCGGTCGCAACTCCCGCCAAAGGCTAATTTCCAACAATTATGACACTATTATCCATGCGCGTTGATGTCAATCTGCAAAAACATTGAACTTCCTTTCTTTCTCGAGAATTTTCATCCATAGTTGCTCCATACAATTTTCTTGTTTTAAATTTTCCATGGAACTTTGAAAGTCATTGTTAAACAATCAACTAACTGTAATATCAATTTTTTTTGCAACCATTGGTTGTAATTTTCAAAAAAAAAATTAAAGACTCAACCATCTCTTTTCAAATGGAATTAACAGACCTGCAAGAGTAGCCAAGTTGGTGTAGCAGTAGAGCGCGAGACCGCAAGGCATGAGTTCGATCCCCTGCATAAACCTTCTTGGTTGAGCCTGTCACACATGGCTTGCCAAGTGTGGTTAATCGGCTGACGTGGTTTGCAGGCTATTGCGTCAGTCCGGGGTTTACCCTGTGCGCACTCGAGAGAGTAGCGACTGCGGGTTCCTTCGTCAACAAAAAAAAAATGGAATTAACAGCACACGACACTTGGACTTTTGTTTTTTCCGCTATTTTCTTATTTCTCTCTCGCCTTTTGAATAACTTCGTGATACTTTCATTTAATAATTTCTTCTCTGTCTTCATTGCACATAGGTTCATCTGGTGAAATAAAATTTTCACTAGCAAAGAAACCAAAGATTATCATTGTATACCCACCAAAATGAAACAACTCTTCTACTTCAGATTGCAAAGAACATCACCATTCAACCCAACAAAACTGTCGATTGCCCCCAAACCAAAAAATAAATATCGTAGAACACAAAAATTTATGAAGAAAAACACAAAGATGAAGGTTCGACAATAGGAACAACGAATACAGAATTGAAGGCTTGAAACACGTGCGAAACGCTTTCCTAAAAATGATATTTGCTTCCTCTCCTCTGCGAGATTTCTATGGCATTATACGAAAATAGATTTATTGGATATGACAAGCCTTTTGAAAATCTGCACTGAGCAAACATTGAAAAAATTCGACTTAGGAAAGCAGAAACTTTTATGATTTTCAAGAGGAAGATTTTTGTAGAAGAGAAAATTTTTGGAGGAAGAAAGTTACTTTTCTGGAGAAGAAAAAATTACATTTCAAAGTAATGTTGAATTGATTTTTATAAGCAAGACATTTAATAACCAACACACCCTTTTAATAAAAGACACATCCTTTCATTAAAAGACACCTTTTTCTATAAACTCTTTGTAAATAATTTATATTTAAATAAAAAATTCAACATTGACTATAACTTTTTAGCCCTATTTATTCCCTGATGAATTTTAATAATGACTCGTTAATTGTGCATGCACCAAAAAGGAAAGAAGACCACTCATCAACTATAAGCAGATCATATACAATGAAGAAGTCTATGACTTTGCTTGAGCAACAACTTTTATTACTCTTTCATCTTACAAAAAGTATTGTTCTGATTATACTAGTGTTAGAAAAAAAAAAGAGTGAATAGACAGTTATACGGATTGAGGTTGTCAATGGAAGTTTTAGACATTGTCAACACGACGGACTTGGTTCAAGAATTGAGCTATCATTGTAATCAAATCAAATTCAAGGCTCTAAGGAAACCCTTGTAATCCAAGAAGATTGGAATAGGCACCACACCGGTGATCCAAACCAGTAGGAGAGTCGACTGACTGAGAGAATAGTCGACTCACTAACAGAAAAGGATTTAAAATTCAGTTCACCCCCTCTTGTGTTTCAATTGGTATTAGAGCAGGTCTCATATCAAGTCGCTTAACAACACGTGAGAAAAGATCAAATGGTTGGATATCAAATTTCCAGAGCAATCTTGCCAGACGGACACTCAACAACTCGACCTCCATACTTTAACGGACAACACTACAATCACTGGAAGAAAAGATTTAGAATCTTTGTTTAGTCGACTGACTTACAAGCATGGTTGGTTATCAAGAAGGGGCCAAAACCCATTCCAAATGTTGAAACCAAAGATCCCAAAAGCAAGATTGACCTTGAATCATTTAAGGTTACCAAAAAGCAACAAGAGGTAATTCAAACTAACGCTAGAGCTATAAGAGAATACGGGAAAATATCAACATGTGAAACTGCTAAGGAAATGTGGGATAAGTAGAAAGTCACCTATGAAGGAACGTCCAAAGTTAGGGAAATAAAGATTGATGCTCTCACACATGAATATGAACTGTTCATGATGGGTGAAGATGAAAACATTGAATCCATATTCACCCGGTTCAACAAGATAGTAAGCGAACTTAAGTCACTTGGCATGATCTACACAAATGGTCAGCAAGTACGAAAACTCATCAGGAGTCTGGCAAAGGCATGGAAAACAAAGGCTATTATTCTGGAAAGTAGAGATCTAGACAATCTTAAATATGATAAACTCCGAGGAAGTCTGATGGCATTCGAAAAGACTCAAGGAAGAAAAGAAAAGAAAAGTATGTCGCTTTCAAATCAACTCATGAAAGTGAAGATGATGATGAAGAAAGCAACGAAGCACTAGCCATGATAAATTGGGGAGTAAAAAGTATCCTAAGAAAAAGGAGACAAAAGCCACGCAATGGGTACATAATAATGATGATAAAAAGAATGACGATAAATGCTATAAATGTGAAAAAATTGGACACATCGAAGCTGACTATCCCAAAATAAAGAAATAAAATTACCGAAAGACAAATAGTGCAAGATCATACAGAGCATGGAGTGATGAAGATGAATCATATTCTGAAAAAGCTGACATGACCAATATGTGTTTCATGGCCATAGGAGAAACTAGTGAGGTACGTTATTTAAACTACAGTAAATGTAATGATCTTCAAGCATTGATCTGGTCACTGATGACTTTCAAAAGATGATTGATGAATATAACAAACTGGCAAGAAAAAAATAAAGACTAACAAATTCTTCTTAAAGCAGGTCAGATCGAAGTTGACTTACTCCAGGAGGAATTAAATGAAGTCAAAAATGCAATTAAATGGCTTCAGAAAACCTTCCAGTCACAATTCAGTTTCTTTTCTCTGCTAATAATAACTTCTCTTCAAATATTTTAACTGTTATTCATGCAGTAATCCTGGTCATAAGGCTTATAATTGTAAGCGTAAGAAAAATAAATCTAGTAAATGCATTTGGAGACCTAAAAACCATTTTAAATTAAACTAACCATCCAAGATCGAGAACACTTGGGTACCTAAAAGAATCTGATTTATCTATTCTGCAGGAACAACTAATAAAATTTTCAAAAAAATATATGTGGGTACTTGATAGTGGGTGTTCCATACATATGACCGAGAAAAGGAACAATTTCAAAAATGTTAAACATATAGACGAAGGACAAATCCGATTTGGTGATAATGAAAAAGGAGATATTGTAGGAGTTGGAACCATCACTCTAAGTCCAACATGTGATCTAGTAGAGGTATATATAGTGACTGGCCTCAAGTACAATCTGTTGAGTATCAGCCAACTGTGCGATGTGAGATTCGAAATGTCTTTCGGTGATATAAAGTGCAAGCTCAAACACAAAGCAAGGAACCTGCTCATCTTTGGAGAAAGAGTAGATAATAACTACATACTCAGTAACGTTGATCTATCTACCCTTACTTGTCTTGCATCTATATATAGTGATCCCTGGTTATGGCATAAAAAGTTAGGTCACGCCAGGATGCATATTATTGAAAAACTTTCTAAACTGGATCTTGCACTAGGATTGCCTAAACTAAACTTTTCAAAAGATCATATCTGTGATGCATGTCAAATAGGAAAATAAACTCGTTCTTCTTTCAAACCTAAGGATATAGTGTGTACATCAAAGTCTCTTCAATTATTGCACATGGATTTATTCGGTCCTACTAGAACAACTAGTATAAGTAGTAAAAAATATGCTTATGTTATTGTTGATGACTTTTCACGGTTTACCTGGATCATATTTTTAACTCACAAAAGTGAAGCTTTCACTCAGTTTGAGACCTTTTCTAGAAAAGTTCAAAGAGAAAAGAGATGCTACATCTCAACTATTCACATGTGATCATGGAAAGGAGTTTGAGAATAAATCATTTGAGAAATTTTGGCTCAACAAGGTTACACTCAAACCTTTCCTCACCTCGATCTCAACAATAAAATGGTGTTGCAGAAAGAAAGAACAAATTCTTTCAAGACACTACTCGTACAATGCTTTTAGAACAGGGCATGCCAGACAAATTTTGGCTGAAGCTGTAAGTACTTCCTGTCATATATTAAATCGGTGTTTAATTAGGTCAATCCTGAAAAAAAACTCCATATGAATTCTGTAAAGGTTAACGTCAAAAATTAAAGACCAAAATAAAATAGGGACAAAAGAGCAAATGACCCATTTGTAATTGAGTGGACAAGCCCACGTCGGGTGGAATGTGGATATTTGGTCTCATTATATAGTATTGGATAATCATAACTTCATGAACTACTTTAAGTGTTGAGTTAGATTCAAAGTTCATGCTTTACCATCGTACATGAAAGGGAATAATCTCTTACCGATTTCATTAATGTAAATAATTTATATACATGATATACAATAGTCATCCTAGACTATAATTACGAAAATCAAATATATACACTTACCTAATATAAAAGATTACTACCATAATTATAGATGTACAAGATCACTAATGATATCAAAAGAATACACGGTGTATATTCTATCACACCCCCGCAGTCATAGCGGGCGGTTGTCGTACGCTGAGACTGTCCCTAAAATCTTCAAACAAAACTAAGGGAAGACCCTTAGTAAATATGTCAGCAACTTGATAACGTGAAGGGACATGCAATACATGTACTTGTCTACGAGCTACCTTTTTGAGAACAAAGTGAATATCCATCTCGATATGTTTAGTGCGCTGATGTTGTATAGGATTCCTCGAGAGATATATCGCACTAACATTATCGCAGTAGACCAAGATAGCTTTCCGAATAGGAAAATGAAGCTCTAAGAGGAGGTTACGCAACCAATAGGACTCAGACACCACATTGGCGACCCCTCGATATTGAGCCTCTGTGCCAGAGCACGATAATGTAGCCTGGCGTTTGGCCGACCAAGAGACCAAGTTGTCACCAAGAAACATACAATAACCAGATGTTGAACGCCTAGTGTCTGGATATCCACCCCAATCAGCATTTGTATACGACATAAGAGTAGATACCGATGATGGATATAAGTGTAAACCATAATCAAGAGTGCCCTAAATGTAGCGCACAATGCGTTTAAGAGCGTGCATGTATTGTTCCCTCGGATCATGCATGAATAAACACACATGTTGCACTGCATAAGTAATATCGGGCCTTGTAAATGTGAGATATTGAAGAGCCCCCGCAAGACTATGGTAGTGGGAGGGATCCTCGTATGGTGTGCTAGAAGTAGCACTCAGCTTCGGTTGTTATCTTGGAATATATCACACAACCTATTCCAAGCTTCCATTGTCGTGGCGTCGAGTTCGATAATTGTCTGTAAGAGGTCCGTATAGATGGTGGAATAAATCCATTGGAGGACCGTAGCATCAAAAGTTGCCCACAACTCTATTTCATCATCTGTGGAAGGCACATTTCCTTGACTTTTTCCTGTTTGAAGATGTGATGGAGGACTCTATGAGACTTTGTGTGGATTTTAATAAGTTCCGCCCACGTCGTGTATTGGACGTTCTCCATTTCAAGGATGATAGAGATGTTGTTCTTGATGTTGGAGACTACAAGGGCAGGATGAAATGCATTCTTTGTGTTAGACATGATTGAGGAACAAGAGCAGAATTAGGGTTTTGGAAAGAAAATCAAAGGGATGGCCGATGGGAAGAGGGTGGCGAAAGTTTGTGGAGAAGGAAAAAAATTTGCCCTACACTGTTGATACCATGAAAGAGAATAATCCCTTACCGATTTGATTAATGTAAATGGTTTATATACATGATATACAATAGTCATTCTAGGATATAATTACGAAAATCAATTATACACTTACCTAATACAACAGATTACTACCATAATTATACATGTACAAGATCACTAATGATATCAAAAAAATATATGGTGTATATTCTATCAGTAAAGAACTAGGCACGTCCTAATTCTTGATTTATCCAATGATGGGTCCTCATTTTATGTCGTGCACACTCCAGTTGATAAGTCTGGACATGTGAGAGAGTGGTGTTGAATTGTTCCACACCGAGTGGGTATGGATATTTGGTCTCATTATATGTAGTCTTTGGCAATATAATCATCACCCCATGAGCTGACTTTTTGCAATGAGTTAAGTTCATGATTCATTTCTTTATAGTGTGATTAGTTAAATTAAGACTTTAATGATATTTATTTCATTTTCTCAAAAGAATGGTTATTACACATATATACATGAAAAATATCTGAAACATTTTCGGATGATATCCTTGTTAAAGGTTCTTTGGCACATGTTGATAGTGATTAATTAAGAGAAAGAACCAATTAAGTAAGACAAAAGATTTCGTAGTGAAGTAGAAAAAGGCTTAATAGGGGAAGTCGAAAAATTAGTTTGTATATAATTGGAAGTATATTTATAGGACCTACATATAGTTCCAATGGACTGGTTTAAAAGGGACGTTTCATGGGTGAAATGAAAATTCATTCACATGCTTTGGTCTCCCCATTATTTACGCCAAAGTCGGTCCAACAATGTCTTTGTTTCGACCTTATCTCTCTATTATACCTTTTTATTTTATTTTATAACGATGTTGTTTAAGCCACCTTATGCGTATTTTGGTTTATTCCATGTATATCGAAAACTCTATACGCTAAGACTCTACTGCCTAGTGTTTTTTACCTCTGCCAGGTTTGAATCCGAGATCTTATGATTCTCAATTAAAAACGGATATAGCCTTAAATCAGGGTTTACGTGAACTCAATAGCTTTGCCCGAACCATATATTTATATTAAGAACTATCACTAAATATCTATAAATATTAAACTGTGAATCCAGTTTTTATTGTAGATTAATTTCACAGTTTATATTTTTATTAATTTGAAATTTTTATAAGAACTCATAAATTTCAAATTCATCTCAATCTACTTCATTAATTATTAGCTCACGACCGTAGGTGCTACCCTGGACTATGCCTTCTTGATCGTACACTATATAAGCTAGGTATAACATACTTAGAAAAAGCACACCAAGTTAGAAAACCATACAAAACAGACCAAGAATACAAAACCCCTTAAGAGTAAAAAAAAAAAAAGAAAAAAAAAGACAATTTCATTGTTTTATCACAATGGCAAGAACCAATGGGAAGAAAAAGATGAACAAGATAGTGAATCTGAAAATTGTGGTGGAGAAGTTACAAAGGAGTCTTTCAATGGTGAAGAGATTGACATCAGAATTCGACAATCAGCATAACCAACAAGATCAAAATGACACCTCGAATAACGTGCCCGAGGACGTTAAAGAAGGGCATTTTTCTGTGATTGCTGTGGATGAAGATGAATTGAAGAGATTTGTGGTGCCATTGAAATGTTTGACACATCCTTCATTCTTGAAGCTATTGGAACAAGCTGCTGAGGAGTATGGTTTTTATCATGACGGTGCACTTACAGTGCCATGCAGGCCAAGTGAATTTGAGAGAATTTTGGCTCATGAACAATGGCTTGAAGGGAATAATAATATGGATCAATCAAGATTTGATAATAATGGTGTTAATTGGAGTTCAAGTATGGTGAAAAGTTGTCAAAAATAATGGAGGAAAAAAAAAAAGCTAATCAAATTTAGCTTAATTTGCTTCCCTTTTCTTGAAACTCCGGTTAACTTATCTTATTGAATCTTTACGTAAGCTAAGGGTGGATGTTGGTTTTGTCATCTTATCCTAAATTATATATTCTAAAACCTGAGTGTTGTAGCTGGTAGAAATTCCTGATCAGGCCATATTACGGGTTTTCACCGAGAAATGATTTGAAATAATTACAGCGAAGAATTGATCTTAAATGAAACACAACGTCAATAAGCATTATTGAAAGAATAAAATATGAGCCTAATCATTCTTCTCGAATCATTCTATTTTTTATTCTTGATTGTAAATAGACGAGGAGCTGGATAGAGGGATAATAGATCCTCCCTTAGAATGGTGAGCTTCTATTTCTTGATTGTCCGGCAAGTTACAACTTCAGTTAATTAAGTACAATATATAGTTATTTCTCATTTTTTTTTTTTTTTACATATGCTTTTATATTTCAGTCAATTCACTCTTGTTTCCTGCGGAAGTTTGTAGTGGAAAATTGACGTTGGACAAGAAAATGAGAAAGAGAGTAAAAGAACTCTCTCATCCATCTATATGCATTTAGTTAGTGTTTCAGGTGGAACCAAGCAACGTTTTCCATTGCCGTATTACTCTTTCCTTTTTTCTTTTTGTTTTGAGAACAATTACAATTGAACTAAGTATTATTTTATGTCCTAATTAGCGAAATGAGTCACACTACTAGATATGATGAGATGGAATGTGATCCTTCCACCCTCAATCGAAGGTCTTCAGTTTGAGTTTTCGTTAGTTAAAGGATTTTAAAAGAAAAGAAACAAGAAAAGGATTCTTTAAAATAATATTTTTTATTTGAAAAAGAATGTGTTTAAAAAGAAAAGAAACGATATGTTTATTTGAAAAAAGCATTTTTGATCCAATTAAAAAATAATAAAGGCATTTTTGGATCAAACTATTAGCGGCAAGGCATTTTTGTTCAATTTTACATAGTTTAAGGACTTTTTTTTATCTTTTTCCGTTCTTTAAATATATAGGAGTCCTAAAAACGACTATTTGTGTACGTCCCCTGTGGAGAATTTCTAATAAATACCACTTTCCCTTTAAATCATGAACCTTACATACACTGCGAAAATTTGAATTAATCAGATCAATATATTTTGGGATAACAGATGATTAAACCGGAAAGTTTTTTTGATTGGGTCAACAAATTTCCAAAACATAATTAAACGAAAAAAGACGAGTAACATGGGATATTGCACTTGATATTGTAGGCACTGCATTGAAAAGTTGCCCATCGAAATAATCAGGGCGTTATGCGGAAGCTTATAATGGTAAATCTTGAACGATGATAAATCAGACGATAAAGAAAATACGCTAAAAATACATAACATTATAATATGATTTGGTCAAGTGACCTACATATTGAAAAATTAATATAAAAAAATATATTGAGAAAATAATCTCCCCCCTAAACATGACTTTTCAATGAATACATTGTGGATGATATTGTGTTGTTTATGAAAAGAAGGATCTCCTATTTATAGAAGTCTAAAACTTCTCCTCAAAAAATGAATAATTATGGTAGAATTCTTTTCTACAAAGAAAATATTTTTCACTAAAAAATCATTTTTGAAGTAAAACAGAATTATGGTAAGATTCAAATAAGGTTGGAAATTCAGGGCAGACCCTAACAAATGACCCATTGGCCTGAATTTTCTGGTAAAATAATCTTGATTCTTCTTCTTGATATAACATTCATCACTATTGCTTGTCATGGTTAAAAATAAAGTTAAAAATACTATGGGTTAAAAATTGGTTTAAAAATATTTTACTTTATTTTTAAAGATGCAACAGCAAGGATGTTGAAAATATGGTTGAAAGTTCATCTCCACATGTATTACTCATGGATAAAATCTTCATTATCGTGAAATTGACTGCAACTTGATTTCAAGCCGCATTGAACTTGTCTTGAATCTCGACGAATCATTGGCTCTGATACCACTTGTTGGGATCGAAATAATCAGGGCGTCATGCGGAAGCTTATAATTGCAAACATTGAATGACGATAAATCAGACGACAAATAAAATACACTAAAAAGGCATAATATTATAATATGATTTTGACAAATGACCTACATATTGAAAAACTAGTATAAAAAGCATAAACCTATTGAGAGAATAATATCCCCTAAACAAAACTCTTTAATGACTACATTGTGGATGTTATTGTGTTGTTTATGAGAAGAAGAATTTCCTACTTATAGAAGTTCAAAACTTCTCCAAAAAAGCATAATTATAGTAGAATCTTTTTTCTACAAAGAAAACTTTTTCCACCAAGAAATATTTTTTGAAGTAAAATACAATTATGGTAAAATTCAAATAGGGTAGGAAATTCAGAGCAAACTTTAACCGTATTTACGAATATATTTAAGTTCATCTTATAGGCAATTCTTTTAGTAAATTTAAGTTCTGTAAAAGGCTGAATGAAAACATAACCTACATATATTCAACTTATCTGTTTAATCAAATAATCTTTATGCAACGTAGCTTCTCTTTTCTCGTATTTTTGGTAGTACACTTTGGCACATAAATGTTGTAACACTATTATGAGTACGAATAAATTGTTCTAGACCTGTTAGAGTGCGTTTCCTCGGATGTTGATAAGAAAATTTTAATCAAACTAGTTAGTCATAATCAGGCATGATTTTGAACATGATTACAAAAACGTTACATAAAATATATCTGACAATATATATGTTACCACACCCATTAATGATTGAACACGTGAGAATATGCAGTAATGATGGAGGAAGACCAATTTATAAAGGTTGCAATTTAGTCGGGAACGTTCATGAAGTAATAGACATACGGATGTGAATTGTTATTTATCGAATATTAGTTTAGGACTTTATATTAATTAATTGGGTCAGACATAAAATGATAAAATCTAACATTTAATTCACTTGGCGTGATGACACATAACAGCAATATTTAATGACTACAATACATTAGTTGGGATATCCCATTAGTTGCGCAGAAAACAAATTTCTATTCCATAATATATCCTATAATGAATTAAAATAGTGACGTGGACACCCTTATGAGAAACATAAATTATAAATGTATATCATAAATACATAATTGAGCTCAGAGTGTCAAAATCTTCATAAGTACATTAGTTATACGTATAATTAAGATTATTTAAAAATATATATATATTTGATTGTAAATCTTTGATTAATAGATCTGCAATCATGAAATCAATTTTAATATTCTCAACTGACCGTCTTTGTTTTTTAACCTCCTCTCTGACGGTAAATTTCTTTAATTTTATATTTTGGTACTTTTAGAGTACTCTTCTTGAAGAAGAATACTTCAATAGAGTTGTCACAATAATTTTTTAACAACTTGATAACGATACTCTAAATCCTGATAAATGAAACATTAGATTCAATTGAAAAGTAAAGGATACAAAATAACACGTCACAATAACTCATATATGGTACTCTATAATAAATGCATATATATATATATATATATATATATATATATATATATATATATATATATATATATATATATATATATATATATATATATATCTGATCCGTGCACCCATATTTATACAAAATGATTAATTAGTTCCACTTTTTTTTTATACTTCATTCACTTAGAGTAACATTTATTGTGCCAAAGACTTTCAGGGATATGAGATAATTAAATTGTAAATTGACAGTATTTTCCTCTTCGATTCACTTTTCTATTTTCATTTTTTCCAAAACGTGTTCTCCTTTTCACCTAAGTTTCTCCTCATTCGTCGCCATATAAAATCATTGTCCTAACTCCTAGCAGACAAAAAATTATAATAAAGAAATACTGTTGAGTAGCTTTCATTTAGTACTCGATTGAAAATTGAAATCCAACCTATTAAAAATGTTGAAGGTACAAACACCGTATTGGTTTGGGATCCACCTATGTTTCTACTTTTCCATAGTTTTTGGTCCCCCTTTTACTTGTGATTAGATAGGTCATTTGTCTATCAATTAGGAAGTGACTTGATTTCATCACATGTTTGTCTTGTTCTAACTTCCAAGTACTTTCCTGTCATACAGTACTTAAGTATCATTCTAGTAATAGGAAGTTTAACTTGTGTATAAAGTACCATAATTGGAGGGGGAAGAGAATTTTCAAAGTTCTAAATTGTCAGCAAGTCGATTATTTTACTAAATACTTGATATTTTTCACCATCTCTTAATTCTATCCATCAAAGCTTATAATTTGTTTGTCCAAACTTTTAAAAGGTCAAAACTTATTTTTAATTAGAAATAACCCTTATTTTAGAGTCAAAGTGTGTGACCAAACTTTTATTAAAAAATTAATTATTTTTTAATAGTAGAAGAAATTGTTTTACTACTGTAGAGAGAATATAGAAACAAAAATTCTTTACTGTAGAGAGAATATAGAAACAAAAATTATTTGGTAACAAACTAGACATCATATAGAAGAAGTTAAAAGCTTTGAAATCACATTTGAAGACCCTCAACAACCAGGAGTTGAACGGGATCACTAAAAGGATTGCTATTGATAGAACTTCTTTATTTGACCTACATGTGACAAGAACACACATATCAGTTCATAATGTAAATATTAACATAAGTTAGGTATATTTAGTGCAATTAGTCCTTTAAACAAGGTAGGAATATGGGTAAAATACGTCGGTTAGGCGTATAAATATGCCTAACATCACCACCCCACACTTAAACATTTGTTCGTCCTCGAACAAACACTAAACACACCCAACTTCACTTATGATTTGTTGGACATTACCAAATTAAACAGGTATGCATCAGAATAAGGTCATCAAGACAATTTAAATATTTACGAGCAAAGATCTCAAACACAACAAACATTTGCATACATGCTAACAACTTCATCAAAACCTCCTAACTTCTAAAACTGACTCTCTTATATGAATTCTAGCAAAAATGGTTATGCCGCCTAACAAAGGAATCAAACATGTCACCTATCTCTTACCAATTATGTGCCTTCACCTCAAAGAGCGTTGCCCAAAAAAAAAATCACACAACAGGGCAATTAACCGAAAGAATTCTGCTCACTCTCACAAGAAAAATTCATATGTGCATACGACGTACCATAAGCTTGCCCTTAATGTCATACTCTATTAACAAAAGCATATTAAGCACATGATCAATTAAGACTTTTATGGTTGTAATGTTGTCTAGGGGACGGGTATGAATTACTTGGGTAAATAATGACTAACCTCCCTAAGCACTTTAAGACAGACACTTTATCATCCTTATGCACTTTCCCTTATTTCATCAAATTTTTCAACCATTCTTTTTCACTGCCCCTTATGTATCCCCTTTTTATTTCATTAAGCACTCCTTTTCATACGTCTCTAGTAAGGAGCAATTTTCTATTGTTCTTCTTTTCTTTTCTTTTTTTGTTCCCTACTATCAACATACACTAAACATATTCAACAACTGCACCCTCAATCTTATTTTTCTCTAATTTCCACCTTAACTTCCCTTTACATCTACTTCCCATTTACTTTCAAGCGCTAAATTTCTAAAGTGCTATTCACTGTTCGTTGTTCACTATTCATGTAGCTGTTCACTGTTCATGACACTTTTCATCCGCGAAAATAAATATGATCCGTATTTTCGATGAAACGTATTTTCTTTGACTCGTTTAACCTTTAATCCTTTCAACACTTACTAATCACTTGTTAAACATGGTTTAAACACTTATAACCTAAAAAAGATAAACGTATTCCCCGAGTTTATGTCGACTAGCTTACGATGCAACTTAACGTGTGAATATACAGGATGTAACACAATTACTTCAAGATCTTGAGAAATGGTCCTTGATAGAAGAGAATGCACTTGAACAGAAATCTAGAGCTTCTTGAATTAGACTTGGGGACTCCAAACTCAAAATATTTTACAGTTTTAGTGAAAGAAAGGAGTCACAAGAAAATGATAATTGGAATCACATCACTGAAAGGGGGTTAAGCGCACTGTACCTGAAGACATTAAGAATGAGTTTATCAAGTTCTATCAGAGTCTTATTGGATAAATTGCTAGTAGCATACCTGTTGTAAACAAGCTTATCATGGCTAATGGTCCTACACTATCTCATCAACAGCAAGTTGGCCTATGCACTCTAGTGACAGACCAGAAGATATGTGAGGGGCTCAAAGCTATTGGTGATGATAATCACCTGGAATTGATGGGTTGAATGCTTTAAGGAGACATGGCCTATCATCAATGCATAGGTAACTGAGGTTATTATAGAGTTCTGCACTATATGCAAGTTATCACAGACCATCATTTCCGCAACATTAACATTTGTTCCAAAAGTCTCCTCACCTGTTACAGTGAAAGATTTTAGATCAATTGCTTATTTTATTGTGATCTATAAGTTGATAACTAAGGTACTGACTACTAGGTTGCAAAGAGTTATGCCCACCATCATTTGTGAAAGCCAAGCAAGTTTTATTTCTGGTAGAAAGATTACTGACAACATCATCTTTGCTCAAGTATTGGTCAAAATATATACAAGGAAGAACATCTTTACCAGATGTATGAGTAAAATTGATCTTTAGAAAGCCTATGACTCAGTGGAGTAGCCCTTCTTGAAGCAAGTCATGCTGGAATTGGGGTTCCCCGGCAAATTCATCTTGTGGATAATGCAATGTGTCCAGACTGTCAATTACACTATTTTGTCCAATGGAGAATCCATCAAACCTTTCAATGTTGTTAAAAGACTAAGACAAGGTGACCCTGTCTCACCCTTATCATTTGATATTAGTATGGCGTATCTCAGTAGAAGTTTGAATGGTTTGAGAAGAGTGAAAGAGTTCTTGTACCATCCAAGATGTGCAAAGTTTGGGATCACGCACTTATGCTTTGCAAATTACTCTCTATTGTTAGCCAGAGGATGTTTGGAATCTATCACTTTGCATGAATGTTTTCAACTATTCTCTAAAGCTTCTGATCTGTTGGCTAATATGGGAAAAAGCTTAGTGTATTTTGATGGTGCTTCTATTGCTGTCAGAACTCAGATCTTGCAACACTTAGGATATGTTGCAGGAGAACTCCCTGTGAAATACCTTGGCGTTCTTTTATCAACTAAGAAACTCTCACTATTACAATGGCAACAATTAATTGAAAAAATCATTTACAAGAATTTCTTCCTGGACAGCAAAGAAACTCTTACATGTTGGTATAATTCAGCTGGTACAATCAGTGTTATTTGGTATGCAAGTCTATTGGGATCAACTCTTCAGCTTCCCTGCTAAAGTGTTAAAAGTTATTGACTTCTACTGTAGAAGTTATATGTGATCTGGTACTAATGTTATCACCAAGAAATCTCTCTTATCATGGAAAAGAGTAAGTTTGCCTATTTCAATGGGTGGACTGAATTTGATTAACCTGAAGCTCTGGAACCAAACTGTTATAGCCAAACTGTGTTGGGATGTAGCCAATAAGCAAGATAAGTTGTTGATCAAATGAATCCACACTTACTATATTAAGGATAGTGAAAGTATATGTAAGAGACAATCTGTATTAGGACAAATGTATTTTATACACATTCGTATTATTATTAATGGAGATTAATATTTTGGCATTTGCAATTATTGAATTATTAGTTGATTGTTTATAATATTCTATAATATGCATCCCTAGAGGTTATATTGTTATTAATAATGTGAGATATTAATATAATAACGTAACTCTTGAAATAGCCTCGACTAATGATCATCGAGAATGGGATATCGATGATCTGTGATAAGTCGACATGTGGTCTGCATAACATCCTTAGAGGATGTAGTATGTCTCACCTGCTACGAGTAATGGCTACTCGTAATAGACACATGGATACTTTGGAAGTATTGGTATACCCTGCTAATATAATGTTTGTTATACTTGTCTAAACACTTGATTTTCATATCATTATTCTAAGTCTTAGAGACTTCGAATCAAAACACTCTCTCGAACCTCTGCCAGATTTCCTAGCTTTTCAAAGGAGGAATACATTGAAGCTTTGAGCTTGCAATCGAAAGGGCATTCGTGTGCCCACCCACAGTTGATAAAGATTTCAGATATTGTAAACATGTAAGTACCATTCAAGTCTTATGTTTACAGTTTAAAATTACCTTATAGTCAAACAGTTCTACGTTTGTTGGGTTTGAAACAAGTTTTCAATATCCGTTGCGTACAACAACCCAACAAAATCCCTACAGTGGTATCAGAACCAGGGCTGTTTTGTATGATTATAAGGTAATTAGTTAATAATAATATGGGTTAGAATTTGTTTCAATCTGGAATTTATGTCGTTTAAAGCTTGTAAACCTAATATCTTAAAAGCACGTCATCCTTGTCTCCCAAACTATTAAACAATGATGTAATCGAGGAAGTCATTCCGATCTAACTCTTCTACGTCAATGTGTGTAACTGATTCATTGCGAACATGGTGCACTGAAGCGAAGAACGAGAAAGGATTGGATGATGGTCGATGAACATGTTGTTTGATAGTGAAGGGTAACGAACATGAATTTGCAAATCTGACCCTCAAACCAGTTTTAGAGTTTCGGAAATGCGAATTTTGTGCTTCTGAGACGGAGGCGCCGCAACTCCACGATGGAGCGTCGCGGCGCCACCTAGGGTTTGCTGCGGCACCGAGGCTCCAATTTATATATATATATATATATATATATATATATATATATATATATATATATATATATATATATATATATTTCCTGAACGATGTAACATCAAGCTCAAAGTGAGCAAATGGCGGTCACTGTTCCGACATGCTCTAATTTTTTTTAGAAAAAATCGGAACAGTGAATAGTAATCGACTACTATTCCTGCGTGAATAGTGGCGGCAGTCACTGTTCCGGACAGGCAGTGGAGGTTTCCGAAATTGCAATTCAGCCCTGGGGAAAATATGAAAATTTTAGAAGTTTTTGGAATTGCAATTTGGTCCCTGGAAAAGTTTTAAAATTATCAAATTTGGTCCTTGGGGAAAATCTGTAAATTTCATAAAAGCAGACTTGGTCCCTTGGGCCAACTATGTAATTAATTTAAAATTCTGAAAATTACAGAAAGGTCCCTGATATCTGAAAATATTTTCTGAAAATTAAAATTGGATTTTCTGAATTTAAAGGGGTTCAAAATTGAAATTTTAAATTCTTGAGGGACTAAACTGTAAATTCTAAAAATCTGGAACTTACAAAAATATCCTGAAAATCAATTTTTAAAATCAGAAAATGTTTAAGGGACTGTTTGGATTAGACTTAAATTTTAGAGTTTAGACAAGTTAACTCATGATTATTATTAATTGTATATTGTTGAATAATATATGAACTATATGCTAAGTGTTTAAATGCTTTCATTTAATAATTAGCATAGTGTCTGTTATAACTGTCTAGGCAGGCGGCGCCCAGTATTTGATTAAACCATCTTATATCATGCTTATTGGGTTGACGGTTCACAACTATATGTGTCATTAGTTTTGCATGATATTAAGATGTCATATTGGATATAGCGTAAAAGAGTTGATCTTGGTTAAAACCCTGAATTAAAATGTTTCCCAAAATTTTAAATACAAATCTAAATTAAAACATGTCGTCCATTATAATTGTTAGAGTGCAAAATTCTTTTCGGCGATACGAGTATTTATGTCAAAGCATTTGCTCTAAGTCTACGAGGACCCAGACTCTTTCATAGATGTGTTTTAAATGTAAAGGTAAACGATAAACTTGTGTGGGTATTTACACCAAAATGTTTGCTCACAAAGGCCAAATTTACTTAGATACATAAACACAGTCGTGTAATGGGGTTGACTTGCTTAGACAAATCCTGACGCCAAAGTGTCGGACTAATCTAAGGACACAAGATTAAATATAATATTTGATCAACCAAAAGTTGCAAATAAGCTTTGCAATTGGTTTAGAACCTACCAAGATGTGTTATTAAAGTTATCAGCCAAAGCAAACGCGGAGATAACATAGGCTTGGATTTTGGCCCATTATGACCTTAATTAATATAGGTCTGTATTCTACCATGGGGTCGTAGAAGTATGTTAAAATAGTGGGAGCTAATTAAATAAAAGATCATGTTGATTAGCCTAAACGAATGTGTATAATTGGAAATAAATTTTGATAGCTTAAAACATGAATCCTTGAATTGATTTTGTCTAATGTTCAGTTGAAAAATATAATTTTTTGAATTGAACGGTTCAACTGAAAATTTTAGTGATTGAATTGATTTTCCATATTTCGAAATGGGTTCACCCTAAATATTGAAGTGAAACTTACACAAATAACTATATTTTGGATTTTTTTTTAGGCATGGCCTTTCCATAAATTGAAGGGACCCAAGCTGAGTTGGGTTCCTAAATCAAATAAGTAACCGAGTCTGCAGACTGGAGTGAGAGGAAGCAGTCAACTAAAAGGTTAGTGGTTGCTTACACTTTTGATAATTACATTTTGTAGCTACAGTAAAGTGTATTCAAAATTCGATTGTATTCCAATTTACGTTGTATTCAAGTCAGATTCGATGTATTCAAGTCAGATTTCATTGTATTCAAGTCGGATGTATTCAACTCAATTGTATTCAAATCAGATGTATTCAACTCAGTTGTATTCATTTGTAGCTACTTTTACAATGTATTCAATTTATTATATTTGAAATCGGTTGTATTCAAAAACCATAAATACAAAAAAAAAATAGGAAATATTCAATTGTATTCAAATTCACTTTATTTATTCGTATACAAAAAAATCTCCTTCAAAATACAAGCATAATACATAAAGAAATGTTGAATTTAACACTAAAAAAAATAACGAATACACTCAAATACTGATTACAAGAAATAAAATACACCCCAAACACAAAAAAATTAACGAACATGCTCAAAAACTAAATACAAGAAATAAAAATTACCCCCAAACACTAAATACAAAAAAATAAAATATACCCCGAAACACTGAATTTTACACTAAAAATTAACGAATACACTCAAATATTGAATAAAATAAATAAAATACACCCCCAACTGAAATAAAAGAAAATAAAATACACTCGATTTGAATTACAAAAAAATAAATAAGCTCGGATCTAAGCAGAAAATGACCAATTGTGTGCAGCAGAGTCATCTACAAGTTGTCAGGAGGTATTGAAAAGGGAAAAGAAGACACTCGTGAAGTTGCAGTCATGGGAGAAGCAAAATGCTATATTTCAGGATGAACTTGTAGCTGAAATGATCAAATTTGACCGAAAAACTCCAGCGAGCAGTGGTGTCCGACGGAAAACAATCGAAAAACCTCTGTCAACGGCGGCACAATTCCCAGCACCGCCGTAGATATCTCAAACGATAATTCCCCTTCTTCTACGTTATCATCAATTATGATTGTTATTATCGTTGTTGCCTCCGCTATTATTCTCTATGTTTCCATTTACCTCATCTTTCGTCTACTCTCCCACCGATTTCGTCGCTCCTCCCGAACCTTCTCTGTCGTAGAACCAGATCTGGAGTGACGGTAGTAGATCTGGAGGGATCAAATCTGGAGGGAGGAGCCGACGGCAATGGTGACAGTAGCAGATCGATTTGGGATCGTATTCTCCGGCAAGCAGTGGTGTTCGGCGGATTTGGGATCGTATTTGCCTCAGTCAAGAATACAATATCAACAACATACCCAGTGAAATCCCACAACGTGAGGTTTGGGGAGGGTAGAGTGTACGCTGACCTTACCTCTACCTTGGTAGGTAGAGCGGTTATTTTCAAAAGACCATCGGCTCAAGACACAGCATAAACACAAGCAAAGCAAGAGAAAATGTCAGATCCGGACAAGAAATTTAAAGCAGTATGACAATGATGGTAAACAAAAGCGGATAAGCCATGATAAAGCATTCTGAAAAAAAGAAGCAATAACTAACGCATGTAAATAAGATAAACAAAGTACACGAAAGAACACACAGCAGCAGGAATCAAACGATAGGGGACTATAAAGTAATATTGCGTCTACTAGTACGATAGGCTAAGAATGTCTACAATAATACCACTACAACTATCAGTATGTAAGCGTAAGTAGGACTACGCTCAACTACCTACTACCCTTTCATCCTAATAGGTGTCCTCCACAATCCTCTATCTAAGGTCATGTCCTCAGTAAGTTGCACGTGCGTCATATCTCGTTTAATCACATCTCCTCAATACTTCTTCGGCCTACCTCTACCCCTCATGAACCCGTCCATAGACAATATCTCACACCTCCTCACTGGGGCATTTGTGTCTCTCCTCTGCACATGCCCGAACCATCTCAACCTCGCTTCTCGCATCTTATCCTCCACTGAGGCCACTCCCACTATGTCCCGGATATCATCATTTCTAATTTTATCCCTCATTGTATGCTCACACATCCATCTCAACATCCTCATCTTCGCAACTTTCATCTTTTGAATATGTGAAGTCTTGACTGGCCAACACTCCGCCCCATACAACATAGTCGGTCTAACCATCACCCTATAGAACTTGCCTCAGTCAAGAATAAAAATAATAAAAAATAGAGTATTCTACTTTAAATATATAATATAGCTATGATAGATAATTTAAATACACATTTTAGTTATGATATGTAATTTATTTAAACAATAATTACTAATAGTTAAAATATTCTAGAATTAGCTATGGGATGTAATTATTCCAATATAGAATTTTTGAAGTGACTTTCTATATATTGAAATGAGTTGAGCTTAAATTTTTTGAGTGCCAAGAAAATACATTGTTATATAAAGCATATACATTATTTATTCATTATATATAGTGGTTAAGAATGTAATATGTAATATATAATAGTGAATAATGATGTATATATAAAGTTATAAAAAGAAGTTGAGCAATTTATATATAGCTATACAAGGCAGATACATTACCTATACACATCGATGATATACTCGGCTATATCAATTGCAAATTAGATGTGTGGGCCATATATATATGTTGTCTATACACTAATGATATAATGGGATGCATCGGCAACTAGAAGTATGTGCGGTATATATGGATTATTTTCCCAAATAGGAAAGCAAAGCTCCAATCTGAAGATACAGCGCTGAAGGCCCAAATGTTGTATTAAGTGAGCCCCGTATACTACATTTTTCAACATTGTAGTTTACAGATTTGTTTCCACATTATTTTTCCTTGTAAATATAATAGTTCTTCTATGTCTTCTCTCTCACCCGTACTAGGTTTTCTTCTTCGAAATTTTTCGTTCACCTGCAACCTAACAGTATTAAAGTTTTCTCTTCTAAATATATACAGATTTTAAATAGCATGTTGGAGAATGAGCTTGGAGTTTATACAACAAAAAGAAAATATTTAAGCAGCTCCATTTGTAATTATCCTTTTCAAGTCTACACTTTTACTTAATAGACATTGATTGATAAATACTTACTCGCACAAATGTTTATACTAAGTGAAGTAACTAAACATTAGCAGTTAAAAATTAAAGTAAGAATACACAATGTAGACATGGTTAGATAACGAACATGTGTAAGAAAAAACACGTATTGGTTGATGAAAAAAACCGATGCTCGTCAGTTTTTACGTGTTAAGCTAGTTAATGGAGTAACAAACTACTACACAATCGCCTATTTTACTTGGAGCTGATTGACATGAAATTCATAGTACCTGAATCCTTCCAAAGTAAATCACATCAGAGAACGTTAATATACTATTACCCGCCTTGAGAAGTACTGATCCCAAAACGTAAGACATTGGATAATTCATAGATACACAGCTAAAGTTGAGCATAGCAAGCCACTCTTTTACTTTACGTAAGAAACTCTTATAGAATAACAATCTCAAGATTATTTAGAAGCTGGTTGGTGACATGTATAACTGGGAATTGTCCAGCTATTAAATTCAAGTATCAACTGTTTGCTAACACACTTGCATAACAATGATATAAACCATCACTGCTGAATTGAAAAAAATCCATAATAGCTTTCAGAATCCCAAAATTTGAAGTACCGAGTAGCAAAAATATAGTAACAGAAACAAACATATTGTAAACATAAGGAATACGCTGCCATGTATGCTCTCTGAAACCTAAGAGAATATATAATGAGAGTAAAGTGGATAACAAAAATAGTGGACTAAGCCGAACAATAACAAGAGTTCAAACGGCGGGTGACCATGTTCCGATCACTTCCTCTCTCTAGCACCAGGCTCTAGGCATGGTCTTAGCTAAACATTACTAAGTTTTACTGGTATCAAGAAACCTTCACTTTCTCCCATCAGCTTCCGTGATGGGACCCTGCTCTGATGTTTCACCATTGCCCTTGGCACTAAACAACCAAGAGGAAACAGTGATACCATCACATTCTAACATGAGATATTATCTTTACTTCATTCACCCAATCCGGCCCTTTTCTTCAAGTGTTTCTTGAAGTCCATGATGTCACCCTTCCACTGTGTCACAGCCTGATTTTCACATACCCATATCTCATGGGCCACCTGGTTTATGAGCCTAAAATCATGACTCACTAGAACCATCCCACCGTCCCATGCGTTCAACGCCTCTGCAAGCGAGTCAATTGTCTCTATATCAAGATGGTTAGTGGGCTCATCCAACAGCAGCATATGAGGGCACCTATAAGCCAACCATGCAAAAATCACCCGACTACGTTGACCATCCGACAAGTTCTTCATAGCCATTACTTGAGCTTTACCTGTGAGGCCAAACCTCCCAATTGCTGCCCTCATTTTCTCCTCCTCATTTCCAGGGTACTCTCTCATCATGTATGCCAGAGCTGACATTTCCATGTCTAGCTTCTCAGCCAAGTGCTGGTGGTACTGCGCGATTTTTAGGTGATTATGCCGCTTAACCATGCCATCAGTGGCAAATAAATCCCCTATCATCAGCTTAAGCAGTGTGCTCTTTCCAGCTCCATTGGGGCCCACAAGTGCTACCCTGGAGTCAAGATCTACACCAAAATCAAGGTTCTTGTAGATGAGGTTATCAGGTGTGTAGCCAAAAGAGACTTCCGAAAACTGTAGAACTGGAGGAGGAAGTTTGCCAACATCAGTAAACCGGAAAACCAGGACGCTGTCCCTACCGACCTTCTCAGTAAGCCCACCACGCTCCATCTTAGCCAATGTCTTCTCTTTACTCTGTGCTTGACGGGCTAGTTTAGCTGAACCGTGACCAAAGCGAGCAATGTATTCCTTCATTCCAGCAATCTGCTCCTGCTCCCACTTGTACTGTTTCATCTGGTTCTCTTCCAACTCTGAACGGGTTTGCACATATTGGTCGTAGTTACCTGTATAGAGCTTCAGCTTCTTGTTTTGCATGTGGATGATATTGGTACACACACCGTTGAGAAAATCCTGCGAGTGTGAAATGACAACCAGGATGCGCTCAAAGTTCTTCAGGGATTCTTCTAACCACACACAGGCCTCTAGGTCTGCATTCAGGAAGAATATCACATGTCAACTCTAAAAGTAAGAAGACTTTTCCTTTTCAATTAAGACGAATTCTTTTATAACAAATTAAGGAAACATAAAAACAGCCAGGAGAGCTGCTGAAATCGGCCTGCAATGATGCATAGACGTGTCAAACAGTGTCTTTATGTGTTTACTGTGAGAGAAACTGAGTATCCAACCCAAAATCTCAAGGAAATCTGAAGTGCCTCAAGATCTTTATAGACCCTTTTGATGCCCTTCTATAATACCCAATAAAGGATATTATATATTCATCACCCTCCCACACATGTAACCCAACTATGTGGTTCACACTTGGACATTATGTGTGTGGGGATGGACTAGCGAAAGATTAGTTCTGATTGGTTGTGATACTATGTGAAAATACTAAGCATCCACAACTAAAAACAGACAATGGGTGTAGTAGTGACTCAAGACCTTTATGAACCTCTTTGGATGCCATTCAATTTAGGACATGACATAACTGATAGCTCAAAGTGTAAGACTAGACATAATCCATATAAATCTAGCACGAGCAAACCTTAATAATTTCTGAAAGACCTGTTCTACTAGAACTAGAAAATGGTGAGAAGATTTACCGAGATGGTTTGTCGGTTCATCGAGTAACAAAATTGTTGGATTCATAAATAGGGCTCGAGCAAGAGCAATCCTCATTCTCCAGCCACCAGAAAAATCACGTGTTTTCTTTGCTTGCATTTGCTTATCAAATCCAAGACCAAACAAGATCTCAGCGGCACGTTTCTCAGCAGTGGCTGCATCCATAGCTTCTAAACGCTCATAAATCCGTTCAAGTTGCTCTCCACCACCATCGTCCTACAATAAAGATGAAATTAGTCATATTATTCGAAGGAAAACCAAGACCATGGAACATTAATTTAGGGTGTGTTTGGTACGAAGGAAAATGTTCTCCGTGGAAAATATTTTCTTGGAAAATAAGTGGGTTTGCTACTTATTTTCTAGTGTTCGGTAAGTAAGAGAATTTATTTTATCCCAACAACATTTATATGTGATCTAGCAAAGCACTATGAGGGTGGGATGTGGGTGGGAGTGGAGGTTTGGGGGCGGATGGTAAAGGGGTGGGGCTTGGGTAGGTGGGGAGGAGACAATGAAGTTGAATATCACTTATGGAACCTATTTTCCCTACTTCCATTAGGGAAGTCATTTTCCTCATTTTAGAGGAACTTTTTTTACTAGAGAAAAAGTTCTCCAAAACAATTTGACCCACCAAACATGGGAAAATTTAAAAGCATTTTTTTGGAAAATGTTTTCCTCCAAACCAAACACACCCTTAATGTTAACAGTATCAAACCTGTCCAGCCAAAGCTTCAGCTTCTTTCTCCAATTGCAACCTCTCTTCATCACAATTAATGACGGCCTCAAGAGAGGACATGTCAGAGGCTTCAATCTCCCGTGAAAGATGAAAAATATCCATGTGGTCTGGGATGGGAAGTTCCCGACACCCTATAGCGGTAAGAAGAGTAGATTTCCCACAGCCATTCAGTCCCAGCAAACCATAACGTCTGTGAAAATAAGAGATCAGAACTTGAAAATCAATTGAGCTAAGGTACACATAAATGCGAGAAAATAACAAGTCTTACCTGCCATAGTTGAGCTCCAGTTCAGAATCAACTATGAGATCATGTCCGTGGAAAGTGACTGATAAAGATTCTATCTGTAACACAAAGCATACCAAAACAAAACAAAACAATGAGACTCCCAAATGAAAATGTAGAATCCAGAAGTTCTGCATCTTAATCTTCAGCTTCTTCTCAGTGATATGACTTATTACTCTTTATAATAGGTAAGTACATGTTCATAACTTATTAGCTCTTCAACAGTGGGCATGGTGAATCAAACAATGCTGGAATATCACTTGGAGCAATAAGACCATGGAAGTCACCATGAGGATGCACATAAAAAATGAAAGAAGACAAAGCATAAGAAATATCATGAAATTTTGTAACCAGTTTGAAACAATGAAAAGATAAAAAGCCACAATACACATGATTTCCCCTATGCATACACACAAGCTGACACGATTCAACATAAAATAAAATATAGCTCCATAAGTTCAAAAATAGAATGAAATGGATCCAAACAGAGCAGAATGGATATTGTAGAATCATACAGCCAACCCCAACTACTTTGGATTTAAAGCATAGTTGTTATTGTCATATACATTCCAGAAGTATGAATGTCTCTTTCTTGAGATACAGAAATGTTAATCACTTTGATCTTACCAGTCATACCAAGGGGAGGGAATATTTTTTTTGATAAGGTCCAATGGGAAGGAATAAATCTAAGCTTCCTTTTATTTTGAAGATAAAAAGCCTTTAAGCAAAACCAATATACCTAGCAGGAGGGCCATTAAATACTTAGAATAGCCTAAAACTTTTATCCAAAATAAGCCTTTTACCAACTCCTTCAATATAGACTCTTGTCAAACTCTGAGTAGCACAACAATATGCAACCAGATACTGAAACAAAAAAAACAAAGGCGCCATCACATATCATAAGGGTGTGTTCGGTATGGAGGAAAACATTTTCAGGAAAATGTTTCCTAATTTTCGTGTATGTTTGGTTGGTTTCTCTAGGAAAACAAGTTCATTGTAACAATGAGGAAAATGACTTCAGGATGGAAGTAGGGAAAACAAGTTCAATAATTGACCTTTCACATTAAGGGTGTTTGGTATGAAGGAAAATGTTTTCCTATAATATATTTTTTTTTTGGAAAACAAGTGGGTTTCTTACTTATTTTCTAGTGTTTGATAGGTAAGAAAAAAATATTATCCTAAGAGCATTTATATGTAATCTACCAAAATACTATGGAGGTGGGATGGGTTGGTGTGAGGAGACAATAAACTTGAAATGTCACTTATGGACTTGATTTCCCTATTTTTATGTGGGAAGTCATTTTACTCATTTTTAAGGAACTTGTTTTCCTAAACATTTTGGCCAACCAAACATGGGAAAATTGAAAAACATTTTCAGAAAATGTTTTTCTTCATGCCAAACACACTCTAATTGTCTCCTCCCTCCCCTCCAACACACCCCACATACACCCCCACCCCCAAAGTGTTTGCCTAAATTAGTATCAAATACTTTTGAGATAATATTTTATCTTTACATCACCATAAAATAAGTAAGAAACCTATTTAGTAAACATTTGGGCCATAGAAACCAAAAAATTTCACTTTAGTTGAAATTTTAGAAGTTGGTGTTGGAGATGGAATTGTGGTTGGATTATAGTCTTTGCAAAAAATATATTTAATTATTTGAATGCACTGAAAGTGAAAACAGGGTTTTAATGACCCATTTGACCATGAGATTTTCACTTTTTTCCGAAATTGTTTTCACTTTATTTGAAAATAAGCTTTTGGCCATGAAAATTTCAAATACAACTCAGAAGTTGTATTCAAAAAACAAATATTATTTGCAAAAACTATAACCAAACACAACTCCAACTTCAAAATTTCAAATAAAGTAAAATATTTGGTTCTCATGGCCAAACGCCTACTAAGTGTTTTTCAAATTCTAAATAAAACTTCAAAATTTCATGACCAACCACTTATTTTCGAATAAAGTGAAAAAATATGGAAAAAGTGAATAATTCTCATATAGCCAAACGGGTCCATATTTTTCAGGCAAACATTTTCGTTCATACCAAACACACCCTAAATCTAACCAATCAAGATAGCAATACTACAAAACCTAACAAATCCATAAACCACAGATACGGATGAAAAAATAACACAGTAAATATATCAGATCTAAAACACAATACTGACCCGAATATCTCTTGAAAGCGGATGTGAACATAAAACACCGGTACAATTCCGATCAGATATCTTAAGATCCCCTACTCCGTTACTCAAATTATCAACCCCGTTACTTTCTTTAGACGCCGCCACATCAGCAGCAGCAGACTTTGACGATGCGGCAGCACCCTTCCCTCCTCTCTTAGCAGCTGCGGCCGCCTTCTTCTGTGCCTCTCTCTTCTTCGCCGCATCCGACCCCATCTATCAAATACAAAATACGCTATTGAACCATAAAATCAGAAGAAAATAAAAGGACATATAAAATTGAATCGGGGAATAATACCTTTGAAATCGATAGATCTAAGGATACAGAGTTTTTCCGATTTTGAGAGAAAGAGGAACGAGGGTTTTTTTTTTCAAAAGAGGGGGTGGGGAAAAAGATGGAGGTAAAGGGGAACGATGGGCTTTTATGTGAATTAACACTTGACAAAAGTGAGTCCGTTTGGCCCATTGCTCAATAAGGCACTCATAAGAACCGGAATTACAAAGAATTTTGTAATATACTAAGTGCTCGTTTGGTAGGGTGTATTAGGAAAAAATAATGTATGTATTAGCTTTGTGTATTAATAATATCTTGTTTGATATAATTTTTTATCTTATGTATATACTATGCATAATTAATATCTAGCAAGTCATGGTATTAGCAATGCAATGTGTTTTAATGCATGCATTAGTAGGGGTGAGCGGGTTCGGTACCTTAATATTTTTTAACTACTCGGACCCTACCCGGTAAAAGATCAGTTCCTAAATTTACTACCCGAAACCTACCCGTAGCAATCATTACCCGGAACCTACCTGATCATGGTCCTGTAGGTTACCTGCACTAAATAAAAAACACAAATTAAGCAACAATTTTTAAGCGTATGAGAATAAAAAAGAGTTCTAAAATAATTTCATCAAGTAGTTTTTTAGTCTGCAATCGGAGTTTTTAGTACCCTTATAAGAAATTTTAGAAAACTTATTCATTGTAGAAAAGCTAATTCTGTAACCAAAACCTAAAATTGCAAGCCAAATTTGACATTCAATTAATTGAACGTGTTGATTTCAAAATAAATTTGAAAATATCTGAATTAAATTTATTTTCGTGTTCATAAGCTCTTCGATACAAAAGAAAAGCTTTATTATACTAGTAAATTCCTAAATTTCGTCTTCACAACTACAAAAATATACACAAATTTTAAAAATAGATTTACATTTCAAATAAAAAAGTAATACAAATTGAAGATGAGTATAGCCTGAAATAGAACAGAAGCATATGATATTAAAAAGAAATTGAAGAGTTAGATATGAACCCATATGCATTTTAGGAATGACGTGAACACAACCAAGGGAGAGAAAGAGGCAAAGGTGAAGCTTCAATGACAACAACGATGAAAGTACATGAGAGAAAGCTTCAACAACGACGACGATGAAGCTCGATGGTGTAGCTAAAACGCCATTGTTATTGAGAGAGTTTTGAGTGTTTTTTCTTAGGGCACAAAGAGCATTCTATAATAAAGGGGTGAAAAAGCTAAAATATTTACGTATTGGGGTGGAGAAAATCAATGTATAGGCGTGCAACAAACAATTTTGGAGAAAGTTAAAAGTGGTCCAAATGTTTCTAAAAAAGTAAAAATATTTAATATTTTATAGGTTCCGGGTCCGGGTACCCTGTCTCTATTTGCCGGAATCGAAAATGGATCCGACATTGATCGGTTCCTAATTTTACTATCCGGACCCTACTCATTATTATAATATATCTATCCGGAACCTACCCGTTAGTGTCGGTTCCAGTCGAGTATTTGGGTACCCTGTACCCGTGCTCACCCCTATGCATTAGCATGGTTAAAGACATAATTACTCATGAAGTCTCTCAAAAAATATTGTATGAAGAGTATTTTTGTAAAAAAAATATATATATATATTTTTAGAAATTATGTAATGCATGTTGTTTCTAATAAATCAAACTGAACGGTGGATAAAAAATAATTTGTGCATAACTAATGTTAATGTTACTAATACACCATATTCAACATTATTCTTATACACTCTACCAAGTACCAAACGACCCATATAAGACCATTAGGGGTCATTTGGTAGCTTGTTAGAGTTATGCAGGTATTAGTGATACAAGAATTAGTTATCATGAAATTTATGTACTCCCTCCGTCTCAAATTATTTATCGTGGTTACTAAAAATAGTTGTCTCAAATTATTTGTCGTTTTAAAAATTTAAGGTATAGTTAATTATTTTTTCTCCATTTTACCCTTTGTCATTAATGAAGATGACACATAAATAAAAAATATTTAATGGAGAGAAATTATAACTTAAACGTAAATAAGGGTAAAGTATGTCAAATAGTCTCTCCTAATTAGTATTTTTTAAGGGCCGTGTAAATCAAAAAAATAATAAATAATTTGAGACGAAAGGAGTATTATTTTATGCAGGGCCAGAATTAGTTATACTGGATTAGCTATTCATGTAAGTATTAGTTATTCCATATTTTTTCATGTTATGTAAATATCAATTTCATCTTAAGGTGTTAATGAGATACAATTTTGTGACATGTCTATCTTATTTTATTCAAATAATTGTTTATCATCTAACTAACAATAATCAGGATTGCAAGAAATGGGTGCTAAATAATTTACTAAAACCATTACTACAGTACTATTTCTTAGTAAAACACGTTGGGCTATTTCAGTGGAATGGGCTGAGAGCATATTTGCACGAAAAGGCTAAAGAGGCTAGTGGGTTGGGCTTTAAACAAAAAAACAGCCCGGCCCAGAAACTGACAACTGTCATTCTCAAAACTCTTTGGAATCAATTTTTCACGGTAAGGATTCTGAACTGGTAAATCTCTCTTGTTTTTTTTTTCTTCTTTGACCTAAATACATTTGACTAAACAGAACACTGAACTGATTCTCAATGTTTTAATTTTTGAATTTAAATACAGTGGTATTTTGAGAATTACTTTTTGGTGGTATTATAAGGTAATTGTATCTATGCACTGTCAAATTTGTGCTATGTGGAAAATAATTTACCGTATAATTTTTATTTTTGGTGTGTTAAGTGGAAAAGTACATATATATGGAGAGGAAACTAGCATTAGGAGACTTAATTATTATTGCAAGGAAACCTTAATTTTTTATTCCTAATTAGCATTGAGAATGTGGGAAACAGAAAGATTTTAAAGGAGTTTGGTCCAGAATTATAGAAGAAACTCAATAGTCTTATTGGCCGGCGGAACTAGAAGCTTTAGTTAAAACCTATTGTATTAAGAAATTCGAATATTTACAAAAGTTAAATTTAGAACATTGTATTAAGAAATTCGAATATTTACAAAAGTTAAATTTAGAACCTAGTTACTAACACAAGATACTATACTAGATTTCGAAACCATAAAGTTCAAATTGTGGCTCCGCCGCATATTTGACTGTGGTAATGCCTTTTGAGTTTTCTACCTGCAGTTGGTTGGGCATGAGGCTTCTTGGTGGAATTGACTTCTGAGTCGAGCTGTCGTACGGGTTTGCCTAGCGCAGTTATCTCTCCTGTGTGGTTTGCGGGCTATTACACAGGTGCGGAGTTTACCGTGTGAGCACCCGAAGGTAGCGGCTGTGGTTCCTTGTCATAAAAAAATGCCTTTTGAGTTTTCTCTAGTTTTTGCAAAATTACTATTGCTATTATGCAGTTTCTTGCCGACTCTGCAATCACAATCTTAAGAGGAAAAATCGCACTCACTTTATATTTTGTTAGAAGAAAAAAAAAGATGGTCTTTTACGATGCTAAATTTATGCTTTCGCTAACAGAACTTCCTTTCTAACAGATTGGAGGTTTGAAATATGACGTTGATGAAAAGGTACGTGTTGAGATTATTCATATCGATAAAGTACATCACTGCAAATGTGATAGACAGAAACAATGGACGAATAGTAGCAACATCATCAACGGTTGAACATTCAATGAAACAGTCACTGGAGTGCGGTAGAACGTGCAACGCAAAGGCTGCAGCAATCGTAGGAGAAGTGTTGGCAATGCGTCTCAAAGTGGAGGGTCTTGATCAGGGACAAGGGAACGGGATCCATGCCAATGTAAATAAGGAGGTTGAGAAGAAAGGTTTCAAGAATCGCACAAAAGTTTGGGCTATAGTTAACGGCCTTAAGAACAACGGAGTGAAACTTGTTTTGGATGACAATGAAAATGATAGCTCTCGCCCTAGCTTCCACTAGAGTAGTGCATTGATCCTCCTCTCGTACACACACAAGGTACAAAACTTGATTTGTATCTCATCTTTGTAAAAAAAATGTACTCAATATGTAGTTTACTCTAGAAATTTATCACACTTTATTTGTTTTTCAGGTCTATTTACTTCCTAAGTGAGTCCAATGATGAAATCAAGATTTTGTAGTTGCCATAAATTTGTAAAGTAGATAGATGTCCTTAATTCTGTACTACTTCAATCTCAATCATTTGTTTTAGATCCTTTCCCTAAGCACTCTCTTTACATCATCTTGGTTCAGTTGAAGCATTATAAGTTAGAAGCAAAAGGAGCATAGTCATATTTCAGTTTCAACTTTTCACCCTCGAGCTCGAATCCTTTACAGGTTTTCTTTGTCCCTCAAATAGACGCATATAACCTAAGTTCTTTTAGTACCAAAGGCGAAGCCAGGATTATTAACTTATGGGTATTGAGTTCTGAGTAGATTAGTTATACATATTAAATGAATTTTTTTACATAAATACAAAGTTTGAGCCAAAGCTACTAGGCTCTTCATTAGCTAAAATGGTGGCTCCGCACTACTCACTAAGTTTAAGCAGTTGGATTTTTCTTTAGTATGATTATTTCAATAACTACTAGGTTATTAGAGGGAATTATGTATATGTTGCATAAGTTAAAATTTTTGTATAGGAAATTGATTTGAATCTCAGTAGTTTGAGTTGGTTAAAGTAAAAATTTCTCTAAGTATGAATTTAGCTGGAAGGGAAAAGGTTGTTAATACTTGTTTGGAGGTTAGTTAGATTTCTGTCACATTGGAAGGCAGTAATGGCTTGTTGTAAGCCTGTAACTACTGAAGGAGTTGGTCATAGAGTGGTATTTTGGGTAAATCTTGGTTGTACTCTTGCATAACTTCCTAAACGAGTCTAATGTATGACATAGTTTGTAGTTGCCATAAATTTTGTATAGTAGATAGATGTTCTTTTCTTGTACAACAACAACAACAACATACCCAGTGAAATCCCACAATGTGGGGTCTGGGGAGGGTAGAATGTACACAGACCTTACCTCCACTTTGGTAGGTAGAGCGGCTGTTTCCGGGAGACCCTCGGCTCAAGACAAAGCATAATCAGGCAAAGCAAGCAAAGCAAAACAAAGTATGAGAAACGGTCAGACTCAAACGAGAAATTAAAGCATTGTGGACATGCAGATAGTAAAAATCAAATACGCAATGGTAGCGTATTCTAACAACAGGAAGCAGTAGCTAACACAACTAAATAAGATAAATAAATTACACTAAAGAACACATAGCAGCAGGAATCAAACTAAGTGTAACTGGCTAATTGAGCCTACAGTAATAACACTTCACTATCATTTTGTAAGCGTAAAGAGGACTACGCTCGACTACCTATTACCCTTCTACCCTAATCCGTGTCCTCCACAACCCCTATCTAAGGTCATGTCCTCAGTAAGTTGTACGTGCGTCATATCTCGTCTAATCACCTCTCCCCAATACTTTTTTGGCCTACCTCTACCCCTCCTGAACCCGTCCATAGCCAACCTCTCACACCTCCGCACTGGGGCATCCGTGTCTCTCCTCTGCACATGCCCTAACCATCTCAACCTCGCTTCTCGCATCTTATCCTCCACCGAGGCCACTCCCACTTTATCCCCGATATCATCATTCCTAATCCTATCTCTCCTTGTATGCCTACACATCCATCTCAACATCCTCATCTCCGCAACTCTCATCTTTTGTATGTGTGAAGTCTTGACTGGCCAATACTCTGCCCCATACAACATAGTCGGTCTAACCACCGCCCTATAGAACTTGCCTTTAAGTTTAGTTGACACCTTTTTGTCGCACAACACTCTAGATGTGAGCCTCCATTTCATTCACCCTGCCCCAATACGATGTGTGACATCGTCATCAATCTCTCCATTCCCTTGGATAATAGACCCTAGGTATTTGAAGCTTCCTTTCTTCGAAATGACCTAAGTACCAAGCCTCACCTACATGTCTGTCTCAGGAACGCTCCCGTTGCTGAACTTGCACTCCAAATATTCTGTCTTGGTCCTACTCAACTTGAACCCTTTAGACTCCAGAGTCTGTCTCCAAACCTCCAGTTTGGCGTTCACTCCGCTGCGAGTCTCATCTTATCAGGACTATGTCATCTGCGAATAACATACACCATGGTACCTCCCCTTGGATTTATCGCGTCAGTCCGTCCATGACCAAGACAATTAGGAATGGGCTAAGAGCTGATCCTTGGTGCAACCCCATCGTCACTGGGAAGTGCTCTGAGTCTCCTCCTACTGACCGTACCCTAGTCTTGGCTCCATCATACATATCATTGATAGCCCTAGTGTACGCCACAGGTACACCTTTAACTCCAAAACAATTTCATAGAACCTCCTTAGGGACTTGTCGTATGCCTTCTCAAGGTCGATGAAAACCATATGTAAATCTTTCTTCCTCTCCCTATACTGCTCCACCAACCTCCTAATAAGATGAATGGCTTCGGTAGTCGAACGCCCCGGCATGAATCCAAATTGGTTCTCTGAAATAGACACGTATTTCCTCACCCTCATCTCCACGACCCTTTCTCAAACTTTCATAGTGTGGTTTAGCAGCTTGATACCCCTATAGTTGTTGCAACTCTGGATATCACCTTTGTTTTTCTACAAGGGAATCATTGTACTCCACCTCCATTCTTCGGGCATTTTTGTCGTCTTAAAAATGACGTTAAACAACTCAGTCAGCCACTTCAAACCTGCACTGCCTGCGCTTTTCCAAAATTCAACTAGGATCTCATCAGGCCCGGTCGCTCGTCCCCTGCTCATCCTGCGAATAGCACCCTTAGCATCCTCAACCTTAATGTTTCTACAATACCCAAAATCCCGGTACCTACCAGAATGCTCCATTTCTCCCAATACAATGTCTTCATCTCCTTTTCCGTTCAAGAGTTTATGGAAGTAAGACTGACACCTCTGCCTAATTTGCACTTCCTCCATCAGTACTTTGTCGTCCTCGTCTTTGATGCACCTCACGTGATCCAAGTTACGGGCCCTTCTTTTCCTTGCCTTGGCTAGTCTGTACAACTTCTTATCCCCGTCTTTCTCCTCTAATTCCACATACATGCGTTTAAAAGCCGCCGTTCTCGCCGTCGTAACCGCTTGTTTTGCCTCCTTCCTCGCTATCTTATACAGTTCCCTATTCGTCCACTTCTCCACCCCATTCTTGCTTTCTACCAATCTCACATACGCCAATTTCTTCGCTTCCGCCTTCTTTTGGACTTAACCATTCCACCACCAGTCCCCTCGATGCCGACCATTATTACCCCGCGAGACCCCTAGCACTTCTCTAGCTACCTCCCGAATGCAACTGGCCGTTTTGTCCCACATACCGGTCGCATCTATACTACTCTCCCAAGCCCCACTGGCCATCAACCTCTCCCCCATCTCATTTGCACTAGACATGGTCAAACTCCCCCATTTGATTCTTAACCTATCATCCACTACCCTCTTCGTCTTCTCCAACTTGATCTCCAAATCCATCACCAAAAGCTTATGTCGGGTAGTAAGATCCTCCTTCGGAATAACCTTGCAGTCATTACAAAGACCTTTGTCAACCTATCTGAGTCTTAGACAACAAACTACGGAAAGTCACCAAGTGTTCCTCCTTCTTCAGGAACCTCGAATTGGCTATCACCATCCCACTAGTTCTAGCGAACTCCAAAAGGGAGACGCATCCCCCGTTCCTGTCCCCGATTCCAAAGCCTCCATGCACGTCGTCATAACCCCCGGAAGTGACCCGATATGACCATTGAAATCCCCTCCTACAAATAACTTTTCAGTGGGTGGTATGCCTCCCACCACTTCGTCCAAATCTTCCCATAAGCGTCTCTTCTCCTCTTCGTCTAAGCCCGCCTGCGACGCATAAGCACTAATAATATTCATAGTGCACCCTCCAACTACCAACTTCATCGTCATCATTCGGTCATTGACCTCATCACCTCTACCACCTGCTCCCTAAGCTCGTTGTCTACCAAAATGCCTACCTCATTCTTATACTGCGACCTACCCGAGAACCATAACTTATACCCATCTACATCCTTAGCCTTAGGTCCTACCCACTTGGTCTCCTGGACACATGCTATATTAATCCTCCTCTTCTTAATAATCTTAACTAGCTCTATGGACTTCCCCGTTAAAGTCTCAATGTTCCAAGACCCTATTCTAAGTCTAGCCTCTCTCTTACCCTACTTAACCCCCCTAGCTTCAAAATCAATCATTTCTTTTAAATCCTTTTCCGAAGCACTGTTGGAAGCGAGAGGAACATAGTCATATTCTAGCTCTCATACACGATGCTATTATGGATAGATTTGGGAATTTTTCTTGTAGCGCGACTTCTTTCAAGAGGCAATCTGAGAAATGCTAGTTATCGTAGGAGATATTTGTGACTAATTAGATTGTATAATCTGCATATTTTGCATTCTTTAATCCGGGAGAGGCCAGGGTCTTCGAGCAATTAAAAAAACAATAGGGTTTTCTATATCGCAAATTTTCCACTCGATTTGTTTTGCACTTTTGCTGACTTCAGATTTCACTACCAGAGTTGAAGAAGATGGAGTGGAAGTTGAGCCTGGTTGCAGGAGATAGTGACTCGGGGCAACAAGATGGGATATAACGAGATCAACTGGTATTCTGTCAGAGGCATATCAGGCTTTGAAGTGTTTGTATTGCCACAACGGCCTCAAGTTAATATAGTGATTGGGTTTACTGTCAAATATTTATAGATATTTAGAATGTGTTATTACATATACAGGGTTTGGACAAAAGCTACTAGGTTCACGCGAACCTATAGATGACTCTCTATATCCGCCCTTGTATTCAAAATGATTAGCTTCAAATGGATTTGAGGCTAACCTTGCATAATCTGCAGGACTTAAGTAGGAAAGTAGATTGCATATTCTGCAGGGCTTCAGTTGGAAAAATTATGGACTAGAAGTCAGGATATCTCATCTTTTTTCTCTTTTCTTTGCATTGTTTTGATAGTTTGTTCAAGCCTCTATATGAAGTTCTGGCTTGACAGCTCAAACAAATTGTTGTGTCTAAGTTTTGGACTGGTGTTTTAAATTTCTAATGATAATTGCAATCAATACAATTGATGATTCATGCATAGATGGTGATTTTGGTGTAATTGATCAAGATCTAATGCATGATTCTGGTGAATGTGATAGGAACTACTTTTGAATATCAAGTATTGGCACGTAGTTATGTAATAGTAATCTGGTAGACAATATCTGCATACACATAGGGGTGGCAAATGAGCGGGTTGTGTTGAATTTGGGCGGGTCAAAATAGGTTGAGTTAATAAATGGGTTGGTTATTGACCTACCCAAATGTTACTTGGAATGAAATGGGTTGGGTTGAAATGGACTAACAAGCGGTTTAAAATTCAATCCGTCCAATTCTTACTTAGCTTTAGTTGCCTTATTTATTTATTTTTATATTTTTTTAGTACCTTATAAATTATTATTTTTCATAAATAGCATATCAAATAGAAAACAATCTTTTTGAACATATTTTGATAGATTTTTCATGGATCAATTTGGGCTAGATATTAACTCAAATTTTGATGGATTGAAATGGGTTGGGCTGAAATGGGTTGAACTAACAAATGGGCGGATCAATAACCTGCCCAAACTTAAACGGATTGGGCGGGTTATGATCTCATGTGTTAAGTTTGTCACCTCTACTGGCACACAACTTGTTTACCTCTTTTGATTTAAAGGAAAATAAAATAGGATCACAAATTTGGATAGATCCCATATAGAAATCCAATAAAGTGCCCCTTCAGTCCTCACAATATAAAACAATGTATCTTTACCCAAATAGTCAGCCGAATTTATTATTTACTTTTCTTAGCAGACATATATTGATTATACATGGTTAGACATATATTACATATAAATTATACATATATTTTATATCTATCAATTACTTTTAATATGAGTGGTTGAATGGGTAAATATTTAGGTTATTATTCATTAGACGAAATGGGATGCATGGTCACATGACAAGCAATCAGCTGGGCTGGTGGCGCTCATCTTGTCATATAAGCCCATAGGGCTTAAAAAATCACAATCTACACAAGGTTAAACTTAAATCTGGAAATAATCAAGCCACAATAACTCAGAGAACTGTAGTATAAATTATATTAATGATAATGCAATAATTTTTTTCTTCATCAATGCAATTTAACTCATTACCGTATCTTATCAGTTATCAATTTATTTTCTCAAGCTTTCCGATTTGCCTTGAAGAGTTGATATAATAATACGTCAACTTAACATGATAATGTAAAAATTCTTCACGCTGTCAGTAGGCAGAATATCATAAACTCTAGATAAATTAAAGGCTGTTGACTTAGTGTGTTTAGACTTCTAATCACTTATGACGCTCAATTCGAATTGTGACCTCTTCATTATTGAACTTCTCTTTTATAAGTAAGACTTTGATACTTTGATTTAAAACTGGAAATTCAAGGAAAATATACACTGATGTGTATATTGCCTTATTGAGCTCTCGGTTTTACTGCCCATAATTGGCTCTCGGTTTTTGGTAATTGTTAATATTAGACAAGGTAAGAATATTATATATTAGGAAAATATATGTGTAGTATATTATAATGTATTTGTTATCATAATTAGGAATATACACTACCATAATTGTAGAGTTAGAATTATGGTAGAATAAGATTTTAGGAATAGAATAGGAATAGGATTCTCCTATTTTGTATCTTGTATATATACCTATTCAATTAATGAAAATAATCAAGGGGATTATTTCTTTCATACACTTAAAACCATTATTATGGCAGTTGAAGCATGAATAAAATCTGGCCATTCAGAAAAAGAAGAAGATCAATTGTGAAATATTTTTTAAAATCATAATGGTTTTACATCCGGTTGGACTTGAGAATTTCACTGTGAAAAGAACCAGAATCATATAAATCGCTGTTGGCTTAACTGATTGTAAGTAATCAATAAACATTAGTTGCTATAAGACACTTTTTATGTGTTAAATATAATTTTATAAATAAGTAATTACGTCTTATACTGGTCATGATAGTTTATTGCCCACAAACGCAGTGGAAACAAAATTCAAGCTGTGGACTTGTACTACCAAGGGATGTGGTGGTATGAAATCCTTCACTTTTAATAAGAGATTTTGGGTTCGAGCCCAGAGATAGGGTGGTATAAATCAGATTCTTGATAAAGTGGTGTCACAAAAGATTACTTTATCAATCTTTTTATGTATATCTTTATAGAAACACAATAAAAATATTGGGTAAAAATATAAATAAATGATATCTCTTATTACTATATAATTAGTGATTTATTCATATGTTCAGTTCCTTAAATATTGACGCCACTTACAAAAAAAATCATAAAAACTTCACGAGGTAGATTGTTTTGACACTCCATTTAACATGTACCCGCCTTTCAAATATTTTTGCACATATATTCACATCAGATATGTGGTATCAGAAGTTAGGTGTGATAAACCCAAATTTCAGATACAATGTCTAAAGTTATATGTGGCGGAAGCTCAAGCCAATATAGTTGGAGTGCAGTCATTTTTGTGTGACTTCAACCATTTCTGTCCGAAGTTCATGCGCATAATGGTTGAAGTTCAAGCAAAAAAAATTGGAATCGGGTAAAATAGTTGAACTCCAGTCATATATGAATGAAGTTTAGGCAAACTAAACTTCAACCACTTTTTACTGAAGTGAGGCAAAAATGACTCAACTTCAGCTACATATGTCTGAAGTTCATGCAAAAATGATCAAACTTCAATCATATGTATATGGACTTTAGCTATATGAAACTTCAGAAACAATGTCTGAAGTTGTCCTAAAAATTAAAATCGATACACATGCAAAAAAGTTTAAAAGACGGGCACAAGTTAAATGATAAAGTTAAAATCGAGTATTCATGCACATTACCTAAAAAAATTGTGTATGCCGCTAGCTTTTAGAGAGCGCTTCTTTCTTTTAATGGGTCTTACGGGTGCGTCTTACGGTGCGATTTAAATTGTTCAGAAGCTTGAACCCCTAAAGCGGGTACCAACACTAGGTTTGAAACCAAAAGAAAGTTGTGGACTTCTTATGTTTTGCTATTGGGAACGCTTTTATTTTGAAGTACATTCATTCTAAGTCCTCTTTGATGGCTAGCTATTGTATTCCACGAGGTCAGTTGAATGATGACTCCACATACCCTACAACAACATATGTATAGTACCCATTTTCAATAATGGAAGTTGTAAATGTGGTGGAAACTACATTTTCAACTTTGATGTATACTATAAAAAAATCATGTTGGACTAAAATGCTACTCTTAAGTCAATTGATTTCATTTCGTCTTTTTCAGCTTCTATCAATTACTAGTACATCTTTTTGTAAACTATCAATCCATTTTTAATGCTCAAGTAGTCAATTATTTGATATCATCATCAAGCATGACACTAAATATAATAAGCGTTTGAACAATGGCTATAATAAAATTTCAAATTCCACAAATATGGAATTAAAAGTTCATGATAGTTGTATAATTTTAAAAAGATAGGATCGAAATGTATGGAATTTAAAACTCCAAGATATTGTCATGAAATTCACGAATATGAAACTCAATGATAATAGTAATTATTTTCACAAAGAAGGCCAAAAAATTGCTAATAGCACTTTTTCTACAAAAATTAAAAGTTGAAGAATGGCTCGTTTAACAATTGTATAATTAGATACATCCGGCACTTTTAGATGAACTATACTGAAAATAAATAGTAACAAGACAAAATAAAGTAAAATGTAGCCCGAGTCTTATGACAGCTTCTGAGCAAAGTGATGTTAACTTGTATAAAAGCACAGAAATCAAGAGAATAACAATAAGTATTTTGTAATTTCTAGAATCAAATGGGTTACAATGGAATGAAATGTCATATTTATATATGAGTTACACGGGTACACAGCCCACGAAATATGCCCTCATAAATACAGTAGAATAAATGTTGTAATAATTGGATAATCATTCAGACGTTGTTGATGACGCTTGAATGTTCAACACATCTCGGGTCATCTTTGACAGTGTCGAAAATGTCTTCTCATTCTCCCTCCAATATTTCAGCAAGTCTTCACGTCCTTCTTCATTGAGAACTGCTTGGTACAGTACAACACCCTGCAAAACAAAAACATCAAACTCGCTAACTTGGTTAGTAGTGTTACCACTATACATTCTATTTCTAAGACTTTCAATACTAGCCGCAGAAACAACATGTCTTTTTTGAGGTTGTGTTGAAAAAGAAGAAGATGGTATGGAAGCCGGTTGGTTGCTAGCACTTTCTTGTTGGTAATACCTATATTTTTTTTTTCCATTCATCTTGTATGCTAGACAACACTTCTTCTTTAGTTTGTTCAATAGGTGGTGAGTCATTTGGATTTTTGGGAGTTGGAGGTGGTAGTACTGCTATACAATCATAAATAGTTTCAATAAGTGCTTTACAACTGTCTATTTTAATAGTAAGATTTAATACAACACCAATAATATAAATAGTGAGAATAGGATTAAAATATTTTTTAAATTTAATAAACATTTTTTTAATAAGTGTCTTATAAGCTGGATTTTTCATATATTCACTAAGTAATAAAATATTAGAGCTATATAAAACAACATAGTTGAAATAGTAGGATAATATATACCGAAAAAATCTTTTGTTGCTTGAAAAAATTTCTCTAGAAATACAATAAGTTCTGGAAAAAAAATTTCAATCGTTATCTATAACCATATCAGTTGGATTTCGATTATGAGCGTTAAAAAATAAAGTTATAGGTCTTCTATAATCATTAGCAACAAGTAGTTGCTCGTATAAAGAAATCCACCTAGTCGCTACTTCTTCAGGAATTTTTCTATAAGGTAGTCCGCAATCGTGACAAGTTCGTTGTATTCTATTACTTTTAAAAATAAAGTTTATAACAAATTGTATTTTATTAATAATGTCTGCAAAAAGTGTTAGACCATCATTTACAACTAAGTTGTATATATGGCATGCACATTTATATGAAAATGATTTGGAAAATATGGAGTTAAAATACTTCTAATTCCTTCCATTTTAATTATATGCTAACAAATAATTAAAGATAATGAAATTAAGTGCGCTAATTAAAATAAAGAAACAATAATTTAATGAAGAAACGAATGTACCAAACGCCGACGTAACGTCGACGTGTAATCGAGAGGTTGAAAATTGAAACTTTGCTCGATAGATGATCCTCAAGCTAGTTGTCAACTTCACTCCCAAATGAATAAATAAAATTGAATATTTAGTAGACAATGTACACTTGTAGAGAGATAGATTGAGAGATTGTAGGAAGATTTATGAGAAAGATGAAGAGAAAATGAGATATTTATAGTTGGAAAATTGGGTTAAAGTGTAAATATAATAACTTAGAGGTTAAAAATAAATATTAGGGGGGTATGGAGGTTGGGGGGGTGGGAGGCCAAAAATGGCCGTTGCACAACGGCCAAATAAAATGGTCGTTGTGCAACAACTATTTTGTGCAAAGGGGAGGTTTCAGGCGGGACAGGGGGCGGGGCTATCGGGACTGGGGCAGGTCGGGCCTGGGCGGGACGAGCCCAAGTCCCGTCTCAATTCGAATCTCGTTATCGGTATTTTTTTTAAGCCGGGTAGGGGTGGGACCCGGCGGGACGGAGGGAGAGTCGGGACTCGGGTTACGGCGGGCCAGGATAGGCTGGACGGTGGGAGGTCCCTTCCTGTCCCACATCCTGCTGGAACGGGGTCGGGTCGGGAGTCAGTTTTTTTGCCACTTAATTTTAAAAAATTATATATAGTTATATACAAAACTCCAATAATTGAACAAGATAGTGTAATAAAAACATCTCAAAGCTGTTTTTGTGCCTCTTATATTATTTAATAGAAATATGACATAGTAATAAAATTTCAAAATTACAACTTTGTGGTGTTGTTCAAAAGTTGCAAATGACATAGTAAAATACTAAAATTGCAATTAAAAAAAGTACATATTCAACCATACTCTTTCAAATTTCCTCACAATGTCTTGAAGATCTTCTGTTGGAATTGGAATTTGTTTGTCAAATTATTCAACGTCGCTTCCTGCTCCCTCAAACAATATTTCATTGTATTTGTAGTCTTCTTCTTCGTTGGTCTCCGGTTGGCCGCACCTCCTACGTTTCGCACGAATCCAGTCTCTGAATAGAACTGCAATCTCCAATGTGTCTCCCACCAATGAATGTATGTGCTCTCCAATTTGAATTCTTCCCGCGGAAAATGCGCTTTCAGATGTTGTTGATGACGCTTGAATGTTTAACACATCTCGGGCCATCTTTGTTAGCGTCGGAAATGTCTTCTCGTTCTCCCTCCAGTATGTCAGCAAGTCTTCTTGTCCTTCAGCATTGACAATTAATTCGTGCGGTACATCACCCTGCAAAACATAAACATCAAATTCGCTAACTTGTGAAAAAGTCGAACCACTACACATTTTATTTCTAAGGCCTTGAATACTAGCATCAGAAATCACATATTTTTTATAAGGTTGCAGCGAAGTAGTAGAAGATGGTACAGAAGTCGGTTGATTATTTGTACTTTGTTGTTGGTAATACGTATATTTTTTTGCTTTCAGTTTGTATGCTAGACGTAACTGCTTATTTAGTTGGTGTGTCAGTTGGTTCTTCAGTTAGGTCTGTTGGAAGTACTTCTACACAATCATATATCGTTTCTACAAGTGTTTTACAACCGTCTACTTTAATAGTTGGATTTAATACATCACCAACAATATAAATAGCGAGGATAGGAAAAAAGTATTTTTTAAAACATTTTTTCAATAGTTGCCGTATAAGTTATTTTTTGCATATATTCATTAAGTAACAAAAATATTAGAGCTATATAAAATAACATATTTGAAATAGTAGGATAATAAATACCGGAAAATTCTTTAGTAGCTTGATAAAATTTCTTTAAAAATCCATCAAGTTCTAAAATTTTATCCCAATCACTATCTACAAGCATATCCCTTAAAATTTTATTATGAGCGTGTTAAATAATAAAGTAATAGGTTGTCTATAATCGTAAGCAACAAGTAGTTGCTCATAGAGAATGGATTTTCTATATGATAATCCACAATCATGACATATTTTTTTATACTCTTTGTGTCTTTGTATTTTTTTACCTTTAAAAATAAAGTTTATAGCAATTTGTATTTTATCAAGAATGTTTTCAAAAAGTTGTAGGCAATCCTTTAGAACTAAGTTATAAATATGTCATGCACATCTTATATGAAAATGATCAGGAAAAGATGGAGTTAATCTAAGTTTTAAAAGTCTTATAGCATAATCATTAGAAGAAACATTATCTAATGTAATAGTCATCATTTTATCATTTATTTCATAGTATTCACAAATTTCATTAATATTATTTGCAATAAAACTACCAGTGTGCATATCATCTATATATCTATATGCTACAATACGTTTTTGCATATACCAATTTTGATATATCCAATGACATGTTACCGTTAAATAATCATTACCGTTAGTACTACGGCCTATGTCAGAAGTTATAGCCACTTTGTCATTAAAATGATACAGTGCATAACGTAAATACTGTTGATATTCACTTGCAAATTTAAAAACATCATTTCTAACAGTTGATCTAGGAAAACTATTAAAAGCAAGATTATATGTTTCTCGAATGTAATGAATAAAACCAGGAGATGAAGGAAATGAAAAAGGCAAATCCTCCACCAGAATTAATTTTGCCATATTTTCCCTATCTTTGTTTTTATCATATTTAGGATCAAAAATTCCCCCCGTCGTCGGGTTAATTTGACCATATACTAGGTCGGGGACACTATGTGAACCTTGTCCCGACTCAGATGGAATTGGCACACCCGATTTTTAGTCGGGTATTGATTCCATCTAGTTGTGTGGTCGCCTTGTACATGTCTCAGTAAACCTCCCGTCCAACCTTGACCTTTTTATGAACATTTTTACATCTAGCTAGTTTATTCTCTTGGTCCCTATAAAAAAAATGTCATGCATCTGATTTTAATTTTCGTTTTATGGGGCCACGATTCATATTAGGGGGAATAAGAGGCATTCCAGTTGCAGTTTCAGGCTGAGTCTTAGTCTGAGCTTGAGGTTGATGTGCACTAGTGGGCGTGTCATCTATATATTACCGTCTAAATTAAATTCTGATTCATCTACTTCATCATCTACTGGTATATCGTTAAAAAAAAGTATTTTCATCAATATTACTGAAATCAATCAAATCATTGGGACTAGGAATATGATTACTAGAAGTCCATTACCCTTATTACCCCTACTAGAAGAAGCACCCTTACCCGTAATCAAACGTTTAAATCCTTCAATTTTAATTATACAGGTAAATAATTAAATAAATAAAATTAAGTGCGATAATTAAAATTAAGTAACAATAATAATTTAAAGAAGGAGCGAAGGTACCAAACACCAACGTAACATCGACGTATAATCGAGGTTGAAAATTGAAACTTTGTTCGATGGATGATCCTCAAGCTAGTTGACAACTTCACTCTCAATTTTTTAACTTTGATATAATATTTAATAGTAGGAAGAATTGTAGAATTATAGAGAGATAAATTGAGATATTAGAGAGATGGTAGGAAGATTTGTGAGAAAAATGAGTTATTTATAGTTAGAAAATAGGGTTAAAGTGTAAATATATTAACTTAGAGGTTAAAAATAAATATTAAGGGGTAGGGGTAAAAAATTGCCGTTATAGCCGTTGCACAACGACCAAAATCAAAATTTAGCCGTTATTGCAACGGTTATTTTTTGCAAAGAGGGACGGGTCGGGATCGGGACGTCACGGGGTCGGGATGGAGCGGGTCGGGATGGAGCGGTCGGGCGGGACGAACTCAGGCCCCGTCCCGAGTTCGAACCCCGGCAATTTATTTATTTTTTACTTTGGGGATAAGGATGGGCCGGGTAGCGGGATGGACCGGGATTGGACCGACCCGGCCCACTGGACAGCCCTAGTTCCAACTGAGTACTTTGGCTGGTGATGCGTTCATCCACTTAAACATTTTTTTTTAAGTATGAAGTTCTTAGGTTGCCCGCTATTACACAGGCTGGTGTACTCTCATTGCTTACTTAATTGTCGACCGACTCATTATCCTTGGCCGTAAAGATTAAGAAACAACAATGTATTGGAGGTTAAACATACCTTCTGCTTAGAGAACAAAAAATGGAACTATTAAGTTAAGGTGCCGCTTTCAATTTGAGAGCTGATTGCTCACATGGTCACTCAATTTAGGTGATTGATCATTAGAAAAATCACTTTATTTTACCTAGTTTGTTTTAATTGTCGTTTTCACTTAATTTTGTAATTTTCGATGAGATTTAGTGACATGACAAGTTTAATTATAAAAAGGAAATAGTTAAGCACTAATTTAAAATCTGGACCAATTAGAATCCAACCCAACCCAAAATCGACCAAATACTTGATCCGATACAATGTCGTCTTAAACCAGTGAATGAAATGTGAAGACCAGAGTGAATGAAAATATGAAAGCTTGAGCATGTTTAGAATTAAAAAAGGAGTGGATCAGATAAGGTATTGGGTCAGTTTAGACTTTAGAGTTAAAATTAAAATTAAATTTGTCAAATTACCCCGAATGACCATCCGACCAATCAACTCCTCAATTTAGTTTGCTTCTCAATTAAGAATCCCCTTAAATAGCCATTCATTTTTATTACAGTACTCTCTAAAATAATGCGGCAGCTGTTAATAGTCTATGTACTTGTAATTATGAGCAGTGATTACAATAGGAGAGCTATTTTTACCACAAAAAGGAATGAAATGAAAAACGAAATCAACCATTTAGTTGGGGTCATGAAAATTTATAGGAATTCAAAAAAATTAATATTCCTCTGTCCCAATTTAAGTGTTTTATATTTCTTTTTGTTATATTTCAAAAAGTGTGTGACATATAACCCTATAGACTGCACCGTAAAATAGCGTCAGTTGCCTTCAAAACTTTCCTTGTGGACGTTTTTAGCCAAGTATTGCACTCTTTTTGCGCCATAGGACATTGGGGCAAAAACCATGCTTGATTTTCTTAATTATACTACTTTACTACCCAAATTGGTTTGCACTTTGCATCACTCAATTAAAGAATCCCCTTAAATAACCATTTATGTTATTAGACAAATAATGTGGCAGCTGTTAATAGACCTATGTCCTTGTCATTATGAGCGGAGATCACAATATGAGAGTTATAATTTAATATTTGAGTAAATTTCTTAAAAGTCACTCATGAGAATTGTCTCTTAATATCATATTTATTTCTTTTAGGACTAGAATATCATTCAACTATCGTTATTTTCCTCACAATATACTAAACACACAAAACCCTTCTTCTCTTCTAGTTAACATGTCATATCACATAAAATTTTATTTATTTAATAATAAATTTATTTAACTCAGCCCAGTCCAAACTCATTTAAACAACCAACCTGTATCTTATAGACTTATACCCATTTAACCCGGTTAGAAAACATTAAACAAGCTAAGATAATCTTAGTCGTTCATATTCCACATAGGAGAGAAAAAATGACTACTGCAAGGCTAAAAGTTTGAATTTAAGAGTGTTTGGTTAAGCTAATAAGCTGCTAATTTATAAGCACTTTTTGGATTAAGTGACACTGATACTAGCAACCAAACAACAAATAGCCTTATGAATTTCTACTACTTCTAGCTAATCTTCACTTTGTTCCCTCTTCTCTTATTCTTTTCCCCAACTTAATCATTAATAGCTCAATGGATGCCTCAACTACCACACCTTACTATAACTGTGCAGGCACAACAATACCAAAATCATTTAATTTTGATCACAATGTCCAACTAAATGGTTAACAAGGCTTACAATGTCATCGCCCGTATTCTTGCTTTTCATTAATGACCTGATTGGAATGACAAATTGAAATTGTATTTGGGTGTAGCTAATTAATGAGTCTATATGCAGCAGTTATTAACACACTTCTTTTTACCAAAATCATGGATTGGCTAGGGCAGTCATGTTTTCTCTCCTCTGTGGAATATGAACGATTGAGTTTCTGTTAGCTTGTTTGATGTTTTCTAATCGGATTAAATGGGTATAAGAAACGGGTTAGATTAGTTAAATGGGTTTGGGTTTGATTGAGTTAAATAAATTTATTATTAAGAAAATGAAACTTTATGTGACATGACATGTCAACTACGAGAGAATGAAGGTTTTGTGTGTGTAGTGTATTGTGAGAAAAATAGTAACAATATTCTATTCCTAAAAGAAACAAATATATGATATTAAAAGTAAATTCTCAATATATGGGTGACCTTTTAGGGAATTTACTCATAATATTTTCCACAAAAAGGAATGAATGATAAATGAAAAATAATTTGTGTAGTCAAGCTTTTAGAAAGACAACAAAAATAATTTGTGTAGTCAAGCTTTTAGAAAGACAACAAATCAACTGGTAATAAAAGCTATTTTTCAGAAGTTAAAAAAATAAATTTTCCATTACATTTTTATAACATTAGCCTACTTTTTGTTATAACTTATAAGTAGCCTTTTGGCAAATAAAACCTACCACTTTTTACTTTTGTCATCTCGCTTGTGTGGAATAATTGAAGCACATCTTAAGATCTCATTAACCCTACACATTTAGTCATTCCATGACGGATCATACAAGAATATTCTGAGTAAACCATGAGTGCCTTACTTTTTCAATTGCATTATTATTCACAAAGTGACAAAGTATATGAGTACTAGATTTGACAAGTTTGCCTTTTTACCAAAGAAATGTATACTACTTGCTTATCCTTATTTAGTACCCCACAAAAAAGAGAGCACCAACTTCAAATGCAAGACAAATGGCTTCAACTAAACCTTAAGAGAGTCATTCACTAAATTAACATACAAAATTTGAAACGACAAAAGAAGTTCTACAAGTTCAGAACTAAGCCACAACTAGTAGTGGAAAGGCCATGTTAAAACCTCCAGTTTAAGAACACTTAACCCATTTTTAGAACCTAATTACATACATTATGATTAATACTAATAGTTATCACTAGCCCATCTCTCTTTATCTACAAGTTTCAGCTTTGATTTCTCTAATACTATCATAACCCTCTACCAAAAAGAGTGAATATTTTCCATTCTCATCATCACATAATACTGCAAGCGTTCGGATTCTCATCGCTAAAGAGCTGAGGGGCATGAACTGATACCGAGTACGGGTTTTGAAACTGGTCACCTGGATAAACCGGCCCGACTGACCCAACCGGCCCGTACATGTACGGGTATGGATACCCGAATTGGACTTGTTGCTGCATCATCTGCATCCCATTACCTACATTACCCATTATCATCTCTCCACCACCAAAACCACCAGCACCACCGCCGCCTACCTCATCCTTGACCTTCCCCTTCCCTTCGCCACCACCTTCCCCGCCCTTTCCCTTCCCTTTGCCTCCACCACTTTTTCCATTTTCACCACCACCGTCACCACCACCTTTCTCTTTCTTCTCCCCGCCTTCCTTCTTTTGCAGAAGAATTTCAACTTCCTTCTTCAAATGCTTCTTCAATGTCTCCGCCAACTCCTTCATGTCCATTGACCCTGACACAGTCACCAAATCCGTTTGCTTATCTATTTTCATCTCCTTGTACCCTGCACAATCACCCACCATACATCAATATTCACAAAATATACCAAAGTAACAGGTAGCTAAATATAGAGAAAGGATTTTAGCTAGCGTTTGGCCATATATTTTGAAATTTTAGCTTCAAATATCTGTTTGGCAGTAAGATTTTGAAAATCTATTTTCAAAAAAAATTCAAGTTCCAAAAACTGGCCTTTTTGGGACTTTCAATCACAAAACTTCAAAAAAAAATCAAAATAAAATGAATCCAAACTAGGGCTGGCCAGTGGGCCGGGACAGCCCGACCCGACCCCGAAACCGCCCGACCTCGACTCCCGACCTTTTAAAAATGGTCTGCTGCACCAACTGTATAATCCTAAAAATGGTCGCTATTTTAGCCCCCCTCCCCAACCCCCCTAAGCTTAATATTTATTTTTAACCCATAAGTTATTATATTTACACTTTAACCCAATTTTTCAATTATAAATAACTCATTTTCTCTTCATCTTTCTCACAAATCTTCCTACAATCTCTCTAATTTCTCAATATATCTCTCTACAAGTCTACATTGTTTGCTAAATATTCAATTTTATTTATTCATTTTGGGAATTGGTAGTGAAGTTGGCAACTAAGCTTGAGGATCTTCCATCAGTTTACCTTTTCAACCTTCGATTACATCGTCGACGTTACGTCATGCGTTTACATCTGCTCCTTCATTAAATTATTATCAGATGTTTATTTAGTTTAGATCACTTAATTTTATTGTCTTTAATTATTTATTTATTTATTTATTATCATAATTAAAATAGAAGGATTAAAAGGTATGTTTAAGGGCTAAGTGGTGCTTCTTCTAGTAAGCAAACCAGGCAAGGTACTTCTTCTAGTCATCTTATTCCTACACAGATGATTTTGTTGACACTCAACATTTTCCTACAATACCATTAGATTTAGACCGGGAGCTATTTTCTGGAACTCAAGAAGACTTTAATTTAGACGATGATCTGATGATATACCCACTAATGTTGACAATAACACACCCACTAGTGCACCTTCAACTAAATACCTCCTATTCCCCCTAGTATGAGACGAGGTCGACAAAGAAACGACCATTAAAATCGAGATGCATGGACATTTTTGATAGTGACTGTAGAATCAAGTAGCCATATGTACAATTTGTAAAAATGTTTTAAAATTTAAAACCGGAAAGGTCACGCGACGGGGGCTTTAATTAGACATGTAGTAAGTGCTCATCCACTAGGTATGCCCAATATCGCTTCAAAACCGCATAACGCCGCCTCCATCTGGGACAAGTGTTCACATACCGACATCTTGTCCTGACTGCAAGTACAGTGGTCAAATTAACCCTATGGCGACATGGAACTGTAGGCTCTAAATACAATAAACATAGAGATAGGAAGCAATATCAAAATTAGTTGTCGTGGGAGGGTTTGCCTTTTTCATTTCCTTCATCTCCCGATTTTATTCATTACATTAGTAGATATATATAACTCGCTTTTAACGATTTTCCCAGATCAACCTGTTAGAGAGATGTATTTAAATTCGCTGCATTTAATATCAACAATATTTACGTTTTTCATTATATCATTTTAATGGCAAAGTATCCATCACGTCGATATAGTCGTGAAGTACTAACCCACTATGATTATTTAATCAGTAACTTGTCATTGGATAGATTATAAATGGTCTATGCAAAAACGATTTTAGCGTATAGATATATAGATGATAGGCACATTGGTACTTTTATTGCAGAAAAAATATTTATCAAGTGTGCGATTATTACTAATTAATGATAAAATTATGACTATTACATTAGATAACGCTCTAATAACAATTACGCAATTACAATTTTAAAAATAGTTTAACTCATTTTTTCCATACCATTTCTCATATAAAATGTATGTGCCATATATATAACTTAATTGTAAGGATGGTCTATCACTTTTTGAAGACATTCTTAGTAAAATACAATTTGCTATAAACTTTATTTTTAAAAGTAATAAAGTACAACGTGAGAAAGAATATAAAAATTTGTCATGATCAGGACTACATTTTAGAAAAATTCCACAAGAAGTATCCACTCAGGTGGAATTCTTTATACGAGCAACTACTTGTTGCTTATGACTATAAATTACCTATAACTTTATTTTTAACTCTCATAATAAAAAACCGACATGATTTTAGATAGTGATTGGGAAAAAATTTCCTAACTTATTGTAGTATTTTTAGAGAAATTTTTTCAAGCAACAAAAGAATTTTCCTAAGATATATTATCCTACTATTTCAACTATGTTATTTTATATAACTCTTAATATTTTTATTACTTAGTGAATATATGAAAAACCAAATTATAAGGCGCTATTAAAAAATGTTTCTCAAAATAAAAATATTTTATTCCTATTCCCCTATTTATATTATTGGTTTTGTATTAAATCTACTATTAAAATACAGTACTAAATCACTAATTGAAACTATTTACGATTGTATAGAAGTACTACCACCTCCAAGTCCCAAAAATCTAAATCACCCACCACCTATTGAACAAACTAAAGTTAAGAAGTATTGTCTAGCGTAGAACACCAATGCAAAAATATATATAGATTTTATCAACAAGAAAATGCTAGTAACTTACCACCTTCCATACCATCTTCTTCATCTTCAACATGACCTGCACAAAGACATGTTGTTTACGCGGCCAGTATTGAAAGCCTCAGAAATAGGGCGTTTACTCCTATACTACTAACCAAATTAGCGAGTTGGATATTTTTGTTTTGTAGGGTTGCATCAGTATCAAGAAGTTATCAATGAAGATGGACTAAGACTTCTTTGAAATACCGAGTGGAATGAGAAGACCTTTCCGACACTTTCATTGATGGCTCGAGATGTTTTGAACATTCATGTCGCCAATCAAGCTGCCTGAAAGCGCTTTTCTGCAGCGATATCAAATAGGAGACCACATACACTCATTAACCTATAGACACTTGGAAATTGCGATATTCGAGATTGAATACGAGCGAGCGGAGAAGCGGTCAACCGAGATCAACGAAGAAGATGATGAAAACTATAACGAAATCTTAATCAAGGTAAAGTGGAAGCGTCGTGGATCAATTTGACCAACAAATACCAATTCCAACCAAGAACCATGAAATCATCACAATTAGAAGGCGCTTTTGAGAATGTAATTTTTAATTGTAATTTTATTATGTAATTTGTAACTTTGGACAACACCACAAAGTTGCAATTTAGATTTTAGACAATTGTATTTGTATTACAAAAAAATCATATGTCTATTAAATAATATAGGTAGGCACAAAAACAGCTTTGGGATGTTTTTATTACACTATCTTATTTTGTTTATTGAGTTTTTTTATATATATGTTATTTAAAAAAAAAAAATGAAAACCCGCCGTCCTCGCTCCCGAGCCCGACCGAGCCCGACGGGATCGGGATCGGACGGATCGGACGACTTGCTCTCGTCAAAACCCGACTCCCGCCTAAAGTCTCGCCATACCCGATTCTTTGACAGACCCGGCCCGCCAGACCTGGCCCGCCAGACCCGAGCCCGGCCCACTGTCCACCCTTAATCCAAACACAACTTCAAAAACTCAAATTTTCAAGCCTGACCTTTGAATTTGGTGACAATTTTGTAGATCTTCTGGATACATCCTTGACAATGGAGGTGGACCTTCAGTGCCGCCGTGGTGATAGGAGGCTGTAGAACAAATTGCGGAATTAATCAGAAATTAAAGTGCTTAAATACTAATTAAATTAAATGAGTAATGAAACTTCAGAATATTAAGTAATTATCACTTGTCAGTTTTGACTAATCATGCGCTAGGTGCGCAGTAACTGATAAAAACGTGAGAATCACGTAATTATTTGAAAATTGAAAATTAGAGATTTTGAATTGATGAATAGTGATTTGAAATGGCTTTACAGTTAACTAACTGCAATAAATGCGCCTACACAGGAAGAAACTGCTAACATACGCATGTGACAATCGGGGCACATGATTTATACCGCTTATTCCGGAGACAAATGAATTAGAAAAAAATTCTATGATTTGAATATACTGCGAATTGAAAAGAACAATTGTAGATGAATGAGACATTAGAAAACGCCAAAACTGCGCCAGATGCGCAGATAGGACAAAAAAAGAATCAGAATAACAATCGAAGTATGAAGCAGAATGAAAACGACGAGCAAAAAGTCGCAACAATAGTAGTGGTGCAAGAAACAAGAGTACTTCTCCGTTTCAATTTACGTAGAGCACCCTAAAAGTTTTAATATTCAAACTTCTAAATTGTAACTGTGAATTCTAACCTAAAATCCTTAAAATTTGTATATTTGAAAACATCCTTAAAATATCCCTCAATCCCTATTTTATGTAGAGCACCTTCCTGATTCAAGGAAATCTTTCTTTTGACCATTTTGATAGTAATTTTTCATGTCTTGTAAATATATTGTGACCGTAATTTAGTACTTGAAAGCTTCAATTTTTTTGAAGATTTTAGGTTCGAATTCACGATAAAATTAAACTAGTTCACTTTCAAAATTCGAATCAGTGCCACATAAATTAGAACATGACTATTATAAATAAAAATAATTAACAACTTTAAGTATTTAATAGAGATATAAATACATTTTAGTCAAAGAAAAACTTAGTTAGACTCTGGAAATTCCAAATGTACCAGATAAATTAGAAAGGATATTAATTTGACGTACCTCTTTCTCTTTAGTCTTTTTGTTTTCACCTTTGTTCTCCTTTTTTGAATCATTTCCCTTGTTCTCCTTTTTTGAATCATTTCCCTTGTTCTCCTTTTTCTTCTCTTCTCCTCCTCCGGCATCGCCGTCTCTGACACCGCCGTCACCTTTTCCCTTACCGTCGTTTTTTGGTACCGGCGAGACAAGTTCAACATGCTTGTGTGTTTTCTGTTCAACCTTCTCCCTTAACATCAGGGGATCAACTTTACCAATTACCGTCAATTTTTTCGAATCCGCATCGCACATAACTTTCTCCACACCTTGTTTGAATTCCAAAACACAAAATACACAAATAAGTAAAAGTTATTATTAAGAGAAATTGAAAAGCACGAATGCAATAAGGCTCTTTTTCCATTAACTTTTGACTCAGAGAGTACATAGTACACTCCAGACTCCGAAGAACAAGCAATTAATACTCACAACTGTCAATTTTCATTTAATTAAAGCAAAATGCAGAAAAACATTGAAATAGAGCACTAACAAAAAGATGAACAACAATAACAAACACAATTTTAATTACTATTTTTTTTATAATCCAACGCAATACGCCATTATAGTATACCTTCATAACTTCGAAGAACAACGACAATAACAAACACAATTCTTAATTATGATTTTTTGATAATCCAACGGAATATGCCACTATAGCATACCTTCATAACTTCGAAGAGAAACAACAATAACAAACATTAATTATCTTTTTAATAATCCAATGGAATACGCCATTATAGTATACCTTCATAATTAAGAAGAACAGCACAATTTTCAATTACTTTTTTTGAAAATCCAAAGGAATACGCCATTATAGTATACCTTTAAAACTTCGAGAACAAGCAATTAATATTCACAACTGTCAATTTTCGTTCAATTAAAGCAAAATTTAGAAACATTTAAACAGAGCACTAACAAAAAGAAGAAGAAGAACAATTACAAACACAATTTTTAATTATTTTTTTCATAATCCAACAGAAAACACCATTTTATATAGATATATATACCTTCGAAACTTCGAATTGCTTTAACAACTTTGGTAACACAGCCTTCACAATGAAAATCAGATTTCAAAACAGTTAAGTTGCCATCGTTCTTCGCTCCTCCTTCCTTCTTCTGCACCACTTCTCCACTGTTCTTCTTCTCTCCTCCTTCATAATTATTCTTCTTGCTCTTCTTCTTCAAATAAAATAAAAAACCGCAAATATCAACAAAATCAGTTAAATATAGTATAACAAAAACTCCATAGATTTTGAAATTTATCTTCAAATATCTGTTTTGCCATAAAATTTGATCAGATTTTTAAAACTTATCAACAAATATCTGTTTTGCTTATCTTCAAATATTTTCAAGTTTCATGAGAAATTTTACTTCCATTCACAGAACTTTTAGTTTTTTTTTGGCTAAAGTCATCCACACACCCTCAAACTTATCCGTGAAATATATCTAGACCCTCCAACTGAGACTCATACCGTCTGAACCCTCCAAAACCACTTTTACAGTGTCATTTAAATAAAAAAATACAAACTTTAAAAATTCAAATTTTCAAATTTCAACTTCAAAATGCATGACCAAAAGTCACAGGAAAACAAAGTACTGTAGAAAATAACTAACAAAAACGCCACAGATTGAATGAAACCGCAAGTTTTTGTTGTTACCTCGCCCATTGTGTGATAAGTATGTGAGAGAAGCGTCTAGAAACTATTAGAGATGAAATTTGGGAACGGAGTGGAAGGGGTAAGTGAGAATTTATATAAGTGTGTGGGGGGGGAGGTGGAAGTAAGGAAGTAAGTAAGGGTAGTTGTGTGTGTGTGTGTGTGTATGTGTATGTGCGAGAGAAGTGGAGAGTGGACCGTGTGGTACAGTGAGCTGTCAAGGGAATGTGTGATATGTTAAGCATACATCCATGTTATGTTATCATGATACTTTATGCACGTAGAAAAAGTTAAAGGGGGTAATATAGAAATATTGGAACTAGATTTATTACTCTTTCGATTATAAAATATTTGTCTTACTAATCTTTTTTGTCCTTCCATCACTCCTTACACAAATTAGCAATTTCAGATAATAAAATAAAATTAAAATCTATATACACCTCATAAATTGAAGACAAAATGTCGAATTCGACAATTTCACTTGGATGATGTATGAAGTGCACTGGAATCTGAGAAGAATGGATCTAATTTAGGGAGTATATAGATTAATAACTGAAAAACTGGAAGAGGAAAATATTAGTAACATAAAGCTCACATTTATTGAATTCATTATGATAGACAAAGTATCTTAAATTAAGAGAACTAAGGAAATCATTTTTCAGTTTTTAACATAGCACATAATTGTTTTTTTTGGGGGGGGGGGGGGGGGATAAGAAAAAGGCCAAAAAAAGGAAAGAAAAGATAAATTATGTTTCTTGATAATTAATAATTAATGAGACTAATTTAGAAAAGATTTAAATATAATACCCTTTATCTTTTATGGCAAATCTTTTAGGAAAAAGGACGAGAAAATAAAAATATCGAAAAAGTGAGGGGAGATAAATTGAATTTCTCGCCTACGAGAGGTGTCACCTCACTTGTCTATTATCCACAATTATGTATATATCTCGGAATATTTTACTTCAATAGACGGTAACCATAGCTAAACCACAACTCAAAGAGCGCATAATGTGCAAGAAACACAAGGATATCAATAGTATTATATAGAGCAAGAATATGTATATATGAAAAATTAGGCCTCACGCAGAAATATAGAGTGCAGTAAGCCTTGAGGAGAGCCTTGAGAGCCGGGAAAATCTGGAAAAACAAACAAACAGAGGAGAGGAGGAAAGCAGAGAGATTTTCACACGTTCAGGCAAATATAAATGACCAATATAAAGTTTAAAAAGATCAGTTCAATTCTAACCCACACAAAAAGTGAAAAGAGGTATAGCAAGGCAATTCATATGTTGTTTTTGCAGAGCAACTATTAGGAGTTTGGATAAAATAAATCTTTTGTAACTTAGTAGGAGAAACTACCACCAATAAACAGAAAAAATAATGAGCAGCCATTCAAGACTGTTGAAACTAAAGCTATTGCTATATTGATGGGACCTTTAGTTTGTCATTTACTAGTTAAAGGTCTCCTTTACATCCATTTTTAACAGATTTGGACAATGGAAAAATGCAAATATAACACTACTAAAAAAATTGAAACTTTCCTACTGTGAATCTAAAGTAAGGGTGGCCAGTGGGCCCCGCCCCGATCCCTCTTTAAAAAAAATTGACGGTGTCGGGACTCGAAACCGGGACGGGACCTGGGCTCATCCCGCCCGGGCTCGTCCTGATCCCCCTTGCCCCCCACTCCATAAACCTCATCCCTTAATATTTATTTTTAACCCCTAAGTTAATATATTTACACTTTAACTTTATTTCTCAACTACAAATTATTGACTCCAGTATTGCTATCATTTATATAATGTAGATAATTGTTCGTAGAGCTTGCGAGGACTCGGAAAAATTTTATGAAGCTTTCCGGAAGCATCGAATGTGGCATGAACTTAATTAACATATCACGGAAGCATCGACATGAGTAGTTGTTAAAAATGTTATTCAATTGGAGAAAACTGTAGGGAGATAAAGTAGTTGTAGATTAGTGCAACTTTAAATGGTCATAACTCTGCGCTCGGATATCCGTTTTATTTTTTTTATTTTGTGTATTTTTCCGAGACGTAGCCGGTCAAACCACCGTAAGGCGGTTTGTCGCCGCCAATTTTTAGGAAAACGTCCGTTTTCCTAGTCAATTTGAATTTTCCCCCAAATTGGTTTCTAATTTTTTCTTTTCTTTAGTAAAGATCTGACAATATACAATAGATTTCAACGTCGAAATTTCGTGTTAATGTAGGTGTGAATGTCAATTTCAGTGTTGGAAATTCAATTTAAGGTTTTTACAAAAAAATCATATTTCTATTAAATAATATAAGAGACACAAAAAAAGAATTGAGATATTTTTATTACACTATCTTGTTCAATTATTTAAGTATTTATATTCACAGTTTTTTTAAAATTAAATGTCTAAAATATATATATATATATATATATATATATATATATATATAAACCCCGACCCGCCAAAAACCGCCCCCGGGATGAGGGACGGGACCCGACCCTTTCCCAGTCCCACCCCGCCCCGTTGGACAACCTTAATCTAAAAGTGCATCCTATAACGCAGCAATAAAATAGGTGTCAAGAAAACACTGGCGAATTCAAAAAGAGAGAGAAGCAACAAAGTGCATTATTGGTTATATTCCCGTAAGAAAAATAGAAAAGACAGAAAAGAGAGTAACGTTTTCACATGATGCAGATCTTACTGTTAATAGAGACGAAATCGGAAAATATCCTAATGAAGCATACAACTATTCATTCTACCAGATCAAAACTTGTATCTACCATCCAAATACACACTGAAAAAAGAAACAAAAGGGAGTAAACTTGACAGAAATTGTTAGCATCATTATATTATATATTACCATCGAAGAACGGAAATCATATATAAGAGATCTTTTTACAGCCCAAAGAATGGGAAAAAATTTCAGGGCCCTCCAGAACCCAAGCATAGGTAGCTACTATAACTAAACCCATTGAACTCCCACAAAGATACAATCGTGATATTATTGTCAGTTATCAAGAAAATAGAACAGTGGAGTCCTATAAATGAGCAAGACAAAATGCCACGACATTTAAGTGGAATTCACGCAAGCAATAGATTAAATATGGGAGAAATGGTTCAACCTGTACTTTTAATCTTACTGCAAGAAATTCTAAGCTGAGAAAAAATTAAATATCAGGTGGCATCCGAAGTAGAAATTGCCGTGGAAGAATCTTGACATCTTAGCCTTAACATAGTAGTAGTAATGTAACGTTTACAGGTAGACATAGACAAATATAGAGGTTGCTGAGAAAATTTAGTAGGAAATATATTCCCATAATGGTCATATAGACTGTAACAACAATACAATGAGAAATGGGAATATCAATAATCAAATGTTGGATCACCGTGTCTTCTCACCGCCAAGAACTGATTACATGAAGAAACATGTGAAAGAATTTTCGAGAAATTGTATATTCGAAGCTATAACTAACTTAAAGTTTAGTCATGAAATTTTGTGACATGTATGGAAATGATTTTTCCTTAAATTTGTGATCCAGAACTAATCTACAACTTGACCATTCTACAACATTAATGCCTCCTCAATCTGCCACGAAATCTCCATAACTTCTGACCTTTGAATCATTCTGCCTATATAAACTAATACACTTCTATAGAAATTAGAAAAATTAGCCATTATTTCATAAAAATAGCAGTTATTTGCAAAGAAGCTAGACATTGAAAGTTGGACATAAATATGTCTTGACGTTTGGAGAAATCTAAAACGCAATTAATATTTATATAGTTCAACCATATTTGGCTGCTTGAAGCTCAATTGTCAGAAAATATTTCAAATTAATACAATTGATTTTCAACAAATGCATATATAACATTTTATCAAACACTCTGCCAGAACACATGATTTCATATTTTCATTAGAACAGATCAGCGGATCAAAGCTGCAAAATTTAATTAAAGTTAACGAAATTGTATCAAAGAAATTTTAATTGCGAACCCCAAGCAATGGCTCCAATTTGCTTGATACCCTTGAATGCATCTGGCAACAACTTGAACAAATCTCTCCCTCCTCTAACAATATACTACACCATAAACCCAACAAAGTAAGCACACATCAAGGTCATAAACTTTAAGATAAACAGATTCAGCATAAATACACCAAATATAAAAGCTAACAGGTATAAAATATAGAGAAGTAATGCGCCTCGTCATGGCCAATCAGATTAACTGTCTCCTTCTTAAAGACGGATATCTCAAAATCCATATAGCAGGCGCAGAGCCAACAGTGATAGCACTAACAGTTCAATTCAACTCATCCATCCAAGCAAGTAATAAAATACATGAAATCCTACAAATGAATCATCAAAGCAATAGTTGAAAGAAGAAGACGAAAAACATCACACACTAAACTGCTGGTGATGAGTTTTCCCAACATCTTTCTTCAAAATGCCTAAATAGAAAACAACACAAACGCTCAACCCATTAGCATAAATTTGAAAAATATCACATAAAAATTGAGTCTTGAACAAACTGTAAGAAAAAATTAAATTGCTGAACTCGAAATGGGAGAAACCCAGAAGCTAAATCACCAAAAAAAAAACTTGAAAGCTTCAAAATTCCTAAAAATACAACACAAACACTCAACCCATTAGCAAAAATCCTGAAATAAAAGTTGAATCTTGAACAAACTTTAAAAAAGAAAACTAACTTGCTGAACCCAAAATATCTCATACCCATAAGCTAAATTACCAAAATAACTTGTTGTGATCTTCTATGTATGAGAGAAAACAACTTGAAGGGATTTCAAGAAGTGCAGTAAAATTTCTGTAACGTGAAAGGAGAGGAATTTGAATTTCTTTTACTCTGCTCAGTAAAAGACAGTAACCGCTGATCGTGGTTCTATTTTATTTTGATTGAAAATTAGAATTTACACTTTTCAAAAATGGGGAGTAGGGGACGTGCCCTTGTTGTGAGTGTGTGTGCAGATGTGAAAATGGGGAACGTGCACAACAATGTTTCTTTGGGGGTTGGGGCGTTCATGCTTGGTTTGGGTAGTTTATTTTAGGAAAACTTCTTTTCTTTTCAATTAAAATTCAAAACAATTACTAAAGTAACTAATTATTACCTAACTTACTAACTAATAGGAGTAACTAATTTTTATCCTAAAACTATCTTCTTTTTAATAATAGATAGATGTTGGACTTAGACACACATTTCACTTGAAATAATATTGATATTTGTAAGGGAAAAAACTAATTTTTAAGTTTGAGTGAATTAACATTGACTACAATGTCAATGTTAAATTTTTTTTACTACAATGTATTATTAAATAATCTTTTGATTGTTTTTTAAGAAGCAAAAAGATTGTATATCTAAACGGGCCTTATTAAAAAGAGTTTAAGGGGAATTAGAATAAGAAAGACGAGGAAACAAACAAGGACAAGGACAAAGGAAAATAAATATTTAAATAAAAAGGTGAATTAAACAAGAAAGTGACTTTCGTGTCATTTTCTATTTTTCTTTGGAAAGCACTTGGAATCCTAAGAAAAAATGTAATCGTCTAATATACTGCAGCAAGACCATTTTTATTACGTACATGCACACTACATAAATGCTTATGTATGTTTCCGCATCATATTAGTTGAATTTCAAGAAGACTTTTAGTAAATGAGAAAAAAAAATGAGTATATAAAATTAATGTTTTGTCTAACAAAAGCTTATGAACATAAATATTTGCAAGTTCCATATAGCGTGATCCAGCAATGAATCATTTGTCATCGAGTTGAAAAAGTTACCACATTTAAGTACTATAGCAAACAATTTTTTGTGTAATGCCATAAAAACACCAATCGTTCACCCATCGTACGTTGTAATCATAACTCACAACTATACAAAAACAACATACTTAGTAAAATCACATAATGTGAGGTCTGAAGAGGGTAAAATGTACACAGACCTTACATCTAACTTAGTAGGTAGATCGGTTGTTTTCGGAAGACCCTCGGCTCAAGACAAAGCATAATCACAAGTGAAGCAAACACAACAACGCAACAGAAACGGTCAGACCCAGACAAGAAATTAAAGCAATATGAACATGATGATAACATAATCGAATACGTTATGGTAGCGCATTCTGGTAGGAAGAAGCAGTAGTTAACTTAGATAAATAATATCAACAAAGTACACTAGGGAAAACATAACAGCAAAAATCAAACTACAAGGGACTATAAAGCAATACTGCGCCTATAAGTGTGATAGGTTAATCGGACCTACAGTAATAACACTACAACTATCATTTTGTAAGCGTAAGTAGGACTACGCTCGACTACCTATTACCCTAATCCGTGTCCTCCACAACCCCCTATCTAAGGTCATGTCCTCAGTAAGTTGCACTTGCGTCATATCCCGTCTAATCACCTCTCATCAATACTTCTTCGGCCTACCTATACCCCTTCTGAACCTGTACATAGTCAACCTCTCCCACCTCCGCACGGGGCATCTATGTCTCTCCTCTGCACATGTCTGAATCATCTCATCCTCGCTTCCCGCATCTTATCCTCCACCAAGGCCACTCCCACTTTGTCTCTGATATCTTCATTTGTAATCTTATCTCTCCTTGTATGCCCACACATCCATCTCATCATCCTCATCTCCGCAACTTTCATCTTTTGTATGTGTGAAGTCTTGACTGGCCTATACTCCGCCCCATACAACATAGTCGGTCTAACCACCACCCTATAGAATTTGCCTTTAAGTTTTGGTGGCACCTACTTGTCGCACAAAACTCCATATGCGAGCCTTCATTTCATCCACCCTGCCCCAATACGATGTGTGACAACGTCATCAATTGAGGAAGTCTTCTCCGTCTTATAAAATTTTAAATTATACACAGATTATATAAATAATTTTTATATTATGCTAAATTTGCATTATTTTTAATATTATAAATTTCACTTTTTCTGCATTTTTCACGATTCCTAAATGAGCATACGAAAGAGAGCAGCTCATTATTTGATAGCAAAGGGAAATGATTTTAGATATTCTCATTCTTTGTGTCTTTATTCTGAAGCAAACGAATTTCAGAATAATGATGTTCCAATTCTATTGTATTTTTTAAGGAATCCCTAACTCGCACACAAATTTAGAATCGTCCGTTTCCTTACTTTCCTGCTGGCACAAAACTTAGTGCTTTTGTTTTGTTGAATGAATTGAATTAGTTAGTGGATTGTTCGAACAATACCCTATCACTTTGTGCACAAAAAAAAAAGAAAAAAAAGAAAAAAAAATAAGTTTGATTGTACACCTAGGTGTTATACCTCCCTCATTTTTGAAGGAAACTCAAATTCAGTAATACCATTTTCAAGAAGGGCCATTTCACAGAGTCATAAGCTTTTCTAACATCAACCTTGATTGTACACCTAGGTGTTATACCTCCCTTAGTTTTGAAGGAAACCCAAATTCCAGTAATACCATTTTCAAGAAGGCCACTCCCCATAGTCATAAGCTTTTCTAACATCAACCTTGATTGTACACCTAGGTGCTATACCTCCCTCAGTTTTGAAGGAAACCCAAATTCCAGTAATATCATGTTCAAGAAGGGCCACTCCACAGAGTCATAAGCTTTTCTAACATCAACCTTGATTGTACACCTAGGTGCTATACCTCCCTCAGTTTCGAAGGAAACCCAAATTCCAGTAATACCATTTTCAAGAAGGGCCACTCCACAGAGTCATAAGCTTTTCTAACATCAACCTTGATTGTACACCTAGGTGCTATATCTTTGTGAGTGTACCCTTTCACCAACTCATGAGCAATCAAAACATTGTCAAGAATATTCCTACCTTGGGATGGACTTACTACATGGTCAACCACCTCCTTCAATTTAGCAGTTAGAATCTTTGAAATCAGTTTATTTATTTATTATAAATAAATAATTTTAGTCACAAATATCTCTTTGCAATTTGAGTTTACTTTATTTTAAGTGAAATTTATGTGAAAATTAGTGGTAGATCAAAGAGAACAAATTAGTTTAACAAACTGAAGGTCATTCTATCAGTGCATTATCTATTTGTGCGGGTTAGGTTATAACCCGCATTTAACCCGTTATGAACCCAACTGGTTGGGTCATGAGTCATGACATGTTTAATAACCTAACTTGTTTTGATCGGTCTAAATTTGACCCAACCGCCAATTTGTCACCCCTACTCTTTGTATCTATAATTGTCGCTCTAAGGGCTGAGGGGTTTTGTTGGGTTCAAAACATATAAGTAAGGCACATCGGAAGTTTAAAATTTTATTTCTTACTTACCCCAACAATATTTCTGGTATGGTTATACAACAATCAAACCTATAACATAAAACATAAACTTACAGGTTAGAATATCTGGAGTCTTTATCTACTATAAGGTGCACATGCGGTTTCCTTCCGATTGCAAGTTCCAAGCTTCAATGTATTTCTCTTTCAGAAAGCTAGAAAATCCGGCAAAGTTTCGAGAGAGTTTAATTCTAAGTCTCTAAGGCTTAAAATGATAATATGAAATTAGTGTATGAATAATGAAGAGAATGCCACTATTTATAGGTGAAAATTAGGTCAAACCGGATTAGGGTTTGACCTTGGGCCTGGCCCAAAAATTGAGGCAGAGGCGTCGCGGCCCTAGGGTATGGGCACCGCGGCACTCTATGTGTTTCTGCACTGTCTCGATTTATTTTCTGCGCATTCTTAATTAAATCCAATTTTGACTTAATTAAATAATCATTATTTATTTAAATATCTCGATTCTAAATCGAACATTTAATTACTCTCTCAATACATCCTTCGATCGAAAGAACAATCGACATAGTGTGACCCTACATGCCTTCTCATATCGACATTAATCAAATTAAGGTCTACGCAGAACTCCTAGACGGCGCCGCAAGACACGCGAATCCAGCAAAGTTAACCTTTATGTGGTAAGATAAAATTCTTTCATTCACGACACACCCTATCAAGCTTAGGATTTGTCAAGTGTCTGTCCAAATGCCTTAATCGTTGTATCTCATCTATATTAGTTGATGACTAGACCATATTCTAAATATGTCTATTACGTTGGCCAACGACTTAGTCAACCTAATATCACTGAGAATCCGAGTGTTCTCTCGAATATACATTCGAGGAATGAATTCTAATCTTGGCTCAACTACCACCTTTAATCCACATCGTAATGTACCCAATACAAGTTGTATCTCAACCTATAAGGCATTTGAGCTTAGGACGGAATCAAAGTACATTACTTTGTAGACAAGGCGCGTATTGACCTCAAGTCTAAGGACTTCTATCTCCCACACGCTGACCATACTTTAGACAAGTATAACAAACAATAAATCAGCAGGGTATACCAATACTTTCAAAGTATCCATGTGTCCATCACGAGTAGTCATTACTCGTAGCAGGTGAGACATACTACATCCTCTAAGGATGTGGTGCAGACCAAATGTCGACTTATCACATATCATCGATATCCCATTCTCGATGATCATTAGTCGATGTTATTTTAAGAGTCACGATCTATCATCAATAACTCACTCTATTAATAACAATGTAAGCTCAAGGTATGCACATTAATGAACAATTATAAAAAATCAAATAATAATTCAATAATCGCAAATGTCATAAATATTAATCTTATTAATAATATGAATATGTTCAAATACATTTGTTCCTAATAATGATTGTCTCTAAGACATACATACTTCCAATGAGCACAAAGTTGTGTATTTTTGTCTTTGTGGTGGAGATATGGTCAATTTGTAGGTAGAAAATCTACAACTATATACTTCAACGTGAAGTTAGATGAAATGAAAAACTCCCCACACCACTAAGCCCAAATTAAGATCTAGGAGTGTCATTTTCTTTTCTTTCTTTCATAACCAATCCAATAAAACATAGTAGATTGAAATTTCCCCACCATTAAACAAAATAGCTCACCCATCTAATATACAGTAACAAGTATGCCTTATAGTCGAACAGAACAAAATATCAGTAATTAATCATTTGAATATTTGCAATTATCCTACTACTACTACTACTACTACTAGAAGTTTCTATACACTTACCAAAAAATTGCTCACAGAACAGTGCAAGCATTTGGATTCTCATCACTGAACACCTCCGTAGCGTGATAGATATAATCTCCATTCACCGACCTGCAGCTAGTTGATCGCCGATATACGCATTCAAACTCCGGTCGGTAACCACCGCCGTTCAGAGGTAGTGGAAGCTGTTCGGAAATTGAACAAATGAGAAACTATGAACAAATTGAGTATCAATCGATAAGCTCCAAATAGATAATATTAACATTTTTTATGATTGCACGAACTAAACAAGCTATGGATAATCCAATTCCGAATCGATTCAATTAACAGAAAAAACAGCTAATTAACAGAGAACTCTTTTGGTGCAACCTTCACAGGAACAATGCATGTCAATCTGTAGAATTGCATTAACATTTTTGCCGCCTTTTTCTTCCATTTCGTATGATTATTATTTTTTTCACAATGTGAGTAGGCTCTATTCTCGTTTACTGTTACTTATTAATTTCCCTTTTGGGCTTTCGGCGAAAGGTTATCTGGTTTGGCCTTTTAGTCTGTTGCAAAATTTTCTCTGGGACATTTATGCGACGTGCTCAGGCTATCAAATAAAAAGTACAAAAAATGTTTCTTTTTTTTAAATTAATATACTTTATACTCCCTATATATTTACGAAAAATACTTATAAAATACTCATTATGTATATCTTCGAGGTATACAGTTCAAAAATTGTATACCTTAATTGTGTTCAACCACGTGATTCAACTATTCAAATTTAGGAGGTTGATTTGCACAAATAGAATCATTATGGCTATTGTTTATGCATTTAAAAAATACATATTCAGTGTAATCCCACAACGTGGGGTCTGGTAAGGGTAGAGTGTACGCAGACATTACTACCTTGATAGGTAGAGCGATTGTTTCTGGGAGACCATCGGCTCAGGACAAAGCATAATCACAAGCAAACCAAGCAAAACAAAGCAAGAGAAACGGTCAGATTCAGACAAGAAATTAAAGTAGTATGGGCATGCTGATAACAAAATCGAATACGCATGGTATCGCATTCTAACAAAAGGAAGCAGTAGTTAACGCAACTAAATAAGATAAATAAAGTACACTAAAGAACACATATCAGTAGAAATCAAACTACATGGGACTATAAAATAATATTGCGCATATAAGTGTGATAGGCTAATCGGGTCTACAGTAATAACACTAGAACTATCATTTTGTAAGCGTAAGTAGGACTACGCTCGACTATCTACAACCCTTCTACCGTAATTGTGTCCTCCACAACCTCCTATATAAGGTCATGTCCTCAGTAAGTTACACATGTGTCATATCTCATCTAATCACCTCTCCCCAATACTTCTTCGGCATACCTCTACCCCTCCTGAACCCGTCCATAGCCAACCTCTCACACCTCCGCACTGGGGGCATCTGTGTCTCTTCTCTGCACATGCCCGAACCATCTCAACCTCGCTTTCCGCATCTTATCCTCCACCGAGGCCACTTCCACTTTGTCCCGGATATCATTATTTCTAATCATATCTCTCCTTATATGACAACACATACATCTCACCATCCTTATCTCCGCAATTTGCATTTAGCAAATACGTGCGAAAATAAATCGCGGGTCTTAACTCTGCGGAAAAATGGAAAATTGTGTGTTCACAAGTTATGTCGGATGGTTCATAACTTTGTGAAAGTTATGATGAGCGGAAGAATGAAAACTTATGTGTTCACGACCGTAATTTTGATACAAATTGTTCTCGTGTTTGACAATTCTCATGTCTGAATTTGAAAATTTTCTATGTTTTCATTATCCGCTCATACTAGTATTTCTTTCTTTTTATTGTAATTTTCTAGAAAGAAAAATGAATGTTTTATCTTTTTAGTGTATACCTTAGCATTGAAATTGGGAAAGTAAACTTACAATCTCTAATTACAAAACAGATTTAGTATATGCTTTAATTAAGAAGAATACAAAGAACGGGCAAAATGGTGCAATAAGTTCAACTCTCTTCTTCAGTTTCCCTTTAATTTTTTCTTCAGCTTCAATTTACCAAATATTTTTTACAGAAAACGTTGTTCCGTTTTGTTCTACGGAACTACTAATGACTTAAGGCCTATATTATCCTGCAAATCCTGAATACACATTTGTACACTCTTGATTTGCAATCTTTGCCGGGGCGGAGGTAGCAGTTCAAATAAAGTTTGAAAATTCAGTTATAGCATTTGAGGTCGTTGTTCAAAAAATATTTTTATGTCATTTTCTGGCGTTTGATACGAAGGAAGTCATTTTCTGTGAAGACATTTTCATCAAAAAAAAAAAGGAAAATGACTTCCTTGACTTATGAGTGAAATTCATTTTCCTTCCTACTATTTTAACCTTAATTAAGGGGCAGCCTAGTGCACAAGACATCCAATATTAGCAGGGTTCAAGGAAGAGCAGCTAACTTCAAATTATTTGTTTCAACTAAAACCTAGATCTTATTATCAATTTCTAATACTGAAAAAATCATTAAAACACTCTTCAATTTGTTGATAATATTATTAATCTTTAATGTATATTTTTCCAAACAAATATTTTTTAGGAAATTATTTTCCTTGAAAAGTGACTTCCGTCATGCTAAACACACCATTAGGACGTGAGTTTTTTATTCTCTCAGATTGATGAACAATTTGTACTATGCGGATAATTTTTCTTTTGTTTCTAAATCTCTATACTGTTCAAATAAAGAATGTGTTCGAGTTTCAATGGTTGATATTTTTATTCACTTATTCAATTTCCTTTTTTTAAAAAAATTGGTTGTACTAATGCCAATTCGTGGAAGAATGCTTCAATACATGTCCACAAACAAAAATAAACCACATTTTGTTTAGCAAGACAAGACATTAGATATATCCTTAAAGGAAAGAGAGAAGAAAGAAACAGCAAATACAACTACGTACATACATAAATCAAATCGTTTTAAAAAACGTTAATATATGTTATATAATCAAATTCTTCAATGAGATTACATGAATATTAAAAAGAAATCAAATGATCTATATCTGCATTTCTTGTTATATAATCAAATTTTTCTATGAAATTACTGTAATAAATTCCATACAGAGCAAAGGAATATGGAATTTTTAGTATTTTATAAACATAGGAAGATTAAAATCTTAATTAAATACTCCCTAATTAGTATATTTTTTCCTTCTATTGTCATCCTTAAACCCAACAATTAACTCACATAATTCTGCAGTACTCAGCTTCTCCATGAACAAATCGATCACATTCTGGCCCATGATAGTAATAACACCTTGGACACCAAATTGGCTTAACATCATCTTCATATTTCTCTTGCTTGACAATTTTGACAGATTTTTTCAGCTCCTTTTTCAAATTTTCCACCAAATATTCATTGTCAATTGCCCCACTCACGATCACCAAGTTCTTTGACCTGTCTATGAATATTCCTTGAAACCCTTTTTAAATCATAAGAAATAAAAAATCAGTCTATTAGGAAAACCCCATTAAAAAAATGAAAAATGAAAATTTAATTAAACATAAGAAGCAAAATTAGGCTATATAAATTGTACAAAAAAAATGTTACCTTTTGTTTTGGCTACAATCTTTTGCATTTTTTCCACACATTTATCACATCCCAAATTCATTTCCAGTGTCGTTTTTTTGGGAGTCTCTTTCTCTTTGTTTTCTTTTGATTTTGGAGAAATGAGTTCCACTTTCTTTTTCAATTTCTTCTCGAATTTTTGTTGAAGTTTCAATGGATTCAATTTGCTAGTCACTGTTACTTTGTATTTCGTTACAGTATCCTCTATTTCCATCGACTTTACACCTTTTCATAATAAACAAACCAAAAAAATGTATTAAGTAAGAATTTAGACATAAAAAATGTAATATTCAAAAAACAAAGTAGTATTACAAAAAAATAAATTAAAAGGGTATTTGGAAGTTGAAGTTATATATGGAGATGGAAAATATATTAAGTAAGCATTCAAACATAAAATAATAATATGTAATAATTTTTTTAAAAAAAGTATTTAGAAGTTGGAGTTATTTTGAACATGGAAAATTCACTTGAAAAACTAACCAAAACCAAATTTTTAAAACATGAAACTCATTTTCAAAAGAGAAAAAAAATCAAAAAAATCAGTCTGATGTATAACCAAATGCTATTTTTAATTTTCCAAACGGACCCTAAATATACCAAGCAATTAGTAGAACCATTAGATGACTAAAAAAATTAGCTGAGGAAAATCAAAGATTGTATGTGTTAATACCTTCCAAATTTTGAGTGCATTTTGCAATTTTTTTGAAACAATTTTTGCAGACACAATGCATGTCTATCATAAGAACAACTTTAACATTTTCTTCTTCTTTCTTCTTCCCTTGCTGTTTGGAACTCATTTTTCTCACTGCTTTGAAAGTCTCAACTTGTATTCTGTTTGGTTTATAGGAAAAATGGTTTTATATAATTTTCTTTGACTTTTTTTTGTGTGTTTAGGTTGAAAATTTCCATATAATAACCAAATCTTCACTCAGAGGTAATAATAATTGTTGACAAAAGTGGAAGTGCATGCTTTTGAAGTACTGTTCAGTTATTATTTGATGCTTTAAATAGAAATTTCTTTTGTCCTTCTATTAGACAAAAACGCGTATATAGAAGCCTGATTATAACACCTTAAAGAGCATACTAGGTGGGATTTGTTTTCCCTAATAACCACTTTGTGGTCTTGTATTTAAAAGTTAGACCATTATTCTAAAATTAGATATGTGGATTGAAGTTCAAAAGTAACCATTTTATACTAAAGTTTATAGTTTAGACGTATCAGTGAAAACATCTTTTCACACAATAAGTGTGAGCTCTGTTTTCACTACTTCCTTTCCCTTTTCCCCTTTTCCTTCCCCAATTCCCTTAATGTTTTTGTAAAAAAAAGTGGTTACTTGCTCTAAAGTTTAAAACTCAAAACTAGTGTTTATATTTTAGACCTTGGCTCCAATTTTGAAAATGTAACCGACTTCTAAATCTTTTGCTACAAAAGCAGTTACCTTGTGTAAATAATACAAGTAATAATCCTTCCTAAGTTTAGGCCCACTAGATAGAGGCTCCGTATTATACTTCCTATTCATTATTTTTGCACGGATTTCCTTCCAACGCACTAGTTTTAATTTTTGCCCCTCATATATGTGGTCTTTAATATTTGTCCATGCTGCTTATTTAATAAAAATATCTAGATATGCTTAGTTCGACATAAGTTCTGTAATATTTTTATCTTCAAAAAATGAACTTTTGTCTCACTAGACACAAGTTCTATAGAAATTAAGTTATGCGGTATAAGTTGCGTGACTAGTATTTTTCATATTATGTTGAGTGTTGAAAGTTTTACCTTTTTCAGCATAACTTGTGTGAATGTGATGATAAATATGCCGAAGCTAAACACTAACTTTGCCGAGCGAAATCTAAACTTATGTCGTTTCTTAGATTATGTCGAATATTGAAAGTTTTGCCTTTTTCGATATTAACTTGTGGAATATGATATATATGCTGAAGCTAAACGATAATTATGATGACCGTAATTTGAGTTATCTCACGCCAAAAGCGCTGAAGGACAAAAAATTTGTAACTACAAATTTGAGGGACAAAAATTAAGACCACCCCAAAATGGATTTGATCCATGATTCAGTTGCTGGGCTAGGCCGTGTCTGTTAACACAAGTACAGTCCATCTACCGTTCTAAGTGCACTAGTAACCACTTCTAGAGTTGTTACATAAAACATAATCCAACATATGTAACGTATTTAAACTTTAGGAAACACCATATTAGGCGCCGATGTTTCAACTTGGCTGTTCTACTCCAATTTCTTATTCTTCTTCTCCCAATTGCAGTAGTCTAACTGATACGAGCATAGAGCTTGCACAAGGCATCATTAGTTTACTAGTAATATTCATCATGGTCTACTAGTTAATTGTATCGTATTCATTATGCAATAGAAAAATGAACAACAGTTATAAAGCACAAGAAAGTTTATTTCTATTTTTTTTTTTGATTTCCACCCGGTGTCCGGTACCCGCATTGGAGCCCGACTATATCCGAATTCCCGCTACGTAGGGCCCCATTCGGGGGGGAAGCGCTTTATACCAAGAATTTTAACATACTCGAGACTCGAACCCGAGACCTCTAGTTAAATTTATTTCTAAATTTGATATTTCTTGAAATTTAAATAAAGATTCAATACAATAACAACATATCCAGTGAAATCCCACAATGTGGGGTCTGGGGAGGGTAGAGTGTACGCAGACCTTACCTCTACCTTGGTAGGTAGAGCGACTGTTTCCGAAAGATCATCGGCTCAAGACACAACATAAACACAAGCAAAGTAAGAGAAACAGTCAGACCCTGACAAGAAATTTAAAGCAGTATGACAATGATGGTAACAAAAGCGAATAAGCCATGATAAAACATTCTGAAAAAAAGAAGCAATAACTAACGCAGGTAGATAAGAGAAACAAAGTACACGAAAGAACACACAACAACAGGAATCAAACGATATGGGACTATAAAATAATATTGCACCTACTAGTACGATAGGCTAATCATGTCTACAATAATATCACTACAACTACAAGTATGTAAGCATAAGTAGGACTACACTCAACTACCTACTACCCTTCCACCCTATTACGTGTCCTCCACAATCCCCTATCTAAGGTCATGTCCTCAGTAAGTTGCACCTGCGTCATATCCCGTCTAATCACCTCTCCCCAATACTTCTTCGGTAGGTCTAATCACCTCTCCCCAATACCTCTTCGGCCTACCTCTACCCCTCCTGAACCCGTCCATAGCCAATCTCTCACATCTCCGCACTGGGGCATTTGTGTCTCTCCTCTGCACATACCCGAACCATCTCAACCTCACTTCTCGCATATTATCCTCCACTGAGGTCACTCACACTCTGTCTTGGATATCATCATTTCTAATCATATCCCTCCTTGTATGCCCACACATCCATCTCAGCATCCTCATCTCCGTAACTAGCATCTTTTGGATGTACGAAGTTTTGACTGGCCAACACTCCGCTCTATACAACATAGTCGGTCTAACCACCACCCTATAAAACTTGCTTTTAAGTTTTGGTGGCACCTTTTTATCGCACAATACTCCAGAAACAAGCATGCGTTTCATTCACCCTATACCAATACGATGTGTGACATCATCATCAATCTCTCAATTCCCTTGGATAATGGACCCGAGATACTTGAAACTTTCTTTCTTTGGAATGACCTGAGTACCAAGCCTCACCTCCACGCTTGTCCTCAAGGTCGCTCTCGTTACTGAACTTGCACTCCAAGTATTCTGTATTGGTCCTACTCAGCCTGAACCCTTTAGACTCTAAAGTCTATCTCCAAACCTCCAGCTTAACGTTCACTCCACTGCGGGTCTCATCAATCATGACTATGTCATCTGCGAATAACATACACTATGGTACCTCCCCTTGAATTTGTCGTTTTATTCCATCCATCACCAAAGCAAATGGGAATGATCTTAGAGCCAATCCCTGGTGCGACCCCATCATCATTGGAAAGTGCTCCAAGTCTCCTCCTACTGTCCGTACCTTGGTCTTGGCTCCATCATACATATCCTTTATCGCCCTAGTGTATGCCACATGTACACCTCTAACCTCCAAACATCTCCATAGAACCTCCCTAGGGACTTTGTCGTATGCCTTCTCGAGGTCGATGAAAACTATATGTAGGTCCCTCTTCCTCTTCCTATACTGCTCCACCAACCTCCTAATAAGATGAATGACTTCTGTAGTCAAACGTCCCGGCATATAAATAAAGATTCAATATGGATAAAAATGAATATTAATACTAGTTACAAGGATCACAAGTATAATTGAAATTGTAATTATCCAGAATTATTTCCTGCACTATAACACACTGTGTCTTCTTACAGATTCAAATTGCATCACAAAGGAATCAAATGCATATAGTTTCAAAATTATCCTTACAAATACAAAATACAATTGTGGCTACACATTATATCTTTTTCCATGGACAGTGGCGGAACCAGGATTTTTACCAAGGGAGTTTAAAATAAGAAGCAGCAAATAAGCACAAATTAGAGGATGGAAGACGGGGCGGGGCGGAAAAGGGAAAGACTAACTTTTTTTTTCATCAGTCTTTCTTACATAGGACTGCCTAAATGGATCTTTAAGGATTGAGTTTTTTTTGGTAAATAAATTTTTTTATTAACAAAGTAAGCTTTGAAGTACAGGTAAAAAAAACATCTGAGCACTGGACAATTGAGCCCCGGTACTTCAGACCACCTCACTCTCTACCAGCCAACAAAACACAAATAGTAAAGTAGCACCCCTAGCATTACAACATCCTAAGTGAACTATACTAGGTAAAAATCATGTCTGGCCAACCAATTCGCAGTGTTCAACTTCCTGCAACCTTTGAGATGCACCTCTTCGACTATGCCCTTCACTATGCTACCAATTGTGTGTTTAACCCCTTGGAATACTCTCTTGTTCCTTTTCATTCATAGTTGATAAACAGTTGCTGCAAACACCATCCTGTATATCTCAGCAGTGACACCTTTCTTTTTTGCAAAAGTGCTAGCCCATTGTACTTCAAAATTCGAACCTCCTGGAGCCCTGCTAATATCTTGCCACTTCAACATCTTTGCCCATAATTATGAAGAATTGTGTATTAGATGCAATTCAAGATTGTGGAAGTTTACTATTATTTTTAGTATTATTTTTTAATTCATGAGATGTTAATTAGTAATAATACTTTGGTATGAATTTTAATTATATGTGATATATATGTATAAATAATAACACGTTAATGACGTATTGGATTTTGTTTATGTGCTTCATGTTCATTCGTTATATAGTTTTGAATTATTTGTTACATGTGATGCTGCATGTAAACAACTTAAATTAAATTTATATTCTATGAACGATTTGATCACTGTGTTATTAAAAGTTATTTTAATAACTATTCCCTCCCATTAAAATTTGGATTCTTAACTGATAAAACATAGGATATCTTATTGTATAACTATCCATCAAAATAAATACTTTTATTTATTTCTTGTTTATAAGGAATGGCATGACTACCAGGAGACTTGTAGTTCGAGAATAAATTAAAATTATTTATTGTATTAGATGCTTGGATAAGAAGAATTATTTAACTTTTATGCTAACGCTTGGATTACCCGGGGAGTATGAAATCTAATTGATTATTTGTTGTCATGATGGTTGAACTCAACTATGTTAGTAGAAGCGACCTGACTACCGGGGGCTATTTGATATAGAACTATTTAAGAAAGGTGTATAGAGATACAAGTTGTATAGAGTACCTACCTATAAAATATGTGTGAGAAATGACCTGACTATCGGAGGCTCATATATATTGTTGAAGGGTTCCTTTAATACACTAAAATAAATAGAGATTTCTTACACCATAATGAGGGTACATGGTAATTAGTAGAAATATCATGTATCTAAAAGTCCATATTTTTAAATTATAATGTGTAAATATGTTCTTTTATTGTTGTCTTTGCTTTTCTATTTTAGATTTCTCAATATGCATGCTTTATCACGGCGCGGTATACTTGATGCCAACAAGTTGGTAGGACCAAACTTTGAAGAATGGTACACAAATTTGAGAAGGGAAAACGTGCAAATATACCCCTCAACTTTGCAATTTAGAGCAGATATATCCTCGTTAAAAAAATGGTGGATATATACCATGTTGTTATAAAATGGTGCAATATATCTCTACCATTACACAAATGGTGCAAATATACCTTTTTCGCTGACGGAAATTTTCTAAAAAATTGTTTACCTTATTTTTAATTAAAAAAGTGTCTCGGCGCTTTAAAAAAAAGGTTACCCATTTTTTTAGTAGACATATTTTTCTAATGCCACGTGATATTTTTTTCTAGTGGATTTGGGTCTGATTTGTTTAAATAAATATCTCTGTGGCTTTGGAAAAAATAAGTCTACCCATTTTTTTAAACGAACCAGGCTCGATCCACCATGAAATTACCATGTGACTTTAGAAAAATATGTCTATACAAAAAAAGTGGGTAGACTTTTTTTAAAACTTCGTGATATTTTTAATTTAAAAGTAAGATAAATAATTATTTAAAAAATCATCATAAAAAGAATATATTTGCACCATTTTGTAACGACAGGGGTACATATCCACAATTTTTTAACGCGGAGTATATCTGCTCTATATCGCAAAGTTGATGAGTATATTTACACCTTTACCAATTTAAGAATTGTTCTCATGCATGAAAAGATTATTTATGTGATCAATAAGCTTGAAACGAATGTCCCATATGAGGATGATGCGGAGGACACCATGTATTATCAGAAATACATGAAAGATTGTCTTACTGCTAAATGCATCATTCTCGCTTCTATGAGTTCTGAACTCCAGAGGAAACATCAAGATATGGATCCAATTAAAATTATTTGACATCTTAAGAAGATATTTGGTACACAGAGTAGGACAACTAGATATCAGTCATCTAAGGCTTTGTTTGGATCCAAATTGACTGCAAACTCCCAGTTTGCCCCCCTGCCAATCATATGATTGATCTTATTAAAGAACTTGAAAAGTTGGGGTGCAAAGTTGGAAAAGAGTTTTCTCAAGATTTGATCTTGCAGTCACTATCTGAATCCTTTTCACAATTCGTTATTAATTTCAATATGCATAAAATTGATTATGATCTTCATGAGATGCTTAACATGTTAATTGATTATGAGAATTAATTTGCATCTGAGAAGAAGAAAGGTGTGGTTATGTTGGTTGGTAACTCTTCTAAAAGAAATGATAAGGGTAAAAAAATCCAAAAAGAAGCCTACTGCGCCTAGAGGTGGTGTGACCAAACCCAAAAGCAAAGAAAGAAAAGTTGATCAATCCGAGGTAGAATGTTTCCACTGTAAAAAGAAAGGACATTTGAAGAAAAATTGCAAAGAGTATCTTGCAACTATGAAGGATAAGAAACAAGGTAAGACTTTAATGAAAAATGTTTTCATGATTTCTTTAACTATTATTGATTCTTATATGTGGGTATTATATACTGGCAATTGTTATAACATCTGCAATATGTGTGCAGGGGCTCCAAATAAATAGGAGGTTGAAGAAATGAGAAGTTAATCTACAAGTTGGAAATGGTGCAACAGTTGCGGCCTTAGCTATAGGATCAATTTCTTTAATAATTCCTACGGGCAAAACACTTATTTTAGAAGATTGTTATTACGTTCCTAAATTTGTTGCGAACATAATTTCAGTTTCTTTGTTGGATAAGCGTGGTTTTTCACGTTATTGTTGAGAATGGCATTTGCACTATTTTTCGTGGTAATGATTTATATGTGAATGTTTATCTCCAATGCGATATTTATGTCTTACATAATATGAATGTTAATTCGATTATGCATGTCCTTAGTCTTAAGAAAAAAAAAGTCAAGTAAATTATACACACTTTTGGCATTGTAGGCTTGGTCATATTAGAGATAAAATAATTAACAAGTTGGACAATGATGATTACCTTGACAAGTGTGATTTTGAATCATATCCAACTTGTGAATCTTGTTTCAAAAGGAAAGATGACCAAATCTCCAATTACTGAAAGTGGAGAGAGAGTTTCTGAACTATTGGGGCTAACTCATACAGATGTTTACGGACCCATAAAAATTCAAGCTAGATGTGGATATTCTTACTTCATTACATTCACTGATGATATGTCAAGATATGAATTTGTGTATCCTATGAAACACAAATTTGAATCTTTTGAAATGTTCAAAAGATATCATAGTGAAGTTGAGAAACAAACTGGTAAAAGTATTAAGATACTAAGGTCTGATAGATGCATAGATTATCTCAGTGATAATTTTACTAAATATCTCAAAGAGAACGGGACTCTCTCACAATGGACACCTTCAGAAATACCATAACATAATGGTGTGTCAAAAAGAAAGAATCGGACCTTATTAGATATGGTGAGATTCATGATGGGTTCACAGATCTTTCGATGAACTTATGGGGATATGCTTTAGAAGCAACAATTTAGTTACTTAATAAAGTTCCCATTAAGTTAGTTTCTACAACACCATACAAGATATGAAAAGGACGTAAGCCTAATTTTAAACATATTAAAATTTGAGGTTGTCCAGCTTATGTTAAAATATTTGCAATCTGATAAACTTGACTCAAAATCTGATAAATGTAGATTTATTGGGTATTCCAAAGAGACTATGGGATATTATTTCTATCACCCTTCTGACAATAAATTATTTGTGGCAATAAGAGGAACCTTTCTAGAAAAGAAATTTATTTTAGAAGAAAATAATGGTGAGAAAAATAGAATTTGATGAAATTCAAGAAATTAACAAATCAACACAAGATCAAAAACATGAGATATAAGTTGATGAACCTTTATTGGATGTCTTGAAGTTGACAAGAAAGTTGTAATGATGAACCAATTCTAAACCAAATTGAACAACAATCAAAGTCAATACAAGGTGAGCAAGTTGTACACAAACCTCTTAGAAAGTCTACATGACAACGTCAAGCACCAAATAGGTTGAATATAATGGTGCAAGATGATGTTTAAGATGGGATTGATCATAATGATGATGATCCTAATACCTATTAAGAGACAATATAAAGTTCTGACTTTGAGAAATGGCAAATTGCCACGAAATCCGAAATGGAATCTATGAAGGTCAATAAAGTATGGACTTTAGTTGAACCTTCAAAGGATATCAAACCTATTGACAAATGTAGACACCTATAAAGCGCGCCTCGTTGCCAAGAGATATCGTCAAAAAGAAGGAATTGATTATGATGAGACTCTCTCTCCCGTGGTAATGCTCAAATCAATTCGAATTTTACTTGCTATAGCAGCATACTATGATTATGAAATATGACAAATGGATGTGAAAACAACTTTCCTTAATGGTGAGTTGGAAGATGATGTGTACATGACACAACCTGAAGATTTCATATTCCCATATGATCATGATAAAGTTTGCAAGCTACAAAGGTGCATTTATGGACTAAAGCAAGCTTCTTGAAGTTGGAACATACATTTTAACAAGACAATTGAAAAGTTTAATTTTGTTAGATGCGAAAAAGAAACTTGTGTGTACAAAAAGGTTAGTGGGAGCACAATTATTTTCTTATTGATTGACTCTTTGGAGGAAAAGAATCCTAAGGCTTCCTCAAAATATTTAAGGTAAGTTCTCAATCAATTTTCATCAATACTACATCAATCTAGCATCAAAATCATTACTCTTTAACACTAGTTCATCTTTCCAAATCCTAGATTCTTGAGAACTAAAGGAAAGAAGAAGAGATGGGGCGTGTGGAATTTCATCAAAAGGTAAGACTTCTAATTTTTATGAAATTATTGTTGAAGTTTGGACTAGTATAGAGTAATTTAAAAGGTTAGAATCCACCAATGATTCTCATAAGATTCAAGAACAAGATTTAAGGCTTAGAAAAAACCCTAGTTTCCAAAATTTCAAGAAAGCTTAAAGAAACGAATAATTTTTTAATCTTTATCATCTAAAACCATTATAGTGTGATTGTTGAACTTGGAGGAATACGTTTGAGCGGGAATTGAGGTATGTCTAGATTTCAATAATCTCTTTGATTATTGGTACACGTGAAACCCTTGTTTGGTGGTTGTTCTTAATTTCAGTTTGAAGATGATTTTTAGACAAGGTCATGCGTGTGTAGGGTCAAGCCCGCATCAAACCTTTTACGTAACATACTACTTTGATTGAACTTATTTTGCCTTATTTTGGGATGATTGGAACTAATATCTAAAGGTTAAAGGTTTGAAACATGATTCACTAGTTGAATAAGCTTTCTTGAATTTGAAATTGAATAAGTTCTTTGAACACGGTTTCTAAATTGATCTAAGGCTTGAAATACCTATATTATTGAGAAGATGTCTTGATAAGTGAATTCGGCTAATATGCCATGACTTGTACTTGTTTGTGTTTGGGCCTGTATGGGTAAGTTGTGCTAGTACAGATGATGATTAGCCGTCATGGATTCTAACGTATCACTTGTGAGTGTTGTTGTGTCAGTCTAGAGGACGAATGACCTCCGAGGTGTCTAGCCTGGTGCATCTATTGTTGTGCTAGTACAGAGGACGATTAGCTTCCGTGGAATAAATCTTTGTTGTATCAAATGGTTGTTCGCACGTGAGTTGGCATGTGTTAATTCTTTGGTTGGCTTGTTGATGATTTCGGGTTTGTACATGAAAGACTTAATATGATAAGCACTAAATAAGTTTAACTTGATGTATTCTTCGTTATTGGTTGCTTTTGTTGAAATTTTACTAAGCTTGATGTCACACTCTACCTTTGGATTTTAAATTATTTTTTCATTAATAATGTTTTACTGATGTTATTATCTTATTTCAGTTTTGTTAACTATTGTCCGTTAGACACTCACTGAGTACCTAGTACCCATGCATACTATTGTTATTTTCGATGGTGTGTCAAGTAACGGAAAAGATCATGTTCATGATATGCATATCGGATATGAGAACTTGTTGCTTTATGAATTATTTGGGTGTTTACATGCTTGTTCGTGGGATACCGTCCTAATTTTATTGTCTATTTATTTCAGTTTCGGGCTGCGTCCCGAAGTTAGATACTCAATGTTTATCTTAGAAGCTCCGTAGATAGTTGTTAGATTTTCTTAGTTGTTTAAATTCTCGTATGACTTGCCGAGGTTTTGCCACATTTTATGATTTAATAGCTATATTAGACTTCCTCTGATTTTATTAAGTTGAGCATGTTCATGTTTTTAATCTTTATACGTCTTGTTATAAATAGATAATAAATTAGAATATCTGTTTAAATGTTTTATAAGGTGCTTCTGATGTTGTTCATAGCATTGTATGTCTGTTACACCTAGGGTCGGGTTTTAGGCGTGACACATTATAACAATCTCCATCATGATGTCAAGTCCAAAACTTTAATTAAGAATTTTATCATATTTAATCAAACAGTTACTAATAAGTATGTATGATAAAAGAATATCATATGCCATTTATTTAAATAAAATAACATTCACAAAATATGTTCGAATCATCATATGCGAGATTGAATTTAGGGCATATAAATTATATTCCTAACAATAATATCCTGCTTATATGATATATATCATGTGAGTATCATAGACAATTTTTTTTTAAAAATGAATAAATCCTCTATGATATATTATCGATATATGATATAATTAGTTTGATGGATAGAAAAGAATAATTAATTTGACTTTGATGGGCAATTATATAGTTTTTCCTTATTTTAACTTGTATTCTAAATCTGGCTCATATTGTTATATAGACATAATCAAAATGGATATACTCATTCAAAGAATGTCTTAAAACTTCACATTATTACCCTACTTTTGGACTCCTTTAGCATTAAAGCTGTCAATATTGCACAACTTTGGAACTTCATTCTTTTAAATTACTCTCTTTGTCTCATAATACTTATCACATTACGATTTTCAAGAGTTAAATTATATAAATTTTGACAAATATTTTGAGCTATATTTTTTCATCATATTAATATGAAAAAAAGTGCAACTTATAATACTTTTCGTATAGTTAAATATATTTTATTTTAATCATGTTGTATAAAGTTGTTAGGGAGCCACCTTTTGTGATTGTGCAGTGCATTTCCAATCTATGACCTTATTAAGTTGAACATTTTGAAATTCCTACTCATAACATCCCTATAAAAACGTATGTAACATCCAAATAGAGATATTTGACGAGCGCAACTGCTAAACAAAAATAAGTTAGGAATGTGCGAGTCTAGGAGATGAGTACAATCAAATAATTGAAATACTACTTCGGACCTGTTAAATTGAAAAGTACATATTACTACTAAAAGAATAATGAGAGGTGAATCTCAATACATTTATCAAACTTAAGAATCGATTTCAACTAAAAATGAAGTAAATATTTACAAACATTCAATATTTATACTAGATCAATGAAAATATATTATGTGGAATGCATATTCTTTTATTAATAATAACAATAACATATTCAGTGAAATATCACATGTGGGCTCTGGGTACAAGAACAATAAATACAAGTACTAGTAATCTAAGGATCAGGAACTGCAAGAATAATACTGCGATTACTAGTATGAAAGGATAATACTCGACTACTAACTAATCTTCTATCATACCCCGTGTCCTCCATAACCTCATATCTAAGGTCATGAACTCAGTAAACTGAACATGCACCATATCTGTCTAATCATCTCTCCCAGTATTTTTTTCGGACTATTACTGCCTCTCCGAAAACTACACTGGGGCATCCGACCTATCTCTGCCTCAGCAAAAACTGCACCCGGACATCCGTGCATCTCATTCTTCTATCACGTAACTTTAATTATTAATCGAATTTGGTTTCATTATTTTTTATCAAAATGATTGTTGTTACTTGTTCGCCCTAAAAAAGAAATTACCAAAAAGGGGGAAAAAGGGACAAAATGAAGAAAACAAAATCAAAGAAAACCATGGATTTATAAACCATAAAGCAAACCATAAAGCCTGCTAAGTGCTAATTATCCAAACACAACCACTGAGTCTATAAATCCACCAGGTGAGTGTTTTTTTTTCTCTGTATTTTCTTCAAACCCCAATGGCTACTTCACTCCCTAAAGCTTTTTCTTTACTCTTTTTACTTCGTTCATCCATTAATAAACCTTCTTTGTCTCCATTTTCATCTGTAACACCTTCTTTCTTCACCATCAAACCTAAGGTCCAAGACCCATATAAATTCTTGATTTACCTTATTAAAAAAATATTTTTTTTGGTTCTTTTTTTCTCAAATTTTTAATTTTTTCTGATACCCTTTTCTGTCTAAAATGTTCTTTGCAGGTTACTAATTTTTCATCTTCAAAACCTTCTTTCTTCACTATCAAACCTAAGGTCCCACACCCATATATTTTCTTGATTCACCTTATTAAAAAAAAATTGGATCATTTTTTAAATTTTTTCTGATATCCATTTCTTTTCTTTGCAGGTTTCTAAGTTGTCTAGGTTTATATCATCATCAATGGTGTCGGATTCAAAGGATTTGCCCTCTAATAATCCAGGCCTTCATGCCACCCCTGATGAAGCAACGAAAGGTTACTTTTTGCAACAAACTGTAAGCCCCACAATGTTTATATATATATATATATATATATATATATGGAACTATGGATACTAGTTGAATTAATTTTTATGTATTGTGTTAATGCCCCTTTTTTGTTTTTGAATTTAGATGTTTAGAATTAAGGACCCTAAAGTGAGTCTTGAATTCTACTCCAAAGTGCTGGGCATGTCGTAAGTCTTTCTATCTATTTTAAATGTTTGTTTGCCTGTTTAGTTTTCTTCTTTATTGTCTCAATTACTTTAATGATATTGCTGTAACATTATTTTTTTCCGTGGTCTCAAACATTAAGTTTACTTAGCTAATATTGTTCTACTTGTTTTTCCTCCCTAATATTGTGTTTTGCCAGTGCTTACAACAACAACAACGACATACCGAGTGTAATCTCACAAGTTGACAGGCCTTAACCTTACCTTTGTGGGATAGGGAGAATGTTTCCGATAGACCTTCGGCTCAAAAAAGAAGTTTTTGAGGCATGGAAAATATGACAACAAATTAGCAAGATACAAAGCAAATGAAACAACATATAGTTAATTCTTATATTTGTAAATTGCAATTTAATGGAACTCAGTGACATGGTATTGTAGGATTTTGATCTGTATAGTGTTTAATTAAGATTTGAAAGCTCTTGTTTGGATTCTCACTAGTGTTGTGTTTGATGAATACAAATCTGAACTTTATGATTGTAAGTTTGATCAAATCCTTAAATCCATGAAATATACATGTGTTTTGTCTTAGTTGTATCAAAGTGTCTGGTTAGGCTAAATGCAGTGATGAAATTTAGTACTATCTGTTTCAATTTGTTTGTCTTATTTTCCTTTTTAGTTTGTTTAAAAAAGAATGCCTCTTTTTAATTTGGCAATTCTTCAACTTCAACATCTACACATGGCATGTTTAAAACCACAAGATTAAAAGACATTTTGGTACATTATACATATCTTTAGTTTAAGACCACAAGATTCAAAAATCTTCTTTACCTTTTTAAACTCCATGCCAAGTCAAATTAAGATAAACAAATTGAAACGGAGGGAGTATGATTTTTACCTTGTCCATTACAGCTTGCTCAAGAGATTGGATTTCCCAGAGATGAAGTTCAGCTTATACTTTATGGGATATGAGGTAACTTTTTGAAACCTTTGTGTTTATATTGATGCTTATCTTCTTTCCTTTTGGATATACATCCAATTTCCATATTCCTTTCCATTTACATATGCTTTCGGGCGGTACAGGATACATCATCAGCACCCACTGAGCAAGTTGAACGAACGGCTTGGACCTTTAGTCAGAAAGCTACATTAGAGCTTACACAGTAAGAACTCTATTTTGTACGTGGTGCCTCTACGATTATTTGCTCTTTTCTTGCTATCTGGTGACTCATTGTTTCTATTTTTTTTTGGCAGCAATTGGGGTACCGAGAGTGATCCTAATTTTACAGGTTACCACAATGGGAATTCAGAACCACGTGGCTTTGGTATGTAATTACACATTTATAAATTTTTGTTTGCTCATCTTCATTTTCTGTCCCTTTATTTTACCCCATTGCTTTTCTTCTGCAATGAAACTTTAACCTTGTTGTGTTTTGATGTGAAGTGTAAGAATTGCATGTTATCCGTCATGTGTTTTATTTCTAATTATCTTTCGAATATTAAAATGCAGCTTGGCAATAGTTTGTTTCTCCCCTATTTGACTGTCACGCCCCGAACCGTGGCCTGGGCGAAACACGACACTTGGTGCCTGACTGCATGTGATCAAGCGAACCACATGGCTTGCTGAATCAACATGGGCATCAAAACATGCAATAATAATGATTTAAAACATGTAAAACATAATACCGAAATATAGTTTGAAAATATATTGCGGAAATACTCTGAAAAAAACATAATAAATCTGAGTGACTGACATGACATGCTAAGCTAGTCTATGAAACCTCATAACATGAGTTTGACAAGGCCCTGACATACCCTTACTGTAAAGCATAATATGAAAGTAACTAAAACTGACATCCCGAATGAAATGGGGTTCACCAATAGCTGGTAATTAGATGTCTTAATGGATTCAATTTGAGTACCTTCTATTTTGTGTAATTTATTGACCATGACAACAACATACCTAGTGTATTTCCACAAGTGGGGTCCGGTCTGGGGAGGGTAGAATGTACGCAGACCTTACCCCTACCTTTGCAGGTAGAGAGGTTGTTTCTGATAGATCCTCAGCTCAAGTAAAGTAGATACACAACAGTTAATGAAAACAGATGCAGTAACAACAACATGATAGTAAGAAAAATCGGGGAAAATGAAACAACAAATAGTAATAGAGAACTAAGAATAAGAATTACGAGAGTACTACCCGCAAGGGTGGCTCCGTTGGTTGAACATGAGACTTTCATAATGGAGGTTTCAGGTTCGAAACACCCGGCCTATGACAATAGAAAATTTGCCTTCTGGGTCGAGGTCGTCGCACGGGGCTTGCCTAGTGGCGGTTTATCTCTCCCGTGTGGGTTGCAAGCTATTATATGTGTTTCTCAAGTATATATCATATGAGATATGGGACTAATTGATTTCTGGAATCTATTTTAGAAAAGGCATTCTCTCTTTGTCCTTTTTTAGCTAGTGTCATCTGGCAAGTCTGGAGATCGGAAAAGATAAGTTGAAGGATATTATACTAGTCACATCTATTTGCTTAAATAACAATTCAATTGTGTGAAATTTAGTTCAACTTTTTACCTCTTTGAAATTATACTTTCCATTGTAAAGAAGTTGGTGAAGTCAATTGAGATGGTTTGTGGTAGATGAAGAAAATGTGTCATAAATTGGGATTGAAAAAATACTGCATTTGCCAGAATAGATGAAAGGGATCACTAACTGAAGATGGGCATTGGTTCCTCTATTAACTGATTATTCCCCACTAAAATGGTTATGAATAAAAGCCATATTGTACATTACAAGTTTCCAACCCGATTCTTTTGACAAATATATGTTACAAGCTATGTAGCTATATGCAGAGGCGAATTCAGGATTTCAAGAGGATGGGTTCACCATTGCTTTTTAAGATATAAAATTTTATAGAGATATCAACTTGGCGAGAGAGATAATTAATTACATTTTTTATGAAGTTGTTTTATAATCACAACGGCATCAAAGAGATGCATAGTTACAAAAGAGGAGGAAATATCAGCTCGTACAAAGATAACAAGAACTTATCATATGTCTAAAGATCTGACAAATCCAAGGGTCTATCATAAGATTAAAGAGCTAATAAAATCCAAAAAAGAGTATGGATGATATCACAAAAAATATCATCAGTTCACAATTGTACTCGACGAGGCTTCATATTTTGAAAATGATCCATAATAGCATCATTGCTTATAGTTGCAAATATCTTACGCTCTATCTTACAAACTAAACAACCATTCAAAAATTCTTCACCAATGCTATTATGTAGATCATTTTTTATGAGCTTCATTGAGGAGAATGCTCTTTCCACACTTGCGGTAGCCACATGTAAAATCAATGTCAGCTTCACAAGTAAATAAATAAGAGATCAAGATTGATCCAATTTTGTTTTTGCCATCACACAAGATCCTTAATCCCCTTCAAGTTGAGAAACTTGCCATCACATCATTGTCTAGCATAGACAATGAAACTATCAAGCTGATAACTGAGATCTTGAAGTTGGTTATCACTAAACTCATTTTTGTAATACCCGACCAACTTCATTATTCTATTCTTGTCAAAATTAGCAAATGAATCAACCGGATTCAAACTAGCCATACCGAGGAGTTAGTCACTATATCAAAACGATTATGGAGCTCTTGAAGTTGCATACCAATAATCGCACAAAATACTTCCACATGAAAGTAAGGGTGGCCAACGGGGCGTGTACGGGGTGGGTCCTGGCGGGACGGGGTAGGATGGGACCGGGTCTCCGGCGGGCCTGGATCGGCGTGATCCGCCGATGTCCCGTTCCGTTCCCGGTCCCATTGGAAAGGGGACTGGTATTATCGGGTCGGGGCGGGACGGGATCGGGTTTTTCTGTTTTTTTTGCACTTAATTTAAAAAAATAATATATATAGAAACACCTCAATAATTGAACAAGATAGTGTAATAAAAATATTCCAAGACTGTTTTATGTCTCTTATATTATTTAATAGAAATATGATTTTTTTGTAATACAATTGTCAAAATTACAACTTTGTGGTGTTGAAAGTTGCAAATAACATAGTAAAATTGCAATTAAAAAAATTACATATTTAAAAACATCTTTTTTAGTTTCTTTATAATTTCTTGTGGTTCTTCTATTGGAATTGATATTTGTTGGTCAAATTGCTCGACGTCGCTTCCACCTACGTCGGATAAGATGTCATTGTAGTTTTCGTCTTCTTCTTCATTGATCTCCGGTTGACCGCACCTTCTCCGCTCCGCTCTTATCCAATTTCTGAATAATACTGCAATCTCCAAGCTGTCTCCCGCTAATGAGTGTCTGTGCTCTCCTATTTGAAATCTGCCGGCAAAAAAGCACTGTCAGACTCTATTGATGATGCTTGAATGTTCAACACATCTCGGGCCATCTTTGACAGTGTCGGAAATGTCTTCTCATTCTCCCTCCAATATTTCATCAAGTCTTCACGTCCTTCTTCACTGAGAACTGCTTGGTACTGTATTTGTACATGCAAAACAAAAACATTAAACTCGCTAACTTGGTTTGTAGTGTTACCACTATACATTCTATGTCTAAGGCTTTCAATATTAACCGCAGAAACGACATGTCTTTTTTGAGGTTGTGTTTAAGAAGAAGATGGTATGGAAGCCGGTTGGTTGCTAGCACTTTCTTGTTGGTAATGCCTATATACTTTTTTGCATTCATCTTGTATGCTAGACAACACTTCTTCTTTAGTTTGTTCAATAGGTGGTGGGTTATTTGGATTTTTTGGAGTTGGAGGTGGAAGTACTGCTATACAATCACAAATAATTTCAATTAGTGCTTTACAACCGTCTATTTTAATAGTCGGATTTAATACAACACCAATAATATAAATAGTGGGAATAAGAATAAAATATTTTTTTAATTTGATAAACATTTTTTTAATAGGTGCCTTATAAGCTGGGTTTTCCATATATTCACTAAGTAATAAAAATATTAGAGCTATATAAAAAACATAGTAGAAATAGTAGGATAATATATACCGAAAAATTCTTTTGTTGCTTGAAAAAATTTCTCTAGAAATGCAATAAGTTCTGAAATTTTTTCCCAATCGTTATCTACAATCATATCAGTTGGATTTCGATTATGGGCGTTAAAAAATAAAGTTATAGGTCTTCTATAATCACAAGCAACAAGTAGTTATTCGTATAAAGAATTTCACCTAGTCGCTACTTCTTCGGGAATTTTTCTATAAGGTAGTCCGCAATCGTGACAAGTTTTTTTATATTTTTTTTTCGTTGTTTTTATTACTTTTAAAAATAAAGTTTATAGCAAATTATATTTTATTAAGAATGTCTGCAAAAAGTGTCAGACCATCCTTAAAGATAATGAAATTAAGTGCGCTAATTAAAATAAAGAAACAATAATAATTTAATGAAGGAACGAATGTACCAAATGCCGACGTAACGTTGACGTGTAATCGAGAGGTTGAAAATTGAAACTTTGCTCGATGGATGATCCTCAAGCTAGTTGTCAACTTCACTCCCAAATGAATAAATAAAATTGAATATTTAGTAGATAATGTAGACTTATAGAGAGATAGATTGAGAGATTGTAGGAAGATTTGTGAGAAAGATGAAGAAAAAATGAGGTATTTATAGTTGAAAAATTGGTTAAAGTGTAAATATAATAACTTAAGGGTTTAAAATAAATATTAAGGGGTTAGGGGAGGCCAAAAATGGCCGTTTTGCTGACAAAATATAAAATGACCGTTGTGCAAGGGAGGGATCGGAGGCGGGGGCTTGTCGGAGGCGGGACAGGCCGAGCGGGGAGCTTCAGTCCCGTCCAGGTTCGAATCCCATTACCGATATTTTTTTTAAGCGGGGTAGGGGCGGGACCGGGCCGACCCGCCCCGTTGGCCAACCCTACATAAAAGTGATGTAAATATGAAACTCCAGACCTCTTACGCTTCGACCTTGGATAGTCTTCATCCATTTTAGGAATCAAAATATCATGTTTGCTACAAAATGAATAGACCTCATCCATCAAAGACTCCAAACCACTTTCTCTCATTGTTTGCAATCTTCTCTTTGCAAGGTTAAGCAACCCCATAGCATTGACAATATCGTGATCTTTCTTTTGTAAAGCTTTGTTTAATTTATTTGTAAGAACCAACATCTTCAACATCAAATGTAATATAGCGACAAATTCAAATTCCTGAATTTTATCCAAAAGATTTCTTGTTGCAAGTTTATCAAGCTCAAGTGGAGAATCTTCTTTCATATCTTTAAGCACCTTAGCAATTGAAGAAAATACAATCATGAAACTTTTCAAGGTCTTAAAATAAGATCCCTAACGAGTATCACCCGTTAGTTGGAGGCCACGTTCTTGATTCAATCCTTGCCTAGTAAAAAATTCTCCATCTATAAGCAATTTTTCCAACTTCTCCCCTTGGTATTGTCGAAGTAATTCTCTGCGCTTAAAAGATGTTCCAATAGTGCTCAATACATTAGTGACAACAGAAAATAAGTTTTTCACATCCGATAGCTTTTCAAAAAGAGCCACAAGTGCCAATTGCAACTGATGAGCAAAACAATGAATATAATATGCAGATGGAGCATCTTGCAAAATCAATGACTTTAGGCCATTTTTTCCTCCTTGCATATTACTAGCTCAATCGTAACCTTGTTCACGTAATTTCGATAGACATAGCAAGTGATCCTCAAGTAAAGAATAAATTGCTTTCTGTAATGATCTTGCAGATGTATCACTCACACGGACAATGCCAAAAAAACGCTCTATCAACTATCCACTTTTGTCAACGTATCGCAAGACTAGGGCCATTTGCTCTTTATGTGAGATGTCCTTTGATTCATTAACTAATATTTCAAAATAGTCACCATCCAAGTCTTTGATGATAGCTTTGATTGTTTCTTTAGCACAACAATCCACAATCTCCTTTTGAATTATCGAACAAAATCATCATATCATTTGTTGGAGCATGTTGTAATATTGCCTTTCCGACATCCAGATGGTTATTTCCATGAAATTCCAAAAGTTCAAGAAAAAGACCTTTGTATTCAGAATCTTCACTCTCATCATGACCACATAATGATAATCCATTTCTTAGGAGAAACCTTACCACATCAATCGAGGCATTTAGAAGAATTCGATAATCACTTTTGTCTTTCTCATTTTGATTGACAAAAGAAGATCGAATCGATTGACGTCGATTTTTCAAATCTAGCATCTTATTGAAATATTTATTATGAATACTATTTACTTCACCAACATGTGATTTAAGTCTCTCCGAACCATGGTTCCAAATCCTAAAACCATCGTGTGCAAATGCTCTCCCTGCATTACCACGACTTTCAAATTCATTCTTTCAGCTTTTGTCTTTCTCATTTTGTTTGACAAAAGAAGATCGAATCGATTGACATTGATTCTTCAAATCTAGCATCGTATTGAGACATTTATTATGACTATTATTTATCATGGTCCGGAGAGATTTAAATCACATGTTGGTGAAGTAAATAGTAATTATAATAAATGTTTCAATAGGATGCTAGATTTGAAGAATCAATGTTAATCGATTCGTTCTTCTTTTGCAATCAAAATGAGAAAGACAAAAGTGATTATCGAATTCGTTTAAATGCCTCGATTAATGTGGTTAGGTTTCTCCTCAGAAATGGATTATCATTTCGTGGTCATGATGAGAGTGAAGATTTCGAATACAAATGTCTTTTTCTTGAACTTTTGGAATTTCATGGAAATAACCATCCGGATGTGGGAATGTAATATTACTACATGCTCCAAAAAATATATGATGATTTGTCCGACAAATCAAAAAGAGATTGTGAATTGTTGTGCTAAAGAAACAACCAAAGCTATCATTAAAGACTTAGGGTGATAAATGAATCAAAGGACATCTCATATAAAGAACAAATGGCCCTAGTCTTGCGATACGTTGACAAAAGTGGAGAGTTGATAGAGCGCTTTTTGGGCATTATCCATGTGAGTGATACATCTGCAAGATCGAAAGCAATTTATTCTTTACTTCAGGATCACCCGCTGTGGCTATCGAAATTACGTGGACAAAGTTACGATGGAGTTAGTAATATGCAAGGAGAAAAAAATGGCCTAAAGTTTTTGATTTTGCAAGATGCTCCGTCTACATATTGTATTCATTGTTTTGCTCATCGGTTGCAATTGACACTTGTGGCTCTTTCTAAAAAGCACTCTGATGTGAAAAATTTCTTTTATGTTGTCATTAAAGTATTGGAGCATCTTTTAAACGCAGGGAATTGCTTCAACAACACCAAGTGGAGAAGTTGGAAGAATTTCTTAAAGATGGAGAAATTGTTACTGGGCAAGGATTGAATCAAGAACGTGGAACGTGGCCTCCAACGACCGGGTGATACTCGTTGGGGATCTCATTTTAAGACCTTGAAAAATTTCATGATTATATTTTCTTCAATTGCTAATGTGTTTAAAGATGTGAAAGAAGATTCTCTCGAGCTTGATAAACTTACAGTAGGATATCTTTCGGATAAAATTCAGGAATTTGTCTTTATATACATTTGATGTTCAAGATGTTGCTTCTTACAAATGAATGAAACAAACCTTTACAAAAAAATATCAAGATATTGTCAATGCTATGGGGTTGCTTAACCTTGCAAACAATGAGAGAAAGTAGTTTGGAGTCTTTGATGGATGAGGTTTATTCATTTTGTGGCAAACATGACATTTTGATTGCCAAAATGGATGAAGACTGTCGAAGTGTAAGAGGTCTGGAGTTTCATATTTACATCACTTTCATGTGGAAGTATTTTATGCGGTTATTGATTTGCAACTTCAGGAGTTCAATAATCGTTTTGATGTAGTGACTTACTCCTCGATATGGCTAGGTTGATTCATTTGCTAATTTTGACAAGAACATAATATTGAAGTTGGTCGGGTATTACAAAATGATTTTGGTGATAACCAACTTCGAGATCTCAGTTACCAGCCTGATAGTTTCATTGTCTATGCTAAGCAGTCAGGTCAAGGGGAGGCTTCTTGGCATGAAAGATGTTATGTAAGGCTTCTCTTAAAGTAGCATGCTTTGGGTGGGTTTTACAAGGGGGGCAACACAAAATAATCTGCGAAAAAAGGGTTTTGTATTATGTAATAGATGCTACTTGTGTCAAGAAGATCTAGAAACAGTGGAGTACTTGATTATCCATTGCAGAGTTGCCAAATAGTGCTGGGAATTATTTCTAAGTGTTTGTTGTATTACATTGGTTATGCCTCAGAATGTGAGAGGTTTATTAGAAAGTTGGCAACGAGTTACTAGTAAAGAGAATAAACAGATATGGAGGACTATTCCATTGTGCATTTTCTAGACAATATGGCTGGAAAGGAACAAGGCCTGTTTTGAAGGACATAGATCTCCTATTTCTAGAGTAAAAGATAGTTGTTTGCAGAATCTGTTCTTGTGGTGTAGAAGTAGTTCAATAGGCAGTCTGAACTAACTAATGGATTTCCTAGATCTATTAGGAAGGAAAGTCTAGTAGTCTGTTTTTCTTTCTGGTGCTTTTGTTTGTTTATGTAACCTTTAAGTACCTTCTTGGTACCCTTTTAATAAAACTTTTACCTTATCAAAAAAAAGTTTCATTGTCTATGCTCGACAATGTGATGACAAGTTTCTCAACTTGAAGGGATTAAGCATCTTGCTATTGTGATGGCAAAACAAAATTGGATCAAACTTGGTTTCTTGTTTATTTACTTGTGAAGCTAACATTAATTTTACATGTTGCTACTGCAAGTGTGGAAAGAACATTCTTCTCAATGAAGATCATAAAAAATGATCTACGTAATATCATTGGTGACGGATTTTTGAATGATTGTTTAGTTAAGATAGGGTCATAGAGCGTAAGGTATTTGCAACTATAAGCAATAATATTACTATGGATCGTTTTCAAAATATGAAGCATCGCCGAGTACAATGAACTGATGATATTTTTTGTGATACCATCCATACTTATTTTTGGATTTTATTAGCTCTTTAGTCTTATGATAGACCCTTGGATTTGTCAGCTCTTTAGACTTATGATAGGTTTTTGTTATCTTTGTACGAGCTGATATTTTCTCCTCTTTTGTAACTATGCATCTCTGTGATGCCGTTGTGATTATAAAACTTCATAAAAAATGTCATTAATTATCTTTCGTTCGCCAAGTTGATATCTCTATAAAATTTTATATCTTGTCTTAAAAGCAATGGTGAACCCATCCTCTTGAAATTCTGGATTCGCCTCTGTTACCGGGCACCTTGTTGTTTTGGGGTTTTTTGTTTTGGGATTAGAGAATAATACTATAGAGAATAGATATGGGGATGGAGAAAAATCAAAGTGTTCCAACTTTCAAGCTATTAAATATGGCCTATGGGAACAAGAGATTTTGATTTGGAATAAACAAAGTAGAAGAAATTTTCCCTGATGTTCTGTATTTTGAATTTTTGGTTTCATTGGTTTTTCATGCCTTTTTGCTTCGCGCTTCTGCTTCGTCTGGGTATATTGATTTAGCTTTTAGGGTAATTAGAAATTAAAGAAAAGCAAAAAGTGCAGATACAAGGTTTCGAACCCTCGACCTTGCAGACTTAAGCTTGGCACCTAAGTGCTCCACCCAGTTTGGAATGACCATGGGTTCCTTCAATTAATATTAGATATATTTTAAGAATTATACACATAATATACCGAGTTTAGTCGGGTGACCATGGGCTCACATGACCCAATTTTACTACATAAATTCGCCTCTGGCTATATGAAGTCCAATTGTTGCACACCTGAAAATTTTGGCTGCCTATTTTCATTAATTTATACTGCCCAATACTTCTTTCTATCTACACAGAAATTCTGTGAGAACTAGATGTTAAAATTCTAATTTTATGCTGGTTGACTTGTTTCCTCTTTCTATCTACACGGTAATTCTGTGAGGAACTAGGGGTGTGTTTGGTACGAAGAATTTTTTTTGGGTTTCTTATTTTCTAGTGGTTGGTAAATAGGCAAAATAATATTATTCCAAGAGCATTTTTATGTAATCTAGCAAAATACTATGGGGTTGGATAGGGTGGGGAGTGGAGTTGGCGGGGGAAGGGGTGGGGGTTAGGGGAAATGGGTGGGTTGAGAGGAAACAATGAACTTGGTGCCACTTATGAAGCTTGTTTTCCGTTCTTACATAAGGGAAGTCATTTTTTTCATTTTTAAGGTACTTGTTTTCCTAGAGAAAATGTTTTCCAAAACATTTTGACCAACCAAACATGAGAAAATTGGAATTAGATGTTAAATTCTTATTTTCTGCTGGTTGACTTGTTTCTCTTTCAGGACACATTGGTGTAACTGTCGATGACGTCTACAAGGCTTGCGAGAGATTTGAAAGTCTGGGAGTGGAGTTCGTAAAGAAACCTCTTGACGGTAATTTAACCTTAATCTATAGGGGCCTTTTTGAGATGATTATTGTATGAAAATGCAAGATTAGCAAGTGAATTGAACTTGCCTATGGAACACTAAAGAAGAGCTATGTTGCCTTTGATTATTTGAGCATTTAAGCTTTGTCATTCATAAATACTCTCTTCATCTTATCTTCTCTTTTGTGCCTGTGCACGTGCCTGCTCTTAGTGACATAAATACTCTCTTCATCTTATCTTCTCTTTTGTGCCTGTGCATGTGCCTGCTATTAGTCACTAAGATTCTTTTATAAGTATTGATGAAGCAGACATTAAGATTTGAAACACATGCCGGTATTGAAGGAAAAAGAGAGCAGAAAAGTAGGTCATAACCTCTTTTCAAAGGAATACTTAAAAATGACGTTCTCACGTTGTACAATTGCAATGCCTTCTTTCATAAGAAAATGGAATAAAAACTGTGAGAAATAAGATTTGAGAGAAGAAATTGAGGAGATGTTTGAAGACAACGTTACTAGGGTGAATATTGTATATCTATCCTTTTTCAATAAGTAATTTTATTCATAAAACTACAGGAAAGAAAGTCTGTACAAGTACAAGAGTTTCACTGGACTTGATTCCTCAAGTATTAAGGAATTAAAGACTTCCAGTTCTCTACCTATAGATAATTTACAACATTCATATTACACCAAGACTTCAAACTTTCTAGACATTTAACAACAAAAACAACAACTACGCCTCAGTCCCAACTCCCAACAAGTTGGGGTCGGCTACATGAATCCTCATTTCTTCATTTAGGCTCATATCGCATCATCATCATAATAAATAAAATAAAATAAAAGTGAAAAATATGTATAGAAGTGTATGTAAATAATAATAATAATGTTGAAGTGTGTGACCATCTCCTCTAAAAGCTTAAACTGTTAGAGAGAGCACACTTGTAATATTTAATTATATTCTCAATACGCCCCTCACGTGCTGACCTGATTTATTTTCATGGTCCAAGCTTTTTGATAATGGGAGGCGGCAAGATTCGATGACCGTTGACTGCTCTGATACCATATAAAGAATGGATAGCTCAACCTCAAAAGATAGCTTATAGGGTGAGGATTGTCCATGTACATATAAAGAGTCCATGTTACTATTCCATATCCAATGTGGGATTCTTAATAATAATAATAATATTAACAACAACAACAATAACAATAATAATAAAAGTTTCATAAATGTTATAGTTTACCCTCATCATCTTAGATTTCTTTTAGCACAAATTGTCCAAAATATACATAAAGTAATTGTTCTCTAGATAGTTTAGGCTTTAGATTCTCTGGCATCATCCACTCTAAAAACAAAGGGCAGTCAGGTACACTAAGCTCCCGCTATGCGCGGGGTCCGGGAAAGGGCCGGACCACAAGGGTCTATTGTACGCATCCTTACCCTGCATTTCTGCAAGAGGTTGTTTCCACGGCTTGAACCCGTGACCTCCTGGCATCACCCACTCCATCCCTGTAAATTCAGGAACATACATAGAATCTGTTATATGTGTTTACTTTGCAAAAGAATATGGACTGATTCTGTTGAATTCTTGAAAAAGTAACATGTCCTTGATATAAGTTGTGCCTTCTTTTCTTCAAACTATCTTGTATCAAGCAAGCATCTTATGTGATAATCCAACCAAAGCTGATCACTTGAACTATCTTATTTCTGCATTGTGGGACTCTAGTACAAACTAGTGCATTCAAGTTATATGCACCTAACCTGTTTTATATACTAATACTATAGTGTGGACAAGCAATAGACTTGGGGCTCGTTTGGTTGAGGAACAAGTTATCCCGAGATTAGTTATCCCGGGATTATTATCCCACCCCAATGTGATAAAAATAACACTACAATCTTGGGACTTTATCCCAACCAAACGGGGGATAAACGCATCCCAAATTTAATCCCGAAATTAATTACCCCTTATCCCTCGTTTCAAACGAGCCCTTAGTGAATATGTTTGCAAGATGATCATTTTATTTGACTTCACAAACTTAATAATAATGCCTCCTGAAGTTATTCTTGAAAAATGATGATTTTTATGTGCTTGGTCTTTTTATGGAACACTTGATTGGATGTAATATGAAGTGTATCTGATTATAACAAGTTCCATTTGACTAGTCCATCCAAACGTCAGTTCTTGAAATAGTTGTTTGATCGTCATTATTGGCAGGAATGATCCTTTTCGTACTTTGATCACGTGTTATAACATAGTTATTACTAAAGGCTACCACATTTTTTTAAAAAAAGTGATAATTGATATGAGATTAAATGGATAACAGGAACATAAAAGACGGGACTTAATTTATACATACTCCCTCCGTTTCAATTTATGTGAACCTTTTCGGAGTGCGAGGGTCAAACTTATATAACTTTGACCTTAAATTTTGACATAGATTTTTCAAGTTTGTAAAAATAAAATTTATATATTTAGAAACTACATTAAAAATACGGTAAGTCATGATAATTTATAATTCAAATAATTTTTAAAAAATGTAAGGATAACGCGGTCAAAGAACCACCTCGTAGACTCCCCAAATAGTAAAAGGCTCACATAAATTGAAACAGTGGAAGTAATAATAAATTTTCTAAGACAAGTACAATGTTTGGACCAAGGTTACTGGGTTCCGCCGAACCCGTCTATTGATCTCTGACTCCGCCCCTGCTTATTCGAGGCAACTGCTTAAGTGCCTTGTACCAAAGAAACTCTTTATAATGAGATTATGAAACAATTTGAGCTCAAACAGAGTAGCTGCACAACAATTACCTTTTTTTTGCAGATAACCGCTTCTATGACATCTTTGGTCATTGTGTAGTAAAAATCACTTTTTAGCAAATAGCATGAGTATTATTTCTGTGAAGCTGATTAATCTGTAATCGATTATCCTATACTCAATTTGATAAAATGTAGGAGAACAATGTCACTAAAGATGCCAATTAACAACAATCCCCATAAACGAAACCTTAAGCACTTGTCAGGAGAAAAAAAGAAACAGACACCTTAAGTAAGAAAACATTAAATCTATGTTTCTGGTAGTGAGATACTTGAGTTCAAAGATTATTGGATTTTCCCTGTCTACACATTCTAAATTCATAAATCCCTCGTATGCTATTGTTCTATGTTGGATTTCATGCTGTCTGTTATATGGCAGATACCCGTCTTGCATGCTTCGATCCTTGTTGTTTATTTATATCATATCATCAGCTGATCTTAGCAAATATTTTAGTTCATCCCTAAATAAGGTAACTTATTTGCAGGAAAAATGAAAGGTATTGCATTTATTAAAGATCCCGACGGCTATTGGATCGAGATCTTTGACACAAAACATATCAAAGAAGTTGCTGGCCCTGCTTCTTGATTCAGGTAACTCTTTTCTCATTATTTTGATAGCTATATTTTATTACTATGAGAAGCCCTAATTTCCCCCCAAAATTTAAAAACTCTTCATTTTGGTAACACAACCTAGTTAAAGGCACTCACTTTCTTCTGGGTCATGTGCAACTTTTCTTATGTGAAACTTAAGACATTGTTATCGCTTCACGTGAATGCACCCAAAAGAAAAAGAAAAAAAAAGGAGGAACAAAAACTTTTTTATTATGTAAATTACCGGTGTCCATGTATGCATGTACTGCATAATAATATAAAGAGAAAAAGTAGACAATGTTGCAAATGAATTGTAACTTCTACTTCTGTCATGTGATACTACTTTATTTACTGTATTGCTGAGTAATACAGATATGTTATGTACGCGTGTGTGTTGATCCAAAAAATAAAAAAGAATTGTCTAATACTAAAATGTTGGTGAAGTTCATATAATTCTAGTGTCTCTTACTCATCTGAGGGTCCTTATATCTGTAACGAGATTTGATTGACTTGCAACTAAATGGTGTTGCTCCTGTTACTTGCACACATACAACCACCCAAGTTTTCGGTATACTTTTTTCATATTTTAAGTTCTTATTAATTGTTAGACGTGCTTAGGTGCATTTGCAGACCCTGCATTAGATCTAAAATTTCCCTCGACTCCCTTGTCCAATGTTTTTGTTATGTAAATTCCAGTGTCCACGTATGCATCTTTTAGTCGAGGCTGAGCCTCAAAGGCTAAATGTATCCTCATTGTAAGAAGATTGGTAACTTGTTTGTTCTTGCATGTCTATTTCCTTGGGGAATTCTGTCACATGTTTTTGTCCAGCACGTATAAATGTTTTGGATTTTAATGACTATCGTGTAAGCGATTTGTTTTTGGTGCAGGGGCGCTCAAGTTTCCATTACGAGTCTTGAATCTTGATCAACGCGGATATCTGTTGAAGTCTTGAAGAGAGTTTCGATAAATAACATTTTTCTTTCTGGGTTAAATGTGTTGTTAAATGAATCTTGTGATGTATCTATCCCAAATAATAAATTGATGAAACTCCTGTGATTGCAATTACAATAAAAAAGATTTCTTCAATCATTGATGGTCCTTTGATATTGAAGAACCTGCATACAAACTTTGAAGCTCCCTGTGGTTTCTCATAATTATACATTTCATGCTAATACATTGCTACTTCAATCACATGTCTGAAGTTGTGTTAGAAGCAGGGAAAATTTGCAATTTTTTTCAGGAAAATTACAGTCAAATACCATTCAGCCATCTAGATTACAAAATATGTAAACGGTATATAGGTAGTGTATCATTTATACTAAATATACATATACTATAATATACTTCATCCATATTGGTAAATTAGTTGACCGAAGCCTATGTCTAGGTAAGTTTCCAAACTTTTTTTTATAGGTTACAACTTTAATAGTGGTCCCAATTCCCAAGTCGGATTTGTGCACTCCTCCCAGTGTATACCGAGGCCCATGACCATTTTCGAGGCCCAAGTCCTTCCATTTAGCCCATGATGACCCATTAACCCAACCAGTGTGTTTCTTCATTTATTAATTGGAAACATTTCTTTGCATCTCAATGTTAAAAAAAAAAACATTATGAACCATAATGATAAACGTGCAAACGTAACACGAAAGCTTACACGTGTTTTTATAAGTTTTTAAGTGATATTTCGTGAATTGTTTCCTTCAAATCTTGCAAAAAATAATTTCCAGTTGGTTTTGTTTTCATAAGCTTCTTTTGCAACCTTTTCCCTCATTTTTTTTTGCAAAAGCTCCTTTTAAGTTGGGGTTCAAGGGTGTTTATTCAAAGAAAAAAAAAATTCTTCCCCTCGCAAAAAGCTCGAATATTTTTGAAAAAAACTGTTCCACAAACTTTTTGTACTATTTTTTTTCCAATCACATACACAGAGGATATGCAATTGACCACCCTCTATTGATTATGCGTAGAATGTACTAGTTTAACCGATTTATCAGTATCTTCTCTTAATATTTTTAATGATTACGTGATACGAATTCGGATATAATCGGGCTCCAATATGGATATCAGACACCGGGTGGAAAACCAAAAAAAGAAGAAGAGATTTTACACGATTCATAAGGTATAATAAAGTTGTTAACATAAATAACATAACTTTGAATATCATTCAGAAGTAACATTTTTAATAACACTTATAGCATTTGTTTTTTAAAATAATAATTTAAAAATTAATCCCCTCTTTCTCTCTCCTCTTAAATATAAAATTTAAGAATTAGTCGTCTCTTTCTCTCCCCTCATAAATATAAAATTTAAGAATTAATCCTCTCTTTCTCTCCCCTCTTAAATATAATTTCTACATCTCTTCTTTTAACTCTATAGCCGTCAATCTCCAACCCTTACTGCTTCATATTTGATATATGTGTATAATACAAAATTTATTTCTAGTTCTAAGAGTAATAATCGTTACTTTTTTCTTCTTCTAGTTCAGTTCCACTATATATCTTTTATAATTTTTTTATATATATCAAATATACGTATAATATTTTTTCATATTCTCTCTCTCTCTATCTATCTATCTATCTATCTATCTATCTATCTATCTATATATATATATATATATATATATATATATATAATGGAAGTTATCCTCTCTCCATTATTTTTTCCTTCTAGGATCGTTACTCATTATTCTCTATATTAGTGAATGGAGGATTAGCTACATTAATTAGGAATATCTTTTTGGTCATTAATAGAGGTTATGCTAGTATTGTGCACGATTTTAGGTCTTTAATAGGAGTTACGTTTGTTAGGATATCTAGTAATTCTAGATAACGCTGGACATATTTTGAATTTAAATATAGTTGTTGTAGAATGTAGATAGAGTTTAGATTTCTCTTTCAATTCGCTTAGGACTCTTAAGTCCTCTTCCATCTGTGTATTTAAGTATCCGCTGTATCATTGTAAACAATCATCCAAAATAATATCAATTCAATCTAAACTCTTTCATGGTATTGGAGCAGGGTAACTATTTGCTTCTGTGACCATGGCCAATCCATCAGTCAGTAACTTTGTTCTTTCTTCCCAGACCATAGCCACAAACAGTAGCTCATCCTCTACCAACTTTTCACATCCAAATTTGATTAACTTGGATAGAAATAACTATGTATTGTGGAAATCACAGATTTTACCTGCGAAATAGGCCATGACTTGGAAGGGTATGTTGATAGATCGCATAAGTGCCCTACAAAATCCATCCCCAGCAGTCCAACCGACGAACATTCAAGTGAAGAAGTTGTGAATCCTTCCTACTTAGCATGGCGAAAGCAGGATCAATTACTCCCCAGTTGGCTTCTTTCTGATAGAATATTTAGTCATAATTATGTATATTTTGTATATAGTAGGTGTATATTTAGTCATTTATTATCTTAATTTTAGCCTAAAATTATGTTTGTATTATGAGTATATTTACTACCCATTTGGAATGAAATAATCAAGGACGATATTTCTTACATAGTGTCAGATTCTAGAGAAAGTTCTAAACCCTAAAAGTTATCCCTTGACCGTCAGCCCCCCTTCTTTGTGCGCCGCCGTCCACTTCTTCTTCTTCCGACAGCCATGTCTGACTCAAAATTAATTTTTCATCCAGCCCTAGATATTTCCAACATCAAATCCCATGTTTCCACCACTCTTGAGATGGAGAACGTCCATTATGCGACATGGGCAAAACTCTTCAAAGTTCATTGTCGGTCACACCGAGTTATCCATCACATAATTCTGTCGAAAAAAGGCAAGGATAAGGTGCCGAAAATTGAGGATGAAAAGGAATTATGGTTGACCCTCGATGCAACGGTCCTCTAGTGGATTTATGCCACAATTTTGAGTGATTTGTTGCATACGATTCTTGAACCCAACTCCACGGCAATGGAGACTTGAGATCGATTACGTGATATATTCCAAGATAATAAAAACTCTCGGGCCGTCAAACTTGAGCAAGAATTCTCCACCACTGACATGACGGATTTTCCTAATGCATCTGCATATTGTCAACGACTCGAGGTTTTGTCGGACCAACTCAAGAATGTCGGGGCACCGGTAACTAACAACCGACTTGTTTTACAAATGGTTACTGGCCTCACTGACGCGTATAGTGGAGTGGATACATTAATCCGCCAAAGCAACCCTCTTCCGCCATTTTACCAAGCCCGTTCTATGCTCATACTAGAATAAGCGGGCTTTGCCAAAAAGACGGCCACCGTGTCGAATTCTGCCATGGTTGCCGCTCCGTCCGATGATAACTCATCACAATTTGAATATTTACCGCCAAACCGTGGTCAAAGGGGAGAAAATGGTAATAATGGAGGTCAAAAATGCGGCGGTGGCCGCGGTGGTGGCAAGGGTGGCGGCAACCAACATGGCGGAGGTGGCGACAATGGCGGTTGAGGCAGCGGCCAGCAACAACAGTCCGGTCACATGTGATAGCCATTGACACAATGGGGCAGTGGACTGGCACCTTGGGTTTGGCAGTGGCCTTGGGCCATTCCGCCTTGCCCTTTTCCTTCAGGAAATTGGACCAGGCCCAGTCCGTGTCCCACTGGACAGACACAACCCAACATACTTGGGTCACTGCCGAACCAGTGGCAGTAGGCCCATGCGACAGTGGCATCCCCAACCGACATCGAGGCCGTGATGCACACTTTTGGGCTCAACCCGCTAGATGCAAACTGGTACATAGACACCGGAGTAATATCTCATATGATGTCCTCACAAGGTAATCTATCGTCCTATTTTAATTTGAGCAATAATCATGATATAACTGTCGAAAATGGTCATTCAATTCCAATTTGTGGTTATGGTAATACAAACTTGTCTCATCCGAACCCACCGTTAGCGTTAAAGAATGTCATCCATGCTCCTCAATTAATTAAAACTTGATTTCACTTAGAAAATTTATCACTGATAATTCGGTTTCTGTTGAATTTGATCTTTTGGGTTTTCCATGAAGGATTTTCAGACGGAGATGCATCTAATGAGATGTGATAGTCGAGGCGAGCTATATTCACTCACCACAACCACACATCAAGCCACGTTACCATCCACTTTTGCAACTTTAGCTCCTTCTTTATGACATGAACGTTTGGGTAATCCGGGAGCATATGTTTTTGCATCCCTTAAATAAAATAAATTTATTGAGTGTACTAGAACTCGTAATTCTCATGTTTGTCTCTCATGTTCTCTTGGAAAATATGTTAAATTGCATTTTGTTGCTTCTAATTCATTCACTATTATGCCTTTTGATATTATCCATAGTGATATTTGGACATCTCCCATTTTGAGCTCTTCAGACCATTGATATTATATTCTTTTGTTGGATGATTACTCTAATTTTTTGTGGACATTTCCTTTTTCTAAAAAGTCACAAATTTTTTTCACATTTCTCTCATTTCAAGCATTCATCCGCACTCAATTTGAACGGGACATTAAAAATATTCAATGTGATAATTGTAGAGAATTTTATAATGGGCTATTTTGGAATTTTTGCAAAACTAATGGTTTATCTTTTCGTCTCTCTTGTCCACATATCTCATCTCAAAATGGAAAAGCGAAAAGAAAAATCTGAACCGTCAATAACATTGTTAGAACCTTACTTTCCCATGTCTCTCTACCATTTATCATTTTGGCATCATGCATTACAAATGGCAACTTATCTCCTCAACATACTTCCAAGCAAGCAGTTAGCCTACCAATCCCCTCTCAAAATTTATATACCTAAGAGATTCATTCTACTTTCATTTACGGGTAATCGGGTGCTTATGCTATCCTCGTTTTTCTTCCACTACCATCAATAAACTTCAACCCTGGTCTACTCCGTGCATTTTTTTGGGATATCCGTCAAATCATTGTCGTTATAAATGTTACAACTTATCCTCTAACAAAATCATCGTGAGTCATCACGTAGTTTTTGATGAAATAAATTTTCCCTTTGCCAAAATGCATTGTTCCGTGCCTCTTACCTACGAATTTCTTGACGATAGCATACCCTCGAATTTGGTCCACCGGTTGGCTTCTCAAAGAGGCCCAACCATTTCGGCCAGCCCAATTAATTCAGACAACTTGGCCCAATTATTTTCTCCTCAAACCCAGCCAACTGGGCCTGCCTGCCCGGGCCTAGTGGCTTGGCTGCTAGCCTAGTTGGGCCTCTCACTGGCAGCCCACTACCGAGCGGCCCACTTCCTGGTAGTCCATCGGGTGGCAGCCCAGCCTTCGGCAGTGGCGGCCCAACACGCACAAGCCCACTCCAAGGCAGTCTGTTACCCACTCAACCCAATATCACGTCATCTATCCAACCAACTCCAATTCTGGCCCAACGACCAGTTGCTCGTAGTCAACATAGGATTTGCAAACTAAAAAAAATGTGGTCTTCATATCCATGTTACCAAATAACCATTTCCTCATAATTTTGTGTCTGCCCTTAATGACCTGAATTGAAAAATGGCTATGGATGAAGAATATAATGTTGTTATTAATAATATGATGTGGGATTCGGTGCATCATCCTCCTGATGTTAATGTGATTCAGTCTATTGGATTGTTAGTCATAAAGAAAAATCATTGAGAGGCATAAATCCCATCTTGTAGGTGATGGAAAAACTCAATAGGTTGGTGTGGACTGCGGTGAGACTTTCAGTCCGGTGGTCAAACCAACAACTATCCGCACGGTACTAAGTCTGGCTCTTTCGATGGCATGATCGCTTCATTTTGATATAAAAAATACATTCATGCATGGAGAACTCAATGAAACAGTGTACATGTATCAGCCCATGGGGTACAGAAACCCCATTTATCCTAATCATGTGTGCCTACTGAAGAAATCCTTGTATAGGCTCAAACAAGCTCCTCGGGACTAGTACAATAGGTTTGGAGATTATATTTCTAATTTTGAGTTTTCTAACAGCATGTCTGATCATTCTCTATTCATATACCGTCAGGGTAATGATATAGCTTACCTTCTTCTGTATGTGGATGATATTATATTAACTGCCTCATCTGATGCGATTCGCAAGTCTATCATGTCTCTTCTTGGCTCAGAATTTGCAATGAAAGATCTAGGGCCATTGAGTTACTTCTTGGGGATAGCTATAACACGTCATGCATGTGGTTTATTTTTGTCTCAAAAGAAGTATGCTTAAGAGATCATTGAACGAGTTGGCATGTCCTCGTGTAAGCTGTCTTCCACTCCGGTTGATACTAAACTAAAGTTGAGTGCTACTTCCAGTTCCACTTTCAGCACGCCATATGTGGATCCAAAACATCACCGCGGCCTTACAGGAGCCCTGTAATATCTTACTTTCACGAGGCCCGATATATCTTATGTTATGCAACAAGTTTGTCTATTTATGTATAACTTGATGGAGGATCACATGCATTCTCTCAAGCACATTGTGCGCTATATTCATGACACTCTTAATCATGGCTTGCATATATATCCATCTTCGATAATCACTCTCATTTCTTACACAAATGAAGATTGGGGTGGATATCCGGATACCAGACGCTCCACGTCTGGTTATTGTGTATTTCTCGGTGACAATTTGATCTTAGTCCTCCAAACGGCAAAATACCTTGTCCAGGTCCAGTGCTGAAGTAGAATACCGAGGAGTTGCCAATGTGGTGTCTAAATCTTGTTGGCTAAGAAACCTTCTTTTGGAGCTCCACTGTCCGGTTCTGAATGCGACATTGGTTTATTGTGATAATGTTAGTGTGATTTATCTATTAGTGAATCTGGTTCAACATCAACTCACTAAACATATTGAGCTGGATATTCACTTTGTTCACGAAAAGGTTGCTCGTGGACAAGTACGTGTCTTACATGTCCCGTTACACTATCAGATCGTCGATATCTTTACCAAAGGTCTTCCGGTGGTTCTATTTGAAGATTTTTTAGACAATCTCAGCATACACTGACCTCCCTCTTCGATTGCGGGAGTGTGATAGAATATGATAAAATATTTAGTCATAATTGTGTATATTTTATATATGGTAGGTGTATATTTAGTCATTTATTACCTTAATTCTAGCCTAGGATTATGCTTGTATTATGGATATATTTACTACCCCTTTGGAATGAAATAATCAAGAAAAATATTTCTTACACTTTCGTCTCTCATTGAGATCGTTTTGGCACAAGTTGTGGGATGTACCTCATCCATGGAAGTTTGGCAAACATCAGAAACAATGTTTGCATCTCAATCGAAGGCGCGACTGATGCAATTCCGTCTTCAGTTGCAAACCACAAAGAAAGGCTCTTCGTCCATGACTAATTACCTTCAAAAAATGAAGTTTATTGCAGATAACCTCACAGTAGCGGCACAACCAATCAAAGATGTCTATTTTATTCTCTACATTCTTGGTGGCCTAGGCTCCGATTACGATGCTTTGGTTGTTTCATCTACCTCAAGGGAAGAAATTATTTCCATTGCCGATCTCCATGGGCTGCTCTTAAGTCATAAAACTAGGCTTGGGAGTTTGAATCTTATAGAACAAGGACTTGGCCAAGTTAATTTGACAGTAAGGAATCCTAATACTACTAAAAAAAGAATGGGTTTCACAAGAATAATGCACCAAATAACAACAATGGCAAGGTTGGACGATGGCGTGGTCGTGGTGGTCGATATAATACTGGTCACGGTCAATTTCATAATTCCACTGGCTCTTCTCAATGTCAAGTGTGTAACAATTATGGACACACTGCTTTAACATGCTATCATCGATTTGATCATGCTCATCAAGCAAGTTCTAAAACACAAATGACATCCTTTATAACTCAACCAAATATTGTTTCTGACCCAGCTTGGTATCCTGATTCCGGGGCTACAAATCAATGGCTTTCTTGACCCGTCAACGCCTCGATAATGCTTGGTATATGGATACGGGCGTCATGTCTCATCTCACCAACAATTCAGATAATCTTCCTCAACTGCGTCAGTTACCAACTCCACAATCTATTATGGTCGGTAATGGTCATCGCATTCCAATTCAAGGATTTGGGCACACCCTTACCCCACCACTGCATCCACATTCTCTCTTCAAAACATCCTTTATGGCCCACACATTATCAAAAATCTAATTTCTGTAAGAAAATTTGCCACCGATAATTCTGTCTCAATTAATTTTGACCCGTTTGGATTTTACGTAGCAGACCTCCGTACCGGGAAACTCCTTACGCGATGCAATAGTGAGGGAGACCTATATCCGTTTCTACCCACATCCGCTGCTAGTGTCACTCCTCCCACCGTTCTAACAACCATATCTCCCACTACGTGGCATAGTAGACTTGGTCATCTGGGATCTCACATTTTTTATTCTCTTAGAAATCAAAATTTAATCCAATGAAACAAAGGGAATCTTTCTCATAGTTGCTCCTCGTGTCAGTTAGGGAAACACATTAGATTACCATTTGCGACTTCTATGAGTACTACTTTCTCTCCTTTTGATATTATTCACGCTGATGTATGGACATCTCTCATAACCAGCAACTTAGGCCACAAATACTATCTAGTATTTTTTGATGATTTCTCTCACTTTCTTTGGTTCTATCCACTCAAACTCAAATCTCAAGTGTTCTCCAAATTTGTTGAGTTTCATACCCTGGTTAAAACGCAATTTAAAAAAGACATAAAATTGTTTCAATGTGATAATGATCGTGAGTTTAATAATTCCTTCTTTCATTATTTTTGTGCGGCTAACGACATGATTTTTCATTTCTCATGGCCCGATACCTCCCCTCAAAATGGAAAAGCCGAAAGAATTCTCTGAACCATTAATAATATGATTCGTACCCTCATTTTTCATGCGTCTCTCCCCCCTAATTTTTGGGTATATGCATTAAAAATGGCAGAAAACATTCTCAACATTCTACCTACCCGTGCGATTCAAAATAGGACACCCACCAAAATTCTCTACCGTCGGATCCTTACCTAAGAATTTTCGGTTGTCTATGTTACCCAAATATGACATTCACGGCACCTCACAAATTAGCACCCCGGGCTACTCCGTGCGCCTTATTTGGTTTCCCGTCAAACCATAGGAGTACTTGTGCTATGAGCTCTCCACCGATAAAATTATAATTTCTCACCACGTCATCTTTGTCGACTATGTCTTCCCGTTTGACAACATCAAAAAATTCGATTCATTGATTACCAATTCTCGAAGATTCGGATTCATCACCGCTTGTCCAACATGCATTCCGTCAGGCGGCCACTGTTCGACGGCGGCAGACCCACCAATTGCCACCACTGGCAATCTAGTTACTGGTGGTGACACCACCCCCACTGTCCCATCATCGTCTGCCCCCACCAGAAATCTCCCCACTGCATCCATGTCCCCTTCCCGCTTTCTGTCACGACCGTCATCGACTGCCACCACCACCGGCAGTCAGTCCGTTGATAATAACCACACCACCCGTCACCGGAACCCCCATCACCAACTGATGTGTTTCCATCATCGGACCACACTATAGCCGACCCTCCAGTTCGACACCCTTCCCCAGACTTATCTCTAGTCACCGGAAAACGAAACCCATCAATAACCCAGTTCGGCCCCAACCCACCACCGTTGCCATATCCAACAACACCCGTCCAACCCTCGACCTAACTCGGAGCCCCGACAGACACCACCACAACACCACACCCATTGTCATGTCCCGAAAATACACACCAGACACCCCACCCCGCCCCACCACCGCCTACTCCCATTCCATTCTCACGGCCGATCCTCGAACCCAAGAACTCCTCAAAATACCGAAAATACCCCTGCTCCCACCCACCGTATGGAAACCCGTGCTCAACATGGGATTTCCAAACCCAAAGTCCAGTTTAACTTGTCCACCCAAACAGTTTCACCAATACCAAAAAACCCAAAATTAGCCAAACTAGACCCCAATTAGAATGCTGCCATGTGTGAGGAATTTAATGCTTTAATAAAATAACACACTTGAGATTCAGTTCCTAGGTCAAAGGGGGTGAACGTGATTCGATGCATGTGGCTTTTTCGTCACAAATACATAGACAATGGTGAGCTCGAGAGGTATAAGGCGATATTTGTGGCTAATGTCACTAATCAACAGGAGGGTATAGGTTGTGATGAGACATTCAGTCCGGTTGTTAAACCGGCCACCATTCGCACAGTTCTGAGCATTACTATAGGTAAGCACTGGCCTATTCATCAGCTTGATATGAAAAATGCGTTTCTACATAGAAATTTGAAAGAAATGATTTATATGCATCAACCGCCTGGTTTTGTCCATCCAGTCGCCTCTAGTATGTATGTTGTCTCCATAAGTCACATTATGGCTTGAAACAGGCCTCTCGCGCGTGGTATAATCGCTTTGCACATTATATTTTGCATATTGGGTTTGTATGCAGCAAGTGTGATAATTCTCTATTTATTTTTCATAGAGGTAGTAGCATTGCATCTTTGTTATTATATGTTGATGATATTGTGCTCACTGCCTCATCTGAGTTGTTAAAAAATAAGATCATTGCACTGCTCAAAATAGAATTTGATATGACTGACTTGGAGAAGTTGAGCTATTTTTTGGGGATTTCAGTGACCAGATCTGCAGACACTATGTTTCTTTGTCAACGTAAGTGTGCAGAGGAGATTGTGTACAAGGCTAAAATGAAAAATTGCAAGATCATGTCTACTCCATAGTGTTTTGGATGGTGATCCAGTGTCAGATCTCACCCTATACCGGAGTCGTGCATGTGCCCTACAGTACCCGACTCTCGGTCATGTCAGAGTATTACCGTTTTTATCACTACGCGGATATATTCACTAAAGCCTTCCTAGACAACTCTTCCTTGACTTCAGATCCAGTCTTAGCGTCCGGCCTCCTCCCGCTCAGACTGAGCGGGTGTATTAGCACATGTATGTACAATATAATTACCATATGTTGTGTTGTATAATTATGGTAGAATTGAGATTCTTTTTATAAAATGATTGAATATTGTACACTTATATATATTTGTATTAATGAGAAAAGTCTCCCAAAGGAGATTAATACAATCTTAAAATTGGGATGTGTTGTCTTAAAAGACATTAAGTAAAGTTTTTATCAGGGAGTAATACGCGTTTGTACTTTTTTTTCCTTGATCAAAGTTTTATCCCATTGAATTTTTCTTGATAAGATTTTTAATGAGCACCAAGTAATGCGTATTAGAAATAACTAGATTTTTTTAAAATTTTTACTAAAATTTATTTTTACATGAACGAAGGGGAGTGTTATAAATAAATATATATAGATGGATGCCCATGTGATGTCCTCAGTTTTACACGGTAGCAATATGACTTTTTCAAGTCACTTATGCCGGATGCCCATGTGATGTCCTCATCTTTATAACGTAGCAATATGACTTTTCCAAGTCACTTATGCCTATAAAAAGGCTTTCAAATAGCAACGAAATAGATACTGAGAATCCTTTGCTATCTCCTTTGCTCTTCCTCTTCCTCTTCCTCTAGCTATTTTATTTGTTACACAGTTTTATTTTACACACTATTCCTATTATTTTATTATTATACACTTAATGGAGCATATTTCTACGATATCGCTGTGATTGATTGTCTTCAGTACATATGTCCAACACCTTACGCTAAAAGATAGAGAAAGGAAAAAAAAAAGAAAAAAATATTGTCAGTTCCTACTTCCTAACATCTTTGGAACTTTTGAGTTTTTTTTTTGTTGGTTTCTTTGCAAACTAAAGTAAAACTATTCTCGGTTCTTATCCTTCATGTTTTGTGGTGCTTCCATACTTTACAGAATCTTCGTAGCCATAGTTAAGATTTCACTGAATGTCAAACCAACTATGTTGTTCAATAAAAATGTGCCACCAAAATTTAAAGTTAAGTTCTATAGGGTGGTGGTTAGACCGACTATGTTGCATGGGGTGGAGTGTTGGTCGGTCAACACTTCGCACACCCAGAAGATGAAAGTTGCGGAGATGAGGATGTTAAGATGAATGTGTAGGCATACAAGGAGGGATATAATTAGAAATGATGATATCCGAGACAGAGAGGGAGTGGCCTCGGTGGAGGATAAGATGCGGAAAGCGAGGTTGAGATGGTTTAGACATGTGCATAGGAGAGACACAAATGCCCCAGTGCGGAGGTGCGAGAAGTTGGCTATGGACGGGTACATGAGGGGTAGAGGTAGGCTGATGATGTATTGGGGAGATGTGATTAGACGGGATATGGCACAGGTGCAACTCACTGAGTACATGATCTTAGATAGGGGGATATGGAGGACACGTATCAGGGTAGAAGGGTAGTAGGTAGCCCAGCGTAGTCTTGCCTAAGTGAGTCCAACGGGGCGGGGCGGGTTTAGGTGGGACGGGACCCGGCGGGATGGGAGAGGGTCGAGACTCGGGTTCCGACGTGCCTGGCGGGCGGGGATAGGCGGGACGGTGGGAGGTCCCGTCCCACATCCCGCCGGAATTGGGTCGGACCAGGGTCGGGTCGGGACTCGAGATTTTTTTTTTGCCACTTAATTTAAAAAATAATATATAGTTATACATAAACACTTTAATAATTGAACAAGATATTGTAATAAAAATATCTCAATGCTATTTTTGTGACTCTTCTATTATTTAATAGAAATATGTAGTAATACAATTTCAAAATTATAATTTTGTGGTGTTGTTCAAAAGTTGCAAATGACATAGTAAAATACTAAAATTGCAATTAAAAAAATTACATATTCAACCATGCTCTTTCGAATTTCCTCACAATGTTTTGAGGATCTTCTGTTGGAATTGGAATTTATTTGTCAAATTATTCAACGTCGCTTCCTGCTCCCTTAGACAATATTTTGTTGTAGATGTAGTCTTCTTCTTCGTTGGTCTCTGGTTGGCCGCACCTCCTACGCTGCGCACGAATTCAGTCTCTGAATAGAACTGCAATCTCCATTGTGTCTCCCGTCAATGAATGTCTATGCTCTCCAATTTGAAATCTTCCAGCGGAAAATGCGCTTTCAGACGCTGTTGATGACGCTTGAATGTTTAACACATCTCGGGCCATCTTTGTTAGCGTCAGAAATGTCTTCTCATTCTCCCTCCAGTATTTCAGCAAGTCTTCTTGACCTTCAGCATTGTCAATTAATTTGTACAGTACAACACCCTGCAAAATATAAACATCAAATTCGCTAACTTGTGAAGAAGTTGAACCACTACACATTTTATTTCTAAGGCCTTGAATACTAGCAGCAGAAATCGTATATTTTTTATAAGGTTGCAGCGAAGTAGTAGAAGATGGTACAGAAAGCCGGTTGATTATTTTCACTTTGTTGTTGGTAATACGTATATTTTTTTTTGCATTCGGTGTGTATACTAGACGTAACTGCTTCTTTAGTTGGTATGTCAGTTGGTTCTTCAGTTAGGTCTGTTGGAAGTACTTCTACACAATCATAAATCGTTTCTACAAGTGTTTTACAACCGTCTACTTTAATAGTTGGATTTAATACAACACCAACAATATAAATAATGGGGATAGGATTTTTTTTTAAAAAATATTTTTTCAATAGCAACCTTATAAGTTGATTTTTACATATATTCATTAAGTAACAAAAATATTAGAGCTATATAAAATAACATATTTGAAATAGTAGAATAATAAATACCGGAAAATTCTTTAGTAGCTTGATAAAATTTCTCTAAAAATCCACAATCATGACATATTTTTTAATACTATTTGCGTCTTTGTATTTTTTTACCTTTAAAAATAAAGTTTATAGCAAAGTAATTTATCAAGAATGTTTTCAAAAAATTTTAGGTTATCCTTTACAACTAAGTTATAAATATGTCAAGAACATCATATATGGAAATGATCAGAAAAATATGGAGTTAATCTAAATTTTAAAAATCTTATAGCATAATCATTAGAAGAAGCATTATATAATGTAATAGTCATAATTTTGTCATTTATTCCATAGTATTCACAAATTTCATTAATATTATCTGCAATAAAACTACCAGTGTGCCTATCATCTATATATCTATATGCTACAATACGTTTTTGCATATACCAATTTTGATCTATCCAATGACATGTTACCGTTAAATAATCATTACCGTTAGTAGTACGGCCTATGTCAGAAGTGATAGCCACTTTTTCATTAAAATGATACAGTGCATAACGTAAATATTGTTGATATTCACTTGCAAATTTAAAAATATCTCTTCTAACAGTTGATCTAGAAAAATCATTAAAAGCATAATTATATGTTTCTCGAATGTAATGAATAAAACCAGGAGAGGAAGGAAATGAAAAAGGCAAGTCCTCCACCGCAATAAATTTTGCCATATTTTTTCCTATCTTTATTTTTATCATATTTAGGATTAAAAATGTCCCCCGTCGTCGGATTAATTTGACCATGTACTAGGTCGGGGACACTATGTGAACCTTGTCCCGACTCAGATGGCATTGACACACCCGATTTTTTTGCCAGGTATTGATTCCACCTAGCTGTGTGCTCGCCTTATACATGTCTTAGTAAACCTCCCGTTCCACCTTGACATTTTTCGGTTTTAAATTTATAAACATTTTTACATCTAGCTAATTGATTCTCTTCGTCCCTTTAAAAAAATGTCATGCATTTGATTTTAATTTTTGTTTTGTGGAGCCTCGATTCATACTAGGGGCAATAGGAGGCATTCCAGTTGCAGTTTCCGGCTGAGACTCAGTCTGAGCCTGAGATTGATGTGCATTAGTGGGTGTGTCATCTATATTATCGTCTAAATTAAATTCTGATTCATCTACTTCATCATCTACTGGTATATCATTAAAAAAATATTTTCATCAATATTACTGAAATCAATCAAATCATCGGGACTAGAAATAAGATTACTAGAAGAAGTACCCTTACCCTTATTACCCCTACTAGAAGAAGCACCCTTACCCTTACCCGTAATCAAACGTTTAAATCCTTCCATTTTAATTATACATGTAAATAATTAAATAAATGAAATTAAATGCGATAATTAAAATTAAGTAACAATAATAATTTAAAGAAGGAACGAAGGTATCAAACGCCGACGTAACGTCGGCGTGTAATCGAGGTTGTAAATTGAAACTTTGCTCGATGGATGATCCTCAAGCTAGTTGCGAAATTCACTCTATATTAATCGTAGGAAGATTTGTAGAATTGTAAAGAGATAAATTGAGAGATTAGAGAGATGGTAGGAAGATTTGTGAGAAAAATGAAGAGGGAAATGAGTTATTTATAGTTGAAAATAGGGTTAAAGTATAAATATATTAACTTAGGGGTTAAAAAAATATTAAGGGGGTAGGGGGGTTTATGGGGTGTGGGGGCAAAAAATGGCCGTTATAGCCTTTGCACAACGGCCAAAATCAAAATTTTGTCATTGTTGCAACGGTTGTTTTTGCAAAGGGGGGACGGGTCCAGATCGGACGGGCCGGGGCCGGGATGGGGCGGATCGGGACGAACCCCGACCCCATCCCGAGTTTGTATCCCGACAATATTTTTTTTACTTTGGGGGATCGGGCCAACCCGGCTCACTAGTGTTAGTTAGATTTTAGTATTGTTTTAGAGTGTGTTTTAGGGTGTCTTTTAGTTGTTTTGCGCAGTATTATGCATGTTGTGTTGTGTTGTGTTTTCAGGTTCTCATCGATTTAGAAAAGGATAAGGCGAATTCAAAGGAAGGCGGTCATTGAGGATAAAAATGCATAATTGGTCACAAGAAATAAGTCAAAGAAGCCATGGGAAGCTCGGAAAGCAATTTAAACGAATTCCGGACGAAGAAGGCTGAAGAGCCGCGGCGCCCCTCTGGCAGAGAGCAAACAATTTTTAGAAAGGAATTAGCGCCGCAGTGCTCTAATATCGGAGTCGCGGTGCCGACGACGTCGGGGCAGCGAAAAACCTAAATTTAACAAGGGCAAAGAGGTCCATTTTGAGGATTTTTCGTGATATATATTGAGGGAAATATTTTTCTGAGATGAGACACTTTGGAGGCAAGAAACAAGAGAACAAGGAGCCATTAGAGACATATATTGTTCAAGTTTTTTTCCTTTTCTTTATTTGAATTCAGTTAATGTTGGATATTGAATTAATTAGTTCTTAGCATAACTATGAGCTAATTACTTTTATTAGGATTTTTTGTTGAATCACTTGAAACTCTATTATAATTTAATGCATTGTTAATGTTCTTCTTTATCTATTAAAATCTATTCAACTTGCGGTTATTGAATGAGAATTAATTGGCCTTTAGTTTTCATTATCTATATGAGTTCAAATCGAGATCTGAAAGGGAGATTTGAATATGCTATAGTTGATTCGACGTAGGTTTAATCTTGAACGAAAGTATCACGACTGCTTGTGTATCGTTTTAGGTTATTGATCTTAATCCTCCTATGTGATCGAATTTATCATAGAAATATAGAAAGTTCCCACTTAGGTTGAGTTTTTATATATCCTAACCGGAATACAGAACATATTAGTTAATCTGCTATCTTAATAAGAAGAAGAATCGTTAGTCTTGCATTAATGAATGATAGAGTGGAAAGTTGAGGAGATTGGCTGAATTAAACCTCGTGTGTTTTCATTGCTATTTTATTCTAGAAATTCATGTTAGTTTGTTAATTCTTTAGTTAGAAATCTTCACTTATATTCGTTAGCCAAATAGAAACTAAAGATTAGTTAATTGGTACTTGATAAATCAGGCTATGTGGACGATACTCGGTCTTACCGAAATTTATTACAAATTGCGAAACGTACACTTGCGTAGCATTTAGAACTAGACAACCCTAGTCTTGCCTACGCTTACAAACTGGTAGTTGTAATATTATTATTGTAGGCTCATTTAGTCTATCATACTAGTAGGCACAGTACTGCCTTATAGTCACTTGTCGTTTGATTTATGATGCTATGTGTATTTTGTTTGTCTTATTTACTTGCATTATTTATTGCTTCTTTTTCTCTTTCAGAATTAACTATCATGACTTACTCACTTTGTTTGTCTTACTTTGCTTAGGCGTATGCTTTGTCTTGAGTCGAGGGTCTCTCGGAAACAGTCGCTCTACCTATGAAGGTAGAGGTAAGATCTGTGTTCACTCTACCCTCTCCAGACCCCACATTGTGGGATTTCACTGGGTATGTTGTTGTTGTTGTTGTCAGTTTATTTACTTTATGGGTTTATTTTCCTACTTTATTATGCCGATTTCTCTCTCCATATATTTTATGTTAGAAGGAAGGGTCATTTAGATTATTTAAGTATTTAGGGCCATCAAAGTAGATTTTTTTTTGTGTGTACGTTTCCAAGCTAAGATAAAGTAGTAAATAGATTTGTAGACGGGCAAAGACACTAAATCAGGCCTCACGACATTATCATCTGGTCATCTTCATACTCGTGTCACCGAATTTTAGGTTTTGATATAAGTTGTTAGGCTAAGTAAGCTCTCCAAAAATACTTTTAATATGGTATAATATTATCTACTTTGGCAAACTTCGCACTATTTTTCCTAAGAGGTTTCACATTATTAAGAGTATTTCTACTCCTTATGTATAACTTTCTTTTCTTTTCGCCTAACAATAAGCAAATTTATTTGCATACCCAACAAACACAAAACGAAAGCCGTGAAAATAAAATATTTCTATAACATCTCTATGTGATTGCAAATCACTCCAGTAAAGATAATAATCGGTTCGTAGATCGGTAAAGGCAAGTAAGCCGAGTTCCCATGACATCACTTTTTCATCTCATTACTCGTTTCACCAAATCATTAATTTATTCTGAGATCAATTATCAGAATAAGCTAATCCAAAATTATTCTTAATATGTTGTGATATTATCCATTTGAAAAATTACATTTTATATATAGTTTTTTCATTCATCTAGTAATGTTTATTGGCACACATAACCAACACAACAACAGGAGCACTAAAAAAATATGTCTAATATTACATCTCTATGTGATTTCCTTGATTTGAGTACATACGTCCAACATGTCGCGATCGGTTCTTATCCTTCATGCTTTGTGGTGCTTCGATACTTTTTCAGTTTTGTAGAGTTGTAGTCTTTATAACCCGATTTGACATTTTGACTTTTTCTTTTAAAAATTGTTAACACTTTTTCAATTTCGAAAGTAAAACGAATTTTTATTTTACCGCGATGTTTTCATGTCTTTTAAATATTTGAGTTGTTAATGATTATAATTTATTATATTTTTACTAGTTTTCAGATACATAATTATTTTTAAAAAAACTTAAATTTTATATCTGAATTTACATTCAAAATTAAGAAATGTAACTCTAAAAATCCAAATAATGCCTCATAAATTATGATCGAGGGAATAGTAAAACAAAATAACTTCCTAGGCTCGATTAAGTGAGAATGGTCTATTGGTGATACAATTTTAATTCTATTAAATTGTAAAAAGAGATCTGTAACTCTGAAGAGTATCTGCTAAATTTAAAGAGAGAATTTTATGCTTCTATCTTTAGGCAAAAACTTCCATAGTTTATCAGTTTATGTGAGACTCATTTCTGATTGTTGACAACATAAATGATAGACACTGTTCAATCAGAACTTATAAAATTCATGGTATTCACGCATTTTTATACATATATTTCATTGAGTGTCAGTTTTGTCAGTTAAGAGTTTCCACAAACACTTCACTTAGAAAAGACATTCTCTTAGCCCACTTCTCTCTTAGATGACAATATATAACAGTGGCAAAAAATGACAGTAATTATCTTCTCTTGTTTTTTCCTAAGAGTATATATGTGTTAAGAAAATTTAAAGTGTATAATAATAAATTCAACAAATTAAATGAATTGTTATAAAATTCTAAATTCAAATACAATTAATAATGTTTAAATTTTGAATTCGCCTCTAACCACGAGATCACATTTACTTCCACTATGTGCTATAAACTAGAGAAATTACATAGGGGATGCACATCTTCTTAGATGCTAGTGATTTTTGGAAAATAATGAGAGATTATGGTTCAAATTTTAATATAGATAAAATCTTGATGGACAGAGTTATATGATATTTTGTGCGTGCAATTTGACTCAAAGAAACGAGCAAGCTGCAGATTTCTTCTCAGTGTGAAACTGTTAACCCCCTATCTTCACACCATGCAGCTTGAGCATGTCACGGAGTAGGGATATTGATGAAGTTTTGGTAAGAAAAAACAAACAAACAAAATGACCGCTAACTGAAACATCTTTCGTTACTTACTGTACTTTAATAGTTATGTGTGTTACAATAATTGTTTGTGAAATAGCTATTAGGTTGGGTCAATCACACGGGGTGTTAATTAATCCGTTAATTCATTAATCAGCTTATTCTTCTCTTATAAACACACCATTATAAGTATAGAAAAACAAAAAAAAATCCATCATAATATGACGGCTAACCTCGCTTTCCTCCCTCCATATATTAATGAGGCGGACGGGAAGGATAGAGCCTGTCTAAGGTTTACTAAGAAAATGCTCCGCGTCTTCTAGACGATATTTAAGATGTGGACAAAGAAAATTCATTCGCTTCGTGAGGATTCCTGACAATCGATGATTTGAGTTGTGGTTGCTGTAAATTTGTTTCCGCTAAAAGAAACTCCTAAATCCCTATACTAGTATTTAGGGTTAATTACTACAATAATAATAAGCAGAATCAATAAGGAGATACAAATTGAACGGTACCGACAAGAGATTCTTTTTGATCATGTAATTTTGGACACTACTCTTTAGTGAAGGGTCTACTTTAGTTACCGATAGTGATTCCTTACACTGTCGTTTTTTATTGACACTAAAATTATATTCATCGAGCCACAAAACAAATTGTTGTCATGAATCTTTGCTTTTACCTTTCCTCTTTAACTTTTTTTATCCTTTAAAGAATTGAATCTATTGTCATGGTACGTCACATTTTGTACACATATAGTAAAATTGCCACTTTTTCGAAAAGAAAAAAATCGCACTAATTCTGAAGACAGTATATAATTAAATCAGTGCGTAAAAATCAAGTTTAAGGCTGAAACTAGAACCTTGGATAAATGATTTGATCAGCAAATTATAAATCGTGGGGGTGGCAGGAAGATGGTAGGTTCTGGTTCTAAATTATAGACATAGGTCGGAGAAGGACGGGAAAAGCTTTAAGAGTTAAGACTACATTACATAAATAGATAAAATAATAAATAAATAATTAAAGAGATGTGTGTGTGTGTTATGTCTACTTCTGTATTCAAGAGATGGCTTTAATAGAGGTTTTTCTATGGGAAAGCTAAGTTGTGACAGAAATGTTATCTAAAAAAATGGCTGATTTATGCAGGGTTATCTTTTAAGTCACCATTTAGATTTTATCTTTATTTTTTAATATTGTGCAGATATAGTCCTTGGAAAATAACCTTTCCGGATATCGCTAGATTAGGGTATAATGAGCGATATCGGGTATAATGTTTTCTCATATATATATATAGCACAATCTTACAAATAAAATATTAGACAATTGTTTAATCATTTCAATAACTATCAAAATTTTAGACCATGCTTAATATTTTTGAAAGAGAATAATCTCCTTCCTTATTTTTATTAATGAAGAGGTATATATACAAAATGTAAATATGAAAAATAAATCTACATTTTTCTAATACAAGACTAATACATTTTTCTACTATAATATTAATATCATAATTACACTTGTACATGAATTATACAAATATGATATATTAATTAATGATTTTCGGTCCAAGTGGTATACCGTGTATACCACTGTCTATCACTCCCCCGCAGTCATAGCGGGCGGTTGTCATATGTTGAGGCTGCCTCTAAAATCTTCAAACAGAACCAAGGGAAGACCCTTGGTAAAGATGTCAGCAATTTGATACCGTGAAGGGACATGCAAGACACATACTTGTCCACGGGCTACCTTTTTGCAAACAAAGTGAATATCCATCTCGATATGTTTAGTGTACTTATGTTGGACCGAATTCCCAGAGAGATAGACTGCACTAACATTATCATAGTAGACCAAGGTAGCTTTTTGAATAGGAAAGTATAGCTCTAATAGAAGATTACGTAGCCAACATGACTCAGACACCACATTGGCTACCCCTTGATACTCGGCCTCCGCACTGGATCGCAATAACATAGCCAGACGTTTTGCCGACCAAGAGAGCAAGTTATCACCAAGAAACATACAATAACCTGAGGTTGAACGCCTGATATCTGGACATCCACCACAATCAGCATCTGTATAAGACACGAGAGTAGAGACGGAGGATGAATATAAATGCAAATCATAATCAAGTGCGTCATGTATGTATCGTATAATGAGTTTGAGCGCATGCATGTGCTCAACCCTCGGATCATGCATAAATAAACACACACGCTGAACTGCATAAGTAATATCGGGTCTCGTGAAAGTAAGATACTGAAGATCACCTGCAAGACTGCGATAGTGGGTGGGATCCTCGTATGGTGTGCCAGAAGCAACACTCAGCTTCGGTTTGGTATCAACCGGATTAGAAGAAGACTTACAAGATGACCTGTCATCTCTCTCAATAATCTCAACCGCATACTTCCTCTGTGATAAAAATAGACCACCTGCATGACGTGTGACTGCTATACCCAAAACATAACTTAAGGGGCCCAAGTTTTTCATAGCAAATTCGGAACTGAGAAGAGACATAATTATACTTGTATAGGAATTTTACAAATATGGTATATTAATTAATGACTTTCGGTCCAAGTGGTATACCGTGTATACTACTGTCTATCAATTTTCTCAAATTTTCAATTTGCTTAAAAGAAACTTTTAAACCATGGTCTAAAAGGTTCATAACAACAAAAACATACAACAACATACCTAATGTAATTCACAAGTGGGGTCTGGAGATGGTAGAGTGTACCCAGACGTTACCTCTATCTTAGGAGATAGAATTGATGTTTCCGAAAGACTCTAAAATTACAAGAGAAATAAAAAGAGGATCATTTGCTAAATAATTATCCCACAATTTCTAAGAAATATTTTTCCATACTCAATACATTTGAAATTTTAACACTTAATTATGATTAATACTTTTAAATTGTACAAATTAGAAACTTGCATTATGAATTGTAAGTTTTACATTCGTTGCTAGCCAACTCTCCTCTTTTATCCGAGTTTGAGACCGACAACTTGAGCAAGCTCGCACAGCTAACTATTAAAATAATTTTTTATTTGTTTGATATTGACTTTTAATGAGCAGAAACATAACTTGTTGATTGAGATACACACAGCACATAACGCACTAAGATAGTGCATATCTTTTACTTTGTGGCTAGGCCTGTCAAGCTATAGCTCGAGATCAATGTAACAAAGTCTGGACATGATGGTTGATTGGCCCACAAAATATTTTGGTCCATGAATAAGCTAGCCTTGGTCAGGCCTCAAGTCTGGTGCTAACATGTCCTCTTTTTTATTTTTTAAGGATCATAACATTTTTAGATAGCAGTTAAAAAAAAAAATTAGCCGCCTAATCGTAATAAATTGTAATCGTCACCATCATACTCATTGTATCATAGGTATATATACGGATTCGTTTGATATAATAAATAATTAATTTCAGAATTAAATTTGGGATAAGTTTATTCCATATTTGGCTGAAATAACATCTCGTGATTAATTATCCCGCGATTGTAGTGTTATTTTTATCCCACATTGAGAATGTAATAACAATCACAGGATAACTTGTTCCCCCAACCAAACGAGCCCAAAGCGTATAATCAATTTATAATCGGTGTACACACACCTTTTTTTCTCCGAATCTTAACATTATTAGTTAGTTGACTAAATTTTTTTTACCAACAAAAGTTGTGGTGGGATGGATAGGGTTCATCCTTATCCAGAGGTCTCGAATTTAAGCTTTAGGTATGAAAAAAATCATGTTAGGAAGCGCTTCCACCTTAAATGGGCCTTACACGACGTGTATCCGAATTAGTCGGGCTTTAATGCAGGTACCGGACAACGGATGAAAAACAAAAAAAAAAGACTAAAATAATTTTTCACCCGATTAGCATAATAGATGGTAGTCATCGACGGTGTATATTCAGTATGTAACAAGTGTATAATCAATATATTATACATTGATTTTCGAACTAAATTTTGTAAACAATAAAATTAGAATGATTTTTTGTTGTGGCCTTTATTTGGCTGCTATGTATTTTCTACAAAATAATTTAACTCCTAATATCCTGATTTATAAGTCAAACATTTATTATTCTTAAACGCTAAGTGTTTCATCAGTATTATTTCATAGTATCACTTTAACAAATTTCTTGAAATTAAAAAATTCCAAGAATTCAAATTTTCGCCTGTCTAATAAAACATAAATATCACTAAAATATTTATGTGATATGTCCGAGTTAACTTTTCATATTACTTATATATATGGTTTTACTTAAATATTATATATATATATATATATATATATATATATATATATATATATATATATATTGAAATAAATTTAATTTGTCAAAATGATTAAAATTTAAGATTGGTAGTAATATTTTATTGAAATGTCAAACTTTTAGCACCAAGAAGACATTTGTCCGAGAAATCGTACCAAACTCATGACAGTAGATTATCTACTGTGGCTAAGATTGGGGAGAAAACCTACTAATCACTGCGTTTATTTAATTTAGGGTCAAATTTCTACTGTTTGCTAAAACTTTGAAACTCTTCACTTGAATTAGAAAATCTATTATTGAAAGTAATAATAAAGAAACAAAAGGTCTAGACGCATATTTTCAAACATTTTCACATTGTTGGTCAGATTAGCTAGTCTAACAAGTGGTTAATTATTTGACATTTAGCAATAAGTGAATAAGTAAAGAATAAATAGAGAAGAAAGAGTAAACGTCTTTTCTATTTTACATTTGTGTGCTCAGTCTTGGTCTTTAATTAGGGGTAAAAATAAATAATATTAAATAGTTTGCTTTTCATCCCTTAAGTACACCATTGACCTAGCCTCTCTCCTGCATTTCCCCATCAAGACAAAAAAAAAGGGCAAATTAACTGCAATTTGATGATTTAGATTGAATGAAACATCGTTTGAATTAACCTTTTATTATAAAACTATGAAAATTTTATAATGCAATATGCATTTATAAGTTGCTGTCATTTGAAAGGTTCTTCAATTTAGTATTTTGAAGTAAGTTTTAGAAAGAAAGAAAAAAGACTAGCACGAGAAATTACAAAAATGTTGTGAACTGTTGAAGTTTAGATGAGATGGTCACACACTTCAATATGGTATCACAACAGGCGAAAGGTGTTGTGGTCGAATTCCATCGCCACCCATTATTAAAAAGAATTTTCATATGTTTGGATCATGAAAAAAATAGGTCAACAGGTGAGAGGGCATGTTGAGAATATAATTAAATATTAAATATGTGATCTCTTTAACAACTTAAGCTTTTAGATGAGATGGTTACGCACTTCAACAAGAACAATATATTAGTCAAAGAAAAGTAATTATCTTTTTCGAACTTTACAAGAAGTAATTAATATTTCAATAGAAAACAAATGCACCAAGTGTTTTATTTTTAAATAAAAATTATTGTTGATTTGCCGGAAGGAACATATTCGCAAGTGTATTAAACTTATATATTGAGCTTACCTAAGATGATATTTCTAAGCAAAGGGTCAACTTTAATTGGGACCCCTTTCTCATATTAATTATCCAAGAAACAATGGTCAATGATCAATCAATAATATCACAAAAAAATAAAATTATAAGCAATCCCTATCGATCATATTATGGGACTATTATACATATTAAAAATCAAATTCTTCATTTCCGTGATATACGTCTGAATTATTAATATTTTTAATCATAGGATTAACTCAATATTTTTTTCTACCACGTAGTAGTACAAAACTAGCGATCAATTAAATAAATATTTTTATTTTTTAAAGTAACACTGAGATTTTGATTAATTAATCTTTCTGTCACTTTCAAATCTTGAGCTACCATGCAAATCCTCAAATATATATTTCCATGTATCATAATCTATTTTCTACCTGCATGACTCGTTCTCATCATAAGATTCTTTGAATTTCTATAGTTTATTACACAATAAACTAATAGTAACATGAGTCTTAAAAGGATTTAATCCTTTTCCTCTCAATGACAGATTCAAGAACAAATACACATTCTCGTGATTTGTATCCAAAGGTCACTTAGACATTGAAAAATTGGATTATGAAATTGCGAAACATAATTTTTGAATTTTTGTAATCTTTACTTGAGCTAGTAATTAATTTGGAAATAATATATAGAGTTATAGTGGACTTTTTCACTACAATAGTAAGCCCTTACAAAAGTTTGTTGAGTTTTAGTTTAGCAGTACAAAGGATTCACCACATGGTAAAAGTTTAACCGCAGGCGGAACCAGAATTCATATTAAGGGATGTCAAAATTTATAGATATATTGTTCGAGTAATAAATCTCGAGGTCACGGTCAAAATAAAGGAGAAAACCCTAGTTTAGAGAGAGAAAGAAGAATATCTTTATTTTTGCTCATCGGAAAGAAAAATATCTAGAATGTCAAGTTCACTTATTTATAAATCAGTACCCATAATATAACCAAACTCAAAATTACAAAGCAAAGAATTAAAACTTGGACCGAGTCACATTAATCGTAGTTGGGTCGCAGGTTGTATAACTGATAAATGAGCTTTTCCAACATATATCACGACTCAGGTTCGAACACGCAATCCTTAGGGAATTTTCGCAACCCCTTGACCATTGCGTTGAACCTTATGTTTGTGTTAAGGGATGTCAACAGTGGTATATATATCTATAAAATCAAAAATTCACCTATATATAAATAGTAACTTTTTGGCGAAGGGGTGTCAAGCGACACCCCTCCGGCAAGGGTAGCTCCGCCCCTGCCGCATGAGATATTTACACCAAAGCAATACATATATGTCATGTGTTTGAAGCGGGTAAGTTTTTACCCCCAACACATATATGTATATATTTACAGTGTAATGAATTTTACACTATCTAGATCTGGTGTATTTTCACATGTTAAGAATATGTAACATGTTTTTTTTCAGGTTGGTAACCTCACTTTTTATGAATAATTAACTATCTTGTAGGTATCTGTTTTTTATGATTAAACTCTAATTTCATAAATAATGTAAACAGTTTTTTTTTATTTTGGGAAGAACAGTGAAGTGCTGATCGTTGTGTCTTTTAGTTTCTGATCATTGAATGATAATAACAGTAAACTTTTTAACTTTCTGTGGAGTAATAGTCACATTTATTTCTGAATTCTAGTTATTTTTTTAAAAATTCTAAGGTTATTGATTAGCATAACAGAGACAAAAGCATCAATTGCATAAAAGTAGAGAAGGTTCCAAAATGTTTTTTTAAAACGCTGTCCTAAGTCATGTAATTAAAACATTTTTATTGGCGTTATGGCGTATGACTTTTTAAATTTAAAGAGAAGCCTTAGGAATTTTAAATTTATTAGATTCTTGATAAATTATTTAAACATGTAAATTTTTAAAATTATTTATACCAATAAGGCCCTTGTGGTCCAGCCTTTCTCCGGATCCCGTGCATAGCCGAAACTTAGTACATCGTGATGTCCTTTTTTATACCGGCAAGACCTGTCTATGCCCCTACTTTGGTAGTAATGGAAAATTATCTGGGCATGGTTTCTAGGTTATGAATTTTGAGCCGTAAGAGTTAAGACTAGCTGTTGTCGGCTTATATCACACACCCTTGAGAAACTACCCTTCCCCAAACCCTACATGAACTCCTGATGATCCGTGCATTCATAAGATTGTCTTTTTTACGAATTAATGATGGTAATTTATAGCATATGCTAAATTACCTTTTTAAAATCATGGTAAGTGCATTTTCTTTATAAGGATCTTATGCGATACAAATTGGATTAGTCGAGATTCCAAAATAGATCATCCGGTGAGATAAAAAAAAAGGATAGATTACGTGATATAAATTCGAGTTATCAAAATATTAAAATGGGTACCAAACACTAGAGAGAAATTAAGAACTTCTGTTCCATTCAATTCCACCATGCATAAGCAGCAGCTACACAAAACCCCAAAAAAGAACGTCTGAATCTTTTTGGCAATGACCCATACCCACAACACCCTATCAAATCTTCCTGAATTGTACTTATATTTTTTTTTCAACAACAGTCATTTCCTATCACTTCAGTAATAAAACATCCCTATCTCATTTGACTTGTTACAATTCTCATCATTGAATCCACTAGTAGTACTCCCATTATTGCCATTGGTACAACAACTTGGAGCAAGCTGCATATTCCCAAAATAATCAAGATTGAATATCTGGTTAATTTCTTCAAAGGCAGCAACATCACCACTTGAAATTTGACCTTGTAAATAATAATCAGTACTCATTATTTCTTCTCTTTTAATAATGTCTTTACCAAAACTCATCTGGCTGCAATAACTTCCATCTGATGAAGAACAACTTGCTTCTCCAAACATAAGTAAATTACTACTATCTTTTAATTGTTGGTAATTTTGGAAATTATAATTTGTAGCACCAAAATTAGGAAAGTTGGCCATCATCAGGTTGTTATTATTGGAGTACAAAATATTTTGTTGGGCTGAAGAAATAATGGGTTGTTCAATAAAAGGCCTATTTGTGGTGTACAAAAGATTTTGTTGGGCTTGAAGAGAAGTAGTAGATGGAAAATAGGGTGATATTTTATTGTAATTAGAAGAATTATTAGGTATTATTAATCCCATAAGCTTTTTCTTAAGCTTAGTGTTCCAGTAATTCTTGATATCATTGTCAGTTCGCCCTGGTAATTGTGCTGCTATTATTGACCACCTGTCAACATAATATCATATGTTATTGAGTAACAGAAAATAATCTCTTATGTCCACTCAAAATTCAATTTAAATTTTAAAAATGATTATTAAAAAACACGAAATTTCGACGCACGTCCAAACGTTCCACTGAACATTTACAACTAGCCAATTTCTGACGGATATTTCATCTCAAATTTGCAATTTTTTGAATGAATAACGTTTATAATAGACTATAAAACCAAATAGTAGGTATGAGTACAAAAAATTATACCCAAATAGTTGAGTTTATGAGATAATTTTATTTTCCACAAAAAAAAAAAGGAAAGAGAAGAAAGAAGAAAAGTTGAAACTTTGTCTAATTATAAACACAGCTGTAAGTGAGTTATAAATAAATGTTTTGATCGTAGATCTAAAACTGGAATGCATGCAGAAACAAATATCCATAAATGGATGAATCTTCTTTAAAAAAATCCAACAGACTAATTGCATTTCTTTCTGAGCCCCCTCATTATTTATTTTTTTCCCCTTTTCTCACTTATTGAGGTTCTTCTTTTCCATTTTTAGCGGGAACAAAATTAATTTTGTCCAGTCTCAAAAGTCATCAGAGAAAGAGATGATGGATTTGAAGTCAGCTAAAAAAAAGTGCCTAAAATAGCAACAACAAAAAAAGAGTTTGTTAAAGTACATTTGAAGCCAAAAAAAGTATGTACCTGCTTCCAATGTTGGCATACAAGCTGCATATGACTCTATCTTCATCATCAGAAAAATCACCATGCTTTATATTAGGTCTTAGATAATTTAGCCATCTCAATCTACAACTCTTCCCACATCTCTTTAGTCCTGATCCAAATAACAATTAATCCCATCAAATATAAATATATTTTTTTATTTGGAACTATTTTAGGACTGACTAATCTAGATTCACGTCAAAAGAAAAGCCCTTTGACTATAAAGTATTCCGTACCAAAGGCAACTCCGTTTTCATTATAAAAAATTGATAATTCCGACAGAATCCGTCGGAAACATTTCCCATGAACTTTCCATCGGACATGAATGTTGAAGGAAATTGGACCGGATCACCCATGTGGGTCAACCCGGATCCATGTTAAAATAATAAGTAAATATATAATTAGTTATATATTAGAAATTAAATTAAAAAAAAAAAGAAGGGACACAACGGTAGGACTCCTCCAAACCATTGCATCGATATTGTCGGATAAAAGGAGTTTCTTCACAGAACTCCAGTACTTCTTTCCTTCTCAGTCAATAGAAAATCTCTAATCCTTCTTCTCTCAAAGAGTTCCTAAAGTTCCCTGTGAAGAAGTGTTGTGAAGAATCTTCTACAAACTCGGGACAATTGTCTGTAACAGGTACGACCTTAAATTGTGACTATTTCGGTGTAGTTCATGTTTCATAAACATGTGATTGCACTTTAGACTAGTGAAACTAATTCAATGATTCTACAAACTATTTGTTTAATTTAATTCTTCAAAAGTTCGTCGGAAATTCACGTTTTTAGTGGTGTTTGGACTCATAACTAAAAAAATACACAACACACACACACAGATACAAAAAAAAAAGTTGTTAATTATTACCAGCTTTTTTAGGAAGAGCAATCCAATTTCCAGCAGTGCCATATTTGTGAATAAAATCTTTGAGTTTATCATCTTCTTCAGGAGACCATGGCCCTCTTTTCACATTTGCCTTATCACAACATGGAGCTCTCCCCATTTTGTTCTTTTTCACACACACACACACTAGTGGTAAGTGTTTTTGTGAGAGGATGTTTTGTTTTGCTATCTTTGTAGCTAGACAAATGGACAAGAGTCTCCATGGTATTGCTTATATTTATATTGATAAGATTAGTCATGACTTGTAGGGGGTTTGTGGAGGGTGCGTGGTGCGTGGGTTTAAAACAGTAAAAAAGAATGAAATTTTGAATTTTTCTGAGTCATAGTTACAAAGTCAAAAGGACGCCTATTTTTTAACTTACTTTTGCTGAACACTATTGGAAAATGCTTCGTTTTTATAATGATCTTGTATCAACAATTTATTGATTTAATTAATTTAAATTTGCGATAATGTCTGGCGACGGATAATGCGTTACTTCTAGCTTGAAATCTATCGTGGAGATTATTAGCACGTGTAATTAATGTTGAATCCTTTTATAATAAGTATCTTAACCATATCATAATTATACAATACAAAATATGATAAATATGTAACATAGTACAACACTAATTACACGTGCTAATAGAGATATTCAGCCATAATTCAATGTACGGTAGCTTCACGCCACTAACTTTTCAACCAAGCACGTACGATGACTAATTTTTACTAAAAAGTAAACATACAAAGAAGTCTAGGAAATTCAAAACCTATTATACATACGTAAAAAAATAATTTTAACTTTATATATAGAGCGTAATTTTTTTAAGAAAGGAGATTCCAATGAATTACTTACGGTACCCTAGTTCCGCCTTCCTCCTATCTAGAGTTTTTTTCTTGTTCAGGAATTGAACTAGTAGATGTAGTAATATTTTATAAATAATTCCATATACTTTTTGCTTTGTTTAAGTAGTCTCTCTTAAACTCCAAGAAATCCCAAGAGTTTCATAAGTTTAATATAAAATAAAGTTATTTGACTAATTGACGGCTCACTAGCTGGGGTCACTTAAATTTTTTTGACATGTTCCAAACAATAGGCTATTAATTACTAGGTAGACTCAATTTTTTAGAGCTTATCTTAACTGGATTTATTTACACGAGTCAATAAGTAACATTAATAGAATACTACAGCTACCTAACAAAAATTGTTATCCATATATATACACGTTAAAGACACGCATGTGGAATATCAGTCTACATGGATTCACTAAAAAGGAAATATAAAAGATTGTGTATAACAAAAAATATTTTTCGAAAATGTAAGTGTTGGTTCGGTAAAGAATGAATCTTGGGCCTAACTCAACTTCAAAAGTTTGTTTGTTGATGTTGGACCCCCAAATTATATTGTTCACGCTCCAGTTAACGAAGTCTGGGCGTGTGGGGAGTGTTAAGAGTCTCACATCGGAAATGGAATGGGAACATGCACTCTTTATATGGACTTGGACAATTCTCATCCTACAAGCTAACTTTTGGGTTGAGTTAGGCCCAAAATCCATTCTTTACATGGTATCAGAGTCAGACACATTCCAATTATCTGTTCACCAATGTTGGGCCCCAAATTATATTATCCACGCTCCAGTTAACAAGGTTGGGGCGTGCGAGGGAGTGCTAAGAGTCTCACATTGGATATGGAATTGGAACATGGACTCCTTATATAGACTTGGACAATTCTCAGCCTACAAGCTAGCTTTAGGGGTTGAGTTAGGCCCAAGATCCACCTAACTCAACTCCAAAATCTAGCTAGGCTCAAGATCCACCTAACTCAACCCGAAAAGCTAGCTTTTAGGGTGAGGATTGTCCAAGTCCATATAAGGAGTCAATGTTCCCATTCAATTTCCAATATGAGACTCTTAACACTCCCTCACACGCCCATACTTCGTTAACTGAAGTGTGGATAATATAATTTGGGGCCCAATATAGGTGAACGAAGAATTGAAATGAGTCTGACTCTGATACCATGTAAAGAATGGATCTTGGGCCTGACTCAACATGAGTCTAACTCAACATGGCCTAACTCAACCCCAAAAGCTAGCTTATAGGGTGAGGGTTGTACAAGTCCATATAAGGAGTTCATGTTCCCATTCTATATCCGTTGTGGGACTTTTAACACTCCCCTGCATGCTCAGACCTTACTGGAGCGTAGATAATATAATTTTGGGGTCCAACATCGGTGAACAAAAAATTGAAATGAGTCTTGCTCTGATACCATGTAAAGAATTGATCTTAGTCCTAACTCAACTCAAAAGCTACAAATTCTCCATTTGATTTGATTTCAAACACTGATTTGTGCAAGTTTTGTTTGAGTGAAATTTATGCTCAAAATATTCCAAAATATTCATTTTGGAAGTCAAATTATAATTCTAAAACTCCAAAAAATAATTGATCGAAGAAGAGTCAAAACAAAATACAATTTTTTGAAAGAGCTCATCAAGACTAATAAATGAGGTAGAGGTAACAATAAAATTGTTCATTTCCCTAAAATTTTCTTCTTCTTCTTTCTTTTTTTAAGGATTGACATGTCTCCCAACAAATGACCAAACATAAATGAATAGATCGTCTGCTAACCCCTTATCGATATGAGATTTTTTTAAGTGACTTATGATAATGATTATTATCATACAAATATTTACATCAGAGAAAATATTCACTTTATTGATTGACTTATCAATGCTCTCTTTGTCGAATTGTCACCCTTTTTAACACACTCAATATAATGATTTTACAAGTAGAAAAAAGGGGATTTTCATTGGATTTTGGAGGAAAAAAAGTTGTAAGAATGTACTATCCAATGAAAATCCCCTTTTTTCTACTTAGTTACATCTTAAAAGAGAAGGTTAAAATAAAGTTAACAGATGGTAAAAAAATGTTTTATTGGATTAAACAAATTACTTACAAGTTAGCAGCTTTTTATCATTAAAAATCTTGTTTTTTTAAAATTTTGGCCCATGTTTTGACTTTGATTTTTAATTCTTGATTTAAAATAGGTTTACTACATCAATAATCTCAAACTTATCAGTAAATTTAATTTAGACACTCAAACTGCGATTTGTTTTATTGAATACCTTAACACATTATAAAATGTTTTTATTAGACACCTGATTCAAAATTAGGAAAAAAATCCGGGTATTCTCAAGAGTGTATTAAATAATTAAATCCATACAAATGATTTTGCTGGTCCATGTACATTCTTACAACATTTTCCCCGCAAAATCCAACGAAAAGCCCTTTTTTTCCTACTTAGTTACATCTTAAAAGAGAAGGTTAATAAAGCAGACAGATGGTAAAAAGATGTTTTATTGGATGAAACAAACTAAAATATAGTAGCAGCTTTTTTTTTATCATTAACAGTCATGGGTTTTTTGGCCCATGTTTTGACTTGATCTTTTCTTGATTAATCATGTCATGGAAAAGATCGAGTCTTTACCAAGTGGAAAGTACTAGGTTTATTACTAAAAAAATAGAAAGAAAGTACTCCGATGTTTAGATTTATTAGATTAAATTTAAATTGACGCAAATTACAAATTTATTCTTGAAAGAAATAAAATGAATGGTCATACAGTACAAGTTTTGAGAAAATAAAATTACCTTACCATATGAAAAATGTTAAAATTCGAAATCTAGAATATATCAATATCTTAGCTTTCTTTTACTTTAGCCAAATATGTTATGTTCATTAGTCAACCATAATTAGGCTCATCAAGGATTGTGGTTGGTGGATAAAATCCTTCCACCTATAAAGTGAGGTTTTAAGTTTAAATTTCGGGTATAAAAATAATTCTAGCTAGAAGTGCTTTCATTAATAGACCTCACACGGCGCAAATAATCAAAGGGTACAATTGAGGAAATACAAAAGAAACTCATAATTGGAGACTTTTCTTTCATTTTTTTTAAAATTTTAATGCGTGGGAATAAAATATTTAGAACGCGTTTGATACGTTCCAGAAATTTCGTCGACGAATAGGTGACAAATGACGATGTCGTGATACTTATTTATACTCTCTGATGGCTTCATGCATAATTATAGTATTAAATTTTTATTTGCCAATAAGATTCAATTATATATAGCCCCAAAGTTTAACCAATAGGCTTATAGGAGTAAACTGATGATGAAGGGTAATTGGTCAAACACAAAAATATTATTCCGATGGTGTCATACATTCAATAAGAGGACATTAATTCCATATATAGAAGAAATATCATTTTTTAAAACATTGTTAACACAAAACTTGAATCCTACGTTGGGATGGACATTCATTAATCCGTAATCACTTTCATATAAACAAAATAAGTCCCTACATTTACCAAGTTTTCTTGTCACAAGTAAAGGCACTAGCGGTTTGATTTTGTGGTCCTTTATAAATTTATTTTTAATTTTATTTTTTACACATGAGAGATCTGAAAATAACACACAAGAAATTTAAAATTAAAGGTAATTTTCTTCTATTTGAATTTGTAACTGAGCGTAGGAGACCATTTCCTCAAGCAGGGATCAAGTAACGTCAACCGAATTATATTTGCAACATGATTATCAGATGTACAATGAAAGGTAGTCGAACGCTTCTCATGCATATCGACAAATTACACAACCTTTGAAAATGGGTGGTGTTGAACTTTTTTACCCTCGATTGTCCTATAGGCAAACCTTCAAGATCAAAAGTCAAAATTTGTTAAATAATAAGTTGCCCATGGGACAAATGGGATAAAAAGTTCAAGACCGGCCACCTCCATGACCATTATTGTAAATCACCCAAGGCATACCAAATAACTTCGGAATCTTTAAACACAAATAGTCTGTTGTGATAGAATATTACAATAATATTCTCGTATCGTTGTATATCTTTTATATTAGGTAAATTTATATTTCGATTGTAATTAGGAAGTTAGTTACCTAGTTTGTAGCCATGTAAATAATTATGTAACACTATATATATTGTACACAGTAATCAATGAAAGGCAGTGATCATATTCCTTTATGGTATCAGAAGTCAAACCCTAAAAATTTCCTCCCCTAGCCGTTCCCCACCTCTCGGCCGCCCTACCATCCGACGTCCTCCCTCTCCATTTTCTTCTACTTCTCGGCAAACCTCCTCCCCTCTTCTTCCCTAATTTTCAATTGCTGAACAACCTAAATTACATCATGTTCTTGCAGTCAAAAACATCAAGAATTGCATTCCCATAACTTTTGAGATGGAAAAAGTTCAGTATTCCTCTTGGCCGGAATTGTTTAAGATCTATTGTCCTATATACAAAGGCATCGATCACATCATCTCTCTAAAATCAAAGCCATTGTCGAACCCCTAGAGAAACATGATGACGAACTTTGATCACGTTTAGATGCGATTGTTCTACAATGGATCTCCGGCACAATCTCGAACGATCTATTACATACAATCATTGAAACCGACGCTACTACACAACAAACTTGGGAGCGATTGGAAAGCATCTTTCACGATAACAAGACACAACGTGCCTTGTATTTGGAAAATCAATTCAAGGACATTCAGCATGATTATTTTTTAATGCGTCAACCTATTGTCAAGAACTTAAAATGATTGCCGATCAACTCTCCAACGTCGGTGCACCGACATCACCAATGATGCAACTCATTGCAGGTTCGAATGAAACATATTACGGCGTCGCTACCATCCTCCAACAAAGTACGTCATTACCTCCATTCTATGAGGCCCATTCAAGACTCATCCTTGAAGAAACTCGAAAAATCAAATGGGTCGCGGCCAATTCAAGCACCACTGACACTGCCCTCATGACCACCGATGGAACACCTGTCGACCCAACGGGCTCAGTCTCTGCCCCGTACCACTAGCAAGCCAATGATAAAAAAAATCATGGTTCACAATCTCGAAATAACAACAAAGGGTGAAATTTCGGTCGAAGCCGCGGTGGGCGAGCTGGCAACAGTAGCAGCGACGGCAGGGGCCAGCCTCCCCCGGCCGACAACTCCCCACAGCAGTAGCAGCAGCCTCCGTCGTGGGCTGCCCACCCACTATTGGTTGCATGGCCCCAACCGGCTTGGGCTACTCCACCGTACCCCTACCCGACATCCTCCTGGGCCCAACAGCCCCAGCCCGGCATCCTCAGTACACGTCTACAACATGCATATAATACATAGGTCTCTTCTTCTTCAACCTATGCACCGACAGATATTGAGGCGGCTATGAACACGATGTCTCTCAACGTTCCAGATGGCAGTTGGTACATAGATACTAGCGCCACATCTCATATGACAACATCCCAAGGTACTCTCTCATCTTTTTTTAATATGAGCAATTTAAATCGTAATATTATTATTGGTAGTGGACAAGGCATTTCCATTCAAGGTTATGGACAATTATCCCTCTCCTTACCACATCCACCGTTAGTTTTAAACAATGTCCTCCATGCTCCGAAACTTATCAAAAATCTAATCTCTGTGCGTTATTTCACAACCGACAATAATGTTTCCCTTGAATTTGATCCTTTTGGTTTTTCTGTGAAGGACCTTATGACAGGGATGTGAATACTGAGATGTGACAGCACCAGTGACCTTTATCCTATCACCACTACCGTCGGCCATCCAGTCTCATATCCATCAATCTTTGTAGCTCTTTTGTCTCTTTTATGACATAATAGATTAGGACATTAGGAAGATTCTATTTTACGCTCCCTTAGCAAAAATAAATTTATTGATTGCAAACGTGTCTCTAACACTCCTGTTTGTGAATCTTGAGTTTTTGAGAAACATGTTAAATTGCAATTTTATTCTTCATCCACATATACTTTAATGCCATTTTATATCATACACAATGATTTATGGACTTCTCATATTTTAAGCATGTCTGGGCATAGATATTATGTATTGTTTTTAGATAATTAATCCAATTTTCAATGGACTTTTCTCATTGGTAATAATTCCTAAGTCTATTCTATTTTTTCTTCCTTTAGTGCTTTGATAAAGACATAATTTGAAAAGAATATCAAATGTTTTCAATGTGACAATGGAAGGAAATTCGATAATCAACAATTCAAATTGTTCTGCGCCAAACACGGTCTTATTTTTCATTTTTCCTGTCTACACTCCTCTTCACAAAATGGAAAAGCCAAACAAAAAATTAGAACCATAAACAACTTAATTCGTGCCCTCTTTTCCCACGCCTCTATACCCCTATTTTTGACATTACGCTCTCTCAATGGCAACCTATCTCTTGAACATTCTCCCAAACAAGTCTCTCAAACACAAATCTCTCACTCATGTTCTCTATCTTCGGGATCCTTTCTATAAGCATTTTCGAACTTTCGGATGTCTATGATACCCCCTCTATCCTTCCACTCAAATCAACAAGATGCAGCATCGGTCATCTATGTGTGTCTTTCTTGGTTACCCCCAATCATCGAGGTTACAACTGTTATGACTTGTCAAGTCTAAGAATAATCGTTTCTAGGCATATCATATTAAATAAGTCCCAATTTTCCTTTGCCAAAATCAATTCTCCATCTCTAAATTCCTATGACTTCTTAAATGATGGCCTAAATCCCTTTCTAATTCATCACTTGCAAAATTAGTCGTTACCATCACCGACAACCGACCAAATCACCGTCATCCCGATTGGGCAGCCCACCTAGCCCCGCAATGGGAGCCTTAAAACAACCCTTCTCGGCCTTCTGATTTGGTTGTTGCCTCTTAGTCATCCCCCTCCTCCCGACACCATTGCCTCATCTCGACCCCACCTCCTCACTCCTGGTCCTATTTTCGATCATGCTGCCACATCTCAGGCCCCCTTTCCGATCCTGTCCAACCCCACGCAGCACCCCGACGGACAATGGAAACCTGTGGTATGCACGATATTTCAAAACCCAAATGACTATTTAACTTGTCCAATTCGGTTGACCCTTCACCTCTTCCTCGCAACCCGAAAAATGCCTTATTAGATCTTAATTAAAATAATATAATAATTGACGAATATAATGCTCTTATTGAAAATAAGACATGGGATCTAGTACCTCGTCCTCATGATGCTAATATTATTCATTCTATATGGATTTTGTAACATAGAAAGAAATCTGATGGTTCTCTTGAGAGGCACAAGGTTCGTTTTGTAGGTGATGGCATGTCTCAACACGTGGGAGTGGATTGTGATGAAATATTTAGCCCGGTGGTGAAATCGATGACTATTCGGATCGTTCTTAGTATTGCTTTGTCTAAATCTTGCCCTATTCATCAGCTTGACGTCAAAAATGCTTTCTTGCATAAGGACATTCATGAAACTGTGTATATGCATCAGCCTATAGGATTCAGGGATCCGGTTCATCCAGATTATGTGTGTCATTTGAAGTAATCACTTTATGGACTAAAACAGGCTCTTCGTGCATGGTACCAACGATTTGCTGATTTTGTATCCTCTATTAGTTTTTCACATAGCAAATCTGATCATTTATCGTTCATCTATAGCAAGGGTAATGACATGGCATACGTCTTATTATATGTTGATGATATCATCCTCACTACATCTTCTGATGCACTTCGTCGATCCATCATGTCACTCTTTGCCTCTGAGTTTGCTATGAAGGATTTGGGGCCCCTAAGCTATTTTTTAGGCATTGCTGTTACGAGACATGCATGTGGCTTATTTCTTTGTCAAAAGAAGTACGTCGAAGATATCCTTGACCGAGCAGGCATGACATCTTGTAAATCGGCTCACACACCGGTGGACACTAATTCCAAACTCAGGCCTCTTCGGGTTCTCTGTATACCGATCCGACTCACTATCGCAATTTAGCAGGAGCATTACCGTATCTCACTTTCACGAGACCTGATATATTCTATATCGTGCAATAAATATGCTTACATAAGCACAGCCTGACGGATGAGCATATGAATGCACTCAAACGTATTTTGCGCTATGTATAAGGTCCTCTTCACTTCGGCCTACACCTATACAAATCCGCCCTTTCTGGTCTCACCTCTTATTCTGACGCTGACTACGGTGGTTGTCCGGACACTTATCGATCCACGTCAGGTTACTGTGTCTTCCTCAGAGATAACTTACTTTCTTGGTCTTATAAAAGACAACCTAATCTATCTCGATCTAATACCGAAGCCGAGTATAGATGAGTAGCGAATGTTGTTTTTGAGTCTTGTTGGATACGCAACCTTCTGCTAGAACCTCACTGCCCAATCTGCAAGGCTACATTAGTCTAATGTGATAATGTCAGTGTGATTTATCTCTCCGGAAATCCCGTTCAACAATCAGCGCACTAAACACATTGAAATGAATATTCACTCTGTACGTGAAAAATGGCTCGTGGACAAGTTCGTGTCCTTCATATTCCTTCCCGGTATCAGATTGCTGGTATATTTACTAAAGGACTTATGCGCATACTCTTTGATGATTTTCGAGCTAGTCTCAGCGTACGAGAACCTTCCGCTTAGACTGCGGAGGTGTGATAGAATATTATAAAAATATTCCTGTATCATTGTATATCTTTTATATTAGGTAAATTTATATTCCGATTGTAATTAGGAAGATTAGTTACCAAGTTTATAGCCATGTAAATAATTATATAACACTATATATATTGTACACAATAATCAATGAAAGGCATAAAACATATTCTTTTAGGTCGGATTCACTATTTATTTTTCTGACCTATATACACAAGTTATATAATGATTATATACGGTTACAAATATATTATACATGAATTATATAATGAGAGACTATTTAAGTTAATTCTTCTTTACCACGCATAATGCTTTGTTTACTAAATAGATCGTGCCCTTTTCTTAAGGATATAATTTGTAGCACATTTTCATACTGGGTTAAGCCCGTTATTATACGATTGGCTTTCCCCTTAGAGTCAAATTCAATTAGTATCATTTATTTATTCCTTATTAAGTCTTTTACTCGCTTTCTTGCGCATTTCCTTACGATTGTAATAACATCTAAAAGTAACCAATATTAGTCTTAAGTTTCATGGAGTTCCCTATTTGATCGCTGCCATTTATATCCAGTTTTAAAAAGTTATTTAATCTATAAAGTATCAGATAAAAACTAGTAAACATCAGACGAAAATAGGTTGTCTTCTCCTCTTCATTCAGATATCATATGTCTGAAATTGGTTCGAAAGAGGCACTTCCGACATAGACATCGTATGTCAAAAGTTAATTTAGAAGCGGCTAAACTTGGAATTTACATACACTGTTGTGCACTTGCCCCGTTTATTTTTCATACAAAACTTTTATTCCTGGCACGTTTAACCAGAACGCTTCTTTCAGTATATGCCTATGAATACATAGAGGAGAAATAATATAGCAATAAACATTTGAGATTTTAGTACCAATTGGACTATGACACTTTAATTTACTCAAATAAATAAATATATAAATCATATTTTACAATAAAAGGCACCTCTAGAAAGAGTCTGGATATTTATCAATTGAATTATTTTATATCTCAAAACTTTTTGATATCCGAATCAACATCTATACCAATAATAGTTGTAGTGGTATGATAAGTATTCATTTATCCTTAATTAGATGTTCAAATTCGAACCTTAGATATAAAATCATTTTTGTTAGAGAATATTTTACATTACAATATGAAAATACTTAGTGCGAATTCAGATTTAATCGAACTCAATACTAACATCAGACACTGAATGAAGAAAAAAAATAATCAAACAACGTCTGGTATAACCTTTGCTAGAAGTATATTCAAATAAGCAACCTTTAGTTAGGCAAAGACCATCGATTAGTCAGTTAAGTTGCATGTATTTGGACCCCCTCCTCCCTAGTGTGGGATCCCCTTCCCTCCTCCCGTGGAAATAACATCTTGTAGAAATGAAAGATAAGGTTGCGAACAATAGACCTTTGTGGTCCGGTCCTTCCCCAGACCTCGCACATAGCAGGAGCTTAGTGCATCGGGTTGTCCTTTTTTTTAATCAAGTGTATGGGGTGGCAAATAGAAAGTTAAGCTGAGTTGGAACGAGTTAAATTAAAGAAGCTGAATCAATAATAAATTATAATTATTGTTCAATACTATCCAAAAGTTAGTTGGATTGCGCAAAAATGAGCAAAATAATCGTTCATCATTCAATTCGCCTAACTTTTACTAAATTTAATTTATATATTTATTTTCTTATAACTTGTTTAATTTCTAAACAAAACTTAAGAAAACTTTTTTTTCTTCTTTATTATAGTGGACGAATAGGGAACTATATAAGATGGCGAGGAAGGAGGCAAAGCTTGCTGTTACGGCGGAACAAATGGCGGCTTTTGAACGCATGCATGTGGAATTAGAGGAGAAAGGTGGTGATAGAAAGTTGTACAGACTAGTCAAGGCGAGGGAGAAGAGGGTTCGTGACTTGGATCAAGTGAGGTGTATCAAGGACGACAAAGTACCTGTGGAGGACGCGCATATTAGGCGGAGGTGGCAGTCTTACTTTCATAAACTCTTAAACGAAGAAGGAGATAGAGACATTGTGCTTGAAGTCCTGGAGCAATCTGGTAGGTACTGGAATTTTGGCTATTGTAGAAGGATTACAGTAGAGGAGATTAAGGGTGCTATTAGCAGGATGCACATGGGACGAGCGATCAGGCCTGATGAGATAGAGTACAATGAGGTGGAGTACAATGATCCCTTTGTACAAGAACAAAGGTGATATCAAGATTTGTAACAACTATATGGGTATCAAGCTGCTAAGCCACACTATGAAAGTGTGGGAAAAGGTCGTGGAGATGAGGGTGAGAAGAGGCGTATCTATTTCCGAGAACCAGTTTGAATTCATGCTGGGGCGTTCGACCACAGAAGTCATTCATCTTTTTAGGAGGTTGGTGGAGCAGTATAGGGAGAGGAAGAGAGACTTACATATGGTTTTCATCGACCTCGAGAAGGCATATGACAAAGTCCCTAGGAGGTTCTATGGAGATGTTTGGAGGTTAGAAGTGTACCTGTGGCGTACACTAGGGCAACAAATGATATGTATGATGAAGCCAAGACTAGGGTACGAATAGTAGAAGGAGACTCGGAGAACTTTGCAGTGATGATGGGACTGCACTAGGGATCAACTCTTACCCCATTTCTATTTACCTTGGTAATGGATGGACTGACGCGATAAATCTAAAGAGAGGTGCCATGGTGTATTTTATTCGTAGATGACATAGTCCTGATTGATGAGACTCTAAGTGGAGTGAATGCTAAGTTGGGGGTTTGGAGAGAGACTCTGGAATCTAAAGGATTCAGGCTTAGTAGGACCAAGACAGAATACTTGGAGTGCAAGTTCAGTAATGGGAGCGACCCTGAGACAAGCATGGAGGTGAGGCTTGGTACTTAGGTTATTCCAAATAAAGAAAGCTTCAAGTACCTTGGGTCTATTATCCAAAGGGAATGTAGAGATTGATAACTATGTCACGCATCGTAATGAGGCAGGGTGGATGAAATGAAGGCTCACATCTGGAGTCTTGTGCGATAAAAAGGTGCCACAAAAACTTAAAGGCAAGTTTTATAGGACGGTGGTTAGACCGACTATGTTGTATGCGGTGGAGTGTTGGCCAGTCAAGACTGCGCACATCCAAAAGTTTAAAGTTGCAGAGATGAGGATACTGAGATAGATGTGCAGGCATACAAAGAGGGATATGATTAAAATGATGATATTAGGGACAGAGTGGGAGTGGCCTCGGTGGAAGATAAGATGCGGGAAGCGAGGTTGAGATGGTTTGGGCATGTGCATAGGAGAGACACAAATGCCCAGTGCGGAGGTGTGAGAGGTTGCTATGGACTGGTTCATGAGAGGTAGAGGTAGGCCAAAGAAGTATTGGGGAGAGGTGATTAGACGGGATATGTAGCAGGTGCAACTTACTGAGGACATGACCTTAGATATGGGGTTGTGGTGGACACGGATTAGGGTAGAAGGGTAGTAGGTAGTCGAGCGTAGTTCTACTCGCGCTTGCAAACTGGTAGTGGTAGTGTTTTTATTGTAGGCCTGCTTAGTCTATCATACAAATAGGCATAATATTGCTTTATAGTCACTTGTAGTTGGTTTTCTGCTGATATGTGTCCTTTAGTATACATTGTTTAGCTTATTTACCTGGGCTAGTTAATACATACTGTTTTGGAATGCGCTATCATGACTTATTCGCTTTTGATACCAGCAATTTTCATATTGCTTTATAAGTTTCCTAATTGTTGCTTTTGCTTGCTTTACTCTTGCTTTGGTTTTACTTTCTTTGGGCTTATGCTCTATATTGATCCGAGAGTCTCTCGGAAATAACCGCTCTATCTACCAGATAGAGGTAAGATCTGCGTACACTCTACCCTCCTCAGACCCCCCACGTTGTGGGATTTCACTAGGTATGTTGTTTTGTATTATAGTCATATATAACATATCATCATCAAAAATGTTATTTAAATATTTTGACAAAGTTTTTCAGGAGTCAATTTGCGCTATATACTTAGCTCAAATCAATCTAACTTGCAGACCTGAATTTAAACGGTCAAGTGAACTGTGTTAATAAATGAGTCATTCATTAACCCACTCAAACTTGGGTTGGGAGGGTCATATTTTTATTGACTACTTTTACCACCCCTAAGTGCAAGTTTCTTTTTCTTTTTGGTTTTCCATTGACGTTCAATATCATTATTAAGGCTCGATTAAATTTAAATTTGTGCCGGAAAATTCCATATTAGGGGGTAAAGCACTTCTCTAACAAATGTGACTCCAGGGCTCAAATAGAAATATCTAATTAAGAATGAAAAGATACTTATCACTTCACTGACATCTTTATAGGTCTAAGTGCATGTTAATAAAAAGTAAACTCGGTAGACACGATTAACAATTGACAAAGTTAAAGTCAAGAACCTAAATTAGAAAATTCTTTCACATTATTAGCTATTACATTAACGTACCTGGAATACACAGAGAATATGACATAACTTTGATTATAGAAATGGAGTAAGATCCTAATTCAACATGTACACCTAATTAAACAAATTAGTATAAGTCTCTTAATGCAACTTATGATGATTAGAAAATATGGCGAAGTTGGCTGATTTTGCATTAGCTAATACACATGACGTGCATTTTTCTTATAAAAGATCCTGCCCTAATCATTCTTAAGCCCTAACAGCCTTGATTTGTCTGTACAAGTGTAGCACACCTATTAAGCTTGCCAGTAGTTCCTGCCCAATGATGAAAAATTAGACATATTTTAATTAATTTACTCCCACCAATCGGGAATTATTATAATTTTCAGGGTTTCAAATTTTTTCCTTTTTCTTCTTCTTTTCTAAAACCGTGATTATGCTGAAGAATATTCTACATTATAAATTAGTTTTTCTTAAATGATTCAAATTACGTAGAGGGTGAAGAAAGTTTCAAAGTCATCCTACAGGCTATAGCTAAGTGTTATGTTTGTGAGACTGATGTAAGAATCATGTCCTATGATCGACGACAAGGGTTATAGGGGACTGATAGTTTTTTAGTGGTCCGTTTTCGACTAGAAAACCAACTTGGAGGACATTCGATTTCGATTGGATTTAGATTCTTTCACGGTCTATATATATATGGCTTTCCTTCATAAATATATATCCTTGTGAAGAAAATTCATTGAGAGATAAGAGTTGGTGAGGTCGTGATTTTCTTCCCCTTGAGAATTTCCACATTAAAATTGTTTGTTTTTTTCCGTTATCATTGCTTAATTATTGTTAATTCATAACAACTTGTAAAATTGTTTTCTTCTGTAACTATGGAATCTATGAACTTTTTAAAGTCCTATTGTTTAATAGCGTAGTTAAATTGTTTAATTTACATACATCAACGGATTAAATAATTTTTTATATTGTTGTGTTCTCTGAAAGATATTTACAGTTAATTTTTGTAAAATTTAAAATTTGTAATCTTAAAAATAAAACAATTTACTAGCTATAACAAATAAAAGTGACATGCTAGTGCAAAACTTCTTTATACTACCGGAGATATTAACTAACGTCAAAGTTAAAGGCATACAAATCTAGCTAATAATATATGGATTTACGTGAATTCAATAGCTTTAATTTTATTCATGTCTTGTATGTGTACAATGGCAGAATCGGTATTTTCACTAAGGGGGTTCAAAATATGAAAAACTAAGCACACGAAGAAGCCAAAGGAGTTCAATGTCTAATATATATACATAAAACATAATTTCAACCATGTAAAAACAATGTAATTTTCCGCCGAAGGGGGTTCGGATCCTCCCTTCGCCCATGTATGTGTATTAAAAAATTCACTAAATATTCATATATATTTGATTGTGAATTCTGTTATTATATTATAGTGTACTATTTGTTAAGAGTCCCACATCGGATATGGAATGAGAACATGAACTCTTTATATGGACTTGGGCAATCCTCACCCTACAAGCTAGCTTTTGGGGTTTAGTTAGGTCCAAGATCCATTCTTTACATGGTAACAGAGTCAGACTCATTTCAATTCTTTGTTCGTCGATGTTGGGCCCTCAAATTATATTATCCATGCTCCAGTTAACAAGGTATGGGCATGCAGAGGAGTGTTAAGAGTCCTACATCGGATATGGAATGGGAACATGAACTCCTTATATGGACTGGACAATCCTCACCCTACAAGCTAGTTTTTGAGGTTGAGTTAGGTCCAAGATCCATTCTTTACACTATTAACCTAAGGTTATTGTAGAAACTCATAAACTTTAAATCATGAATCTGTTTAAAAAATATATGACATTAAATGCATATATAACTAAGATATGTAGCATGGCTAACTTTATTATGCTTGTATTCTTATTTCCATGTCTTGGTTGGTACATACAACAAAACAGAAACAATAACATACTCACTGAAATTTCATAAAGTACGATCTAGGAGGGTAGAGTAGAGTGTATGCAGACTTACCCCTATTTTGGAGGTATAGAAGTTGTTTTCGAGAGACCCTCGGCACAGTAACAAGCAATCCAAAATATCATGAACCTACAACAAAAAATATCCTTTTATTTATTTCTGTTCATATAACCTGTTAATTCCATCTCAAATGATTGTTTTGCGTGAATCCTTTTTCGTTTGAATAGGCCACTTTATTTCATAATTTTGCAATAATTGGTTCACTTTAAGTGTCACATTCATTGTTGAAATTTAACCTAAAATGTACAAGCTTTTTCAACCTTCCATAAAGACGGTTGGAAATTCAACTATATGGGATTGAGTTTTTTTCATCTTTATTGACTTAAATACATGGGCCCCGCATGCCGGAAACATAATTTCTTCGCACATGCCTAATATACTAAATGAGTAGATGATATTAGTGTCAAGTATCGTCAAATTTCGTTGAGGAGTGAAAGAGATAATGATGCACAAAATAAGGTGTTTGAGACACAAATAGATGGATTGGTTTGACCAAATAATAGAACTCCTATGTCGGTTGAATATGGAAGGATTGAAAACTATATTAACTATAGTTTTGAGTAAGGGTTTGGGCCCAAAGGGGTGCCCTAAGTTTTAAGAAGGGGGAGGACCTAGGTGAGCTTGGGTTCGGGGCTAAGGTCCACGCGCGTCGCCGCCGCCCGGGTCAGGTTGGGTCACGGGTCAAGGGATTTCTTTCGGAATTCTCTTTTTGTCCCTGAAATATTTTTTATTTACACTTTGGTCCCTGAATATTTCTGAAACATTGCAACGACTCTATCTTCTCCAAACGGCGCCAGTTAACGGATCTGACTTCAACAGTCAAAATCTGCCATCTTCTTCATATATAAATTGAACATTACTGTTCAGTTCAAACAGAAGAAAAGAAAAAAGACAAGAAAATTCTCTCCTCTCTTGGCAATCTGTTCATTATTCTTTTTCTTCGCCGGAATCAACATTACTAGCTTTGTATTGTCGGTTGTTGTTGTTTTATCTTGAGAGACTATTGTTCAAAACTGTAAAAGCATCTATACGGGTGCAATTTTGTCTTAAAGAAAGAGAGTCATCTCTCGGCTCATATTTTCCTTCTTGGTTAACCTTTCTGATACACTTTTACCTATAGTTTAAGACAAAATATATTTCTAAGTGTTCAAAAGATATCTTCTTCAACCATTGCCAATGGTTCTGCTCCTGCCAGTTTCCAAAGTGAAAGCCTAGAAAAGTTTCTGGGTACCAATTTCAAGAGATGACAGCAAAAGATGTTGTTCTATCTTACTACGTTGAACCTATCACGCTTTCTGACAGAAGATCATCCTTCTGGTGGAGATGAAATAGACACTCATTCTAACACAACGACTAAAGTGGGCGAAGATATCTGGGTCACAAATGCCTTGAAGTTAACACTGGATGCCTGGAATCATAGTGATTTCATGTGCAAAAATTGTATTCTGAACAGTCTGTCGGATACACTCTATACTGTGTATTGCACCGTGAAGACGACAAAGAAGTTTTGGGAAAAACTAGAGAAAAAGTAAAGCGCACAGGATGTGGGTACTAAGAAATTCATCGTTGGAAATTTTTTGAAATTTCAAATGGTGGATGGTAAATCAGTGATGTCCCAAATCCAGGAGTTTCAAATGATTCTTCACCATCTGTATTTGGAAGGAATGAAGCCAAATGAGCAGTTTCTGGTTGCATCTTTGATTGAGAAATTGCCTCCCTCATAGAACGGGTTCATGAGTTATCTCAAACTAAAGACAAAAGAAATGGGGTTTGAAGACCTTATCATCAAACTGCAAATACATGAGGACAATGAAAGGGGTATATCTAAGGGAAAGCAGCCAATAGAGGCAAAAGCGAATCTGATTGATTCGAAGGGAAACGCTAACAAAAAGTGCAAGTTCCAGGGAGACAGCAAAAGCCAACCGATGGAGAGGTTCAAAGAAAACTGCCATCACTGTGGAAAGTCTGGTCATGTGATCAAAGAGTGCCGCAAACTGAAGTGAGAGCGGAAGGAAAAGGCCAAGAACAAAGGCAAGGCCAAGGCTAATGTTGTACAAGACGAGGGTGGTCCTTCGAACCTTGACGACATAATTATGGATTTCTCGGTTGTAGTGCTAGAGGCAAATCTGGTGAAGAATCCAAGGCAATGGTGGACAAGTCCAGCAGGCTCATTACCCAACTCAGTGGGCCAACCCACTACCTTGGCCTGCTTTCGGAAATTGGGCTTCGCCCCACTGCCCGTACCCGACCATCTCAGCTCAAAACACGGGCCAATGGCAACAACCTAGCATTCTGGGCCCACCTTCAAGCCCACGTCCGACTGTCCAACCACATCAGGCCCACTTCTCAAAGGCCCAACAATAACAACAACTATACGGACTACTTACCCCTACCGAACTAGGCCAGGCTTCAGCACCATGAATTTACAACAGTCTGACGATGCATGGTATATGGATACGGGTGGCACATCCCATCTCACTCGTAACTCTGGTAATCTTTCTCAACTGTTTAATTTGAATAATCCTTAATTTATATTGGTCGGTAATGGAAATCGCATTCCAATTCAAGGTTATGACACCACTCAAACACCACCACCTCACCCTTATTTTTCCTTAAAAATGTCCTATATGCTCCTAATATTATTAAAAACTTGATCTCTGTTAGGAAATTTGCTAGTGACAATTACGTATCTATTGAGTTTGACCCTTTTGATTTTTCTGTGAATGACCTACGTACGGGGATAACTCTTACGAGATGCAATAGTGTGAGGGACCTCTATCCTTTATCATCCACTTCCGCTGCAAGTGTCACTCAACAAACATCTCTAGGCACAATCTCTCCATCAACTTGGCACGTTAGACTTGGGCACCCAGGAGCACCAGTTTTTAATTTTCTTAGAAGTCAGAATTTCATTTAATGTAAAAACATGAATTTTACCCCCACTTAGAAGTCAGAATTTCTCCCATTACTAGCAAACTAGGTCACAATTATTATTTAGTATTTTTTTATGATTTCTCTCACTTTCTTTGGGTGTATCCTCTAAAATATAAGTCACAAGTCTACACAATTTTTTTTAAAATTCCAAACATATGTTAAAATCCAATTTGAAAAGACCAACAAGATATTTCAATATGATAACGGCCGAGAGTTTGACAACCTTCTCTGTCATAAATTTTGTGCGGACCACAACATGGTGTTTCAATTTTCTTGTCCCTATACCTGACCTCAAAATGGTAAATCCAAAAGAATCATACTCACCGTCAACAATAAGATCTGCACTATGCTCTTCCATGCTTCTATCCCCCATTCGTTTTGGGTATACGTCTTACACATGACGGCATATCTCCTTAATATATTACCAATACGAACTCTTCAAAATAAAACTTCAACCGAAGTTCTCTTCCATCAGTTACCCTCTTATGATCACCTTCGAATTTTTGGTTGTCTATGCTACTCGAATCTCACCTCCATGGTCCCTCACAAATTAGCACCTAGAACTAACCCTTCCATTTTCTTAGGTTTCCCGTCAAACCATAAGGGGTACTTATGCTATAATTTTTACACAAATAAAATCCTAGTCTCTCGCCATCTCATATTCGAGGAGAACATTTTCCCATTTGCAAACGTCCAAAAGTTTCAGGTCACTGATTACGTCACTGCCCGAACCCCCGTCATCTACCCCCCATCCCGTTAGGGCTGGCAATGGATCGGAGGTGGATCGGGTGGAGTTCAATCCGCCTCCACCCGCCAACCATCCATCCACCACCCGACCTATCCATCACCCTATTTTTTCTTCATCCACATCCGATCCACCCATCATCTACGGGTGAATCGGGTGGATCGGGTGCTTCGCGGATGAAAATTATAGCACAATCAGTTTGGTACTTTTGGTTTATATTTCAGTTTTCATACTATCTTGCGTTTCATACTATCTTGCTTTACCATTATAATTTGATCTTGATACCGTTATAATATTCCTCAACCTATTATATTGCTAACAATTATAGTCATATATAGAGTGATGTTCAACATAGTAAATGTCAATTATGTCTAACGTAGTACAAAAATAACATTTTTGATACTAGGAATCATCGTTATTGTCATGTTGAAATTGAAAAAGAATTTCCATTCACTTTAGAAAAATAAAGACAACTATTGGAAATAAAACCAAGTACTAGTAACGACATGAGTCAGGGTATGTTATCACTGAACTACACAAAAATGACTAATTTATAAATGGGTGGATGGATGGTTCAGGTGGTGGATCGGGTGGTGGGATATATGTCCACCCGAATCCGACTTGATCCGTCACCTGATTAAAATTCGTGTTTTGTCGGTTTTTTGTCTATATAATCGGGTCGGGTGGATCGGATATCCATCGGGTTATAGTGAAATTGCCAGCCCTACATCCGGTCAACCACAATCCAACCCACTACTCTCATCTCGGCCTCATCGTTCCCATCGTCGTGTTCACTCCCCACCTCCTGCCATTGTTCCCGTGACAGAAAATATCATCTCCCAAACCACCTCACTGCCTATAACCACCCCACTGCCCGTGACCCAAACAATCCCGCTTTTGACCCACCATATGGAAACCTGTGCCCAGCACGAAATTTCTCCTCTTTAACCTAACCACTCAGACCATCTCACCTATACCTAAAAACCCAAAGTTAGCTAAGCTTGAATTGGAATGCAGCCATGCGTAAAGAATTTGATGCGCTCACTACACAGCGCACTTGGGATCTTGTCCCGAGACCAACTGGGGTGAATGTGATTCATTTCATGTGGCTATATCATCACAAATTCAGAGAAATTGATGAGCTTGAACGCCATAAGGAGAGACTTGTGGCAAATGGCACGGGGCAACAAGAGGGAGTTGATTGTAGTGAAACATTCAGTCCAGTGGTTAAATCAGCCACCATTCGCACTGTTTTGAGCATAGCTATGGGAAAGAACTGGCCGATTCATCAACTTGATGTGAAAAATATGTTCTTACATGTTGATTTGAAAGAAACCGTATATATGCATCAACCGCCTGACTTTGTGCATCCGGGGGCTCATCGGTATGTCTGTCGTCTTCGAAAGTCACTATATGGCTTGAAACAAGCCCTCGGGGCTTGGTATGAGTGCTTTTCCACTTACATCATGCAAATCGGGTTTGTGTGAGGCAAAAGTGATAATTCCCTTTTGATTTTTCATCGAGGTAATGACACTTCATACCTTTTGCTCTATGTGGATGATATTGTTCTGACTGCCTCATCTGATGTGTTGAAAAATGAGATCTTTACCCTACTCAAATTCGAATTTGTTATGACAGACTTGGGTAAGTTGAGTTATTTTTTAGGAATTTCAGTGACCAAATCTAAAATACAATGTTCTTGTGTCAGCATAAGTATGCCGAAGAAATTATTTACAGGGCTAAAATTGCAAACTGCAAGATCATGCCTACTCCAGTCGACTCAAAGTCGAAACTCAGTGCTGATGACGGGGATCCGGTGTTCGATCCTTCTCTTTATAGGAGTCTTTCTGGTGCACTTCAGTATGTTACCTTCACTAGGCCTGATATTGCATATGCCGATCAGCAGATGTGTTTGTTCATGCATGCTCCCAGAGAGTCTCACGTTACCTCTCTTAAACGTATCATTCGGTACGTTAAGAGTACTCTTGACTACGGATTACATCTTTATCCATATGCACCTTCCAAATTGATATTGTATACGGACGCCGATTGGGGCGGCTATCCGGACACACATCGATCTACTTCTGGCTACTGTGTATTTTTGGGTGATAACCTCATCTCGTGGTCTGCCAAACGGCAAGCCACCCTTTTCCGTTCGAGTACAAAAGCAGAATATAGAGGCATTGCGAACGTTGTTGCTAAGATCTGCTGCCTCAGAAACCTTCTTCTAGAGCTTCATTGTCCCTTACGTAAGGCATCTCTTGTCTACTGAGATAACATATATGTTGTTTACTTGTCTCATAACCCGGTACAGTATCAACGAACCAAATATATTGAGATAGATATTCATTTTGTTCGTGGGAAGGTTGTCATGGGCCATGTTCGGGTGTTACATGTTCCTTCTTCCTATCAATACGCAGATATATTCACTAAGGAACTTCCTCGGCAGTTGTTCCTTGACTTCAAATCCAGTCTGAGCGTCCGGCCTCCTCCCGCTCCGACTGAGGGGGTGTGATAGATAATACGTAAATATTCTTCATATATTTTGTAATTATTATTTTAGTGTAATTATATAAAATAGATATTCTCATTCAATTAGGATTACAATTGTAAACACATATATATATTATATTAATGAAAAAACTCCAATTAAATAGAATTATACTATTCTACCGTATATAACAGAGATACTTTAGCCTAGCTAACTTTTATGCTTGAGTTCTTATTTCCATGTCTTGGTCGATCCCTACAAGGAAAATGTTCTTTTCTTATTGTTCATGCATCTTGTATTCAATCTCAAATGATTAATGTTTTGCTTTAACTCTTTCTCCACTGACCTGTCCATTTTAAATTATATAATCTTACAATCATTTGGTTCACTACTTTAATTAAGTGTCTCGTTCATTTTAAAAACAACATCAATTTATTTATGTAGTAGCGTTTTCCACACTCCATCCCGACTTTGTGATATTTCTCCATCTTAACCTAACACCTCCTAGAATGAATGTGCGTTAATTTGTTCATGAGCACAAGATTAATGGAGTTCAGATTTAGTCGTGTGAACTATAAAAGTTAAAAAGGAACGAAAAATTATCTATATTTAGATTATTATAATGCCCGTGATGGGGGGCGTGCGGACCGATAACGACATGTCAAAGAAAAGGATTGAAAATTGTTGAAGAAGGAGTGCACATGACATCTTAGGCAAATATCCACATAAAATGGAAAGGGAAAGTGAAGAGTTTTATAAGGCATAACACAAGTTCACATGGTACACACGTTTTTTTATTCAATGATGATGGCGTAGCCCAAGAAATTTTTTTGTGAGATCTGTTGGACCAAAACAACAATTTGTGCTGAGATTGGGTCGTAACAATTATATAACAAGTAAATAGATAGTGAAATTAGAATAGGCCGAGAAAAGCGCTAAAAGGAAACCTTACGTTATTACTTAAGTAAAGGGGTGTAGCTGTTCTTCTTTCAAGCTCAAATCCTTAGTAAGCTGACGCCTCTATCCTCTCCTTTCTTAACAGAAGCATATTCGAAAGCGCAAACAAAGAAGCAAGAAGAAAGCCTAAAGGCACAATCAAAGGAAGGCTCGAACAGTTGCCGAAGACTTTTTGTTTAAGGGCTGCTCGCCTTTTGAATAGAATGAAGTGGGAGAGAAGAGGTTATTTCGGTAAACCAATGCATAAATTGAGGCTCAACAAATGAATGAAGCTATGATCATACCCGGATAGAGATGATGGTCTTCCTCTGATGTCTCCAAGCCGACCATAATATAATAGATAGGTGAAGCAAACTTTTTTGGGGGAAAATCATTTGGCGCGGGGCCTCCAGTGTGAGGTTAGGTGATGGTCAACGACTCAGACATAAAATACTTAAAAGCGGCTAACTCAATTTTGATGCGTAAATGAGGATGACATTCATCATAGTTCTGAACTTGAAATCTTTTGTAGGCTAATGGAGGATAAACTAAAATTTCAGGAGTATATTTAATTTCTTGGTTTTTTCTTCTTTATTTTTATTTTAAAAATTGACTCGATCGGTTTAATTTGTTGATGCGCGTGTTTAATGCATTTACAACTTTATACGGTGACCTCATTAAGAAGTATTTTAAAATGAGCTACTTTTAAGCCCTAACATATTTGATGTTATGCTTTACCTTCTTGGATCAACAGATTATGAATAATATGATCTCAATAATAATGAGCTAATTAAACCTCCATAATTATCCATCAAAAATTGTTTTGAGTTGCAAATTTCTGTCTACGATATTGTTAATTAATTAGATTTCCTCCTTATATACATTGACTCGAGGATCATTCGATATAAAATGCATGTACAGTATGACTAGCATATCAATAAAACAAGTAAAAATTACTATAAAATAGTGAGGTCCATTATGAATAGTAATCAAATAATGCATCTCTGTCTTTTCTCATGCAACGTCGAATCTTTTACTTAAAAAATACAAGGCGGTCTTATGTGTGACACAGAAAATAAATAAATTATAATAACTATATATAAATCATGTATGAATTAAATTAAATTAAAAGAGTAAGAAAATATGTAAAAGTGTCCTTGTTGACTTGATACAACCAAGAAAGATGAGGACTTGTGCCTCTGTTGACTTTTATTCAACTTTTCAACAGTTGGTTAACCAAAATGTGGGGAAAATGTTACTCCTTTTTTTTTTTATATCACTACTATCAGTAAATCCCGAGATGTGCCTGAATGATCAGGATTTGAGAATAGAGCAACTGATATCACCTACAAGATCCTACTTCAGAAGAGAGCAAATTGCTTCCAACAGAGTTCGAACACACGCTGCAGGCCTCCAGCTGGATTTTAAGTTCCCCTCTTTTACCATCCAACTATGCCCGGGGGACATGTTACTCCTTTTTTAAGTCTTCCTTTATTTCTTAAACTTTGTACTCAGCTACGTCATATAAATTGGGATGGAGGGAGTAATAAATTTTGATATTTTTCCTTATTTTAATTTCATTTTAATAAACAAGAAATGCTAATGTCTTAGACTATTTTCTTTTTGTAACTGAAGATTTCATTGATTATTAAAGTGAGAATTACAAAACTGTAGCTTTAGCCATCAGAGTCAGCTAACTCATTACATCATATCTCATAGCCTCAGCTAAGAAAACCAAACTACAACTAATCAAAATTTTAAAGACAACATTTTGGCTTTGGGTTGTCAGGAACGTCCCTCACCATACAAGTATAAGCTATTTCTCTAACTATGCTATTACAATCTCTAGTTTTATGCTCAAATATTATATGATTTCTCTCCATCCAAATGGCTTAAGGACACTTTTGCATAAAACAATTTGAAGATCTGAGCCCTCTGTGACTTTCCTTAGCATTTTTGAAACACCATTCTTTGTGAGCTTGCATGTTGATTGAGTGATGAGGCTGCAGTTATAATCAACGCAACAGGATAGTCCACAATTTATCAGCAAAGGAGCACTCAACAAATAAGTGGTTTCTATTTTCATCAGCATTCTGGCATAGTACACATTTACGATCTGCACTAATTCCCCATTTTCATAGACTATTTCTATTACCTGTTGTAATGGTAAATCATGGTCAAATTTGCAAAGTCGTGTAATTTAGTGTAAGAAAAATTAGATAGCCGGATGTATTCTGTTAGTAAGAAAATATCTTCCTAAGAAATGTTTGTCTGAAACATATTTTACCTTTGAATTATTCTTTTAAGTCTTCGATTTGGTATAACGTGTGTGACGCATAGACAAAAGTAGTTATATTTTCAAGAAAATGACTTGTTACAAAGTCACAATATTAGCGGTTAGTGCATGCAAATGATTAATCTAGGACTTTAATTGAGTTTATATGAATTAATTTTAGTATTAGTAGATCAAATAAAAATTTCTGATATCAATATTGGTGATCTGAGAAGGATTGATGATGGATATTGTTTGATGAATTCTGATATAAGTGAGAATTCAAGTTCACAATTATTCATTGTTTGAGTTCCATTTTGAATTGATTTGAGATTTGAAGTTAATTTGCATTTATGGGATAGAGACTTGGCACTCGGAGGTTCGTAATGTTGAAAAAGACGACGATGATGCTGCCGGAAATTGACCTTGTTCTTCAAAGGAGCAAATTTAAACCTTCCCATAATTGAACGAAAAATTTAACTCACATTTTCAATCCCCTATAAAAAGAATTCATGTATTTGAAAGCTTGTGGTTAGTCAATATAAACAATCTAGCCCATTCTGATAACAAGAAATGCAGACTTGATCCAAACTATTAACAGACGGCAATAATAAACTATTCAGTAAAGTTTAAGGTGTGTTAGGAAGGGAAAATTTTAAATTGTTAAAAGTAAGGGGGTGGATTTGGAAATTAACGAAAAGGACAAACCAAGTAAGGGAAAAGTCAAAGGTGTCCTAACTAGGATTCGACGGACAAAAGTCATAAGTCTCGCTGTCTGAGATTACGTAACCAGTTTCGTCTGTTTTTGGTTGGAAGCAAGTGGGGTCCATATAACCCACGTGTGTTTTTCTTACATAAATATGGCGGGAAAATCACCATAGAGATTCGGTCTACGCCATATACTATAAGTCTATAAGGTTGAAACGTGTCACTGTTGAAACTTGTCGTTACCCTCTTTAAAGATTTTAATTATTTTAAAAAATGTGGATCCAATAATACAGGCGGCTGGCTAACTCGTTTCGCTTAGTAGGCGTTTATTCATAAAAATAAAAAAATTTACTTTATTTGAAATTTTTTAGGATAAAATTAAAATTGGTATATTTTTTGTATAGGAGAGAAGAAAGCATTTGAAATTCTGAAGATGGAGTTGAAAAATAGGTTATAAGTTGTTTTTGTGTTTGAAATCCAATTTCTTTAAGTTTTATTTGAGAATTTTATGATCAAATATTATTTTTCAAATAAAGTAAAAAATTATTCTGGAAAAAGGTAAATAATTTTTATGGCGAAACGAACTTTTTTTTCTTTTTAAACTCGTTTCGTTTTGCTCTGGGCTTTGTATGATTAGCTTTCTATTTTGTTCTTAAAACTAATTGATTAAGGTTAAGATTTCACAGTTAGTGGAAGATGTTAAGCTTCTCATTTTGAAATACGTGAATCAAACTATGACCATGCTTAGAGTAAACTACTCTTTTAAACTCTTTTTTTCTTTCCTTTATGCGTGTCACACTTTCTTTTTTTATTCTGTCTCAAGAAAATTATCATCTTTTTATACTTAGAAATAAATTTTATTTTAAAATTATAATTTTATCCTTAATGAGATGATTTATAATCATATAAATATATAAAGTTGTCTAAAATACTACAAGTTTAAACAAATCTTACTTTATTAAATTTTGTATCTAATGATCTAATCAACACCTCAATATAAATTGGAATAGAATACAATTTAATTCGAGATTTATATATGTTTGCAGCAAAGGTCCAAATGTACATTACAATGGAAAATGCTTTGAACTTGGAACATGTATTTCCCATAAAGTGAAGGCCTTAAACTAACGAGTATGTGTTTTACTTTCTTTTTTCGTTTGTGTTAAAAAATAATCATGTTCTATATTTATTAACTACTCGTTGATTCTAACATCTCAAGGCGTGTTTAAAATCATAAATTTTCACTAAAAATAAAGATTTTTTTCATTGGCATTCAAAGGAAAATTTGTGCTATAAAACGTGATTTTCCACTCATTCTCACCGAATCAGATCACTGGGAAAACGCATGGTGGAAAACAGTTCTCATTGATACGGTGGAAAATTTCATAATTTTTTCGTATGAAAACACTATTATTTAGGTTTTTTCCACCGACGTTTAGTAGGAAATAGTCACTGAACATTTTTCAGTGAAAAATTTAGTAGTGTTTAAAGAATATTTTTTTGTATATTACATAATATTTTAACTTAAGTCAATCATATTTTTTAAAAAAAACTTCTTAAAAATTCATGTCAAGTTAAATTAAGACAGGTGATGAATATTATTGAGTCCCAAATGCACAAGTGTCTTGGATTTATTAGTAATGTTGGACTTTTATGTTTGGTTTAATCTCCGAGCGCTGTGTGTGGGGAGGGGAGGAACGGATGAATTGTTTGAAATGAATAAATCAAATCAATTCAGTGTCAATTTCAAATCCCATCATGACCTTGTTGGCTTGGCTGCATGCCCGTGTACCCTGGTTGGTACATTTTTGGTTTTCTTTGACAATCGAGGTTACTTTTGAAAACATGAAAAAATGAATTTTTTTCTTCTAGTAACAGTTTAGTTTTTTTTTTTTAAACATTGTCTTAGTTGATCATTTATATGCAAAAAGTTACAATATTGAACAGTTTAAGTATTAAGATAAGGTGATTGCATAATTTTAACGGATGATAAATTAAAATATATGTCGCAAATGTGCTCTTTATGTTGTTTTCTATCTCGAGAATGAAATTATTTTCAATCTCGAGTTTTCGATGAGATAATAAATTGTGCCTTATATATCATATCCCATGTATATCTATATATAGGGGATAATGAAATTATTTTCAATCTTGAGTTTTACATCGGTAAATAAGCTAATAATCGCGTCAAATAGTCTCCAAACGCCTTAGTTCTTGTTTTACCTCCCTTAGTTCTTCCTTAGTTTCTCTTAGTTCTTTTTTGGTTTCTTTTAACTCTACTTTAGTTTCTTTTAAAAGGGTTTGCGTATTCTTATATTTTCCTTTATATTTTCTATACTTATTATACCATTACATATCGCTTGATTTTAGATTAGTTTTCTTCTTTTAATTCATTAATCTGATGTTCCTATTTATCTAATCTTAGGTTTAGGTATTCATAAGTTGTTTTCTCTATTTCTTTACGGGTGTCTTTACCTCTTTCGGCTTTTCTTCTTTCACTTGGTTTTGATCTTATAGGCTCATATTTATACCTTTCTTTTCTATGATATCCTTTCAGTGAGTCTTTAAAAAATGTGATTGATTGCTCAGGGTTCCATTAGAATTTTCCTTCTTTGTTTAGCTTCGTTAGTCCTCCTAAAGCATCTATTACATCTTTTGGTAATTTTGGTTTTATTTTGCTTATATCTACCATTTACATGTATTTTACTTCTTCTCCATTGCATCTATTGTCACTATTTCTGGTTTATGTATAGTAGTTTTTGCTATAGTCGTTTCTTTACTCGTCTTGCTTCTTCACTAAGTTCTTTTGTTTTCCTTTGCTTTTTCTTCTAATAACATATTGACTTTTCTAATATCAATTTAAGCGTTGGTATTTGGATACATTCCATAAACTAGTTAATTATTCCCTAATAATCATTTGTTGGGTTTTATTACGATTATCTCTTACTTCATTCATTAATGATTATATTTTTCATTTTTCTTTTAATACAACTTCTTCCCATAACGCATCTATTTTTCGTTATTGCTCATGTCGGATTGTTTATTAGTTTTCAACCGTTTCCCATATCTATCCATACTTTGCTAAACTTTTCACATTGCTTTTCTAGTTGTGCTATATCCTTTTCTAATTTCATTTCTTTTGCCCTGTATTCAAGATATTTTAACTGGGAATATACTTCTTACGATAAGGCCGTCTTTATAGTCTTTAGCTTTTGTTTTTTCTTTATTATTTTTTTGTATATTCATATTTTGTTGATAAATCTAGTTTTTCCTTAATTAGTTATTTCTATTAAAATTATTATTTATCTTATAAGTAATCATGGTCAAAAAATCACTTCCTAATAATAATTCATTCAAGCTATCATATTCTATTACTCCTATGTTAATCTTTAATCTTGTACTCTAGGTCTTGAATTTTGAACCTTAAATTTTATACTCTTTGTAATTATTATTTCTCTTTCATTTTCTGGGTAATTATAAATCTGTGGTTCTATTATACTACACTCGTTTCGTTTATCTTATTTATATGTATAAAATTTTTAATTGCTCCAGTATTTATTTACATTATTCCATCCATAGTTATCATATTCTTAAATATTATAACCTTGATTTTTAATCTATTACAGTCTATTTTATTAGATCAATAGTTCTTGGTTCTATTATAGGTAAACTATGCAATGATTCTCTGGTTATGCTTAATCTTGATCCTTCTATCTTTGGGATTAATCTTCTTGAAGGTGTTGATGTTCTAGTTTTAAAATCCATGTATATTTCTTCATTATGGTTATCACGGAATTTTCCTTGTGCTCAATTTGTTCTAATATTTCTTTATACATTTTTGGTACTATTATATTCATTTCATTTTGTTTTTTCTTATATGGTGGCTACACATTAAGGCATATATCATTTAGTCTCTATACTTATTACTTTGCTTCACAGTGGCATATTTATTCCATCTAATTTGTAATATAATGTTAAGGCTAAATCTTTATTCTCATCTTTTAATGATACACTAAAATCAAGTTGTATAGTAAATTTTAACCGATATATTAAATTTCCTTTAATCATGTATTAATGCATCTTGTAAATTTCCTAATATTATGTCATCTAATAAATAAATTTGTATAGGTGTATCAATATTCTTTTGAAAATATGCTTTAATCGTGAATTCTACTCCTCCAAAGTAAATATTTTTGTTCTTTGCTTCTTTGGTAGATAGTTTTCCTAGTTCTCTTTTTATTACTTCATAAACATCAAATTGATCTTTGTTCTTCCATTATTTACTAGTATTATCTAGTATATTCTCATGTTTATGGGCAATATATCTTATCTCCTTATTCCTCTCAAACCATTTTGTTTTAAATATCTTTTCTTGATACTTCATCTCTTTCTTCTTGAATCTTTTGATATGTATCAGGTTTAAAACTTAATGTTTGACTAGTTCCTCCTTCATAAGTATTCATTTGATAATAAAGATCTTTAGGTCCTAATTTATTTTCCTTATCCATATTTTAATAAATCAATATATCGATATTGTTCTTGTATGATCTCTTTTAATTCTCTAATTTCATTTTCATTGCTAATCTCTTTTGCTAAGTTTTGCTCTCTTATTTTTTTAGATTTCATCCTCCTCCTTCTAATTCTTTCTTCTCTTAGAGCTGATAAATTTCTTTAAAATGTTATCTTATCTTCATGTTTATTCATTGTTATAGGTTGCTCTAATAACTGTTTATCCTTTTCTTCAATTATTTTTATTCCTATTCTACAACTTATAATATCTTTGGTTTATATATCTCAATTATATGTAGCGGTTTTTTTCTATTCTTTCTAACCTGTCTTTTTTGTTCTTGATTTACCCTTTATTCTTTCTACTTTTTGTTCTTGATGCTGTACTAATCTAGTTTCATCCATAGTGTTCTATTTCCATTCTTAAATCTGATTTTATTCTTTCTATAAAGTCATTCATTTCATATATTCGAGTATTTATCTCTACCAATCTTTCATATGCTAACATATTTATTCGATCTCTTAATTCTAGTTGCTCGTCATTATATGTTAGTTCTGATCTATTCTCTATCATCCAATTTTCTTGAGATTCAATTATTATCTTATTCTGACTTCGCATTACTAATAATTCTCTTTTCATTTCTCTGGATTTCCATATTGTACATAATTTGGAAATTTTGAACTAAGCTTTAGTGATCTTTACCTGGTTATAAATTCAATTAAAACTGACAAATTATGATAAAATATGTCAATAAGTGGAAAGTGATCTATTTTTTTGCCATTTAGTGGGTCGACCGGATAGAGAGTGCCAATTTCCCTTTAATTACTCTAATGATCTTTTAAGGTAATTAAACCCTTTTCATCCTTTCCTCGTGAGATAAAAGATCCCTTTAAGCCAACATTTTCTTTTGATTTCAAAATATTTATAACAATGTTCATATATCGCTTATAAGTTACATTAACATTTAATTATTGTTGAAATATCTTCAAATAATTAATTAGAATATGAAATACATAAGAATAGCATCAAATTCTAAAATAAAAAGTTTTACACAACATCGACAAGTTTTAAAGTAAATTTTCAATACTTGGATAAATTACACTCTGATCAGCCCATGTGCTTGCATGATCATTACCACAATAATTATAGTTGTTGCCAAGATCAAGAATGACGTTCTGGTTTTCTTCAGCAGCATCACTTGAAATAATTTGACCTTGTAATAAATAATCACCAATATTCTCCTCTAACTTGATTTCTTTACCAAAACTCATTTGGCTGCAACTTCCATCTGATGAAGAACAACTTGCAACTCCAAACATGAGTATATTATCTTTCAATGGTGGGTGACAATGCATGGGATTCATCAAGCTATCTTGATGACTTTTAAAATAATTAGAATACTGATGATTTGTAGCACCCAAATTAGGAAAGTTCATCTTATTGTTGGTGTACAAAATATTTGGCTGGATAGAAGAAATATCTGGTTGTAATAATACGAGTCACTAAGAAGAATCTGGGGCTGTTGGACTTGAAGTGAGGTAGTAGTAGTAGTAGATGGAAAATAGGGTGATTTTCTTTGGTTATAATTAGAAAAATTATTAGGTATTATTAATCCTATGAGTTTTTTCTTGACCTTAGTGTTACAGATTCTTGATTGTTAAATATACATAATATACACACAATATACATGTGTATATTGTGTATATTGGGCTCTCGGTTTTTATGAAATACCGTGTACATAGGACATAGTTTAGGTAAGGTTTTAGTCTCCTAGTTTAGGTAATGTTGTGGTGTAATTAGTATTGTACACTTACCATAATATTTGTATTACCATAATTGTATAGTTAGTATCAAAGTACAATAAGGTTTTAGGATTAGAATAGGAATAGGATTCTCCTATTATGGAAATATGTAAATGTATATATACTCTTTCAATCAATTAAAATAATCAACGGATTATTTCTTTCATGGTATCAGAAGTCTAGGTGTTAATATCCTCTCCCAAATTCTTCAACTTCTCCGTCGACCTCCCTTGAATTTCGGAGGCCTTTGCTCTCGGTTTTTCGTGCCGACGAGATCCTCCCTCTTCCCAAATTTTTTCTTCACAATCCCTCAATCACATATTGTTCTATCAATGTGTCTACATTCCGGAACATGTTTCATCATGCCCTTACAGTTTCTAACATCAAGAATAACATTCCTCTTGTTCTTGAAATAGAAAACGTCCAATATGCGACGTGGGCCGCACTGTTCAAAATTCACGCACGATCGCATCAAGTCATCCATCACATAATCCCCGCACGATCGCATCAAGTCATCCATCACATAATCCCCGCGGCTCCAGAGGATACGGAGGTGCTAAGACGCGAGGATGATCCTAAGTTGTGGACGACTCTTGATGCCACCGTCCTTCAGTGGATATATTCCACCATTTCTACCGATCTTTTGCAAATGATTATTGAACTTGACGTTATGGCGCAGGCAACTTGGGATAGACTACGAGATATATTCTAAGATAATCAAAATTTTAGAGCGGGTACACTTGAGCAAGATTTCTCCTACGTCAATATGGAAGATTTCCCTAACGTTTCGGCTTATTGCAAAAGATTAAAAGAATTGGCCGACCAACTCCGCAACGTTGGCGCGCTGGTTTTGAATGATCGTTTGATCCTCCAAATGGTTTCAGGCCTCTCCGAGGCCTATAGTGGTGTTGACACGCTTCTTCGTCAAAGTAATCCACTTTCGCAATTTTATCAAGCTCGTTCTATGCTTACACTCGAAGAAACGGGCATGGCTAAAAAGGCGGCTACCGGTACTAGTCCTGTAGGTATGATGACCAAATCCACAGTTCATCCTACCGGTCCCAACAACTCGGGCCAAAACCGCAACAAAGATGGCGGCAAAAAGGGAGAAAATAAGAAAAATAATGGCAAGAATTGCGGCGGCAATAATGGCGGCAGCCGGAACATTGGTGGTGGCGGTGGTGCCCCTCGGGGCAGTTCAACAGCAGCAGCAAGTTTGGGCCCCACAGTGAGCCCCTATGCAGTGGCAGTGGGCCCCATAATATGGGCCAAACAGTGGCAGCCCAGCAGTTCCGCCTCACTGGCAGTGGGCTGCCCAGCAGCAGTCCAGGCCCAACATGCAGTGGCCCACTTTTAATTATCCCTCTGGGCCGAGGCAGCAAGCAGGGGTACTTGGGCCTCGGCCCCCGCAGGCCCATCACGCAGCGACACCCATGTTTACCGACATCGAAGCCGCAATGCACACGCTTGGTTTAAATCCTCCGGGCCCAAATTGGTATACAGACACCGGTGCCATTACCCACATCACATTCGATTCAGGTACGCTATCGTCTTATTCCAATTTGAGCAACCCTCGCGGCATAATTGTTGGTAATGGTAATTCTATTCCAATTCGTGGTTATGTTCATAAAATTTTGTCTCCCTCTCATCCACCTCTTATCTTGAAAAACATCCTACATGCCCCAAATTGATTAAAAACTTAATGTATGTCCGTAAATTCACTACTGGCAATTCTGTTTCTATTGAATTTGATCCATTTGGTTTCTCTGTGAAGGATTTCAAGACGGGGAGTCCTCTCATGAGGTGTGATAGTAGGGGAGATCTTTATCCTATCACACCCAGTTCCGGTCCATCGAGTCAAGTCTTGCCATCCGCATTTGCAGCCCTTTCTCCTTCCTTGTGGCGTGCTCATTTTGGTCATCCGGGATCATCTATTTTGTCGTCATTAGATAAAAATAATTTTTTTTCATATAAGGGTACGAGTAGTACTCCAAATTGTCAGTCTTGTTCTTTAGAAAAAATTGTTAGGTTGCCATTTGTAGACTCAAATTCTCATACTTTAATGCCATTTGATATTATTCATAGCGACTTATGGACATCTCCTGTTCTTAGTTCTTTGGGTCATCGGTATTATGTTCTCTTTTTGGATGATTATTCTAAGTTTTTATGGACTTTTCCGATAGCGAAAAAATCTCAAGTTTTTTCCATCTTAAAATTTAGAGCATTCATTAGAACCCAATTCGAACGGAAAATAAAAAATATTCAGTGTGATAATGGCAAAGAATATGACAATGGGGTGTTTCGAGAATTCTGTGCTAATAATGGGATCAATTTTCATTTTTCTTGTCCACATACGTCTTCACAAAATGGGAAAGTCGAACGCAAAATTCGTACCATAAATAACATTACTCGAAATTTATTGATTCATGCTTCCGTACCCCCGTCTTTTTGGCATCATGCTCTACAAATGGCTACATATCTCCTTAATATAATTCCTTCCAAAGGTTTGACATATTCCTGCCCCTTCAAATTTTATATAATAAGACTCCTTCAAATTCACATCTTCGAGTCTTTGGGTGTTTGTGTTATCCGTTATTCCCGTCCACCATAATTAACAAACTTCAGGTCCGGTCGATTCCGTGTGTGTTTTTGGATTTTTCGTCTAATCATCGTGGTTACAAATACTTTGATTTATCCTCTAATAAAATCATCATTAGTCGTCATGTCATTTTTTATGAATCCCAATTTCCGTTTGCTAAGGTGAGTAATCCAATGCCTAGTTCATATAATTTTTTGGATGATAGTATATCCCCGTATATTATTCACCATTTTTCGAACATGTCCCGCACCCAAAATTCTCCAGCGGGCCCACTGCCCCTAGCCCCACTGGTCCGTCACGAGCTACAATTCCCAGTATAGTCACTGGGCCGGTTTCAGCAATTGGGCCAGTCCAGCACAATTCTGGAACTGGTCCAGTTCCGGCGTCGGTTTACCGTGTTGGGCCAGCAGGTCCACTACCTGCTGGTCAGTCCGTCCCAAGCCTAGAAAATTCCCGAATTCCGCCCAATTCTTCCTCGAGTCATAGATCGGTCACTCGTAGTCAACAAGGTATTTTTAAACCAAAAAGGCATTTTAATTTACATTCTAATGTGCTTAAATCACCCTTACCTCGTAATCTTGTGTCTGCATTAAATGACCAGAATTGAAAAATTGCTATGACCGATGAATATAATGCTCTTATTGATAATAAGACGTGGGAGTTGGTACCCCGTCCATCTGGTATTAATATTATTAGGTCGATATGGATTATTGCTCATAAGGATAATTCAGATGGTTCATTTGCCCGAAGTGGGTGATGGTAAGACTCAGCAGGTTGGTGTAGATTGTGGTGAGACGTTTAGTCTGGTGGTCAAGCCGGCTACCATTCACATTGTGCTTAGCTTGGCTCTTTCGAAAGCATGGCCTATTCATCAGTTAGATGTAAAGAATGTTTTCCTACATGATTATCTCAATGAAACAGTCTATATGCATCATCCTTTGGGATTTAGGGATCCCAAACATCATCATTATGTTTGTTTGTTGAAGAAGTCCTTATATGGCTTAAGCAGTCTCCACGGGCCTGGTATACGCGGTTTGCCGACTATTGAGTTCACTCACAGCATGTTGGATAATTCCTTGTTCATCTACCGTCGTGATTCGTCCTTGGCCTATTTTTTGTTATATGCGGATGATATTATTTTGACTGCCTCTTCCGATGCCTTACGCCAACCTATCATAACAATGCTCAGCTCTGAGTTTGCTATGAAAGACTTGGGGCCCTTGAGTTATTTTTTGGAAATTGCTGTCATTCGTCATGCAGGTGAGTTGTTCTTATCTCAAAGGAAGTATGCAACTGAGATCATTGAGAGGGTTGTGATGTCATCCTGTAAGTCCACTTCCACTCCAGTTGATACTAAGCCCAAACTTAGTGCCGCGGCCGGTGTACCATACGAGGATCCGACTCGTTATCGCAGTCTTGCAGGGGCCCTTCAGTATCTTACATTCACGAGATCGGATATTACGTATGTTGTTCGGCAGGTGTGTATATTATACTCCTCCCATCTCCCCCTTCCTTCGCCAAAATCCCACTTATAAGATTACACTGAATTTATTTTTAATTTTATTAGTATTATCGTATATTATGGAATCAAAATTCTTTTGATTGTCTGCAATTATCACTTGGTTTTGAATGAATGATCATCGGGCTGCTTTTCATTGATTGACTTAACAATGCACTCTTTTTTTTAGAATTGTCATATCCTTTTAACACGCAGCCTTTTTATCAGGATTACATATCATGGGGTTTTGGCCCATATCTTGGCTTGATCTTTTCTTGATCTAATTATCATGGGATGTGAAAATTTTGAATCTTTACGCATACCCTGTTAAAGGTAATAATGTTACACGTACAAATTCTTGAAGTTTGAAACCAAACGATTCCCCTATATTTTTTATTTAATAACTACTTCATTTTATTATTCTTAACTTAACTTTTTAATAAGTGTGAGCCAAGATCAAGGGTAAAACGGTAAACACACTAGCTTCAAAACGCTATACTTCACATATTTCAGTGCCAAACACGTGTCAGGGCAAATGGTAATCTCTTCTGTAATCTTTCTACGTGTTAATCTCTTTAAACAATACCAAAAGGCCCAAATTGCACACATGCAACTTGATAGTTGATAGCAGCCATCCTGTCCAAATGCTATTTTGGCTCAGATAATACCACCGGGTCATTGGGTAAATTTTGTGGTTTCAGTCCGAGACCCATAATCTTTCTTAGTAACAACTTCTACGACAATAAGCATAGATGCATAATTATATTATAATATTAAAAGTTTTCTAGAATTTTGATAGGCGCTTCCATTAAAGGAATTATTTGCCAACTATTCGTGAATGCGGTAATTATCAATTAGTAGTTATTTGGCTTTCTCTTTTGAAATTATTTTCCTCTTTCATAGCTTAAGTACTTTTGGTTTATACACTATGTTGTGTGAATTTAAGTTTTTAGATGTAACAATTTTTGTTTTAGTTTTTTTATCTTCTATTTAATGTGAAATTTACTACCTTTTTCTTTTCCCTTGTTTGATTTGTGGTTTACTCTGCATCACCCACCTAACGAGGTAAGGTATTTAGAAAAGATTTTGGGGGTGATTTTCCCTACCCATTTGACTGAAAATGACATCGAATTTTGTTGAAATCTTAAAAAACGATAGATAGATTAATTTTGTTTTGATTTCTAATGTTTATTGCAGGTAACCCCTCGCCTTTAGCAGAAATTAGCAAGCTTTTAAGAGATACTAATTTCTCCATTGCATAATTTGAAACACGGGTACTCTAGAATTAAGCTCTCTATGCGTTATTTTCTTCTTCTTTAACACTAAGAGCATATTGTTTTCAAGTGATAAGTTCTTAAAAGTTATTTGGCTGTCATAAAATACTACAAATGATATGAAACTAAAGAAGCATGGGGTAATATCTAATGTGCTGCATTTGAATGTTCTGTCTTACATATGAAGTTTTCACGTAGCAGTTACATTTCTTTCTACAATCTTTCACCTTTGTACGGTAACTATTGCTGACACCTAATATTTATTCTCTAATTATCTTATTTAATTATTCAGGATTTCTGAGTCACAGACGGAGTAGAATACACTTTTCACAAAGCGAATATGATTTTATAAAATTATTCCGAGAGTATTGTCATTTTTCATTTGACAAAATATCACTTGGTAAATATGTTGTATATCATATCCTAATTTTACATAATTTGATCACTAATTACGGTTTTTGAATTTTAACCAACAATTATAAATGTGATTGTCTCAAAAGAATTTTCAAAATTATAGGGCTAATGTCCCGCTCCGTCAAATTCAAAAAATTATTAATTAAATACTATAACGGAATTACATTTCCATCTTAAGTCATGTTTTAGATTTAAAATGACTTTGCATGATTTAAACTTCCTAGATCTGGATTAGTACCAAATTTAGGCTTAAACAAAAGCTTTTGATTTAACCAAGTCATTTACATATTTATTCGGCTACTTCGTAATTTAAAATGTTAGGAATGTGGCCACAATTAAATAAGACCCTTAAAAAGACTTGAGCCGTTTTTATTTCTTCATTTCAATTTAACTGAGCCCTGGCCGAAAAGGCTCAGACCCGAGTCGGGCAAAGCCTTAATACCGAAAAGGCTCAGTTGTTTTGTTCTCAAACTCTGATCATATATGCACATCCTGCAATTTACTGGTAATAGTGTTGAGGGACTGGTACTACTATCTCTACGAATAGTCTAGCGTAAGGCATAAAGATGGATATCAAAAAAAAAAATCCAAAAGCTTAGACCATTGAACCCTAGTTGTTGATGTCGTCTTCTCCATTGCCATTTTTGGCCATTTCGCAGTGTACACGGTTCGTTGTCTTTCCAAACAGGGCAAGGGAATTAAATGCCTTTGCCCTTGCCCGCCACCACCCCGCAACCCAGGTGAGGTCGTCCTTCTTGTGCTACCCATTCCAAAGTCTTTGGTGTTTCCGGCTTTATAAATCCTTCAGCATCCCATAACCTGAGGAGCCTCCACACGGGGATCTCAAGATCTTCAGGGTATGTAAAGAAAGCATGCCTTGAAATGATTGTAACTCAATGCTAGTATATCCAAGCATTCCCGCGACTCCTGCGTTACAAATGAAGAATGAATACTTCCTGCAACAGCACTCCATCTACTTGGTGTCGCGCTTACTTTGCATTTCATAATCACCGCACGATTCTCTCTTGCAGTTGCTTCCAACTTTCATCCGCAGTCAAGAAACTCATTTGATGAGGAATTGCTAAGGCGAGCAACTTTCATAATTCGAGTAGTCACCATTACTCTGCTTCCCTTCTTCTCACATCATTCCATGCCTTCAAATCTCCAATTACATGCTATTAGAGAGTCTCTGACATAACATTAGTGAGTTTTCTATAATGTGATGCACTTAATTTTAGCAAATTTAAATGGTTAGTGAGTTAGTTACATTTGTATATACGAATGATGTTAATTTTATTGCACTAAAGTCATTAAATTTTTTTTTTAATACAAAGTCATTTAACTTTACTCATAGAAAGTTATTGAACAATTCTTTCTAATTGAAAAATCACTCATTTTTTGTCTAAATATTATAGGAAATGCTTCCTTTGTTTCATCCAATGACTTTCCGTGAATTTAAGCAAAATTGAGTTATTTTCTTGGTTCCAAAATAGTTTAGTGAATCTCATGATACTTCTAGAAAATAAAAATGACGAAACTTAAGTAAATGTTGAGTGATTTTTTCATTATAAGAAATAGGTTAATGAAAGTTGAATATGTTGAGTGATTTTCTCATTATAAGAAATTGTTTAATGATTTGGTGTGATAAAATGAAAGTTGAATGGTTATTTTTTAAATTAACCAGAGAAGTCTACATGGAAAATACGAACTGACTTTTTCCTATTTGAATAGTTATAATTTGATTGAGAATTAGCATTTGTTTTGGAGAACATGTAAGTCATATGTTGATCTTTTCTTTTATGAAGAATAATATACAAAAGAAATGTAATTTAGAAGAGAAAAAAGTAAGATTCGATACACAAATTTTATATATTACATAAATGCAGAGTATTATAATTCTTAATCTTTTAGACCAATATAATAAAAAACAAATAAGACTGTATAATTTCATTTTTCGAAAGGTCCTCCTACCCATTCTTCAGGTAGAAATAACGTTATGGCGACTTTCATTCCTACTTTTGAAAAATAGCTACAGTAATTTGAAATTTTGGAATCCTAATTTTACAATTAAAGGGACTGAAAGTGGTTATTTGTGAAATTTTCCCAACTATCCGGAGACCATTCAAATTTTGTGGGAATTTCTCTTCAAACACGCTGGTCTTTAACTTTTGCCGCTCATATCTATGGTCTTTAATTTTTTCACTGCTACTGCTTATTTAATAAAAATATCTAGATATATCTCGCTCGACATAAGTTTTGTAATATTTTTATCTTCGAAAACTGAACTTTTACCTCATGCAATACAAATTCCCTAAGAATCAAGTTATGCGGCATAAGTTGTGTATAATTTTTCAAATTATGTAGAGTGTTGAAAATTTTGTTTTTTTCGGCATTACTTGGATGGAAGCGATGACACTAACTACGTCAAGCAAAAAACTGACCACATGCCTTTTTTAGATTATGTTAAATGTTGAAAGTTTTGACTTATTCAACATAACTTGTGTGATGCTATGATACATATGCCAAAACTAAATATTAATTATGTCAATCGAAATCTAAAGTTATGCTGCAAAAATTAAAAACCAACCACAAAATATGATCATTTGTGCGACATTAACAAAATTTTAAAAAATGACTACGCCGTAAATAAAGCTATGCAAATAGGCGGGATGAAATTAAATTGTTGATGTTATTGGACCTGGTAGAAGGAGCAAGCCCATTAAATAATCCCCATTCTACCCTCATCAAACTAAAAGAGTACCAATTAGACCATTTAAACCTTCACTTTCACAAACTCTACTCACTTCCTCCATAACCCTTCCCATTTTCCCACTTTCCGGCGCCGCCACCGTCGACGCAGGTCCATTTTCGTCTTTTACATGATCTCTTAATAGCATTAAACGAACCCTATTTATTTTGTTTATACTTTTACACATATTTTGCCATAGTTTTGAATTTTTCATATAATACAGTTATGGTTATTGCTGATTTACTCACTGTGTATCTTTTTTTTTGACACTTTTTAACTATTGGGTATTCGGTAAATGACCTAATATTGCTTAGTTTTGCATTAAAGATTTGATTTTCCCCATATAATTTCGTTTTTAGCTGATTTATTCACTATGTATCTTTTCTATGAGACTTTTTAACTAATGGGTATTCCGTAAATGACCTAATGTTAGCTTTGTTTTGCATTAAAGATTTGATTTTTACTATTTTTTCGTGTTAATGAGAATTTTTTTCTTGCGTTAAAGATTTGAGTTGCATTGTCAAACTCTTTGACATGGTGTTGTAGATCAGTAGCTGGTTAATTTTGTTAGGGTTTTGCTTGAATTGTAAAGGGTAATAGATTTTATCTTTTTTAGGGTTTGAATAATTACAATTATTATACCTTCAGGTCCATTTTCGTCTTTTCCGTGATCTTATTAAACAAACCCTATTTAGTTTGTTTATACTTCCACACATTTGCCATAGTCTTGATTTTTCATATATTAGAGTTATGGTTGTTGCTGATTTATTCACTTTGTATATTTTCGTTGAGACTTTTAACTAATGAGTATTCGAAAAATGACATAATATTGCAATTTTTTTTTCGTTTTTTTTAACTTCCTATATGGTTCTGTTTTTGCTTAGTTATTCATTATGTATGTTTTGTGTGAGACTTTTTAACTAATGGGTATTCAGTAAATGACCTAATATTGCTTTGTTTGAATCAAAGATTTGATTTTTATTTCGTTACTTTTTGTGTTAACAAGAATTTCTCCTTTTTGACATGGTGTTGTAGTTCAGTAGTTGGTTAGGGTTCACACGTGAATTGAAAGAGGGTAATAGATTTTATCTTGTTTTTAGGGTTTGAATAATTACAATTATTCTTGAACCAACTATGCAGTTTTCTGATATTACGACTGTTTTGTTATTTTAAACAGTTGTTAAGGTTCAGCTTTTGGGTTTCAGCATCACATCTCCAATTTCTTTCTAATGGCGGTTAGTTGTATTTTTCTTTTCTTCATTTTTTCTGTTTTAATAATGTTTTGCTTGTGGATTCGATATCTAATTTTGTTTTTCTGTTCTCAGATTGATAGACTCTTCAAAGATGAAGCCACTGAAGAAAAGGGTGAGCGAGCTAGGATGGTAAGTCTTATTTTGTTAGAAGCTATTTTAACAGGTTACCAAATATCGAGCATCATGTGAGAAAGACAAGTTTACATGTTGCATTACCATGTTATATAAGTGAAATTCTTCTACATATTCTTATACCGGCTTATGACTAGTAGTGGCAAATGGGTTGGTAAGATTGGATATGGGTGGGTCGAAAACGGGTTAAACAAAAACAGATAAAATATTCAAACCACCCATATTTAACTTTGGATGAATAATGGGTTAACCTATCCATATTATCCATGATAAGCAGACTCTTAGAAAGAAAGAACTCATGAAAAATAATATCCATATTTGATCCATTTTAAAGGGTCAGTTATCCAAACCCATGTTTATTGGGTTGGATTGGATGGTTATTTGTTTTGTTTTAACCATTTTGCCAGCCCTACTTACGACTATTATTCTTCGATTTTCTGACCCCATGAAGTGTTTCAAATTTTAGGCCTCATTTATTGGAGCAATGGCAATTGCTGACTTGGTAAAGACGACCTTAGGACCTAAGGGAATGGTAAGCTAAGTTTTCAATTATGTATTTTGCAGGTATTGGTTTTCAATTATGTATTTTGCAGGTATTGAGAAGAGTTTAGGATTGTGGTTTTGACAGTATACTACATTTTGTTTCAAAATTTGCAGGATAAAATTCTGCAATCAACAGGCAGAGGACACAGCGTGACAGTTACCAATGATGGTGCAACAATTTTGAAGTCCCTCCATATTGATAATCCAGCTGCCAAGGTGCTTGTGGGTATCCTTGATTGATATCTGTGTGTTCCTTGTTATTTTTCCCAGGAGTGATCATTTTTCTCTGAAGTGACCATTTTTCTTATGGGGCGTTAGATAAACGAATCCTTTGAACTTAGTGTTTAGTAGGTTAAATTGGACATATGGGCAAACAGGTAATAGGAGTTCAGTGGAAGATTACACCACAACTTTCGTCCTCTTTGTTTTTTGGTTTAAGTTATAATTAAAAGAAAGGCTAGATATGTGCCACTTATTTAAGACCTTTTATGTCAATGTAAACTTATCACAGGAAAGATCCTCCTGGAGAACAAAATGATGTGATCTTATGCAATGTTATACCTTGACCTTTTTGTAAGATATCTCCAAGGTACAGGATGATGAAGTTGGTGATGGGACAACTTCAGTAGTCGTTTTGGCTGGAGAACTTTTGAGGGAGGCAGAAAAGTTGGTAAATGCAAAAATTCATCCGATGACAATTATAGCAGGTTTGTTCTGATGATCTGATGTCTTAAACATATTTCGTATAGGCATACACACTTGTACTGGATAAAAAGGAGGCATATACGTATATGTATATTATTAAGCCTCTTCCTATGTGCAGAATAGTAGAGTACAAAGTACAAACTACTTCTGGACTAATTTATCCAATTTGCTTGTGTACCATTACTTCAATGCTTGCTTGCTATTGTCTTTAATTGGGCATCTTTTCTTTTATCTATTGGGACGGGGTGGGGCGGGTCGGGACGATCCCAGGCCCCGTCCCAAGTTCGAGCCCCGACCCCGACAATTTTTTCCTTTACTTTGGGGGATCGGGCCGACCCGGCCCACTGGACAGCCTTAGGCTCATCTCATGGAGGGAAATGCCAAAATGTAGTTGTCTTGTTAGCCGCCTCGACACATTCCATTCTCTCCCCTGGTATCGTCCCCCACAGAAAGAAAGAGGGAATAAATTCCTCACACCCGGACATTTCCATCCAACAGCTGCTAAAATCTTTTTCTATTCTGTTTATCAAGCCAAAACGTAGCAAGATCCTATTTCTTAATAATATGCTAGTTAATGGTTTCTGAGGTACCTTATCTGGTTTCATGCTTGGTGTACCTTTCAATATTTTATTTGCTTCTTTATATCAGGTTTCCGGATGGCATCTGAATGTGCACGCAATGTTCTGGAGCAGAAGGTCGTGGATAACAAGCAGGATGCTGGTATATATTGATTTTCCTTACACCAGCGTACCACTTTCTCTTTAAACTATGCCAAGTTAACTTGTCCTGGATGCTAGTAGCTGATAATCAGAATGTAATGATTCCAAGAGTTATTTATTTATCTTGATTTTCTCATTATGATATGGTCTTTTTTTAATGTTGCAGAAAAGTTTAGATTGGACTTGATGAATATTGCAAGGACTACTTTGAGCTCAAAAATCTTGTCTCAGGACAAGGAGCATTTCGCAAAACTGGCTGTTGATGCGGTTATGAGGTTAAAGGTAAATATTTCATCTGCTTTAGCAGCTTACGAAGAACACATTTTTCTTTTTAATTGTGTGGTCTCAGGTCTATCTGCATTATCCAATCTCTTTTTTTTAGAACAAAAAAAACAAGCTTTCATCTGCTTTAGCAGCTTACGAAGAACACATTTTTCTTTTTAATTGTGTGGTCTCAGGTCTATCTGCATTATCCAATCTCTTTTTTTTAGAACCAAAAAAAACAAGAGGTATTAATTGCATGCACTTTGACTAGGGGTGTCAAAAGTGACCCAAAACCATGTATCCTGCCAATCAGCCGAAATTTTAATGGGTTTGGGTAAGCTTGCTTTTGATGTTGGGCTTATTTGGGTTATTCTCAAGTTAACCCATCGCCAAATCAGCAACCCAAATGGACCCATGGCGATGTCCAAACTTGACCTATGAAAATGCTCAATCTTGACCAATCTTGACCCGTAGAGTTTCCCTAGGCTTTTACCAAAACCTTCTCTGTGAATCTAGACTCGATTATGCAATGAAAATTTAAGCAAATAAAATAATCTAAACAAAAAAAATTGACAGTCCAAGGTTTTGATAACGAGTAACTCGTGCCATTGGAAACCTATGAAAACAAGTTTTGTTTGTTTATACAATATGGTGACTTATTTTCATCCTAACCACACTTGAATTACAAATAGAACAAATACAGAATGCTAAAAAGAAAAAAAACATGAAAAAAAAAACACCCAGGAGATATGTGGCTAGTCTTTCACGATTTCATTTTTTGTTTTTTGGTTCTCTGTCTTTTTGAGACTTGTAATTTCAATTCCTTTTTTGAGTTTTTGACTGTAACCAAACTTTGTTTTAAAAAATTACAGTCAAAAACTAAAAAAAGAAGTAGTGAACTGTAACAAAACTTAATTTTAAGTGAAACATAAAAAAATCATAATTAGAATTTATATGTACATATACGGTGGGAACTCACCCACTTTCTTTTTATTTTTATTTAAGCATTACTAGTTTATAGAACAAAATTTAAAAAGGCTAATAGAAGATGTTTATCTATCTATTAAATAAAAGATATATTAGCTAGAGGTAAGGTCTGCTTACAATCTACCCTCCCCAAACCCCACTTTGTGGGATTTTACTGGTTTTGTTGTATTAGCTAGTATAAATTTGTCAAATTAAATCTTCTTCAACTATTGAGAATAAGATATAGAGAAACAAAAATATATAATAGTATTTCGCCAATGATAATAATTACAATAATCAATATGGTAACATTCGATAATGAAAGATCCATGTGACCAGGAGGTCATGGGTTCAAGCCGTGGAAATAGCCTCTTGCAGAAATGTGAGTTAAGGCTGCGTACAATAGACCCTTGTGGTCCGGCCTTTCCCCGTACCCCGTGCATAGCGGTAGCTTAGTGCACAGGGCTGCCCCTTTTTTATTTATAGACTAAAAATCTTAATGGAAAGTTAAATTTTAGGGATTAAGATTGAGCATTTCATAGGTCAAGGCTGGACATCATCATAGGTTCATTTGGGTTTTTGATGGGTTAACTTGGCATAACCCAAATCAACCCATCATCAAAATCACTCTAGTCAAAATCCATTAAAGCTTGAGTGGGTTACATGGGGTTGGGTTTGTTTTGACACCCCTATGTATAAGCAGGGGCGGATTTAAGAGGTGGGGAGGGTGTTCACCCTCGGCAAAAAATTATATTTTATATAAGGTAGATTTTTTGTGTTTATGTACGTATATTAACTTTTGAATAAATGCAAAAGGTTAGAAGTTAGATCAAGTGGTCCAGGGTGTTCAAAATCGTCTCCAGCATCCTAGGTTCCATTCTCAGGGACAACATTATTTCTTAAGTTTAGCTTTTATTGTTTTTTTCAAACCCCCTGTGTGAGAATCTTGGATCCGCCACTGCGTATAAGGCAATTACAGAGTAAATTTCTATGATAAACATTAATCGGAAATTGTAAGTAATCTATTATCACAGTTAAAATCACTGGTAGTTTAAACAAAAAATTTACACTTTAGTGTATGTAACCTGAAACATTGTGTTTTTAATGCTTGTGAGAGACACTATTGTGTGAAGTGACTTAGATTCTCGTTGAAGCCTATGCAGCAAAATCTCATGATACACGGACCGGGGGGGGGGGGGTATTTGTGATTAAAATAAAAAAAGAAAAACATCTGGAAGTACTTTCCTTGGTCAGACACTGTATTTTTCTAAAAAGGGGTTTGAGATTTGATTTCGCCGAAATTAGGACTTTTTCGCTTTCTTTCAGTGAGTGGATTCATCATCACCTTCTGTTTTATATTATCTAATAATGTGAAAAATTAACATGAAAGATGTATCTGTGACTTGTCTATTGGTAAACTGATGTGTTTTTTCCCATTAACTCTTTCACATCCATTTCCAGTTGTTAGTTTTATTCATTTATCGTGTTCTCAATCTTTTTCTAAATTGATTGTAATAACAGGGAAGCACCAATCTTGAGGCAATCCAGATAATTAAGAAACCTGGAGGTTCTTTGAAGGATTCATTTTTAGATGAAGGGTGGGTAAATAAACTCAAGAATTCTTCTGGTTTGAACTATTTACTACTACATGTATTGTTGTCGCATGTATAGCTCTTCTTTTGGTTAATTATTTGTTCTTCATTCTCAAACATGGTAAGCCATACTTGTTTTAGAATAAACTTTTGGTGTTATATACGAGTAATAAGTTTGTCCTGTTTCCGCAGTCCACCTCAATGGAACATATGTTTCTGCAGTTCCTTTTTCTCGTTGAAAGACAAAGCTTATGTATCTAGGACAAGCTTTTGGTTACATATTCTCTTTTGAAGTGGTAAAGTTTCTTTTATGTAGGTTTATTTTGGACAAAAAGATTGGGGTTGGCCAACCAAAACGCATAGAAAATGCTAAAATTTTGGTGGCAAATACTGCTATGGATACAGATAAAGTGAAGATATATGGTGCACGTGTTCGAGTTGACTCAATGGCCAAGGTTGCTGACCTAGAAGCAGCTGAAAAGGAAAAAATGAGAGAGAAGGTGCAAAAGATCATTAGTCATGGAATAAATTGCTTTGTTAACCGACAGCTGATCTACAATTTCCCAGAGGAACTATTTGCTGATGCAGGGATACTTGCAATAGAGCATGCTGACTTTGATGGTATTGAGCGGTTGGGTTTAGTTACCGGAGGAGAAATTGCATCAACCTTTGATAATCCAGAGTCTGTCAAGCTTGGCCATTGTAAACTTATCGAGGAGATTATGATTGGTGAAGATAAGCTGATCCACTTCTCTGGGGTTGAAATGGGTCAGGCATGTACAATTGTTCTGAGAGGTGCAAGGTGCGTTCGTGTTATATTGTCTGCCTTTTATTGTTATTTCCCTTCTAGTTTCCTTTGTTGGTATGGGAGGCTTAGGAGGAGGGTCATTGTTGTCTGCATGGTAGCATAATAGATGGTAAATGACCCCTCCCCCCTCTTTTGTTTTCCTTTTTTTGGGTCATTGTTGTTGTCTGCATAATTTTGTTGAGATGGTAAACAACCACTTATCTTTGGTGCTGTATTTACCGGTCATGTTTCACTGAAAACATTTTATTTCTTTCACTTGTTCAAGCTTGTTATGCATAACTAAGATATCCCTTGCATGAATATTAAACCAAGCCATTGTAGACGCCTAATTTTTACCCTCCCCCCTCTTTTGTTTTCCTTTTTGGGTTGTAACTGTGATGTGTTTCCTTGTTAACATCTCCCTTTATTCTTATTTCCAGCCCTCATGTACTGGATGAAGCTGAAAGATCTCTGCACGATGCATTGTGTGTGCTGTCTCAGACAGTAAATGACAGCAGGGTTCTACTTGGAGGTGGATGGCCTGAGATGGTGATGGCTAAGGCAGTTGATGAACTAGCTAAGAAGACTCCAGGTAAAAGATCTCATGCAATTGAGGCCTTTACCCGTGCACTTTTGGCAATTCCAACCACCATTGCCGACAATGCTGGGTTAGACAGTGCTGAGTTGATTGCTCAGCTTCGTGCTGAACACCACAAGGAGGAAAGCAATGCAGGAATCGATGTCATCTCTGGATCTGTGAGTAACTGATTTATGATTTTTGAAATTAAGCTAATTGTCACGCTATGAGTTACTCAAAACTGTTCTGAGTTTGTTGTCTTTGCTTGAGTTTGCCGTTAATTTCTGCATTAAAATAAATGCAACAATGTAAAGATAAAAGCTAAAACTGATGCAATATCCTAAAGTGCATACGTGATCATGTTAATACTTTCAAATGAGATGTCCTACATCTTTACGAAGCACATATTTCCCGGTATGGTCAGTTTTCTGTTTCTCAAAAGCAAAGATTAATAAATGCACACATGCATCTACACCCAACTCAATGTTTGCCTCTCTCTCTCTCGTGGATAAATTAATCGTTTTCCTATCTCTTGCACACATGTTCCTTTGTTTTACTAGTTTGACTATAGTTTTAACGTTGACACGTTTAATAGTAAACCAGCAGCTATTTCTGGCCTTACTCTGATCTCATTTTTTCATCCCTAAACTATAGAAATAAGAAGTGATAGGTCAGTTAATTGACATCGACTGAAATGGAAGAGTAAACTGTCCTTTTCTCTTCTGACTCAGGAAGTGACTATTCCTTTTGTTTTTGTTCTTTATCTTGTTTCTGTTGTTCCATAACACTATTAAATCTCCGTAATCATGTGCAAACGACCAACTCCTGCTTGCTTATTGAGAGTAGTACTTGTCTAGATTTACTTATCCAACTGGGCATCTTTTTGATAGGTTGGAGATATGTCAGAGCTAGGAATATCCGAGTCATTCAAAGTCAAACAGGCAGTATTGCTCTCTGCCACTGAGGCTGCTGAGATGATCCTAAGGGTTGACGAAATCATCACTTGCGCCCCACGGAGGAGGGAGGGAATGTAAAAACAATAGTGGTCGTGTTTAAGCTGTTGAGATGACTCGTATTCTATTATGGTTCGAGAACTTGAGATGGTAGGTGTGACAGTCCTAAACGAGAATGAATGATAGATTGCTATTGGAACCATGCTAAAATGCACTGTGCGTAGTATCTTGTGTTTTTTTCGGAGGAAATATTTTGGTTTGTTTCATCATGTAAGTTTTAAGAAAATGCATGTTTCTAGAATTTGAGTTAAGCTTATTGATATCTAACTTAGGTGCAAACATTTGTTCAATAGGCAGTTTCCACGAATAGTTGATTTACATTAATGTTTTGAGTGGCGGGCACGAGGAATGCAGTATACTTTTTAAAAATGTTTTTTATTACATGGGGGTATGAGAAGGATAAATGGGGAAGGGGATTACAATGTGGGGGTTCAAACCCTCACCAACAAGGTGAAAGTTTAGGTAGCCAACCAAATGAGCTGCTAGATCCTTACGAATGCAATATAAGTATCTCCTTTTGCACCAAAAAAAGAAGTGTTTTTGAAACCATGCTTGTGACCAAACTTGTTTGTCCAATTTTACTTAGATAATTTGATAAACTTAAATATAAAGTTACAAAAGCCTTAACATCCTAAAATTCTTTAATGTAAGAGTTTTTGCCACATAGATTGATTTTTAAATTCTTCTTGAAATTTTGATATCACACACTCAAACTATTTATCAAGGTGACCTATTACAATCCTGACAATCTTAAAAGTGAACTTATTTACCCCATATATACATATAATCAGTTGCACAAAGGGAGTTGTTACACACTCGTCCGCCACGTCAGCGCCACGTAAGAAATCTTTAAATTTTATTTTTTATATTCTTTTCCTTATTCATTTGATTTTTCTTTTATTAATTATATTTATGCTAATTAATATCTAATTAATCATTAAAATATTTTAATAATTATATCTTCTTCATCACTAAACCATCCCACCAACCCATCTCACCGGAAAAACCATTTCTGCCACCATCACCGCCATCAATTTCACTACCACCATTCCACCAGATGCACCACCGCCGTTTCGAACACAATACCATAAAAAATCACAGTATTAAAGAGAACTATTTTTTTTTTCATTGACATCCATCTTCAACTAGGACCAAAAAACTTCAAGCTATATCGCTTGTTTTGCTCTTCGCTATGCTAGTTTTTCCGTTGTGCTTAAAGAAAAAAAGAACTTTCTGTCAGTTGGAAAATGAAACACTTATGTGTCAATGTGATTGACTAATAATGTTCTGAAAATCTACTAAAATTACCATAACATATTAACATCCCATTTTAGACAACTTGAATTTGGGATCTTTTGCTTTTGAAATACTACCTGCCCGCAAGCCGGAGGAGGAGGAGCAGTGCAATCAAATTGAATAGGTAATTGATCTGTATTTACATACAATTAGGCCTGATTCCTTAAAATCCTTTTTATCTGAAATTCCTTCAAAATTATGGTAATTTCAAATGGAGGTGGGGTGGGGTGAACGCGGAGGAGAAGAGGGGGTGGTGAAATTAATTTTTTATTAAAATTAAAATTTATTTTTATTTTTGACCTCACTCTCCTATTATTTAATCATAATTTGTTTTGTTCCACATCAGCTCATAAGGTGGTATTAAATTCACTTTTAGATTGTCAGGGGTGTAATATGTCGTCTTAATAATGAAAATGTGATATCGATATTTGAGGTATAGTTCAAGGGTCAATCTATGTCTTTTGCCAAATATGAATTAAATACATAAATGACATATAGTCATACGAGTAAATAATATAGATTACTCAAACATATGTATTTGTTTTCACTCAACGCTAGGCAATTTTATTATTTTCAATCATGAAAACTGAACTTAAAAATTAGGATACCTACCAAACGAATTTGTTATATGGTAATGGAACATTTTTAAAAATCGGAAACTGAAAATTTTTAACCGAAATTTTCGAAACCGTAACATGTTGTACCATAAACACCCCTAAAATAAAATCCTACACTTGCGTACTATATTACTTTAATAATAGAGGACACAACTACAATATTGTTAAGAACATAAATTTATGAACGTTTTTGTTCAACTTCTGGTAGCCTTTGATCCTTTATTTTCTTTTGGTGCACCCATAGAGCTCCCAATTATATAGAGTTTAAGGAATTCAGTTTCAAATTTCCCAAAATATCTTCTCTGTTCTTGGCTCCCTTTCCTCTCTTCTCTACGAACTTCAATCTCATTTCCATGGAGTTTATTAACAGTTGGCAGCGGTAATGCCATTTTAGGAGCTGCCAAACAAATAGCTTTGACGTCAAGCAAGAGAAAATATCTTCAGGAAAAATGACGGAGGAAAGAAGAATTGGATCAGTCCATGGATGCATGGACAAAGATCAATACGATTTCTTTTCTTTTTTAGGTTTGGCTCAAGTTTTCACACTCTTGCAGATTCGGAGAAGTATTGATTCTAAGATGGTTAATTTGCAGGATATGCACGCACGAAAAAATAAAAAGAACAATGCAAACCCGAAACATGTGCACTAATAAAAACAGAATCAGCTAACCACTATAATTTATGTTATCTTGACATCACGAAGAAGCCTAGCAGCCATTGCACCACATCTTCTAGCTTCCCAATCACTAAGCTTTTTGTCTACCTTGCCGTCGTTCTCAGTCGCATCAGCTTGATTAAACCCACATTTACTTTCATCTTCATCTGATCCGCGCTTAGTTTCTGTTTCCCCAACCTCTTCCGTCTGCTGCTGAGCCATCTGTTTAACAATTTCCGAGGTATTTCCTTGTGACTTAAAGCCCATTATGTATAACTGGATGCTTGGATGTTGGTAAGTACTATCCATCTGCATAAAAGAAAAGAGATGTCCAAACATCTTAATTGATCTACAACCATAAATTCTGGACAAAAAAGACTGGAGGCGGAAAAAATCAGCTCCACAGTTGGAGAAGTCGGGACCAAGAATTTAAAACGTGGCTAGACATGCATGGTCGATCTGATTATTTATTTGGAAGCCCTTTCTACACAAAATCAACTAAACCATTTGCAAATGCAGAGTTTACTGCGACTATCTCAAGAAAAAATTACCATAATTAAGTTCCACAATATACACATAACTGATGATGACAGGAGAATATATGGCCTAGTTGACGGCGCATGGAAGTTACCTTTGCTTTTGAAACAGTTTTGACCTCAAAATTTCTCTTCCACATCTCAAGCATCTTTTCATGGACAGTCGTCGATCGGATTTCATGACCCAACTATAAATGAAAAGATCATTAATAATAACAAAAAGAGCTCTGTATACAGAGAATAAATTTAGTAAGTTCTATAACTCTAGAGGATACAACACCAAAATTGTCGTCTTTGGTCCAGACAGTGCAATCATTGTCTGCAAAAGTGGTTCCAAAAGATGCTCTGCATAAACCTAGTAACGATAGGTAATTATTAGTGCAAATAAACTACAATAGAGAAATAAGACAAGCTATTTCCTAGTAACTTTAGTTGACAGCCCAAGGGAAATGCTGATGCAAATTTTAGATTGTAGATAGACGCTTAACTATTCTTTGTTTCCTGCATTTCAATCAAATAGTGGGGATTGCAATATTGTTTTTTTTTTTTTAAAGGTGGGGATTGGAATATTGCTTAAAGGAACCAACCTTGGAAAAGAAGAGACACAATGGCAATCATTAGGAATTCACATGTTTCGGAGCACTACGTCACTTAGAGAGAAAAAAGACCTAAGATGATTTCTGGAAACGATTCTGATAACAGCTTCTGAACAAATTTATATTTCATAAAACATAACCGGTGTGCTGAAGAAACCAACGGCTGATGGAAAATGAGAAAAGGTGCAATATGCCCTACGGGAAATCATCATGGATACAGGTTCCTTAATTTTTTTTTACCAACACTGTGATGTATATACGATCATTGGTTCCAAAAAACTGTATGTCACACTTCTCTTAGCAGAACAAAAATATTTCTTCTCAGTTCTCCGTGCAAAGCAAAGGCCTGGAGAGGAGCAAGTAAAATTCCACTACCCTATCGATGATAAAACTTACAACATCAGTCCCAATGATATAGTCGAATGGAGGGCCAACAGCCTTTATATGAGTTTCATTACCCCAGTCCAATTCTGCAGCCTGTATGGAACCAAATGAATCTACAAGGAATAGAGCTTTCAGTCAGATCATAGTAAACACAACCACATCCTCTCAAAATTAAATGCCAGATGCAGCTTTCTGTTTAATAGAAAGAAACACCAATAAGTTAGGGGTGTCAAATGGACGGGTTAGGCTAGCTTTGGGCTGAGCTAATATATGGGCGGGTCAACAATCAGCCCAAAATTGAGCGGGTTGGGCGGGTTAGGTTTTCATGGGCTAATTTTGCCACCCCTACACTAAGTTAACAGGAAAGGTTAGGTTTAGAAGATATCAACAGAACAAAATCCAGTGTGCATGCAAAAGAACGACAAATGATAAAGAATACAGTACAAAAGCTAAAAAGATCCAAATGGTACATTAATTTGAAACCTGGATCTGAGATTGTCTGCATTATCCTGGAAGTATTACGCTCCACGTTTCTCATTAGCAATGGCAAAACCTCAGTTTGGTCAGTTGAAACTACATCACATCCAAGCAATGCCATGCCTGTGGAGATTTGTTCCATCTCAGACAAAGAACCATATAAAAGAATGGAGTCTAATAAAGTAAAGGCAGCCTACCAAATCCTGCTACGCCACAACCTGCCCCAAGTTCTATCACACGCTTTCCTCTCAATTTAGTTGGAGAAAACCTCCCCTTTCGACAATTTCTTTCCTATAAATTCAAATCAAAATTTTCCAGCTCATAAAGGAGTAGGAGTGCTCAATAAAGTAAATACATGTACATGTAGATATATAAGCTTGAATAACTGGAAAAAAAAAGACTCAATATTTAAAGCCAATGATCTCGGTATTCCAGCCTCAACTCAGAAAAGGAAAAGAAAAACGAAAAAGACAATTAAAAAATCAGTCAGGTTTAAGAAAAAGGGAAAGAGAAGGAATACAGTATGGTAGCAAACTGTGTAAAATACGTTAGGAACTCATATTATTCATGGACAAACAAACTATTCATGTCTTACAGTAAAATAGAAACTCATATTATTTTTATGCGTAGCAGATAAAAAAATAGCAGCGTTAAAGAAATTGAAGTTGAAGCATACCAGAGGGTATTTTAAACCTTACCAGAAATTTAACTAAAACCATAGATGCATCCCAAACAGTAGTGCCTAAATGCTTCGAATTAGGATCCTGTATAAATAAAGCAAAAAAGAAAGGCCAACAATTCAAGATACAGTATTGGAAAGATGGTGGAGCCTGGCCTTCAAATAGAGGCTAAGAAGGTAGTAAAGACAAATATTTTCACAAGAAATAGCAAGTTAAGAAAACGTATATCCACACACTGTTTCGTAAAACCAAAACTCTTCTAGATTGTCCAAGTTATCGAGAAATGCCTTTAGGAACTGAAGAAATGTTTATAAGTTTCACTTTCAGTGAAAGCTAACTGCTTTCTTTCTATTCTATGGATGTCCACTGCATAATTTTCATTTCTTTCTTATGTTCATTGCATAATTTTCATTCTTCAAGTCAAATAAAATGAAAATCATGATTTCATTTCCTTTATCTATCAAGAAAACATGCTATTCATTTAGTACCTCAGCAGAGATACCAAATTTGAATGGCATGAAAATACGGAAATCACTGTGGGTCATGGAGTCACTAACATAACCAAAAGAAAAGAAAGGATGCATATTGTACTCTAAGGCCTAGTTACCTGGCAAAACTGAAGTTGATGACCTCGGACATCAATGAAAATTGCAGAAGTGTGTGGAGAATTTAACCTGGTATGAATTTAGACTTTAGACCACCAAATGACATAAACACAATAAATCATGAGCAAGAAAAGACCAATATTTGTATACAACAACATCATACCCAGTGAAATCCCACAACGTGGGGTCTGGGGAGGGTAGAGTGTACGCAGACGTTACCTCTACCGTGGTAGGTAGAGTGGCTGTTTTCGGGAGACCCTCGGCTCAAGACAACGCATAATCACACGCAAAGCAAGCAAAGCCAAGCAATAGAAACGGTTAGATCCAGACAAGAAATTAAAGCAGGATGACAAAATCGAATACTCCATGCGCATTCTGACAAAAGGAAGCAATAGCTAACGCAGATAAAAGACTAATATCTGTATGTATGTAAAATATAGGTATACTTTAAAAAAAAAAGTAGCTTTAGGTATAATCATTTTGAGGAAATATAAAAATATGTATACATTCTTTTTACATATGTCACAAACTAAGTGATGATAACACACAATTTCTTCATAATTCTGTAGTCATACTAAGATTGGTTTTTGCTTATCTCCATAACAAACTAGCATGTATTCTAGCTAACTTAAATATAAAAAGTAAGTGCAAATAAGGCTGTTGTGCTGTCATTACATTTGATGCTATCAATTAATGCTAAACAAGCTAAGTGATCAGATTGATTGCATATTTTAAATGGTGGTATCTAAGCAAGAGCCGAAGGTCTTTGAGAAACAGCCATCCTACCTTGGTAGGGGTAAGGTTTGCGTACACTCTTCCCTCACCAGACCCCACGTTGTGGGATTTAACTGAGTATGTTGTTGTTGGTATCTAAGCAAGAGAGATCAACAACAACGCCTCAGTCCCAAACAAGTCTAAGCAAGAGAGATAGTGGCAGACCGGTGCACTAAGCTCCCGCTATGCGCGGGGTCCGGGGAAGGGCCGGACCACAAGGGTCTATTGTATGTAGCCTTACCTTGCATTTCTGCAAGCTAAGCAAGAGAGATCAATTCTGAAAATGATTTTACATTTTTCTTCGTCCCTTAAATGACATTCCAAGCTCATTGTCTCCTCCCCACCTCCCACCCACTACGCCCCCAACCCTCATCCCACCCCACCCCACTCCCCACCCCACCCAACTCATATTCAGTGGAGGAAGCATGATTTTGAGTAAGGGGATTTGAAGTATATATAAATAAACACACGAAGAAGTCAAGAGATTCACCATCTACTATATATACATAAAAAACAGTTCTGATCTTGTATATACAGTGTAATATTCTGGCGAAGGCTGTTCGAGTGAAACCCCTTCCGCCCCTAGCTCCACCCATGCTTATAATATCTTCCTAGATTACATATAAATGCTCGTAGGACAATTTTTATTTTTTTTTGCTTACATAACAAACACCAGAAAATAAGCGAGAAAACAACATATATACAGGAAAAAAAATTCCATTTACCAAACATACCTTTAGTGTGTATTACAGTTTATCAAATGAGAGCCTAACTCCAAATATGTGAATATTAATAAGCAATTCTACAACAAAAATAAATAAATAATCAAAATAACGGTTAGAAGAACCACATACCTATCTGCCTCCATAAAGGACCATACACTGAGTTAAACAACACTGTGCTGGAATTTATCTTTCTGTCTAAAACCAAAAAAAAAACAGCTCAATTGATCTTAAGCTACTCTATTTAGTTGGATTATAAGTGCAATGGCTTATAACACAACAATTTAAGGTCTTTCATTCATCTGTTATTTTTTAATTTGCAAAATCACGAAATTAGAAGTTTTTAAAAAAACAATATATTATTTTATCGTGAAAAAGTAATTAGCAGAAATTAGATATAGGATACCTGATTAAATTATGCGATTATCGCCGGAAAATTAAATAAGTTAACCTAATAAAGCTTCCAATTCGCCGTCGGGCGGCGTTACTAAATATGGATTCCCTTTTAAGTTTTAAACGCCTGCTTCTGAGTGTACTTTACATTTGCTGTGGTTGTACCTTTCACTTCTTTCTTTTTTTTTCTTTCTTTTTCAAAAGTTATAGAACTTGTAAAAAGAATAAGGGTGTGTTTGGTACATAGAAAACATTTTCTAACTTTGATTTACTTTATTAATTTATGCTAATTTATATTTGACGTGAATAGGAATATTTTACTAACCTAAGCTTGTTTGGATGGTTGTTACCTAATGTATTGTATTGTGTTGTTAGTTTAAATATAATATTTATTTTGATTGTTACTTACTATTTTATTATATTGTATCCTTACATAACAACAAAAAATACTTTTTATGTAACGATTGATTTGGTGTTATAGCGTCGTTACCTTATTTATTTTTTCTCATTTTATCTCTACTTATAATCTAATAATTATTTTTATCTGTTATCCGACCTTTTTATGATAACTCTAGAGCGTACCCTACTTTTCTTGTAGGTTTATGCTTCACATTGTTGATGTATAACATTATGTAATGATGAAAATTGATATGATCTATCCAAACGTTGTATTTATCAAAATAACACAGTACAATACTTTATGAAACAATGCATAAGAGCCATCCAAACAGTATGATCTATCCAAACTTTGTATACATCAAAATAATAAAAGTATTTTTGTCTCACAAAATGAATCGAGGGTATAATTACTTTATTTTCAGTGATTTAGGAGCATATATACTTCATTTTGCTAAGGGAAAGAGTATTTTTTGCATCAAAAAGTAAAAAAGGGAAGCCCGATGCACTAAGCCCCCGCTATGCCTGCATTTTTGCAAGAAATTGTTTTCACGACTTGAACTTGTGGCATCTTAGTCACTTGACAGCAAATTTACAGTTACTCCAACGCTCCCCTTCAAAACAAATAAGTTATTATAAACTATTTTGTCAAGTTATCTTTTGGGTGTATTATTAATGTTTATACAACTAGAAGTGTAAATTATATCACTTGAGTTTAAGTGATAAATTGCAAGTTGTATATTCATTGTATATTACTTGTATTTTAATTGTGCCAAGTTGTAGACAACTTGCAAAAGTTGTATATTATAGATTGAGAGGCAAAATTCCTCTATAAATAAGAAGTTTTGCCTTTTCATTTAGAACACTAACAATAAGTGATAATACAACCTCTCCCTCCTCTCTACCAAGTTACTAATTTGCTTCCATTATTTATTTGTAATTATATAATTTCATAACGCGTTATCCGCACGAGACTCTGTCATTTTGAACTTGATTCTTACGGTAAATTATACTAAATTGTAAGATAGAATAATTTCCCTTAGGGATTCCTTTCATTATTCACAATATATATAGTTGTACAAAGGTTGATTCCTAATATGGTACGAATCCTAACTTACCTTACAAAGGTTGATTCCTAATACAAAATGAATCCTAAGTTATCTTAAATATACATCTATCATAATTACAAAATATACAGAGAATATTCGAAAATACTCCCCCTCAGACGGAGCGGGAGGAGGCGTAACGCTAAGGCTGGATCGGAAGTCCGTGAAGAGTTGTCACGGTAGCCCCTTTGTGAAGATGTCTGCATACTGATAAGAGGAAGGCACGTGTAATATTTTGACCTGACCACGGGCAACCTTCTCTCGCACAAAGTGGATATCCATCTCAATATGCTTAGTCCGCTGATGTTGGACCGGATTATGAGACATATAGATAGCAGATATGTTGTCACAATAGACTATAGACACCTTGCAGAGTGGACACTGGAGCTCCAAAAGAAGATTTCAGAGCCAACAGATCTCAGCAACTACATTAGAAACACCGCGATATTGTGCTTCAGCACTCAAACGGGATAGTGTGGCCTGCCTCTTGGCGAACCATGAGATAAGATTATACCCAAGAAATACACAGTACCCTGAGGTGGAACGACGTGTGCCTGGGCATCCTGCCCAATCTGCATCCGTGTAGGCAAGTAGCTTGGTTGGGGCAGAGGGGTATAAGTGTAATCCAAAGTCTAGTGTGCCCTTAACGTATCTGATAATACGTTTGAGGGCGGCAAAATGGGACTCTTGGGGATCGTGCATAAACATACACACCTGCTGAACGGCATATGCAATATCAGGCCTAGTGAATGTAAGATACTGAAGAGCACATGCTAGACTCCAATATAGAGTGGAATCAGAAACTGGCGCACCGTCATTGGCACTAAGCTTGGATTTTGAGTTCACCGGAGTTGGCATAATTTTACAATTTGCCATCTTGGCCATGTACACTATCTCTTCTGCATACTTACGCTGACACAGGAACATAGTGGCTGCAGATTTGGTCACCGATATACCCAAAAAATAACTTAGCTTGCCCAAGTTAGTCATAGCAAATTCAGTTTTGAGTAGAGCAATGATTTCATTCTTCAAACCGTCAGATGAGGTAGTAAGAATAATGTCATCGACATATAATAGCAAATATGCAGTGCTGCTACCTCGGTGAAAAGTGAAGAGAGAGTTATCACACCTGCTACATGCAAAACCAATCTGCCGAAGATACCTCGCAAAACGATCATACCAAGTGCGGGGTGCTTGTTTCAATCCATACAATGACTTCCTGAGATGACACACAAACTGCGGAGCTGTCGGATGAACAAAGCCAGAAGGCTGATGCATGTACACAGTCTCTTTTAAATCCCCATGAAGAAATGTATTCTTGACATCAAGCTGATGAATCGGCCAATGCATGCCCATAGCAATACTGAGAACAATCCGAATAGTGGCCGGTTTAACAACCGGACTGAATGTCTCACCACAATCAATACCCTCATGCTGATTAGTGTCATTGGCAACTAGTCTTGCTTTATACCTCTCTAAGTCACCACTGTCTCTGAACTTATACCGAAATAGCCATATACATCGGATAACATTCACACCTTCGGGTCTAGGTACCAAATCCCAAGTGTTCTGCTTGGTTAAAACGTTAAATTCCTCGCACATGGCCGCATTCCAATTTGGGTCCAGTTTTGCTAGTTTTGGATTTTTTGGAATGGGTGATAAGGTTTGTGTGGAGAGATTGAAGTGAACCTTGGGTTTGAAGATCCCGTGTTGTGTATGAGTCTCCATGTGATGAGACGGCAGTGGCGGTGGGTCGGGGGCGGTTCTTTGGTCCATTTCTAGAACCGGTGGGTAGCGATTCAGATAAATTTGGTTTACGGGTGTCTGCGGGCGTTCTTTGGAGTGATGACGCGATGTCGGTGTGGTGCAGTGACTCATTTGAAATTTGTAGGGGTGAGCATGAAGCTGTTGGGGTGGTGCCGGACAATGGCGCCACTGTCGGAACAGTGGGTTGCTGTTGGTATAGATTTTGGATGACCGGGGATTTGAAAAAAGGAAAGATTGCCTCGTCAAAGGTGACGTGACGGGAGATGATGATTTTGCGAGTAGCAATGTCATAGCACAAGTAGCCCCGATGATTAGGAGATAGACTAAGGAAGACACATGGCAGAGTGCGAGGGGCAAGTTTGTGAGGTGCAGTGAAGGCCATGTTGGGGTAGCATAAGCATCCGAAAATACGTAGGTGATCATATGAGGGTATCCTACGGTATAAGATTTCGGTAGGGGTTTTATTTTGGAGTGTGCTAGTTGGTAAAATATTAAGAAGGGATTCTACCATTTTGATAGCATAGACCCAAAAAGACGGTGGTAGGCAGGCATGAAACAGAAGTGTGCGAACCATGTTATTGATGGTACGTATAATTCTTTCAGCCTTTCCATTTTGGAAAGAAGTATAGGGACAAGAAAAATGGAAAACCATGCCTTGTTTAGAACAAAAATTGTGAAATATCGAGTTATTAAATTCACGTCCATTATCACATTGGAATGATTTGATAGATTTTTCAAATTGTGTTTTAATGAATTTTTAAAACTCGAGGAATTTTGTAAAAACTTCATATTTGAATTTTAGTGGGTAAATCCAGACAAAATATGAAAAATCATCCAAGAATACAACATATAATTTATGACCCAAAGAGCTAACAATTGGAGATGTCCACAAATCAGCATGAACAATATCAAAGGGAGAAAAAGTAACACTGTTTGATGACATAAATAGAAGACGAGTATGTTAGCCTAGTGGACAAGAAAAACAGTGGGGGGCAATTTTTCCATTACTACATTGAATACGCTTAGAAGTCCTAAGAAAAGTAAAAACTGGGTCTCCGGGATGTCCTAGTCTGTTGTGCCAAGTTGAGGAGAGATCGCCGCAAGGGATAGAGGTGTTTGCGGTCTGACAGCGGAAGATTGAGTGAATGGGTAGAGGTCTCCCACACTATTGCAGCGTGTAAGAATTTTCCCCGTATTGAGTTCCTTCACAGAAAAACCAAAAGGGTCAAATTCGACAGACACAGAATTATTGCTATTGAATTTTCCAACGGAGATTAAGTTTTTAATGATGTTAGGTGTGTATAGGACGTGGTTTAGGGAGAAGGGCGGGTGTGGATGTTTGGTGTGTGTGTGTTACTGTAACCTTCAATTGGAATGCGATGACCATTGCCGACAGTAATAAATTGAGGACACTTTAACCGACATAGTTGAGATAGGTTACCTGACGACCGGATGAGGTGAGATGTGGCTCCGGTGTCCATGTACCAATTGTCGTCGGGCTGTTGAAGGTTCACGGTGGTGTAGGCCTAGCCCAAATCAGTCGGGGCCAGGCTCTTTGAGTCTTTATTCTTCTTCTTTGTAATGCAACCAGGTGGGCTGCTTCTTCTTGGTGGGCTGCACAGTGGTGGCGAGGCCCAGAGGCCAATCGACCAGGCTGCTGGGCCCGGGCCCTGCGGTCGGGTATGGAGCTTGCGGCGAGGCCAGTTCTCTAGTTGGGCCCACGCGGTCTATCCGACCAGCTGGATATCTTTGCGGATTACGGCCTGGTTATTGTCCAGCCCACTGGTTGCGTTGGCCCTTGCCGCGACCTTTGCCCTTGTTGTTGCGACCCCTGCCGCCACATCCTCCGCCGCTGGACTGCTACTGTGGTGGCTGGTTGCTGCTGGACGCAGGTGTTGCCGTCCCGTCAACGGCTAACGCCTTTTGATTGTGTTCATCTTGTTTAGCACGTCTAGTTTCTTCCAACAATAGTTGTGAACGTGCCTTGTTGAAACTTGAGAGAGGGTCGACTTGTTGAATCATTGTTGCGAGTGTGCCATATTCACCTTTCGGTTAACCCGCAACAAGTTGAAGCACCATCTTGGTTTCTGAAACAGAAGTCCCGACGTTAGATAGTTGATCGGTTATGAGTTTCAGTTTCTTACAATATTCGGACATGTTGTTAAAATTCTCGAGGCGGGTATTGTTGAATTGCTCTTCCAAATACACAGCCCGAGTATTTTTATTGTCCTGAAAGATTTCTTCTAGCCGGACCCAAAGTTCACGCGCCGTAGCACCTATTTTCATGATAGTGCACAACAGGTCTTTGGAGATGGTGTCGTAGATCCATTGTTTGACGATGGCGTCAAGATGACGCCATATTGAGTTTGTAACATCGGTGGGACGAGGAACAAATTCGTCAATATGATCGAGCACGTTGTATGCACATGCATGCATGTAGAATAGTTCCATCCACATGGAATATTGACAGTCTTCTTGATCAAGAATTATATGGATAAAATTCATGATGTTGTTAACGGCGAATGCCGGATGAAAAGAAGATACTGAACGTTGAGAGGGGTTGTCAAGTGTGCCAGTGGATGAACCAGAATTTGTGGGGGAAGACATGGTTGCCGCCGCCCGAGGGAAGGGAATTTTCTTGCCGGGGGAAGGGAATTTTCTAGTTCTGGCCGAGATTTTGATGGTGTGGCCGAGACAGGGAGGGAGAAAGGAGAAGAGTAGGGTTTAGGTTTTAGGCTCTTGATACCATGTAAGATAGAATAATTTCCCTTAGGAATTCATTTCATTATTCACAATATATATAGTTGTACAAAGATTGATTCCTAATATGGAACGAATCCTAACTTACCTTACAAAGGTTGATTCCTAATACAATTAGAATCCTAAGTTAACTTAAATATACATCTATCATAATTACAAAATATACAGAGAATATTCGCTAATATAAATTATTGCATTTTATGGAACCTCCACCTTGAATGCAGTAGCCAGAGGAATGGTATTCCTTTGGCCATATTTTTTCCTTTCAATATTTGCAAAATATGATCGAAGTGGACATGATTCCAAGTTTGGCAGGTTAGTACCTTTAGATTTGATACTTTTATCTTTGCTACTAAAGCTATTGATTTTGGTTATTGAATTTAAGGACCTTAATTGATTCATTTGGCAGTTCATGCCTCGATATTATTTTTGAAGAACAATATTATGGAAAGGTGTCCCCACACCACTATAGGCATCGGTAAGGTCGGAAACCATTTGCAAAACCAAGCAATTGTTGGTAACCGGCGAACCAACGTTTTATGTTGATCCGACAAGACTTTAAGGCGTTGACAATATGCCGACGCATTTGGAAAATCCGCCATATCAATGGTGGAGAATTCTTGTTCTAACATAACAGCGCATGAATTTTTGTTGTGTTGAAAAATGTCCCGCAATCGATTACAAGCCTTCATGGCTGTAGTTGCAAATCCGAGGAGATTGTTGCATAAATCCAAGATAGAACTCTGGCATCAAGAGTTTCCCAGAGTTCTTGGTCATCAGCCGTCTTCAACTCCTTTCCTTTCCCATTTTCCGACAAGATTATATGATCAATCACCTGGTTGGAACGACAACAAATTTTAAACAGTTCAGCCCAAGTGGCATAGTGAACATTTTCCATCTCCAGGGTGATGAAAACGTGTGTTTTAATGGTTGAAACGGTAAGAACTGGGTGAAAATTGGTTTTGGAGTCAGACATGGTTAATTGGAATACACAAAGTTGAACAAAAAAATTATGAAGAACAATAATGGAGATGAAACAAAAGAACAAAGGAGAAATAAAAAATCGGTGGAGGGGGTGGCCGATTTTTGGGAGGGTAGTTTGGTAGGGTAGAATCTCTTCCTAATCTCTTGATACCATGTAAGAATTATGAAATATTTTCCTCAATCATTTCCTTCTAAAGAGGTGGTACATATACCAATATTACAAGCATAAATTAAGGTAATGAATAAGACAAGTTATGCTAAAATCAAGTCTTCTAATCTATTCTAATTCTCCCTACCATATACATAAGATATTACATTTACTACACTAATCATAATTAATAATTGAAATATTATTAATTATGATTATGATTCTATCAATCTTGTTGTCTTATTTTTCTTAAATTTCTGCGTTGACTGCGTTCTTTTTAGTCGAGGGTTTATCAAAAACAGCTTCTCTACCCGCGTACATCTTACCCTCTCCAGACCTCACTGTGTGAGATTACACTGAATATGTTGTTGTTGTAATTCTTGAAAAGATTGTTTTTTTTAATGTTTGTGAATTTTTGGGGTTTTTTGCAGGTGTCTATAGCTACAGAGAAAAAAGTGGTTGTGGTGATAATGTTTGATAGGGCGGCTAGGGTTTTATTTGGCTGTTCTGCTGATGACTTCTTTGACTTTGCCAAGACACCCTTTTGCTGGTAACTTCAATTAATCTCCGTTTTTAAGCTTTTACAGTTTTTGCAGTTTATATGGCAATTTCATTTATGCTTGAAATAAGTAGTAGTAAATGAAAAACATACTCTCTTTTTTCACTTGCCTCTATGATCAAATAAGAGTTATATACAATCAAACCTCTCTATAACACGTTGTTTGTTTGAATATCTTTTAGCTGTTGCAAAATACTTTTATAGAAAAAAAAAAAAGGCCAGCCTAATGCACTAAGCTCCCGCTATGCTCGGGGTCCAGGGAAGAGCCGGACCACAAGGGTCTATTGTACACAGCCTTACCCTGCATCTCTGCAAGAGGTTGTTTCCACGGCTTGACCTGTGACCTCATGGTCACATAACAACAACTTTACCAGTAGTGAAATATATAATATAATATAACATAAAAATTGGTTAAAAAACGACTTGGCCATTATAGTGAAATGTTGTTATAGAGGATGACGGTTATACCTCTCTATAACGGGTCGTTTGTCCGGATACTTTTTAGCAGCTATAGCAAAATATGTATAGAAAACATATAATAATATAATATAACATGAAAATTGGTTCAAAAAAGACTTGGTCGTTATAGTGAAATGTTGTTACAGAGTATGATTGTTATAGAGAGGTTTGAATTGTTTTTAGTTTTCTTTTTTTGGGAATTCTATGAAAAATAAAAAATGAAATAAGTAGGAGATGATGAGAATCTTTCTGTAGGAATTGAATATTCTAATGAAACTTACTCTCTGTCCCAATTTATTGGATAGTCTTTTGATTTGGAAACGTCCCAAGATGGTTGACACTACTGTATTGCCACACAACGTTCATGACATTTCAAGAATTCTAATTTATTAATCTCAGTCAAATTTCATATTTTTGTTGAAATGTTTCTCCATCGAACTAAACTATCACTAGTATTTTGTTCTACTTTTGCTAAATGCCTAAATGCATTACTCCCTCAATTTCAATTTATTTGTCTTACTTTCCTTTTTAGTCCGTTTCAAACTTTATTTAGTAACTCTGTAGTTCCAACAAGATTCAAAGGTCATTTTGGTAAAATAGACACATCTTTATTCTCCCTAAATTTCTTAAACTCCGTGTGGAGTCAAACTAAGACACATAAAATGAAACAGAGAGAGTATATGGTTATGGGCCATAAAAGATGGTCCAAGAATCTTAGAATTACATCTTACAATGCTTCGCTGGGCCATATGAAGAAGATTCTGACTGATTTGAGAATGCTTTATTATCCAGCTGCATCTACAAGTAAAGCTTTGGAGGGAGAGATGTTGAAAGTCACCTTGTCCCAACCAAAGAATGGCAATGCACGGCATCCACGCGTGATGTCAGTTTTGCCATTGCGGACAGGTTTTCAGCCTGTGATCGAGACCTTGAGGGAACTATGTCAAGCAAGAAGTGGTTCATAGCTATTATTGCATTCAGGTGTTTGTGTGTCAAAACATTTCTTGAGCTGCATTAATGTTTGTGTACATCTCCATTCCATTGACAAAAAAGAACATGAATGCGTTGTTTGTTAAACGTTGATTTTCTCCTTAAACACCATTCTGAGCTTAGCAGATCATGGGACACACTTCCAATATTAAGTGTACCTCTCTTATGAAAGCTTTAAATGAAATGTGAGCAAAGTTTGTTCCAGATGCAGAGGAATAGGGGACCTGGATCAGCTGTGTATTCATCGAGGTCTTAATTTAACTGAACTGGTTTAACACTCAGGAATTGCAGTGGATAAGTATATTGTTTTTTTCAAGCTAGTCCAAATTTCCAAGTGTAGAATTTTCTTTTTAGTCTGGTATGTCCATGCACAACCTGTACCAGAGTCCCTGGGATTGGGGCATTGTATCAGCTGTGTATCAATTTAAAAGTTCATCCTCTAGCTGTGAAAAGTTAGCTTGTCGTAGTCCTACTGCTTGATCATCACCGTCAAAGGGAAAAAAGTATGATAATTTTGCAAGTATTGAGCAATTTATTTCATCCTCTTCAATGCTGGGAGGCGCGATACATACTGAAACAACCAGTTCTTAAAAGTGGTTAAGCTAGAATACAAATTAATGATGTTAGGTCAAGTGTTGTTTTAACTTCCTTCCACAAACAAAATTGCAAAAGAATATTTAAGATTGATAATGAACCAGAATAGTTGTTATTTTTTTGTCAGTGCTTGTTGTATTCAGTGGTTTGCCTGTTTATGTCCTTTTCTTATCCCTCAGTGCCCCTTACAGGTTTGAAATGATTAACTATTTTGACACTGGCGTGATACACATAATGCAAGAGAGGAATAACAAATCATAAGCTACATGTTGTAATGCTTAATCCAATATCTTAGAAGAGTAACATTCACTTGAGAAGGTGAAACATATCTACGTGATTTTCTATGTTTTGATAAGATTATGAAGCTGTAAAATTGTTAATCTGTTTCAGTAAAGTGTGGTTCTTGATGAACTTCCTAGGAGGACAATTTGCCTTGAGTCCACCTCTGGAGCATTTCCAGTGCTGCCTTGGGTTGGTCCATCGGCACCATATGACCTGCATCATGGACCTTGAGGAAAGTCAGAGGTCCATAGTTCTTTTGAACTCCTTTCTCCTCACCATCTACTGTGAAAGAAACAGATGGTGCAGTCCCAAAGCTTTTCTTCCCTGACCATTCTACTGCATGCACCCAATTTGAGTTCCCTGTCCATATCAAGAAACAATAGTTTAGATCTTAGGGATTTTTTCATTTTTGACCCATGGCCCTAGCCAAAATATGCAAAACATATACTGATCATGTATATTAAATGTTTATTTATGCATACAATATGTATATTATATGTATATTTATACTTAATATGCAAAACCTATACATTTGCTGGCTTTTATTTTTCTGAGCCGTCCAAAAATGTAAATATCCCTAGATTTTAATATGAATTCTCCTCTTGTGACAGGCGAATGAAGCTTACCAAGCCAGTTGCAGATAAGGTCATACTCTCCAGCATAAGCGAGTAGATTGATACCATCCTCAAGAAGTGAAGGAATACTGATTTCAAGATTCTTCATCCAGTCCGTCTGCATTGCATGATAAACTGAAGAACTACATGACACAAAATCAATGACGGAGGGAACACCGAGGGCTTGCTTAACTTGGGCATCGTTGAGGTAAGTTTCCATTCCCGAGAAGTCATAGCAGAGGTTACCCTCGCAAGTCTTCCGGATATCATAGTACTGCAGGTAAAAAAGTCTCAAATCCATTCGATTGTTATAAAACAAATATGCTTGTAGTTATATGACACTGTCGTCTCATTGAAAAAAAAACTGAAAAATGTTCTGAATTCTTACATTTATATCGCCCGCGATGTCAAGTATACTGTTGAAAATGTTTGTGCAGTCACTAAATCCAGCCGAACAAGCTTCTTCACTACCTTTGGCTGCAAATATTTTCACAAAATATAACTGCTGTCAATAATATTTGCTATTTCACTCAGTGTAAGAACTTAACATTCGTACACTGACCGTGTAACATAAAATAGCTACAGGTAACCGTTCTTGCTTGTTCTAAGTGGGACAAAGAGTTACCGCAAAGCTTAATGTCCTGTTGACATTGTGGATATAATTTGTTTATGTCGTCATAATCAGTCTGATTGATCAATTTCATATCCAAAGCGTAGTCAGTGTAGGCTTTGTACTGGATTTCTGGGTTGGTTAGTCCATTACCAATGGCAAATCCCTGATCAAATAAGCATTATAGTTAAAGTACAAAATACCAAAACTGTTGAAAATACTGAGAGATGACTTACTAAAGTAAGGGGGGAAAATATACCTTGAGGTTTATGGGAATTCCTTCTTTATTTTTATTTCCTTGATGAACACGAGAAGCAAATGCAGGAATATAATGGCCAGCATATGATTCTCCAGTAATGTAGAAATCATTCTTTGCATAATCAGGATGAGCTTTGAAGAAGGCCTATTTTGTAAAATACATCGTATATTTAGAATTATCCTTAATCTAAATATGGATTTGAGAGTAAAACAGAAATTAAAAACAAAAAGAATAATTAGAAAAAAAAGGGAAACAAACCTGTAAGAAATCATAAAGATCATTGCTCACTCCTATTTCATCATGACGAATGTCAGTGTTATCAGAACTATAACTGAAACCAGTTCCTGTTGGTTGATCAACATATATAAGGTTTGACACCTGTCAATTTGCAATAAATAGTAGGAATATTATTTTTCAACTTTAACTTCTAAATACGACATTGTAAAATTTCTTTACAACGTTACTATGTACAAGTAAAATCCTTCTTGTTCTTAAATAAAGGGAGGTCTGGAAGTCAAGTGCACGAAGCATCTTGCATTCCCGGAGAAGAGTCATACCCTTCAAAATCTTCTTATTCTCAACTAATGAAAAATGATTCATTGGACAGTCTTTTTCTTTAGAAAAGAGAGCAGGCACTGGCCTTTCGTTTCTGTGGAGGCAATTAAATGAAGATAGAGCACTATATAGAAGTCATATAAGTCAATAACAAGAGTTGAACTACTTTTGAATTCAGAAACTTTCTTTTTCTTCTACTAATAAGTCACAACTAATGAACACCAGCAGTCAAAGAAGATTAGTTAGTTGGTGAAAAGAAACTTTGCATGTAAGAAAAAAGTTCAATAATTAACAACTTGCTAATATAACAATTATCATATCCAAAAAATATCTAAACCAACTTTCTTGAATTGAATTGATGTATGCTATAAACTATACAAAATCCAAAGAATATTTAAAAAAAAAAAAAGGAAAGACAAGAACCTTGTCCCAGCCAAAATCATTCCAGACAAGAGACATGTTGTCTGACAATTTAAAAGGTCCATTTTCATAAAACAAAGCCAATTCACTGCTACATCCTGGCCCTCCTGTTAACCATATCACTACTGGATCATTCTTGTTGCTCCTCGATTCAAAGAAAAAATAGAACATCCTAGAACAAACAAAAACAAAACTTGTGCATTAATAAAACAACAACCTATGATGAACAAAAAAAATTAGTGTGGCGCACGAAATATTTCGTGTTAGCACAAGGTCCAGAAAAAGGGCAATAATACTCCAAAGGAATGTAAAGTAGTCAGCCTAGCCTAGTCTATCCTATCCTATCCTGATGTTTCACAAACATCAATGATTTTACGATTTGAACGCCTGACCTATAGGTCATAGGGAGACTATTTTATCGTTACTCCCAAACTCCCCTTCCGATTAAGGCAAAAAAAGAAAAGGATAGCCCGATAGACAAGTATTACACATTCATGCAAGGTCCGGGAAAGGACTGCAACAGATCCCAAGGGATGTAATTTAATCAGCGTATTCTGACGTGAACACCAATCATGTTGACTCCACGGTAGCCGTGACCTACAAATCTAACATAACTAACTTTATCATAGCTCCAAGACTCCCCTCCTGAACCAAAACAAAAAAAAGAACAAAAAATAAAGAAAGTCAATCATGGCATTGAAAAATAATCACAGATAAGAATTCAAACCTTGCAGCCTTAGTATGTACAAGAGGAAAATAACCAGCATGATGACCTAAGTCTTGGACAGTAGCACCAGAATCACCAAGATAAGATAAATTCAATTTCTTTTCAAATAATCTCTGGTCATAATTGGCGTCTAGTGCATTATTTTCCTTTGAAGAAACTATATTGATGTCATGTTTAGGAAACAAATTAAGTTGCCTAATGAATTTTTCAGCCATTGTTGTTGGGAATTTTTTTGTGCTTGTAATATGTTCATCATGAGAAGGCAAGAAAAACTTTGGTGATATTGAAAGTGCAGTTTGAGAAAATGAAACAAGAAATATAGAAACAAAGAGAACGGAGAATGAAGAAGAAGCCATTTTTTTTCTTCAAGATTTTGAATGAAGAATATTGAGTTGCTAAAAGGGTGTTGAGATTTTATTTATAAGGAGGGAATATATGAGTGTGAAATGGTTTATTATTGTTTATTATAAGAGAGTGTGTGTGTGTGTGTGTGAAAGAGAAAGAGGGAGGAAAGTGGGGGAATAAACATGGGATTTAACGGTTTGTCTTACAATGCTATTAATTTGGACAATATCAATTCTTGGTGGGAAATAGGTGCATGAAAAATGGAATGATATATATCTATTCACATCTTTATATTTCTTTTTTTGGTTTTATCTAATCTTCTTTACTTATATTGAAGAACCCTTCGATATTAATTAGGCATTTGCTGTAATTAATAAATTAATTTCACACTTTGGGTTATCATTTCGTTCAACTTTTCTTTACACAATAACATTATTATAACACTTTTTGGTCCCTCAGTTATTGATAAATTCTGGTTTTGATCCTTGTGATATATGAGGTAACATATTTAACTTTTAATTAATTAAAATATACATTTTTATCCTTTTATGTAGAAAATATGTTATGTTTGACTATTTATAGAACTATATAACCATTAATTATGAAGTGACAACACAAATTTAACATAACACATGTGTAATTAAGGGTAGGACATTGAAAATTTTAATAAATTTGTGAATATTTACATGCAAAGGGATCAAAAGTAATTAATTGAAGCTTTATAGCATGTTTGATCAAGCTTCTTAAATCTGTTTATTTTGAAAAATATTTTTTTTTCGCGAAAAATAGTTCGTGTTTGGTCAATTAATTTAAAAAGCACTTTTGAACAACAATTAGTGTTTGACCAAACTTTTAAAAAGTGTTTCTAAGTGTATTTTTCTCAAAAGTTCTTTTGGACAAAAACTATTTTTTTAGCTTCCGAAAAACTATTTCTGCTACTCCTCAGAAGTACTTATTTTCTCCCAAAATCTTGGTCAAACACATCACTTTTTTTTTAAAATAAGCACTTATTGAAAAACAAATAAGTATTTTTGGGGAAAAATAAGCTTGACCAAACATGCTATTAATGTGCTTAGTCAAATATTATAGAAATTAAAATTAAAATTTATTAATAACTGAGGAACAAAAAATGATACTAACAAAAAAAAAACTAAATGTATGGCTGCATTGTTTTCTTTACAATGCTGCTAATTTGGACAATTTCTAACTCTTTGGTAAGGAGTTGGTTACAAGAAAAAAGGAATGGTTCTTTCTGTGTCTTTTTTTTTTTTGTTGGATTATACAGTCTGTTTTTCCTTATACATATATTACAGAGGATTCAATTGGTGTAGTAAATTAACTCGACCTGTGGGGTTACTATTTTCTAATAGAAAAATATTTCCTCACTTCTTTTTTATATATACTCAACATTATTACTTTTTTGTCCTTTTAACTAAATAACAGTTCATGTACTGAACTGAAGTCATGGAGTTCTCTGATAATATATCACTAAAGAAAATATGTAATTAGGGTTTAGGCGCACTCTTCCATCTATAAATGTATTTTTGTTTATGAGTTTTTCGCGACACAAATTTAAATTAGTCGGATCAATGAATTTTGACTATCAAATGGTTAAACAAGAAAAAAGTATTTATGTTCAAAAAATTTCCCTAGTTTATTAGTATTTGTGAGTAAATTCTTGTTAACCTCTTTATAATTTCTTTTAGCACCTTTTTAAGAAATGATCCCCGTAACCTAAAAGTCGATGAGCAAAGTGAGTTGTCATCATATGACTATCTAAAAGCTTCAAAATTAACCCCCAAATTACCATTGCATTTATCTTTAAAGAGTCTATGTTTAAGGAAAGAAGTATCCTTAATTGGAGGGAGTTTTTTAATTAGCATTGAAGATATGGAGGAATAAATAAAAATTTTAATATGAATTTTTTTGACTAAATGTTTTAGTTTTCCCCCTTTAAGGTGTTACTTGTACTATAACAATCATCATTAAACGAACGTTTACATGATTATTATATATGGATTTGGCGAAAATTAAGGATGTTAAATGATACAGTAGTATATATAAATGGATAAAATATTTAGAAAACTTTGAATGCTGAAGGGGCAATGTGTTCTCAATTTCTTAAATCAGAGCTGTCAATCACACTAATTATGAAATTATTAATTTATTTGGAGAAATTGATCTTAAGTATGTGGTTTCAGTGAATGCAATATAGTCACGCAATTATCTCGTCATATGATATGATAGAATGCACTTAATTAATATGGATTTGTTAAGCGTAGCCGTCAATTAATTCTCAATATTCTTCCAACAAAATAAATGCAAATAAAAGTACATAACTCTTGCAATTTTTTTTCTCATCCCGGTGTCCGGTATGTACTATAGTCTATAGAGCATGACTAATCCAAATTTATATCGAAAAATCAGACTTTGAATCCGACTAATTCTATTCGCTCCTGAAGTCCCAATTTAAGATTTGACTAATTCAAATTCGCATAAAAAAATCCTATTTTGAAGCTTGAATAATTTGGATTCGCGCCGGAAAATCCTCCTTTGAGACCCGACTAGTTCGAATTCATGCTAAAAAATTCTACTTTAGAGGTCAAACACTTTTTATTAAATGCGATCAATTATAGTTCGAACCCGAGACATCTAATTAGATAATAGTCTTATTACTCGATCACAAAAATAAACATAACAACATTGAAGAAAAAAAAGCACAGAGATATATCATGATCTCTTGGATCCAGCATTTGATACATTCATATTGCTCTTAAGCGAAACGTGGCTCTTAAAAAAAGTATACGCAAGCACTGTGTGTCCTTAAAGCAATTAGGAATTAGGATTATTCTTGATCAAAGAAATCAATCCCTTTAATTAATGAAACTTAAAATATCATGCCAGCTTATGTTCACGTAATACATTGTCATATATTTCTCAACCAATATATCAGTCTTTCCAGCAAGCGAGCGAGTGAGACTGACGAAATCCGGATACACTGAAGATTATCTCCGTAAATCAAAACTTAGATAGATGAAAACTATTATTTAATCTTTTTGCTTCTGTTAAAATTTAAACTTTGATCTCTTATGATTATTTGCAACTTTACCGATCATTAAATCACGCCATTCAATATTGTACATTTTATTTCTTTTCTTCCTTGTGTTTTATTTTAAAAAAATTCGTTTTGTTTCTTTTCTTTCTTTTCTTTGGGTGGGGCTGTCAATTATCGATACCAAGATGGGGAAAATTGACTTGACTTTAAGAAATGTAGACCATTAGCTTATATTTGTATTATTCAGAGAAAAAATGACAACAACAAAAAGGGTATCGAGTCATATTATGAATTTATGATTGATGAAGAAGTCTAAACAATTCATATTAAGATTGATTAACCATATTATGCTTGAAGAAGTCTAAACAAGTCAATAATTGATTGATTAATTATTATGTCAAATACAAGTTTCTTTCACTTATAGGATATTCAAGCACACTAACTATATTGCCTATCACTTTTACCACCATTCACTATTAGTGAATGAAAAAAAAATGTTCGACCTAGAAATTAAACTTTTTTATTCTCATGATATTGGTATTATCCCATATATTAATTTCCTAAAGATATAAAATGTTTAAAGTATCTTGTCTTTTATCTAATATGCCATTAATCAACTTTCTTATCCCAGCTTCAGCTTGTTAGTGTGTTTGGTACGGTAGGGAGGAAAATATTTTCTGAAAAATATATATCATGTTTGGTTTTCTTGAAAGACAGGCTTCTTAAAAATCAGAGAAATGACTTCTTCCTCGGTGAAAATAGAGAAAATAAGTTCCATAAGTAGCTAGCACTCCACGCTGATGGTTTCCTCCCTACCCTGGCCCTAATACACCACTCCACCCCCACCCCAAAAACCCCGATATCCAACCTCGAACCCCTACCTCCGCCCCTAACCCTGCCCCACCCCACCTTTGCCCCTAACCACGCTCCACCCCACCCCTACCTTATCCCATTCATCCCCACTCCTCACCAACCCCCTCCCCCTCTATAATATTTGCCTAGATTATATATAATTATTTATAGGATAATATTTTTTATTTATTTATCAAATATAAAAAATAAATGAGAAAAATACTTATTTTTCGGTAAAAGAGTTACCCCAGAGAATATTTTTCTTCCTTCTTGCTGAGAATATAATCAAATATTAAAAAAAAAATCTCTAATAGTTTAAGCTTTTAAATGAGATGGTCACATACTTTAACATGGTATTAGAGCAGGTCAAAGGTCATGAGATTGAATCTCGCCGCCACTCATTATCAAAAAGAATTTTCACGTGTTTGGACCATGAAAACAAATCAGGCCAGCACGTGAGGAAGCATGTTGAGAATATAATCAAATATTAAAAGTACGATCTCTCTAACATTTTTAGCTTTTAGATGAGATGGTCACACACTTCAACACTTCCAAATACACCCAACTTCTTAATCGGACGTCACTACTCACTAGTGCAAGAGTAGGTAGATATGCATATACATTTACATCTCAAAGCTACAATAATTCTTTTTAATGCTAATTTCACAATTATAACTATATAATTTAATGATATCATATAATGCTTAAATTGAGTTGAGACTCGTTTAATTTGGATTTTATGTGACGTCAAAGATAGTCTTTTTGCACCCTTGATCTTTTTGTAATGCACTAAATAACAACTAACACGAGATAAGATAGTAACAACTGCATAATAAAATCTGAGGAAGTATGTGGGTGTAAACTTAAGCAGGATATGTTAGTAAACAAAGGATGATTTTTAGACAAGATATACAAGAAAAGTGTATTTGCTATGTGGAATGTCAATGTGGTCCACCCAGAAAAAAAAATGGACTCAAGGGGAAAAAAACAAAATGCAACTTGAGGCATGTATGCTATTCATTGGATGAAGCCTACAATGATCCCATGGAGGAAAAAAAAAAGGGATAAAACATAAGTTCTTGTTTGGTATGTATATAATACCCTCGGTTGTAAAATCAAGCTCAAAGTAACAATATAGAACAAGAGAAATAATATAGGATGAAATAATATAAAGATGACTTTCTTCTTTGTTTCAGATGTATTTTTTACTTTTCATATGCTAGGTCTTTTATAAGCATATTGAATGAGGTATGTATCTTGCAAGAGTAAGGAATACATAGTAGAAGACATGGACCTCTACAATTATGGTCATCCACTATTTACTATAGTGGGATACATAGTCATTACTCTATTCACTATTTACTATAGTGGGATACATAGTCATTACTACACATAATGGTGAGGAGTAGTGGAGAATTAACTACATCATGGAGAGGAGCAGCGGAAGATATATTTGAGTAGTGGACATCCACACAATTGATTTCATAACTCTCCTCCTTGGATGTCTATAGATGACGTGACTCGTTAAAACCTTACTAGGAAAAATTCAGTGAAAAAATCCTAGTGAAGAAAAAAGAGTACACATATCTTGTGATATGCATTGCTTGTTGCCTCGTTAAAAACTTTATCAAGGAAAATCCAATGGGACAAAACCTTGATTAAGGAGAAAAGAGTACAATGTGTATTACTCCCTATGATAAAAACTTCACTTAATGTCTCGGAGACGACACATGAAAAAAAGAGTACAATGTGTATTACTCCCTCTGATAAAAACTTCACTTAATGTCTTGGAGACGACGTTTCTCAATCTTGTATATCATCTTCTCAAATGTTGAGGTTGGTAATGCCTTAGTGAACAAGTCTGCTAAATTGCCACTTGAACGAACTTGTTGAACATCTATTTCACCTTTCTTTTGAAGATCATGAGTGAAAAAGAATTTTGGCGAAATGTGTTTTGTCCTGTCTCATTTAATATATCCTCCTCTCAATTGAGCTATGCATGCAGCATTGTCTTCGTACAATGTTGTTGGAATATTCTTTTCCAAATAAAGATCACATGTTTTCTGGATGTGTTGAGTTATTGACCTCAACCAAACACATTCCCGACTTGCTTCATGAATGACTATTATCTCTGCATGATTTGAAGAAGTAGCAACCATAGTTTGTTTGGTTGAATGCCATGATATAGTTGTACCTCTACATGTAAATAAATAACATGTTTGAGATCGACCTTTATATGGGTCAGATAAATATCCTACATCTGCATAACAAATTAGTTGTGAGTCTGACTCATTTCAATAAAATAATCTCATATCAAGGGTTCCTCGGAGGTATCTGAATATATGCTTAATACCATTCCAGTGTCTTCTTGTAAGGGAAGAACTAAATCTTGTTAATAAGCTTACAATGAAAGCTATATCTGGTCAAGAATTACTGGCAAGATACATTAATGCTCCAATTACACGAAGATATGGTATTTCAACACCAACAAGCTCTTCGTCATTTTCAGAAGTCGAAATGGATCTTTATTAATATCAAGTGATCTCACAATTATTGGGGTACTCAATGGACGTGCTTTATCCATGTAAAATTTCTTTAAGATATTTTCAGTATATGTTGATTGATGGACAAATATTTCATTTGAAAAATGCTCAATTTGTAGACCAAGACAGAATTTTGTATTTCCAAAATCTTTCATTCTACTGTCTTTGAAAGCTCTTCAGGAGTTCCAATTATATTCAAGTCATCAACATATACAGCTATTATGACAAATTTAGATCCAGACCTTTTCATAAAGACACAAGGACAAATTGAGATATTTTTGTACCCTTTTTTCAGCAGATATTCTCTTAGGTGATTATACCACATGTGACTTGATTATTTTAATTCATATAAAGATTTTTGAAGCTTTAGTGAATAAGTTTCCCATGATTCTTTATATGTTTCAGGAATTTTGAATCTTTCAGAGATTTTCATAAAAATGTCATTGTCCAGTGAACCGTATAAATAGGTTGTGACAACATACATCAGATTCATATCAATTTTTTTATGGATTGCCAGATTTATAAGATATCTGAAGGTGATTGCATCCATCACAGGAGAATATATCTCCATATAATCATTGTTAGGTCTTTGCAAAAATCCTTATGCCACAAGTCCTGATATATATTTTACGACTTCAATTTTTTATTTCATTTTGGCACAAAAACCCTTTTATACCCCCAATGGCTTTATACCTTCAAGTGTTCGAACTATAAGTCCGAAAATTTTACATTTTTCAAGTGAAGCTAATTTAGTTTGAATTGCATCTTTCCATTTTGGCCAATCATTTCTCTGTCTACATTACTTGATACATTTTGGTTCAAGATCCTCATTTTGTTGTATTATTTCATAAGCAACATTATAAGCAAAAACATTTTGACAATTATATCATTTTGATTTCATATTTTTCTTGAGGAGACATAACTTAGTGAGATCTCTTAATTTTTATTATTTTCAGGTACCTGAATCTTTTTCAAGATTTTATGGAGTATTATGTCGAGGTGCTCTTTTAAAGCACTTGCCTCATTATTACGATCATCTTGATAAGTTGCTCTTCTCCTTCTTCAAGGAGTTTTAGGTTTGGAACTGATTGGTCTATCGCCATAGACTTTGTCCATGTCCCTGAAGGACTTTAATTCTAATTGGAGAATTTTTTGCCGGTATATATATATATATATATATATATATATATATATATATATATATATATATATATATATATATATATATATATATATATTCACTTTTGGGTCAGCAAATGCGTCTGACAATTGACTTGAATTATCTTTTGAACGAGGATCATACCAGTGATAATTCATTACACATAACTTACTTTCCAACTGCTTATCATATCTCCCCCTAATGTTAGAAAATCTAATATTTACCTCCCAACCTTATTTGAGGAGCCATCTTTGTGCGTTGTGGTGGAGCAATTTAAATCATATACCGCATATTTAAATTTTTAGATGAGAATTATTTGATTCTTGACCCTGAACCAATTGTGATAGGGGAACCTTATTGGCTTGATACATACAAATGCTTACATGTTAAATGACACATCTTATATCAAATTTCTTTTGGAAGTTTTGTTCTCGTAACCATTGGTTTAGCTATAATTGGAGGCATACAATTTCTGCTAAACCAACTTGGATATAAACCATCATTATCAACATAATTTCATAGTTTTGAAACCATGCTCTTAATTTAACAATTTGAGCGAACAACCTTACAAATACTAAATTGCAAGTCAATATCAAATTGCATGTGACCATATGATAGATGCATCTATTAAAAGCATATAATAGTAAATCGGTTCACATGACAGGTGACTAGGTCCAAAAAAGGTAGGTGATACAATCCCAACCTTAGATGGTACAATAATTACTTTATCATGAGAACGAGCAGCATAAGAGAATTCTTGAAGAATCTTCTATTTCTTCAATATATAACAACATGAATTCTCAATATATTATTTTGCATTACATTTGAACCAGGATGGTCAACCGGTCATGTCAGCCTTCGTAGCATGTGATTTCATCATGCTTGTATTTATGTGGTACAAATTCGGAGGAAAAGCGGACAACATTTATTATACATTTTGTTTATCCGTTATAGTTATAGTAATACTAAGATATTAAATCTTCCCATAATTTATAGTCTCAATATAATTCATATTTTGCCAATATTTTTTAAACTTAAAAAGTTTCTCTTGAGACTTACTATGACACCAATATTTTAAACAAGTTCATTCCTCAGGGTAGTAACAAATTAGCATTTTCAGAGCTTCCAATTAATTATATACTACCACATATTTCACAATACCATCCATACGGTGAACATCTCCTTTTACGGAGTAATTGTTTCTCTCAAATCTCCCGTAGAGGTGATTGATATTTATTCAATCATACATGAGCACGTCCTTATTCACAATTTTACATATTTCACTTTCAAAACTGGGCGAGCATTCACAATGCTTATCACAAGTCACATTTTCTTCAAGAAATGGACTACAATCATAGATATGTGCTTCATAAATTTTTATTATAAGCCCATTATATTTATCATATTCATAGACCCACCTCGACATCAATTTGAAATTATATTCCTTTTTTTATGGAGGATTTATAAAATTTATTTAAATTAAGTCGCACGATAATCGTGTGCCCAATACCTTTCGTACAAATTGATGACAAAAAATACATTCACCTTTAGAAGGATCATTTTGAGAACCCATAATGTTCTTACTCTTATATTACCACAATGATGATTAACGCTATTTTTCCTTTGCCACGCTCACGTTCATTCGTTTAACCACTTGTCTTCAGACTTATTATGCACTACTACCACATTCCCCTCACGGAATGGAGCATATCAAGTGGTACGAGCTTCATGATTTTTTTTATCAAAAACACATTATTTTGTCTTAGTCATCATTATATCATCAATATAGTGCATAGGGACTCAAACCCAACGCATTATCCATATAAGGGGGTTAGACCATAAATCGATGGGACTCGAACCAAACATCTATCATTTTGATACATCATGACTTTAACCCGATGTCTTACCCTTTTGATGCGATGGGACTTGAATTTATCGTTTTACCCTCAACCAATAACATAATAAGCCAAATTATACGACTCACCCTTGAACCTTTAAAAATATTACCACTTTATAACTATATGCATATATAAATTTATTCATAAATAACACTTGAAAGTATTTCACTTCTTGTTTATATATTCTTTTTGTAACTCTGTAAAAAACAATTTTCTAGTGGCGACAGACATGTAGAGATAATCTGAAGTTCCTTAAATTGAAGAAGGAAAATCAATTAAAATGCATTTAAAGGATCTCACATGCTATATAAAATAAAAAGACTTAAGAAGTATGGTTATTAATGGTCATATATTTTCTAGCAAATTCTACTAAAGTTTCAGTAAAACTGCCATAGTGGAGTGTAACCAATCAACACTATAATATTGAAATAAATAAATTTAAGTTGAGCTGTTTGATTGCAACACCCGAGATGAGAGTCAGCCACTCTATTGTAGAGCCATCACACACACACATATCTATATATATATATATATATATATATATATATATATATATATATATATATATATATATCATGAATACAGGATATGATGGTTTATGATTTTTGTCCAGAAGTTTCATAGTAGACCATATGATGGTTCTTCCTTTACTACTAAAATGTCTATTGAACATTGATACTCGTTATATTATCGATTATTATTGAATTATCTAAAAATCAGAATCAACTCTAACGGGAATAGAAACAAGAGAAGATAATGCTAAACAATTATCAAACTGAAACATCCAAATTTTATGACATGTAAGCTTTTATTTAATAAATAATTCAGTATTTGGTACTCGAATACCAAACGGTATTAATATCCGTATTGTTGGAAATTTGCTTTTGGTGGGGAGGTGCGTCCACACATATTTAATGACTTAAACACTAGGGTTCCGCATGTTGGAGGCTTTATCTCTTCACACGTGCATAATCTACTAAGTGAGTAGATGACTGTAGGGCCAATGATCGTCAAATTTCGTTGAGAAATGAAAGAGATATTGGTCCACGAAGTAAGGTGTTTGATGCATGGAAATATGGTGTGGGACAAATTTACCACATCGGTGGGAAAATAAAGAATTGTTCTCTTTATAAGTCTCAAAATTGGCTAAGGGTTTGGGACCCCAAGAGGTAACTCATGTGTTTGAAGGAGGGATGATCTATATGTGCTTGGGTTCAAGGTTAAGTACACACGCGCACCGCGCGCCCGCCCTTGCGGTAGGGTCGTGGGCCTTGGGCTTCTTCTGATATTATCTCTTTGGATTGGGAACGACGGAAGGCAGAAAATTTCTGCCTGCCGTTTGGGTTGATTTTTGGAGCGTTAAAACTCCATTAATCTCCTCCCTAAAAACTCCTTTATGATGCACATTAAATCAGCCATTACTTGGCTGATTAACTCTCTCACTAATGACCATTACTTGGCCATAAACAGCTATTACTTGGCAATTGAGAAGTCCCTCCCCTTATACTATATATTGAAGTCTTTTGGCTCAATTGTTGAGACTACAATATACTACTATATACTACACAGAGACAAACAGAAGAGAGAACAACACAAATTCTGTCCAAAACGTGAGTAGAAACAGTGGACAAAAACAGAAAACTCTTCCTTCCTTTTCCATTCTTCAGCAAGTCGTTTTGTGTTTGTCTTATTCGTTAGAATCAACCTATTTGCTTTGTAGTGTTGATTAGTTGCTGTTTTATCTTGAAAGACTATTGCCCGTTAATGTAAAAACATATATACGGGGCAATCTTGTCTTAAAGACAGAGAGTCATCTCTCGACTCAGCCACAAATGTAACAATCCAGATTTAGTGTTTCTTGATTTCAGGTTATCGAGATTCAAGACTCAACAAGCTTGCGGCAGTTCTGGATATTGGCTTGCTTGTTTATCCTTTCGAACACTTGTAATATTTATTTACTTCCCGTACTGCTTTACATATCTAACACATATCAAACTCGAATCCGAATATCGTAATTTTAAATTTTTACTTTCGAATACCGTACCAAATATCAAATAACTGAATTTTTTTATTCGATTCAATAATTTGGGGTTCAGTATTTTATACCCAGCCCTAATTACTACTTGTCAACACTTTAACTCTTTAAAATAAGCATATTTTTGTTAAATAAAAAAATACTTTTAACTTTCCAAAAATATGGCGCAGGGGCTCGAACCTCTCACGTAACAATATTTGCTTAATATTGTTGGAAATTTGCCTTTGGTGGGAGTTGCGTCCAACCATCTTTAATGACTTAAACACTAGGGTTCTGCATGTTGGAGACCTTGATTCTTCACACGTGCATAATCTACTAAGTGAGTAGATGACCGTAGGGCCAAGGATCGTCAAATTTCATTGAGAAATGAAAGAGATATTGGTCCACGAAGTGAGGTGTTTGAAGCATGAAAATGTGGTAGAGACCAATTCTCCCTCATCGGTGGGGGAAGGAAGATTTGTTTAGTTTATAAGTCTCAAAATTGGCTAAGGGCTTGGGACCCCAAGGGGTAACCCATGTGTTTGAAGGAGGGATGACCTGAATGTGCTTTGGTTCGAGGCTAAGCCCACACGCGCGCCGCCGCCTGCCCGTCCGGGCTTGGGCCACGGGCCTTGGGCCTTGGGCTTCTTCTGATATTATCTTTTTGGACCCAAATTGCTTCATATTTATAGTTTGGTCCCTGAAGTTTCAAGTAAGATAAAATTGGACTTGTGCTTTTGCTGTTGGTTTTGGAACGTTAACCTCCATTAATATGCACTTCAATTCAGCCATTACTTGGCTGAATAACTCTCACTAATGGTCCAATCTGTTGCACATTAATTCAGGTCATTCATTTGGCTGAATTACTACTCACTAATTGCCATTACTTGGCCAGTAACAACAATTATGTGGACAGTTGATGAGTCCCCTCCATGCACTATATAAATAAGCCTTTGGTTCACTTGTTGAGACTACACCACACACAAACGAAAAAACATAATCTTCTTCCTACATTCAACATCATTTCATTACTCAAACTTCTTCAAAGTAACACTTGAGTTTCTTTTGCTCATTTGTTGAGTTGTTGTTTTATCTTGTGAGACTATTGTCCAGAACGTAGAAATGATATATACGGGGCAATCTTGTCTTAAAGACAGAGTGTCATCACTCGACCCAGCAAATCAAAGTTCTTATAATCTCAGTTTCTTGTTTTCAGTTCATTGAAATTTCAGTTGTTGTAATTTTATTTTGTTGTAATACTTAACAGTTACTCATTTACCGTCAACCATTGTAATCAACAAATATTACTTGGTTGTGAAAGTTATGTTTAATACTCATTCGAGTTTTGAATTTTTTGTTGCAAGTTTATGTTTGAGCACATGCAATGTTTGTCCTAAGTTGGTTGGATGTCCCACCTCATTATTTGTTTAATTGTTTCTTGTTTTTTTATAGTTATTAAAATAAAAAAATTCGCCCCTTAATTAGAGAATTGCTCTCAATCCACTATATTATTTGCAACTTCTTCTGTTTTTTTTAAATTTATTTATTTATCTAATGTGGGGAACTAACACGAGCAATTAGTTATGGAAATATTCTAGGCATATTGCTTCAACGAAATCTCTTAAAATAAGTGACAGAATAATTAATTAGTTACTCACTTCCTTGTTCACGCAAATTTATTACTAATTAACCATAGTATGTACACACATACTCAAATTGATTTATTACAGAATATTATTAACTCACAAAATATACACTGACCAGGACTATGATTTACATGAAGTTAAACGAGTGTTGATGCCAAAAAAGAAAAAAAAGAAAAAAACATGACTTATATAAAGGCCATGGATATGCTTAATTAGCAATTAGTGGGATCTTCGTACATGATGAATAATCTAATCTCAATTGCAGTAAAAAAGATTAGGATAAATCAAAGAAATTAATTAGGAGGTGCCAATGGAAGGAATTCAATTGAAGAACACCATCAATTAGCATCTTTAAACTAAATGTAGAAATTAATCCTGATATAAATCTTCTTATATATATACTTTCATATGGGAGGAGGGTGGGGGTGAATTATAATATTATGGTGGTGACTTAGCATGTGCATGCATGAATGTTAATACATAGTCAACTATAATACTAGTAGGTTGATCATAATTAATATTACCCAATTTTAATTATTTGTTTTAGTTCACCATACAGTTTTTTCCCAAAAATATTTTTTTTGACTGAAATCAGGAAAAGATAAGACACTTTTTGGCTTCATTATAAGCAATCAAGGAAATTAAGAAAAATAAATGATTAAAATGTCCGAAATTCTTGAAAATAGTCTTCTTTTTTTTGGCGGATTATAATTACGTAAGAAAATTCAAGCATGAAATCGAGGTAGCAATAAATAATTATTAGTGGTGTTTTTGACTTTGTGATCGTGTAATTGAATGGCTTACAACTATTGAACCACCAAATTAAAACTTAAGCATGGACAACAAGTGCTGTGCAATTTTTAATAATTCCACTAGTAAATTAATGCACACATTATCAATTTGGATCAAATATTGCTCGGTAATTTCACACATGTGTACAGTGTACTGATCCCTTTGTTTACATCTCGATTTATCTTTTATTCTACTGTGAATTATGATTTTTTTATTTTTTACTTATTTTCTCTTTCGTGTTACAACATCATAAAAAAGGAGGTGGATTCTAATATTAAGTCAACAAATTGTAAATCTTGTTCAGATTCTATATTTATATTGAGAAATTTATTAAATATTTATAAATATTTGATTATGAACTTAATTATTTTAATAATATTAATTTAAAATCATTATAGAAAACCATAAACTTCAAATCATAGAATCTTTCTCTAACAGGTGCAAATTACTAATGCTTCCGGTACTTCTTTGTAAGACAGGTTCGGACATAGTATAGATACAAAATATAACTTCTATACATCAATAATGTAAATCAATTTTTACACCATTAATGATTTGTAACAAGTGGAATAAGTAACTTAAAAAGAAAACAAACAGCCTACTATAATAAATTAAATGTAATGAAAGTGTAAAATTTACACTACCAAAGTGGGAAGTAAATAGGAAGAAAAGAGATCCACTGGAGAAAATCCCTTCTCCTTCGCTATTTTCGGAAGAAAAGGCGGGAATCCGAACAAAATGGATAAAACGGAAGAAATTTGAATGAAGGAAAGAACAAAATAAAGGATAAATTCACTTGCGCCTTACATAGAGATGATAATTGTAATTGTGAATTTACAATTATGAATAAAACCAAATGTGAATTATAAAAATAATAGTAAGGAATTTCATTCAAAAAGTAGAAAAGAGTAAGTAATAAACTAATAAAAAGATTGTATATAAGTTAAATTAAGAAACAACGCCACAAGGGTAGGAGTAAGGCCTATGTACATTCTATCCTCTCCAAACTTTACTTGTGGACTTAAAGGGTAGGAGTAAGGCCTATGTACATTCTATCCTCTTCAAACTTTACTTGTGGACTTACACTGTTGTTGTTGTTGTGTAAGTTAAATCAAGAAACATATACTTTCTTTGAAAAATTTGATGCAACGTCCATGCTGCACTTCAACCATGTTTGGCTCTGGCCTCTATCCACTACACCATTGACATTCAATATTGTCCCGTCAAGTTCTACTACTGGATACTTCCTTGACAGTAGCAAACATGCGCCACTCAACATTTGGTGCTTTGATCAAATGACAAGTTTGAATTATATATGACTCATAATATGCTTGAAAAGTTAGCTAGCATGTTTTAAACCTTTATTTGCTGGCATCCTCCACCATACTAAGCATGCTTGTTGCAAAGTGCAGCTGTGAGACCACTGATGGAGGACTGGCAAAATTTTTAGGCTGACTAACAGTGGCGGAATCATCTTTGTTTAGGGGTGTCAATTGATACTCCTTCACTGAAAAATTATAATATGTAATACGAATATATTTTTTATGTTAATCTCTTAACTTTTTCGTGTGTTCACTTCTTTTTTTATGTTAATCTCTTAACATAGCTATTAGTATTACCTCAACATCACATTGACTGCTGAATCTGAAGTCAAATTTCAAGCCATTCACCTGCAGTAATCCACTAGAAAAAACAAGATAACAGAAAGCCTTAAAAGTCATGCATTTAGCAATCGAGAAGCTGTAAAGATTTCAACTATGTCAAAGAGGAAAACAAAAGTAAATTCTTGTCAACTTTAGACCAGATAATCATTCAGATCTTTCTGCCCGGGAATTCTAGTTGGACAGAAAGATGTTTTAACTACAAATACATTATATTTAATGACAATAATACTTGCAGAGCCTGATATTGTAACAACTGTAAATGCAATTGCCAAGAACTTAAGATTACACTTCACAGATGATGGATGACTCCAAGAAAAATCATTAGTCTTTATTAACAAGAACGTAGGTAAAACTACTCTAATTCACAGGATGAAGTACTTAATTGCATGATTAAACGTCAGCTGGGAAGAGTAAAAAGAACTCTGTGACATCTGGAGCTACGGTATGCAAAGAGAGGAAAGAAATTGAGCATCCCACGACATTTTGCATAAGCAATTAACAAAGAAAACTTCCAAAGCCTGCAAGGGTACGATTAGTTATGCAAAATTTGTAACATCAGAAAATTTGCTATTTTAATACTACTATTGTTTTACACAGAAAATAGAAGTGCATTCAAATTACAACTTCAGAGAGAGAGAGAGAGAGAGAGCGCATCCTACACAAATATATTGAACAGCCAATTCTACTAAATAGCAGGAAATGTTGTTAGCATAGATATTCATTTTCCATACAGTGAAAAGCATGACAACAACAACATACCCAGTGAAATCCCACAATGTGGAGTCTGGAGAGGGTAGAGTGTACGCAGACCTTACATCTACCTTGGTAGGTAGAGCAGCTGTTTCCGAGAGACCCTCGGCTCAAGACAGAGCATAAGCACGAGCAAAGCAAGAGAAACGGTCGAATCCGGTAAAAAAAAATATTTTAAAGCAGTATGAAAATGCTGATATCAAAAGCGAATAAGCCATGATAGCGCATTCTGAAAAAGTAAGCAGTAATTAGCGCAGGTAAATAAGCTAAACAAAGTACACTAAAGAACACATAGCAGCAGAAATCAAACTACATGGGACTATAAAGCCATACTGCGCCTATTAATATGATAGGTTAAACGGGCCTACAGTAATAACACTACCACTACCAGTTGCACCTACCAGTTTGCAAGAGTAGGTAGGACTACGCTCGACTACCTACTACCCTTCTACCCTTCTACCCTAATCCGTGTCCTCCACATACAGTGAAAAGCATGGCGAAGAGAAAAAGATTAGACACATTGGATAATCAATACAATACATCATGAGTATTGATTCTAAGATACAGAAGGTACTCTATTATCCTCTCTTCCAGATAGACTATGCAACTCGGCAGACCATAGAAGAGGTTTGTGCTTCAGACACAAACATATTTTACATTGAAGCCTTAGTGGCAGACTGGCAGTGCAAGTCAATTCAAAAAATAACTTAGGATCTAACTTTAGCAAGACGTGCCCTTAGTTCTTCTAAATCTTCCTCGTCATCAGCACCCTGCAAGAAATAACCAATCAATGGTTAACCAATATAGTTTGGTTGATCATAGAAAAGATCTTTCTATATAATAAATCATAGATGAGGGGACATACCTCTGCATCCTCCACTGCCTGGGCGGGTTGCTTTAACTTCTCCTTGCGGACTGCTTCAGGAAGTTGTGCAGTAGCCTCACCAGCAATTGCAGTCAAGACCTTGTCAACTTCTTCTTCAATCTCCTCTTCCATGTCCTCGGAATCCAGGGCAGAGTCTACTGCATCATTGACCATTTCTTCCATGACATCATTTCTGTCTGACAGTCTATGCAGTTCAAGTTGCATTCAATTTGTCATGCAACTACCAGTCATGGTAAGGAATAAGCGGTCATGCTTTTGGCAACTTCTATGATACTCTTCTATATGCCCCTATAATTGTTCATTCAGCACTAAGAAGATTATCGTATAAACTCAGTATATACATGTGATATAATCACCCATAGCACAGAGAGCATTATGGAAGAATTCGAACAGTCAAAAGCATTGTCAACTCATTTCAAGACAAAGAGATGTCCAAGGACTGCAAATGGAGGAGCTTCACGATTTTCTAGATATGGTTCAAATAGACATTCTGAAGATTTGTGCAAAGAATACCACATCTGGAAGTACGAGGATTGCGTGAAACAAGCCGAAGAAAAATAAGGTGCAAAATAATGTCCAATGCGCCGTGTTGGACATAGGTGCGACACAGTGGTTTGGTGCATGGCGCTTCATTCTCTTACTCTTTTAGCCATTCCTTCAATATTTAGTCATTTATCTACCAAAAAAAGCGGAATTGTCTCCTTTCCTAAAGTCGAATTACTGCAAGGAATTACACTCTTTATTGAAGCTTATGCTAGTTACTAAGAAAATTTAAAGGAAAATTGTTTATCGAATATTAAGATCAACCAGGAATATGTACATATTAGATCATATAGGAAATTTTAGGTCCAAAACACCTCTATTTCTTTTTCCTATTAAAGCAATCCCAACCACCAGAGTCAAATACATGTACTTGATAAAAAAAAAAAAAACTGGGGTCAAATACATGTACTCTTCCTTTGCTATCAGTAGAATCCCAAGGATTACACTCTTTTCCTTTAAGTTCTAAGTAACTGCCATAAACTCCAACAAAGAGTGTAATTCCATGCAGTAATTCGAGGAGTATAAAAGGAAACGCCACATCCTCCTAATTGGGCTCTTAGGCCTAAGGCTATAAGCAGCCAATCACTTCTCAAGCCATCTAATTTGCGGACTCAATTGTCATTGATTTCTTAATTCTAAGAATATAATTGACATATTTAAAAATTACATAAACACCGACTATAAGTCAAAATTGTTATAATTAAAAACATTTAACAATTGTTTGAAAAGGTATGTACAAAAAGAGTATGTACAAAAAGAGTGTGACTCTTAATTAGTTGTATCTTATAGTATCCATACCTCTGATCTTTTCATATCCAGATTTCTAAGATTTATGAGATGATGAATCCAACTCCTAGATATGTATTTTTATTTGATACCTACACCCGTCGATGTAACATAGGTCGTATGCACTTAATTTGCATCAGGAGCAAAAAAATAAGACTTGACATGTCATTGTTAAAGATATATCCCCATTTAAGAACTACGTTTATTTGCTACACCACCAATTTGTGATCAAGTTCCATGCCACATTGTGTCATCTAGCGTAATACACTAATTTAAGAATCAGAATCAATAAGAAGTGATTCCCAACCAGGTGGAAAGCTCAAGAATATCACAGAAGCTCAAAATATTAAAACCAAAGAGATATACCTTGGTCATGTCTTTACTAAATTCCTGCATTGTCATAGCCACTTCTGGAGCCTTCATAAGATTATTGACGAGCTTCATGACTTCAGCACTCTTAGACAAATGTCCCACTGTGCGAGCTATGGCTGCAAAACCAAAGTAGAAGGTCAACGCGACACTGGAAGAAGCCGACACATACCTAATCGAAGTAGAAATCAAGGGGGCCGGCTTCAACTTTTTGTCCAACCAGCGTCAATATCTGGTTGTGTAGCTGCATAAATTCAGATAGGTGCGACTTTCCTAGCTGCTGCTAATGACCTCCAGATAGTATACAATTTCATATGGATGGAAAAGAAAGATATCGCTTTAATGTTTCAAAGAGAAGATTTTAAGTTATTAGTATATACCTAAAACTTTCAAGTTTACTCATTTATTAAACTGTAATACCCACGCAAGATAATCCAAAATCAAAAACTTAGAAACAAGAGTAAGTGCCTTCTGAAGTATAAGATAACGCCATGAGTTGGAGAACGTATATGTATATACAAAAGGTGAAGCAAGGCTTTGATCATACCAACACTTTCTCCTAGGTGCATGGATATTGAATTCAACTGCGCCTTATTCTCGTATAATCGGTTCACAATTATTTTAGATCTCACAATCTCTTTAGCAAGTGCCTATGATAAATACATCAACACTCCGATATGAATAAACAATGGGATGCCAAAAACAATAAATTATGTCTCGTAACAATATATAGTATCAGACTGAATTCAACATACACACTTGAAAAGAAAATCTTGGATGAGCACTAATCTACTATCAAAATAGGCATTTCTTAGAAGTTTGTGAAAAAACATATTGGCTTCTAAACCACCTGAAACTCTATCAGTGACCCAGAACAAAATTTTATAGATGTTCTTACATGTCAAGTTTTTAATGCAAAACATCTCAATGGTCAAGCACATTGTGACAGATGAAGAAAGTACCTTTAAAGCAGCACATTCATCCTTATTTTCTTTCTCATTTCGCCAACATTTAAAAGACAAGACACAGGACATGGGACGTTACTCCACTTGCATTGATGTGGAACATTTGGAAGGAGAGGAATAGGAGAGCATTTCATGGAGTAGTAACTGACATTGGACACTAGAGGAATAGTTCTTTCTTTTAGTTTTGGTGTGCCTATGTGATCCCTATTTGTATAGAAGATTGGATGCAATTTGTAGAGAACCATATTGTTGTGTAGGTTCTCTACGTTTTCTTTTATACTTCTTGTATTCAGAACTTTAGTTCAATAACAAAAATGGACTCTTCATTGCTTGGTCTGAAAATACAAATTTTCAACAATCCATGCCTTAGGTAATTTAATTACATCTAATCATAAGAAAACATCAATCATTTTATTCTCCTAGCTCTAAAATGGCACAATTTCTATAAGAGCTAACTTTAAACTATTTCTGAGTATATAGTCCTTCTAGAGTAAGATTGATTATAAGCATCACAAGAATATAAAAAAAGATTATGTGAAAGTTTTTTTTTTCAAATTAAAAAGTTGAACAGAGAGCAGTAAAATCACCTTGCCAGAAGCCATATCATTTCTCTTTGCTGCTTCTTTAATTGCTTTCTGTACATTCTTCTCCTCTCTTTGTATATCTGATCAAAATCACAAATTTTCACAAATACACAAAAAGGGCAGCCGGTGCACTAAGCTCCCGCTATGCATGGGTCCGAGAAAGGCCAGACAACAAGGTGTATTGTATGCAGCGCTAACTGCATTTCTGCAAGAGGTTGTTTACACGACTTGAACTCGTGAAGTCCTGGTCACATGGTAACAACTTTAACGGTTACTCCAAGGCTCCACTCAAATTTTCACAAACAAAAAAAACAGAAAAATTCAAGAAACCCAACTTAAGAAATCAAACTTTACAAGCACCCAAAAAAAACCCTTTTCCTTCATGATTATGAAAAATTAAACAAACCCAATACAAAAATTAACAGAAAGAAAGATAAAATTTGACGTTCAATGTTCCGACACTCTTGTCGGAGCCGACGTTGCCAATCCCTTAAAAGCTGTTGAGGGTTCGGTTTGGGCTTCAATATACTCATTACTTTCTCCATGTGAATCAAATGGCCGAAGGAATCGATGAAACCTTCAATGGAAAATCAAACAAGAACTTTTCTTTATTGCGTTGTTCTTCTGCTGAACTGGGTGATATACTCCCTCCGCTCCAAAAAAATTCGCTACTTTGTATATTTAAAAATATACTTTTTATATTTAAAAATAATTTAATTTTATGATCACATAAATATTTAACATGTATTTTTAATTATACATTTTTAAAAAAAATATATTTTATTTTTAAAATTTTATGTAAGTAAAATTAAGTCAATTTTTTAAAAACTAAGTAAATATTTTTTATCTTTCACCTAATTGGCTTCGAAGACTGTGTCAGGTGGACGGGAAAAGGCAAACTAGCCGTCCCGATTGTAGTTGGTGGATTCCAATTTTTTTCTTTTATAATATTTGGTAAATATACTCCTATATGATTACACTTTGTGCGTAATTATAAGTCTTAATAGCACTTTTAGTCCTTAGCTTAGGTAAATTCTAATTTTATTTTTTTGTGATATATGACTAAGTACATTAATCTTCAGTTAATTAAAATTTACACTTTTAATTTCTTTTATTGTGAATATTTATCATAAGTTTACTATAATTATTAATTATTTCATCATTCAATTAATCATGTGCTAAGTCTGCATTTTGGACTAAAATTATCCATTATTTATGAGAGTGTTCATTTTAGACCCTCAAATATAGCTCTAAGCATATTTAATTTCTTAATTTTGCTAAACTTTCAACATTCAACATGCTAAACCCAACTAACACTCACGTAACTTGCAAAAAGCTAAACCCATTTGACAAAATTGCAAAGCAGAGTAATGACATTTCTCTAAAATGCAACTCATATAAGATATTAGTAAAGTTGCTCATAATATTTGGATCAAATGGTTAGTAATCAACTCTTAAACGGTAATATCTGGCAGCTCACGTGAATAAACAAATAAAAAATAATCTTGTAATTAATGTTTATATCAGATCCTCCGTTACTTCTTGCCAATACCTTTTAGATTTTCTTTTTTTAGCTTTTCTTTAGCCGCTACCCAATCAGGCAATGTGAATTCCTACTACTTCTCTCACTCTCAAGGACGGATTGAACAGCTGCTGTTAGAGAAGAATCTCTATCATTGATTCATCAGAAGCCATCAAGCACGAAAGCAGCAAGGAGTATGCTAGAGGTATGAATAAACTTCCACACAAAAGCAATAGCAATCCATATAAAAAAAAGTCTCTGTAATTAATAGTCTAGCAAACCAAAATCAAATAGTCGATCAATAGCTTCCAAAATTACTTTAAACTTCATTTGCTGACACAATCATTGCTGGAGAAGAAAAAACCAGCTTCTTCACTTGAGTTTTCTTCTTGTTCCAGCCGATTAAAGCTATTTACAGAGGGTAGGACTTTTTTCGGTGAAGTGTTTCTTCACGTATGAAGTTGGGGGGAAAGGCCAATGGGTTTAGCCTCGTACAAGTCAAGCGAGTGTCACTTGGGTTTACTCGGTTACTTTTCAAATGGGTAATGTTAGGGAGACCAAAAGTGTTTTACAGGGATTAAGTCTTATACATTGGATGACTTTTTGGTTACTATTTGAAGATGAGTTTTCAAGCTTGTGAAAAAAAAATCTAACTCACAATGTTTTAATTTGTTTCAAGTGAAATATATGTCTAAACACAACTTGAATTTTTCAATCAAATTTATGTCTAAACGGCTACTTAGTATATGTAAAGCTTTATTGCCTTAATTAGTGCTTTGGTATATAATCACTAACCAAGATTTTCATTCGAAGGGCAATCAAAGAAGAAAAGAACTTGTAGTAACAAGCTTGTCTGGCCAGTTTAGAAAGTACAAATTTGCCTCTCAATTTTGTGGTCTTTAATTTTTGTCCTTCAGCATTTTTCGCACGGCATAACTTTAAATTATCGACCAACGTAGTTAGCGTTACGCTTTGGCGCATGTATCATAACATCCCACAAGTTATGCCAGACAAAGCATAACTTTTAACATTCAACATAATCTGAAAAAAGTCATAACTTCATATCTCAGCCGGCATAGTTAGCTTTTTGCTTCGGCATATGTATCATTACATCCACACAAGTTATGTCGGATGTAAAGAATGGATCTTGGGCCTAACTCAACACCAAAAGCTAGCTTGTAGGGTGAGGATTGTCCAAGTCCATATAAGGAGTTCATGTTGTCACGCCCTTTTTTGACCTGCTCGGGTCAAAGCGGAGCACAGACGGTGTTCGGTTATTCCTGGGTATTGGATTTAAGGGTTGAGGAGTCACCACCTAATTATTTTTTACGGTGAATTAGGACACCTAAATATTAAACTAAATGCTGCAATGTAACTCCAATTTTAAGGTCGGCAAAACTAATGAGATTCTAGATAAGGATTCTTTATTATCCTAAAGGAAAGGGGTTAGGGATCCTTTAAGATCCGCTAACTTGCGATTATCCGATCAAACTCGGGTTAATTGTTACTAGAAAAATACATGTTTTACAAGTATAATAGATTTAAAGATATTTGCAAATAATTAGTAAATAATGCATTTTATATAAGTACGTATTCAGATGACATAAAAGGAAAGATACATGTAAAGTTTTGAAAAATATGCATTTGTGACAATAAATTATTTATAATGCAAAAAAAAAGTAAAATTTTGGGAATCATTGAATTGTAAATTGACAAAAAATAAACTTATTCAGAATGATTAATAAAGCAAATAAAAGATGACAAGTTATTTTGAAAATCTTGAATACGCGTGACGAGCCTAAAATAAATAACTAGCGAAAGATTTCTAAGTTTGAATTAACCGAGCCTACGAATAGATAAACTAGTGACGGGTTTCAAGTCTTAAACTACCCTACGAATTAATCCTAGGTTTGCCTATTCTAAGCGTTTCAATAATTACACAAGTACAAGAAATAATAATACAATACATAGCCGGATAAAAACTGAATTAAAGAAAGTAAATAAAATAAATAAACTCCGAAGGAACATCCGCCTTTGTTTACTTTATTCCCTGCAAGCTGTCAAGAACAAACGGTTAAAAACAGTTAAATACAAATAACTTCATATCCGCATCCAACAATGAATGTTTTGGTCACAGAGGGCTCAGACTTAAATTTTGAAAAGACCATTCCAATCACGTCGTGGCTGCAAACTCGGTAGTTATTTTGATTGCCTCGCCTACTAAACATGTTGGTCTCTCGAATGAAAAGAAAAGATCACTATAATCACGTCGTGGCTGCGAATATATAACTTGTTGGTTATTTTAGTCACCTCGCCTACTAAACATGTTGATCTCGGATGAAATAAAGGTTTAAGACTCATCCTTGCCCAGAAGTTATATTTTCCGTCTTTACAAGAAAGACTCGATATTTTTCATCGGCCGTAGTATCGTGTTCAAATCAACGAAATTAAATCAAAGCGGAAGCAAAGGAGCATTGCTGAGCAAAGCGAACATGAAAGAAGTGGCGAGCTTAAAAAGAGAAAATTTCCAAAAGACGAAACGGTAAAAAAATAGTAAAACAAAGAATATGAAACCGAGAAGCGTTTTCCAAGGTGGACGCGATTGGTTTGAATCAATAAAACAACAAAGAGAATGCGTATTAATTCCATTAATAACATAATAACAATGCCAAAGAAAAATGATAGCGATTAAACCATCCGACCCAGTGACTCAAGCTTCGGACCCAAAATAGGACTAAGAAGCATTTATGAAAAGTCAGACCCAGATTATGAACGGTGACCCGAATGAAATCAGAAATTCAGATTTTTAGATAACCAGCAACAGATATGAAAATGCCGTAATCTGAAAATATACCAAAACGGTCGCTGACCCGAATCAATCGATGCCACCAACAAAAAAAGCAGTTTTTCATTTTTCAAATAACCAATATATAAGATATGAAATGCAATAGATTTTGGAAAATCCAAACCGGGTCGACCTCGATCCGGGTCAGTGACCCGACCCGAGTCATGTGTTCAACCCGGAATCAACTAATTTCATCAATTTCAGATAACCAATAATAACAACAGCAATAATGCAAGAAATTTGGGAATCCAAACCGGGTCGACCCGACCCGAGTCAGTGATCCGGCAAGAATTGGAGATTCAACCCGACATCAAATAATTTCATCAATTTCAGATGACCAATAATAACAAACAACAACAATAAAAATGGTCCTTACGACCGGGTCGACCTAAATCGATGAACAACAGCATCAGTTTTTAGCAAATTGAGATAACCAATATCTGCAAGTGCGAAAATCCAAACCGGTCGACAGAATCACATCGAATCAAATTTCAAGACCACTTTGATAACCAACATGCAAAATGCTAAATGTAATAATTCTAAAAATATATCCAATTGAATTGACTGGAATGGTCGACCGACCAAATAAGTGAAAAACAACAACAAAAAATGCAAGCAGATTTTCGGATTCGGTTTACAAAGCCAAATACAAGTATTTAAAACCCAAGTTCAAGAACGAAACTCACCCCTTTTCTTTCGAATCTTGGACCTATTTTCGGACTTGTTTCTTGAACAATCAAGAAGGCAAATACTTAATATCAAGAACACAACAAATATTTTATATATGGAATCGTCTTCGAAAATCCTCTTCTGTAGAACAAGAAAGGGGGGTATTTATAGGTGTCAACCCTAACGTTCAACCCTCCATACCCCTTACAAAACGAATTCGAATTTCAAAATAAAGGGGAACAAAAACTGATTTTTGGGGCGATTTCTTGGGGCATGTGTTCGGCGGTGTCAGGGTAGGGTGCGGCGATGTAGGGGGTAGGGGTGTAGGGGTGTCTTGAGGCGAGTGCGGTACATAGGGGTTGCGTAGGGTGCGCGACTTAGGGGGGTTAGGGGTGTTAGGTTTTTTTCTTTTTTTTGGTTTTGTTTGGTTTGGGAAATAAAGGGGTTGGGTTTAAAGGGTAAGGAGAATGGGTTTGGGCCAGATTGTCGGCCAGGGTTCAAGTAGCGCGCTTCGCGGGTTGGTGGGGTTTGGGTGATGGGTTTTGGTTTAAATGGGATTGTGGGGGTTGGGCTTGGAAGCGTGGGGTGGCCAGATGGGCTTGGGGAAATAAAGGAATGGGGCCTTATGGTTTTGGTTGGGGGAATTTGTATTGGGTTGGAAAAATAAAATGGGTTATGGATTAAAAATATGAAAAGGGTTTAATATTAAAAGCTTTGAATAAAAAATGTAAAATTATTTAGAATATAGTATAAGATGCGATAATGATAAAACATAATATTTTTGAAATGTTTAATGCTTAATAAAAAATGGAAATGCGATGCAATTTTGCGAGAATAACATAGAATTTTCGAATAAAACTTATAATGATGATAAAAATGCAAATGATAGTAAAAAAAAATGCGAATAATAATAATAATAATAAGAGCATAATATATATATATATATATATATATATATATATATATATATATATATGTATATAGATTAAAATTGTTTTGAGGTGTTAAAAATATATTGCAAATAAATTGGAAAAGACGGGACAAAATTGGGTGTCAACACATGTTCTCATTCCATATCCGATGTGGGACTCTCAACACTCCCTTGTACGCCCCAACCTTGTTAACTAGAGCGTGGATAATATAATTTGGGGCCCAACATCGGTGAACAAAAAATTAAAATGGGTTTCGCTTTTGGAGGTTGAGTTAGGCCCAAGATCCATTCTTCACACCATAAAAGGCAAAACTTTCAATACTCAACATAATCTGAAAAATAATACACAACTTATGCTGCATAACTTAATTTCTACAGAACGTGTGCCAAGCGAGGCACAAGTTCAGTTTTTAAAGATAAAAATGTTACAAAACTTATACCGAATGAGGCATGTCCAAATATTTTCATTAAATATGCAGCAAGAGTACAACAACATCAACAACAACAAAATACCCAGTGAAATTCCACAACATGGGGTTTCTGGAGGGTAGAGTGTACGCAGACCTTACCTCTACCTTGATAGGTAGAGCGGTTGTTTCCGAGAGACCCTCGGCTCAAGACAAAGCATAAACATAAGCAAGGCAAGCACAACAAGGCAAGATAAGAGAAACAGTCATACTCGAATAAGAAATTTAAAGCAGTATAAAAATACTGGTATGAAAAGCGAATAAGCTATGATAGCGCATTATGAAAAAAGAAGCAATAACTATCGCAAGTAAATTAGATAAACAAAGTACACTAAAGAACACATAGCAGCCGAAATCAAACTACGATAAACTATAAAGTAATATTGCGCCTATTAGTATGATAGGCGAAGCGGGCCTACAATAACAACACTACACTACCAGTTTCTAAGCGTACGCAGGACTACGCTCGACTACCTATTACTCTTCTACACTAATCTGCATCCTCCACAACCCTCTATCTAAGGTCATGTCCTCAGTAAGTTGCACATGCGCCATATCCCGTCTAATCACATCTCCCCAATACTTCTTCGGCCTACCTCTACCCCTCTTGAACCCGTCCATAGCCAACCTCTCACACCATCGCACTGGGACATTTGTGTCTCTCCTCTGCACATGCCCAAACCATCTCAACCTCGCTTCACGCATCTTATCCTCCACCGAGGCCACTCACACTCTGTTCCGGATATCATCATTTCTAATCCTATCTCTCTTTGTATGCCCGCACATCCATCTCAACATCCTCATCTCCGCAACTTTCATCTTTTGGATGTGTGAAGTCTTAACTGGTCAACACACCGCCCCATACATCATAGTCGGTCTAACCACTACCCTATAGAACTTGTCTTTTAAGTTTTTGTGGCACTTTTTTGTCACACAAGACTCCATATGCGTCTCTATTTCATCCACCCTGCCCCAATACGATGCATGACATCGTCATCAATCTCTCAATTCCCTTGAATAATAGACCCGAGGTACTTGAAGCTTTCTTTCTTTGGAATTATCTGAGTACCAAGCCTCACATTTCCGCTTGTCTCAAGACCACTCCCGTTACTGAACTTGCACTCTAAGTATTCCGTCTTGGTCCTACTCAGCCTGAACCCTTTAGATTCCAGAGTTTGTCTCCAAACCTCCAGCTTAGCGTTCACTCCGTTGCGAGTCTCATCAATCAGGACTATATCGTCTGCACATACACCATGGCACCTCCCATTGGATTTGTCGTGTCAGTCCATCCATCACCAAGCCAAATAGGAATAGGCTAAGAGATGATCCCTGGTGCAGCCCCATCATCACTGGGAAGTGCTCCGAGTCTCCTCCTACTGTCCGTACACTGGTCTTGCCTCCATCATACATATCCTTGATCGCCCTAGTGTACGCCACAAGTACATATCTAACCTCCAAACATCTCCATAAAACCTTCCTAGGTACTTTGTCGTATGCCTTCTCAAGGTCGATGAAAATTATATGTAAGTCTCTCTTCCTTTCCCTATACTGCTCCACCAACCTCATAATAAGATGAGTGGCTTATGTAGTCGAACACCCCAAAATGAATCCAAACTGGTTCTCGAAGATAGACACGTCTCTTCTTACTCTCATCTCCACGACCTTTTCCCAAACTTTCATAGTGTGGCTTAGCAGCTTGATACCCCTATAGTTGTTGTAACTCTAGATATCACATTTGTTCTTGTACAAAGGAATCATTGTACTCCACCTCCATTCTTGGGGAATTCTTACCGTCTTAAAATAATGTTAAACAACTTAATCAGCCACTCCAAACATGCCCTGCCCGCGTTCTTCCATAATTCAACTAGGATCTCATCAGGCCCAGTCGCTCGTCCCATATGCATTCTGCGAACAACACCCTTAACCTCCTCAACCTTAATGCTTATTCAATACTCAAAATCCCAGTACCTACTAGATTGCTCTAGATCTTCCAGCACAATGTCTCTATCTCCTTTCTCGTTCAAGAGTTTATGGAAGTAAGATTGTTACCTCCGTCTAATATGCGCGTCATCCACTAGTACTTTATCGTCTTCATCCTTGATGCACCTCACGTGATCCAAGTCACGGGCCCTCATTTCTCTCGCCTTGGCTAGTCTGTATAACTTCTTATCTCCTCATTTTTCCTCTAATTCCACATACATGCGTTCAAAAGCCATCGTTTTCGCCACCGTAACCGCAAGCTTTGCCTCCTTCCTCGCCATCTTATAGAGTTCCCTATTCATCCACTTCTCCACATCATCCTTGCTTTCTACCAATTTTGCATACGTCATTTTCTTCGCTTCCACCTTCTCTTTAACTTTACCATTCCACCATCAGTCCCTTCGATGCCCACCACGGCTACCCCGCGAGACCCCTAGCACTTTCTTAGCTACCACTCGAATGCAGCTGGCCATTTTATCCCACATACCGGTCGCATCCCCACTACTTTCCCAAGCCCCATTGGCCAGCAACCTCTCCATAAATCCATCACCAAAAGCTTATGTTGGGTTGTAAGATACTCCCTCGAAATAACCTTGCAATCTTTATAAAGACCGTTGTCAACCTTCCGAAGGAGTAAGAAGTCTATCTGAGTCTTAGCCACCGAACTACGGAAAGTCACCAAGTGCTCCTCCTTCAGGAATCTCGAGTTGGCTATCACCATCCCAAAAGCTCTAGCGAACTCCAAAAGTGAGACGTGCCCTCCGTTCTTGTCCCCAAGGGCAAAACCTCCATGCACGTCGTCATAACCTCCCGGAAGTGACTCGATATGTCCGTTGAAATCCCCTCATATAAATAACTTCTCAGTGGGTGGTATACCTCCTACCACTTCGTCAAAATCCTCCCAAAAGCGCCTCTTCCCCTCTTCGTCTAAGCGCGTCTGCGGTGCGTAAGCTAATAATGTTTATAGTGAACCCTCTAACTCCCAACTTAATCGTCATCATCATGTCATTGACTCTCCTAACCTCTACCGCCTGGTCCCTTAGCTCGCTGTCTACTAAAATGCCTACTCTATTTCTATACTTCGACCTACCCGAGAACCATAACTTATACATGTCTACATCCTTAGCCTTAGGTCCTACACATTTGGTCTCCTGGACACATGCTATATTGATCCTCCTCTTCTTAAGAATCTTCACTAGCTCTATGGACTTCTCCGTCAAAGTCCCAATTTTCCAAGACCCTATTCTCAGCTTAGCATCTCCCTTAACCCATTTACCCCCCTAACCCTCGCCCCCGTTTCCGACCGAGAACATGATCCTAGTCTACCATCAGTCACCAAAGCCACTAAAGAGGATATAAACTAATAGTCTAATCCAAGGTTTACACCTGCAACATGAACGCTAAGAATGATAAAACTAAAGGCAGGAAGAGTAAAATGCAAGAATGTAATATATTAAGGGTAAGAATCAATATATTATGAAATGAATTTCACAGCCAAGCAAAGATAAATTAGCAACAAGAATGAGGCCAAAGAGATAGAACCCGGATGTTTGGCAGAAGACCGGTAGTTGATGCTTTGGATATATCTCTGCTAGTACCTACAAAAGCAAAGCCAAGAAAAACAAAAAGGGAGAAGGGAAGAGATATAGGGGGCAGGGTCACCTTGAGGGAGAAACTCGCAAATCTGAGAAGAAAAAGAAGAATAGAAAGGACAAAGGACGAGACTTAATTGTCAAGAAAGTTCAAATGATAATAAGGCAGAAAATAAGTAGTCTGAATGTGGTTTATTGAACCCACTCGCGGATTTTGTTAAATACGAACAGAGAGAGAGTAATTAGAAGGTATATGACTCTGATGGTTCTTTGAAACAAATCATCGAACAGATTAAAATATGTAACAAGAGTAAAAATTAAAAATCGCATACTATATAACATGCAAAAATTAAAGACTTTGGAGGTCAATCGGTGCAAAAATTCGGTTTAATTTGCAATTTAAGGATAAAGCCCAATAACTTGAAACCCAACTAGAAGCAACAAGGCGGCTTGAAACTAAGGCCCTAAGAGTAAAATGGTCTATGGACATGAACTCCCCCAATTGCTTATAAAAATTTCACGAGACAGGTTGTGTCAACGCTTCCATTTAATCTATAGCCAGTTCTTTACAAAAATTTAACCAAAAACATATTTCAGCTTAGAGATGATGATTGGTTAGATATTGGTAGTCCAGACTTCGAACAGGTGTCTTTGAAGTTACGCCTTGGCACACCAGAATTCATACGCGTATGTTGAAAGTTTGCTTGTGTTGGAAATCTTAGGTAAAATCTTGATCACGAACATTGTAAGGATTTATTTATAGCTTGAGGCATGACAATGACAATGTCCTTAAGGATATTTCATCTGATATGGGTGTATCCCCAGAATTCAACAAGCTCTTCTAGTATAAAAGTAGGAGTCAGAATCTAACAAAGATTAAAGAAAAAACCCAGCTCACTATTATATGGTAGGAAGATTTCTATTGATCTTGGTGTTTTTGTCTTGAGATATCTGTCTCCACACAAAAGAAGGCTCGATCATATACAGGTACGAAACCATCTCATAATATGGCTGAAGATTCCCAACGTACATCTCAAAGCTAATGGCAGTAATGATGATTAAAAGGCTAATAAAAAAGAGGTATTTAATGACAATAAAGAGAGTCAAAAGGCAAATTGTGGAGCAAGAATATGTTACTGTTGGAGGCTATAATACTATATGAAAGAATAATTAACTTAGTAAAGATGAATTTGAATATTCCATTTTGAGATATCATATTTATTTTATTTTTAACAATCCCCACATATCTCAAAAGGAATATAATAAGAAATTTTGATGAGTTTCATATATCTCAAAAGGAAAGAAGAAGAAAGAACATTTTGCTGGGTTTCCACATATGAGTACAATGCATCAAATTTGGTGTCGTGTAGACTAAATCAAAAACTCTTTTGTAAGCACATGGTCTTATTCTATCACATTATAGTATTATACTCGCACAATCTTTGCCGTTATCACAGTTTTGCGCTAAGAGGCCATGCGCGTGTCCTGGTATTCACGAGTGCTCTAGAAATCTATCACAATTTCATAGGAGCAGCACCACTCCAAACTCATATAGATCCACCCATCAAGTGTATTCTGCAGAGCAATACACCACCTATAAAAGATATGGTAATAGATTAAGAGTTTAACTCAGCCTCACTTTGCTTTGCGGTATTGCACTATATTCACACACCATAGGAAATGACATAATTTAATAGTACACTTTTGATCAACTAATGACTTATTATTGCTCATATGAACCTAATTCATGGACCTCCAATCACATAGGTTGGGTTACCATCATTGTTAATCATTTTTAATTGACAAAAGTCTCATTCCCTCAATGTTTCCTTTACTCTTGTGAATTGGCCAAATTCACCTCAAACTTCACACAATTATATAAATTATCACATCTCACAGCAGCTGCTCTTATCACAATATGTCTCAAACAAATATTTTCTGTTAATCTTCCAATTGAAAGATTCATCTTTTGCAATGGCTATTACGACATGGCAATCGTAATTCATCGACCCATAAATATCAGTTTAATTCCCAATGGAATATTCGTCAAGAGGTTTGGTAACCACTCACTCTCCAATTAAATTTCATGATAAATTTAGCTATTATTATTTATTTAGCTGATTTTCATACAACACCCTATCAAATGTGAACACATAGCCGCTAGTAGATTTTATCTCATCTGAATTAGAGATTCATTTTTCGTCATTGTATTCCTTTAATATAATGAAAAATCCACTACATTCAATATCATAATTATGGTACCTCTCAAATATATTTTTCCAAAATAAAATTGATTTCATCATCAAATAATATGTAAATCTTACGAAAAATCTTGATCACGAACACTTCTAAGAAATTCTTTATAGCTTGAGTCATGCCAATGGTATTGTCCTTAAGGATATTTCACATAGAATGAGTGTATTCCCAAAATTCAACAAGTTCTTTTAGTATAAAACTAGGAGTGAAAATTTAATAAAGATTAAAGAAATAAACAGCACACTATTATATGGTAGGTAGATTTCTATTGATCTTGGTGTTTTTTTTGTCTTGAGATATCTGTCTCCACACAAAAGAAGGCTCGATCATAAATAGGTACGAAACCGTCTCATAATACGGCTGAAGATTCCCAACGTAAATCTCAAAATTAATGGCGGTAATGGTGATTAAAATGCTAATAAAGAAGGGGCAATTTAATGATAATAAAGAGAGTCAAAAGGCTAATTGTGGAGCAAGAATATGTTACTGTTGAGGCTATATGTTAATACTATATGAAAGAATAATTAATGATATAATATTATCGTATCTTGTATATTACTATTAATAGAATATTACTATATTTTGTATATCTTTTATATTAGGTAAATTTATATTTCAATTGTAATTAGGAAGATTTAGTTACCTAGTTTGTAATTATGTAACACTATACATATTGTACACAATAATCAATGAAATACAAGAAACATATTAGTACATGGAATCAGAAGTCAAACCCTAACTTATTTTTCTCCCTAAGTCGTCACTCATTCCCCACCCCCCCCCTCTTCGGCAGCCCTCTCCCTTCTTTCTTCGACTTTCCTCTCTTCCTCTCCAATTTTCAATGGATGAACAACGTAAATTCCATCATGCTCTTGCAGTTAACAACATCAAGAATTTCATTCCCATAATTCTTGAGATGGAAAAAGTTCAGTATTCATCTTGAGCGAAATTATTTAAGATTCATTGTCGTGTATACAAAGTCATCGAACATATCATCCCTCCAAAATCAAAGCCCCTAGAAAGATCTGATGATTCTGACGATGAACTTCGGTCCCACTTAGATGTGGTTGTCCTACAATGGATCTATGGCACGATCTCAAACGATCTATTGCATACAATCATTGAAATCGATGTCATTGCACGACAAACGTGGAAGCGCTTAGAAAGTATTTTTCATGACAACAACACACAATGTGTCTTGTATTTGGAAAATCAATTTCAGGCCATTTAGTAGGATAATTTTCCTAATGCGTCGGCCTATTGTCAAGAACTTAAGATGATTGCCGATCAACTCTCCAACATCGGTGCACCGGTCACTAATCAACGATTGGTGATGCAACTTATTGCGGGTTTGAATGAAAATTATGATGGTGTTGCTACCATCCTCCAACAAAGCAAGTCATTGCCTCCGTTCTATGAGGCTCGTTCGAAATTCATTCTTGAAGAAACCCGAAAAACAAAGCGGGCAGCGACTAATGCCAGCACAGCCGACACCGCACTCGTAGCCACCGGCAGCAACCATGTTGATCCAAGAGGCTCGGCTCCCATCCCATCCCAGCAAGCCAACGATCTGACACGTGGCTCACGTTCCCGAAATAACAACAGATAAAGAAATTTCGGGAACAACTGCGGCAGCGCCGAAAACAATGGCAGCGGCGGCAGCTCCGGCCTGCTGACATCCACAAACAGCGGCAGCAACATTGGTAACAGCCTCTGCTATGGGCTGCCTACCTGCCATGGGATGCGTGTGCCCCACCGGTATGGGCTTCTCCACCTTGCCCCTACCCGACGTCCTCCTGGTCCCAACCTCTAGCCTGACAGGCCCACTCCGGCATCCTCGGTGCACGTCCACAGCAGGCATACAATGCACATATTTCTCCTCATTCAACCTGCGCATCGATGAATATTGAGGCAGCTATGAACACGATGTCTCTCAATGTTCCTAACAACAATTGGTACATGGACACTGGCGCCATATCTCATATAACGGTACCCCAAGGTACTTTCTCGTCTTATTTCAATATGAGCAATTTAAATCTTAATTTTATTGTTGATAGTGGACAAGACATTCTCATTCGAGGTTATTGACAATCATCTCTTTCCACACCACACTCCCGTTAGCCTTAAAATGTGTTACAGGCTCCAAAACTCATCAAAAATCTAATCTATGTGCGTCGTTTCACAACCGACAATAATGTTTTTCTTGAATTTGATCATTTTGGTTTTTCTGTGAAAGACCTTATGACAAGGATGCGAATACTGAGATGTGATAGCATTGGGGACCTTTATCCTATCACCACCTCCGTCAGCCATCCAGCCTCCTCTCCATCAACCTTTGCAGTAATTTCGTCTCTTTTATGGTATAATTTATTAGGACATCCGGGAGACTCTGTTTTATGCTCCCTTAGCAAAAATAAATTTATTGCTTACAAACATGTCCCTTCTCCTCCTATTTTTGAATCTTGTGTTTTTGAGAAATATGTCAAGTTGTCATTTTATTCTTCATCCACTTGTACTTTAATACTTTTTATATAATACACAGTGATTTATGGACTTTTCCTATCTTAAGCACAGTCGGGCATCGATACTATATGTTGTTTTTAGATGATTATTCAAACTTTCTATGGACGTTTACCATTGGTAATAAGTCTCAAGTCTATTCTATTTTTTCGTCATTCAGTACTTTCATTAAAACATAATTTGAAAAGAATATTAAATGTTTTCAGTGAAATTCCACAACGTGGAGTCTGGAGGGTAGAGTGTACGCATATCTTACCTCTACCTTGGTAGATAGAGCGGCTATTTCCGAGAAACTCTCGGCTTAAGACAGAGCATAAGCAAAAGCAAAGCAATAGCAAAAGCAAAACAAGAGCAAAGTAAGAGAAACGGTCAGACCCGGTCAGAAAATATTTAAAGTAGTATGAAAATGTTGGTATCAAAAGCGAATAAGCCATGATAGAGCATTCCAAAAAAGTAAGCAGTAACTAGCGCATGTAAATAAGCTAAACAAAATAAACTAAATGACACATAACAACAGAAATCAAACTACAAGGGACTATAACGCAATACTGTGCTTATTAGTATGATAGGCTAAGCGGACCTACAATAATAACACTACAACTATCAGTTTGCAAGCGTAAGTAGGACTACACTCGACTACTTACTACCCTTCTATCATAATCTGTGTCCTCCACAACCCCCTATCTAAGGTCATGTCCTCAGTAAGTTGCACCTGCGCCATATCTCATCTAATCACCTCTTCTCAATACTTCTTCGGCATACCTCTACCCCTTCTGAACCCATCCATAGCCAACCTCTCACACCTCCGCATTGGGGAATTTATGTCTCTCCTATGCACATGCCCAAACCATCTCAACCTCACTTCCCGCATCTTATCCTCCACCCAGACCACTCCCACTGTCTCAGATATCATCATTTCTAATCCTATCCCTCCTTGTATGTCCTCACATACATCTCTGCAACTTTCATCTTTTGGATGTGCGACTGGGACTGGAACTGCTTCCGCATATGGTACTTCCCAACTTTTTCTATCTATCATTAGAAGTCTTGACTGGTCAACACTCCGCCCCCATACAACATAGTCAGTCTAACCACCGTCCTATAGAACTTGCCTTTAAGTTTTGGTGGCACATTTTTGTCGCAAAAGGCTCCAGATGCGAGCCTCCATTTCATCCACCCTGCCTCAATACGATGTGTGACATCGTTATCAATCTCTCCATCCTCTTTGATAATAAACCCGAGGTACTTGAAGTTTTCTTTCTTTGGAATGACCTGAGTACCAAGCCTCACCTCCACGTCTGGCTCAAGGTCGCTCCCGTTACTGAACTTGCACTCCAAGTATCTGTCTTGGTCCTACTCAGCCTGAACCCTTTAGATTTCAGAGTCTGTCTCCAAACCTTCAGCTTAGCGTTTACTCTGTTGCGAGTCTCATCAATCATGACTATGTCATCTGCAAATAACATACACCATGTTTTCAATATGACAGTGGGAGCGGATTCGATAATAATCAATTCAAATTTTTTTGCGCCAAACACGACCTTGTTTTCGTTTTTCCTGTCCCCACACCTCTCCACAAAATGGAAAAGCCGAATGAAAAATTAGAACCATAAACAACTTAGTACGTGCCCTCCTTGCTCACGCCTCTATCCCCCTATTTTTGGCATTACGCTCTATCAATGGCAAACTCAATTCTCCATCCCTAAATTTTTATGAATTCCTAAATGATGGCCTAAATCCCATTCTAATTCATCAATTGCAAAATCAGTCATCATCGGTAGCCCTTAATCCGCAAAGGGTACCTCGGAATAGCCTATCATAGTCTTCCGTCTCGACTGTCTCTCGTTCATCCCGTCTCTCCCCGACGCCACTGCCCCTTCTTGGCCCCACCCCTTACTCCCGGCAGTCCGCCCAGTCCCGCCTCCACTTCTCGGACACCCCATCCAAATCTTGTCCAACCTTCTGCGGCACACCCACAGACAATGGAAAAATGTACTATGCACGACATTTCCAAACCCAAAAGGTTATTTAACTTGTCCATTTCGGTTGCCCCTTCCCCTATTCCTCGTAATTCGAAAGATGCCTCGTCCGATCCTAATTGAAAAAATACAATGATTGACGAATCTAATGTTATTATTTAAAATAAGATGTGGGATCTAGTACCTCGTCTTCATGATGCTAATATTATTCATTCTATGTGGATTATTCGACATAAAAAAAACTGATGGTTCTTTTGAGAGGCACAAGACCCGTCTTGTAGGTGATTGCAGGTCTCAACGGGTGGAAGTGGATTGTGATGAAACTTTTAGCCTAGTAGTGAAACCAACGACTATTTGGACCATTCTCAATATTACTTTGTCCAAGTCTTGGCATATTCATCAACTCGACGTCAAAAATGCTTTCTTGCATGGAGATCTTCATGAAACCGTATATATGCATCAGCTCATGGGATTCAGGGATCCCATTCATCCAGATTATGTGTGTCTTTTGAAGAAATCACTCTATGGACTGAAACAGACTCCTACATGGTACCAACGGTTTGCTGATTTTGTATCCTCTATCGGGTTTTCACATAGCAAATCTGATCATTCACTATTCATCTATAACAAGGGTAATGACATGGCATACATCCTACTATATGTTGATGATATCATCCTCACCACATCTTCTGATGTACTTCACCGATCCATTATGTCACTTATTGCCTCTGAGTTTGCTACGAAGGATTTGGGCCCCCTAAGCTATTTTTTTGGGCATTGTTGTTACGAGACATGCATGTGGCTTATTTATTTATCAAAGGAAGTACGTCGAAGATATCCTTGACCGAGCAGGCATGACGTCTTACAAATCGGCCCACACACCGGTGCACATTAATTCCAAACTCAGTGCCTCTTTGGGTTATTTGTATGCCGACCCGACTCATTATCACAGTTTAGCAGGAGCGTTGCAGTATCTCACTTTCATGAGACAAGATATATCCTATGTCGTGCAACAAATATACTTACATATGCACAGCCCGACTGATGAACATATGAATGCCCTCAAACGTATTTTGTGATATGTACAAGATACTTTTCATTTCGACTTACACTTGTATAAGTCCTCACTCTCTGGTCTCACATCTTATTCTGATGTTGATTAAGGTGGATGTCCTGACACTCATCGATCCACACCGGGTTACTGTGTGTTCCTCTGAGATAACTTACTTTCTTGGTCTTCTAAAAGACAACATATTCTGTCTCGATCCAGTGCCGAAGCTGAGTACTAAGGTGTAGCGAATGTTGTTTCTGAGTCTTGTTGGATACGCAACCTTCTACTTGAGCTTCACTGCCCACTCCATAAGGCTACAATAGTTTACTGTGATAAGGTAAGTGCGATATATCTTTCCGACAATCCCGTTCAACGTCAGCGCACTAAACACATTGAAATGGATATTCGCTTTGTACATGAGAAAGGTTCTCGTGGACAAGTTCGTATTTTTCATGTTCCTTCCCGATATCAGATTGCTCACATATTCACTAAAGGTCTTCCGCACATACTCTTTGATGACTTCCGAGCCAGTTCATCGTACGAGAACCTCCTGCTTCAATTGCGGGGGTGTGATAGAATATTGTCATATCTTGTATATTACCATTAATAGAATATTATCATATTTTGTATATCTTTTATATTAGGTAAATTTATATTCCAATTGTAATTATGAAGATTAAGTTACCTAGTTTGTAATTATGTTAGGTAAATTTATATTCTTCTATATATATTGTACACAATAATCAATAAAAGGCAAGTAACATATTCCTACAATTAACTTAGTAAATATGAATTTGGATATTCCATTTTGAGATATCATATTTATTTTATTTTTAACAGCTTGCACAAACAGTATGCCAAAATTTAAGATAAATTTTATAACTTCATATGCTAATTTGTGTAACTTCAATCTTAAATCACTAAAAAAATGAATAATTTGATGCATTAAACTCTCGTTATGCGCGAAGTCCGAGAAAAGGCCAGACCACAAAACTCAATCTGAAATCACTAAAATTTTTTTAAATATAAACTTCGACTGTGGCTTAAATGGAGTCCCAAAATCGACTATCTGTGCCCCGGCAACCAATTGCTTAGATTGGAAGAAATCAGTAATTATACCTCTATCTGGCTATCATAGAAAGAACAATTATTTGCATAATACTTTTATAATTTAAATAAGAATAAAAAAATTGCTTTAAATAGCAAGTTGATCGTCATGTCCTTTCTCAATTTCAACTTCAAGGATTTATTTTAAATTTCAACTTAATCATATTCCAATGCTAAAATTTCAACTTAATCATATTCCAATGCTAAAATTTCAACTTAATGTCCTTTCTCAATTTCAACTTGAAAGATTTATTTTAAATTTCAACTTAATCATATTCCAATGCTAAAATTTCTAACTGGGACCACTACTACAACGTACACCCCACCAGAGGCGTATGAAGCATTCTAACTGGAGTTCAATTGAACTCTAACTTTCAATTTAGATTATAAATTTATCTGTAAAAAATTATAAAATTATAATAAATAGTAGACATGAATACATAATTTTTAAAATATAATAATTCAACGCTAAAAATTTTAAAAAATTAAACCCATAAAATTTAAATTCTGGGTCCGACTCAAAATCCCACCCCCTCGTCAATCATCCAAGGTACCTTTTCCCAACTACCACAAAAAGAAAAGCCAAGAGAGACAAAAATGAAACCAATTCATAACTTATTCAATTACTAAATTTTAGTTGGTTAGAACTTAGAGCATCACTAATTTTGCTTTTTGTTCTTTCTGATATCTCTTGTCATTTTTAAATCATAGCAACATATATATTAAAAAAAGGATTTTGTTTATAAAAACTCTCCGAAAAAAATAAAAACAATATTTAATCCTTTTCCCAACGAAAAATAAAGAAAAATGAAAGAGAGAAACGAACCTTTACCCAGCAACATTATTCGACTTCCAATTTCATCTCTTTATTATTTTAACTTCAAAAAGTCAAATGATGTCTGTCCACGTTATTGAATTGGTATCTACATATTTTCTATGCATGGGGTCCTTGCTATGGAATTTCGTTCAACATTTCATTCAATATATGCAAATTGGAAAATTATATAATTTAGTTGAATTCATGATATTACGGGGAAGTGCACATATAACCGATTTTGGTACCATTATTTAAACCATAATTGGAGTCTATAATTTTTTATAAACATTGATTGTGCAAGCAAGCTTCCAACTCACCCTTTAGGGGTATTTAATATATGCAAATTGGAATTTTTTTTATAAATTTGGCATATTGATTGTGCAAGCAAGCTTCCAACATTTTTGTTTGACTTGTCAAGGTCAACGCCGAACTTCTAACATGCATATTTGAAGTTTTAGACATATATGTTTGAAATTTAAATTACGAATCTTCTTTCCTGTCAATATTTTTAAGCTTTTCAAATAACATTCACTTGATTTAAATATTCGAAATTCAAGACCCTCCAAACAGGAACAACCGATTTACAAATCTCATTAACCACAGAATTTAGCTTCTTGTAACTTGCTAAGAACCTAAGAACTGCAACGGAAAAAAGATGAGCTAGCAGCAAACAGGCTCTTGCGTGAAGTTTGTTGATACTGATTATGTTATGAATGGGCCCGGAGCGGTATTGGCAAAGCAACCCAATATCAAATTAAGTGGTTTTATTTGGGATCCGGTTTGATAAATAGCAATTGGGAGAAGAAATACAGTTATGCAAATATTATTGCGAAAAATCAGTTTCCTCTCATCCCCATTCTTAGTGTCTGTATCTCCTCATCATCCCCCTTCTACTCTAGTTACAATTTCATGTTATCTTTTGTATTTCCTTAGTTTGATCCGTAAGATTTGTTGGAAATTTGTCTTTGATGGGGAGGTGCGTCCACCCATATTTAATGAATTAAACACTAGTGTTTCGCATGTTGAAGGCTTTGTCTCTTCACATGTGCATAATCTACTAAGTGAGTAGATGACCGTAGGGCCAAGAATCGTCAAATTTCGTTGAGAAATGAAAGAGATATTGGTCCACGAAGTAAGGTATTTGAGGCATGAAAATATGATGTGTGACATCTTCCATATCGGTGGGAAAAGGAAGAATTACTCTCTTTATAAGTCTCATAATTAGCTAAGGGTTTGGGACCCCAAGGGGTAACCCATGTGTTTAAAGGAGGGAGGACCTAGATGTGCTTGGGTTCAAGGCTAAGCCCACGCGCGCCGCCGCCGCCCGCCTGTCTGGGCTCGGGTCACGGGTCATGGGCTTCTTCTGATATTATCTTTTTGGACCCCAAATTACTTAATATTTATAGTTTGGTCCCTGGAGTTTCTGTAAAGATGAATTTGGCAACAACGGAAGGTAGAAAATATTTGCTTTGTAGTGTTGATTAGGTGTTGTTTTATCTTGGGAGACTATTGCCCGTTAACGTAAAATCATATATACGGGGCAATCTTGTCTTAAAGACAGAGTGTCATCACTCGACTCAGCACACAGTTGTAACCATCCAGATTTAGTGTTTCTTGATTTCAGGTTATCAAGATTCAAGACTCAACAACTTTGCGGCATTTCTGAATATTGGCTATTCGTTTATCCTTTCGATTCGAACACTTGTAATATTTATTTACTTTCCGTACTACTTTACAATATCCAACAAGATTTCCATTGTAATTGCTAGTTTGAGTTTTCTATCAAAGGAATCCGTTTCGTATTGTTGAAGTATTGAAGCGTTCACTTCAGACTACCAGCTAAATAATTTATAAATACATGAATATAACAAATGATAATGTAAAAACTGGTTACATGTGCAATTATGCCTTAATGCCATGCTTAATAAATTAAGATAATTGCGTGTAATTCTCCGGTTGCGCCACCTAGCTAATAATAGGTGTTATATAGTTTGCGGGCGGCACTCAAATTTCACTTTAACTAGTGAATTTGTCCGCGCTTCACACGGTCATAAAAATATTTTTACTTATTTATGAAATAGTCTTCTACTTATTTATGAAATTGTCTTTTTCTAATTCATAAAACTATAGACTAAGCACTTAAGAATTTCTAAAATTCATGTCAAAAATATTTTGCAAGACTTAGATTCATCTTTTGTTTGGTTGAGTTAAAATCGGGATTAAAATCTATAGACTAAGCACTTATGATTGAAACTTTATCTTTTGTTTGGTTGAGTTAAAATCAGGATTAATTTTATACTATAATCATGGGAGTATCTATCCCGTATAGGATAACCCTATTTTGAACAAAATGACCTGAGGATATATATTGTTAAATATACATATGATTATATATCATATGTATATTGGTTACCATGCCGTGTTGCTGTACATATGAAGTCACGGAATGTACATATTGATTAGGTAATATTTGGGTGTAATTAGTATTATATATTTATCATAATTGTATAGTTAGCGTCCAAGTAGAATAAGATTTTAGGAGTAGAATAAGAATAGGATTCTCCTATTATGGAAAGATGTAAATTGTATATATACTCTTTCAATTAATGAAAATAATCAAGAGATTATTTCTTTCATGGTATCAAGAGTCTAGGTTAAATTTTCCTCTCCAAAATTTCTGCTAGCCGTGCACTATTTTCCGAGAGCTTCCTCGGTTTTCGTGTCGGATTCTTCTCCAAATTTTCTTCCCAAAATCTATTCATCACGTCTTGCGTTGCTATTATGGCTAAGAATACGTTTCACCCTGCCCTCGCTATTTCTAATATCAAAAATCACATCCCTATCGTTCTTGAGATAGAAAACGTCCAATATGCGACGTGGGTCGAGCTATTCAAAGTTCATGCACGCTCGCATCAAGTCCTCTATCATATTATCCCAACAGCTCCTATGGACACGGAGGTGCCCAAACCCGAGGATGATTCGAAGTTATGGGCGACACTTGATGCTATTGTCATTCAGTGGATTTATTCCACTATTTCTATCGACCTATTGCAGACGATTATCGAACCAGACGCCACGACGATGACGGCTTGGAATAGAGCGAAGCATATGATAACATGACCAAAGACCAAATACCAAAATAAACTACAATCATTAAAACCATCTTCTCAACCTTTTATTTCTGAGGTACTTCTCCTGTTTTAGGAGAAGGAAAAGTTGTCTTAACGGATACTTTAAAACTTGACACCATTTTAGTTATACATGTTCTAGAACATAATATTCTATATGTTAGTCAAGTTACCTCCTCTCTCAATTGCATTGTAAGCTTTTGGCCTTTTTTGTATCTTTCAGGACATTCTAACTCGGAGGACTCTTGGTTATGATGTTAAGAGACACAATCTCTACTTTCTGGAATTGATAAAAGGTGGAGAGAAGAAATTCAGTCATGCATTCCAGACATATGGGGTTGATAAGGCACGAGACGATGTGTGGTTATGGCATAGGAGGCTCGAACATATCTCGTTTAGTTATCTTCAAAAACTGAAACCAAATTTGTTTTTAGGTTTAGATAGCTCAGTTTTTCATTGTGACATTTATGAATTAGCAAAAAAAATCATCATATTCCGTATTTATCAAGTTTGAATAAATCATCTGAACCTTTTGTTGTTATACATTATGATATTTGGGGACGTGCGAAAGTTGAATCTCCGTCTCAAGCTCGTTATTTTATTACTTTTATAGACGAATGTACTAGGATCTCATGAATATCATTACTTCGAAAGAATAGTGATGTGTATATTGCGTTAAAAGATTTTTATAATAGGTCACTCAATATCAATAACATGTCCGTGTTTGGCAATCCGACAATACCATGGAGTTTATGCAATCTACTGTTGACGAACACCTACGACAATGAGGTGTACGTCATCAAACATCTTGCACATATACACCATAACCGAATGGCCTAGCATAAAGGAAGAACAGACAGATTATGAAAATTGTCCCTGCATCTCTCTTTGGCATGAATATGCCAACAATTTATTGGAAGGAAGCGGTTAAGTCTGCATCTTATCTCATTAATCGGGTTCTCTCTCGAGTCATTAATTTTGAGACTCCGCAACAAAAGCTCCACTCTCTTTATTATCTTTCACATCTACCGAACCTAGAGCCAAGGGTGTTTGGTTGCACGGTTTAAACTCACATTCTCAAAGTTGTGAGAGGAAAATTGAATCTGTGTGCATCACGGTGTGTGTTCGTTGGCTATTCAGAATTTCAGAAAGGATACCGGTGTTATGACCCACATAATAAGAAATTACATGTTACTCTCAATGTATTTTTCCGTGAGTCAGAACCATATTATGAAGGTGTAGTAACACCCTCATCACTTTAGGGAGAGAATAACATAGAAGAGACTAGAATGAATGGAGCTTCAGGGGGAGAAGCAGAGGTCTTGGAATTAGAAGCTCATGAGAAAAGATTAAATGCACGTACTGATATCTCATAACAAGATGCAGTCACACATGAGGACAAAGAAGAAATTAAATGTCAAAAAGTCACAAATGAAGACAATGAAGGAATTATTCCAGAAAGTACAATAAGCACTACATTAACCAATGAGTCCTCTCATAATGTTCTACATGATCATACACCTCAAGTACCTTTTAATTACCCTTCAAATGAAATTGAAAATATGTCTAATGATCCTTGTCCTCCTCTTTCCCGTTATCCACTTAGAAAAACTAAAGGTGTACCAAAAAAACAATATGCACCTGATCTTAATGACAATGCAAAATATCCCACCAACAAGTATACCTCCACCAAAAGACTAACAACCTCATATGCTAATTAATTGTCCAAAGTGGATATTCCTAGTGGTGTGCATGAAGCATTAGCAGAATCACAATGGAGGAAGGCGATGAACGAAGAAATAGAGACCTTGCAGAGAAACCGAACTTTGGAATTGGTTCCGCTGCTCAAAGAAAAGATTACTGTCGAGTGTAAACGGGTGTATACCGTAAAGCTTAAAGTAGATGGAAATATTGACAGGTACAAGGCGAGGTTGGTAGCCAAATGATACATACAAAAGTACAGAGTAGACTATCAGGAAGCGTTCGCACCAGTGGCTAAGCTCAACACTATTCATATTCTCATATCAGTTGCAGCAAATGTAGATTGGTCGTTGCGACAATGTGACGTAAAAATGCATTCTTAAATGGTGACTTGAAAGAAGAAGTTTATATGGAGCTCCCACTAGGAATTATGCAGAAGCACACTCATAAAAATAAGGTATGCAGATTAAAGAAGACATTATACGAGTTAAAATAGTCACTACGGGCATGGTTTGGATATTTCAAGTCTACAATGACATCAGTGGGGTATAGACAGAGTAACTCTGATCACACACTGTTTATAAAAAAACAACCAATAGAATATAACGATATTGATTGTATATGTTGATGATACGGTCATGATAGGAAATGATTCCGATGAAATGGATCAACTTCAAAAGTTTTTGGCATTAAAATTTGAAATGAAAGACCTAGGACCATTGTGGTATTTTCTAGGTATTGAAGTATCAAGGTCGAGACATGAATTTTTTATTTCTCAGAGAAAATATGTACTAGACTTTTTGACAGAGACATGGATGCTAACATGTAAGACAATCGAAACGCCTATGGAGACAAACCACAGACACGGGAACTCTTCGGGAGAGAAGATAAAAGATGTAGGCAGATATCAACGTTTAGTAGGGAAGTTAAACTATCTGACTCAAACAAAGCCAAGTAAGCGTTGTGAGTCAGTTCATGAAGAGACCAACAGAAGATCAAAGAGAGGTTGTTCACAGAATTGTGTGATACTCGAAGAGAGCCCCGGGAAAGGTATATTGTTCTTGAAGACTGAGAAAACTGTCATCGAAGGCTACACATAAACAGATTGAGTAGGAAATGAACCTCGAGCTATCTCACTTTTGTCGAAGACAATCTTGTTATGTGGAGAAGTAAGAAGCAAAAGGTTGTCGTGAGGTCTAGTGTAGAAGCAAAATTTCGAGGGATGGCGCATGGCCTGTGTGAGCTATTATGGACTAAATTTGTTCTGAAGGATCTTAGAATTGAGTGTACAGGACATATAAACTTGTTTTGTGATAACAAAGCTTCAATTCAAATAGCACAGAACCTTGTTCAACATGATCGCACTAAGCATGTTAAAATTGATCGACAATTCAGTAAGAAGAAGTTAGATCAAAAGATTATACATTTTCCATTTGTCAAGTCTGAAAGTCATTTGGTGGATGTACTTACCAAGGCTATATCAAGGAAGGTCTTCCACACGATGATTGACAAGTTTGGCATGATATACATCTATGCACCACCTTGAGGGGGAGTGTTGACATGAGGGTTATTATGTAAATGTGTATTTCTTGGAGTAGGGGTCAAGTATATATATATATATATATATATATATATATATATACCTTTGTTATGAGATGAATAAGAAGTATGAACAAACTTTCTACGTACCTAAACTTCTACAAAAAGCATATTCAGTCAATGAAAAAGGAACAAAAATCACGAGAAAACTAGTAAGTAGCAAAAATTAGTGGACCAAAGTAATTCAGAATTTAGAGTCAACACGTTCAAAATAGCTATAGATTTACCAACGTGAGATGTCACATTATTCGAAGAATCATAGATATTGTCGGAGTAAAGGATCGTCAACAAAGGCGTTTTATTGTGTGATAAATTCTTATCAACACTAATATCATTTAATTTGATGATACCATGTGAATCGATAGAAACATGTGAAATGCATGGCTAATGCAATAACGAAAGTTTCATAAGGGACCATAGCATGCTACCCTCCATTAACCTATAACATGTGTATAGTTTTTTTTCCAGTTTTTTTTTTTAGTTTTTCATGTATACTTAATTAACTTATATGAGTGCAATCACACCTACTGTTATGAGCGAAAATTGATTTGTGAATGATTTAATTTAAGGTATAGTTTCGAATCATATCTTTATGGAAGTCAAGAAGTGATTTACATTAGATCTCTTGCAGATTACGTGAAAGCAACCTTCCAGTCCCATCTCCTAACTCTTACTTTTCTCCCCAAAAAAATGATTTCTTCTTAGGCTGAATTTGAAGTTCCTGTATTCTAAAGTTTATTATGGGTATATATGCAGTTGATTTCTCAATAAATATACAGAGTTGTAATTAAAGTTATTGAATTTTATTGAACTCATACTTTTAATGCTAGCTTCTCCCCTACCTCTACACTATCATATTTTGACTATTTTAAATATATGCTATTTTGGAAATATTTTTCTTCCCGTGAATATAAATTCGATTATAATGTGGTGAACTGTTCGAAGTAGAAATATATCAATTATTAGCACTCGTAAAACTTTATAGCATGAATTTCTCTTAAGCATCAATCTTAAATAGTATTCTCTCCCTTTCAATTTATTTATTTTAATTTTAATTTTAATTTACTTTTAAAAATATGTCCTTTATATATAAAACGCATTGTAACAAATACTCTTCTTTTGCACTTCATAATATGTTTGTTAACATATGACAAAATTTCCTTTGGAGAGTTTAAAAAGATTATTACAAATTTGTTTCTTTCTCTTTTAAACATATAGCTCATCCTTAAAGAGAAATAAACTTCAATTTCCCTCAACTACCAATAATTAAGTAATACTTACAAAAGATATGAGTGGTTATCGATGTTAAATTATAAATAATACTTTTAGCTTAATTAGGCCATGTATTATGTCAACGAAATTCCATTTATAGTTTGGCAACAAAGTTTTATGTGTTAATAAGTCCAATTAGTTCTCTATTTTTAGCCTTTAGGTAATTTAGTTACAGTTTTATAATGTATGAGTAACAAATGTTTCTAAATTAAGTAATTCTCTATATTTGTATCATTTCATAAGATTCCGTAGATTTCGGCTAAATACATTCTTGCTGATTATATGCAAATCTTGGCTGGTCTAAATCAAATCTTTTCTGAAGCCCCACAATAATATAGTAATAACTTTCAAAAACTCTCTCACTTTTATTTTATCTCTTAATTTCTTAAAACTTTTTTTTCTAGGGCTGAAGTTAATTGGCCGGTACTCAAACGACATCCTACTAGTACTATTTCCAAATATTATATATCAACTTGTTTTTACTTAAAGGGCTATTCGAAAACCTAAACTTTATAAACAATATTTTATGGAGATTTTATGAAAATAGTCCCAAATAAATTCACACACACACACAAAAAAAAAAACAAAGACTCTGAAAATGACGTTGCGTAACTTCGATTCACTAATGTAAGTGGGAAAAGGAGGAAAAGTTGCCGCATCATCTTTTTTGGGCTAAACTTATTGTTTAATTTCTCTTATTTTCTCAGAACAACCAATAGAACATTTTTTTTTATCGTAGATCGTGGAAAAACCAATAGAACACTTGTTTATGGTAAGATTTAAACCATAGGACTGTACTCATTTATGCAATGAATCATACCAATGTCAAAGCATCAACTCCCCGTCCCAATTTATGCGTCACTTTTCGCTTCACGAGATTTGAATTGCATGAACTTTTATCAACATTTTAACGTGTAAATTTTTACCAAATTGATATAAGAAAAGTTGCAACTTATAGTGTTTTTCATATAATTTTCAAATATATGAATTTTAATATTAAAATATAGAGTTATCTAATCCAATTTAGCTTTAAAGTTTAATTAAATTAACTCTTGAAAAATGAAAAGTGTCACATAAATTGGGAGGGAGAGAGTAATTCTCTTTTGAATTATTTCGAGGAAATGACAAGTTTCCAAGAAGGGGAAGCTAAAAGATTGCAAGAAACAAGATTGTGGGGTTTCAGTTCAGTTCGATATGGTTGATAAAATTTGTGCTAGTAAACATGGCAAAAGCATATATTTCCAACAACATTTTTTGTGCTAGTAATTTGTCCACTTTTTCTTATCGGTAGTGGAATTAACAGGATTTTTCCTAAGCGGGCAATTTAAAAAAAGTGAACAAATTAATAAATTATAAATAATAAGTTATACTGTTTTCTATACTTATATTCAATATTTTAGTTTTTCTTATTATCTATATATAAATTCAGTAAGAAATTTCCACAACACTACAAGAAGAAACACATTCGCAAACAACATTTTTTTGTTATCATATGTTGGATGTTGTTGTCAAAAGTACATTTCGCAATAACAAAAGTTGTTGCAATAACCTCCGATGCGAAAAAAATTCTCAACAACAACATATTAAAGTTGTTGCCATTTACGTTTTTAGCAATAATATATTAAATTTTTGTTGCAATTTATATTTTTTAGCAACAATATATTTATTGTTGCTAAAGCCTTGTTGTCAATTCTATATTTTCTTATAGTGTAAGGCGATGCCCCGAAGGGCAGAGATAGAGTGGCGAAATGGCGTTCCGATGAACTATCCTCGCTGAAAAATATAATGTATATATAATAAACATTGATTTTTTTTATTTTTTTTCTGTATTTACTAAAATCCCTTTAGTGAAGAATTTTGGCTTCGGCACTAGATGTCCCACGTGACATCTCTTGTGGCAAGTCCAACCATGTCTATCGAAATCACAAGCATGATGAATAGAGTTACACCGTACTTACACAATTGCAAAAAATAGTAATAATTGATTGAATAGTTGAGATGCGCGTAAGTCGACCTGAACGTCAATGTTATTTTTTTGGTCAACGAAAAAATTTATTTGTCACCAGAACAAACACACAACTCCTCTGTACAACATCATTGTTATATAAATAAAAAAGCATGGCCAAAAGGGTTCTCAAAGTGTCGGCAAAGAAGGACCTAGTTTGTACTAGCAAATATGTCAAGTAGGCCATGGCTGTGAACAAACCCTTTTGTCTCAATCTTCAAACTACCATGTCCCAGTGTACCTTAGCTTGAAAAATTATACCTATTTTACAGTGTTTTTGAAAGTTATATCCCACCTAATATAATGATTTAATCATTCTAAGATACTTCTTTCGTACAAAAACAATTATTAGGGCATCTTTGACCATGCAGATATATAAAATTCTGGAGCATAGTTATAGTATTTTCTATATTTTCATCTTTATACTATATGATGGACCAGAAAAACGTTATTATATGAGGCGAACGAAGAAGTCATACTGATAATGGCAAGATTATCGGGTATTGCAAGACTTCCCACTAATTAATGGGAACGATTATTGATTAAAATTCTATTTTCATTTAATGTTCTTCAATAGAAAAAGGGAAATAAAAGAATTAGTCATCTATGAATTATGATCCATCTTGATAAGTGAAGAACAAAAACAGTGTGTGACGTTCATGCTGTCACGCGGCGCCTTCCTGAGATGTCTTGGAAGGGTGACGTGAGGCCGGTGCAATCAAAATCTGTACGGTTACTATCTGCCAACTGAAGGCTCCCTCCCTCTGTACGCTAGAGAGGGGGAGGGGGTTGGGGGCTTCGGTTGGCGGATAGTAATTAACCACATAGACATCAGTTGTTAGCCTTATGTCGCCCTTTCAAGACATCTTAAAAAGGCACCGCGTGATAAAAATGACCCATATATAGCGGCAGAAGTGCACATATTCCGATTTTCTGACGGTTATTTAAGACATAGCCGATGTTTATAAATTTTTGTAAGTTTAGCCATTTCAAAGTTCATTTTAGATTTATGAGATTGAAATTGAAAAAAATATGATTCTAAAGTTACAAACTTTAGACATATTGATATGAAGTTAGACTTGTCAAAGCCAAACTTCAGACAATTTGAAAGCAAACAAACTTAAGACATTCTTATCTGAAGTTTAATTTTGGTCCTCAAACTTCAGACAAAAAAGTTGTTTGAAGTTACGGTCTGACCGACAAACCAAAACTTCAAATTCGTGTATCTGAAGTTTGGGACTGTCGGACATAACTTCAATTCCCAAATCCATACCTTCTTGCAGGTCATTCTAGTGATGACTGGGACATTAAAACAAATTCAATCACTCCTTGTCCTCCATCTTTTCTTACTTCCCCTTGCTACAAATTAAATGAGGATAAATTGATATGGGGAAGATCTGACTTGCCATTTACTTATAATACACTGAAATATGACACCAAACACATGCATGAATGGAGATAAATTTAGATAAAACACCACAGAGCTTTAAAAAAAATTGCCAGAGTATATATCATTGAATTTGCCAACAAAAAAAAGACAGGAAAAAAATGAATTTGAACATGTTTATCAAAGAAATGTGACAACGGTATTGCCGAAGAATTTTGTCAAGGACAACTGAACATTGTGTTGGAAATTTCCCTTTGGCGGGAGTTGCGACCGACCAACTTTAACGGCTTAAACACTAGTGTTACGTATGTTGGAGAATCCGGTTCTTCACACATGCATGATCTACTAAGTACGTAGATAACCGTAGGGCCAAGAATCGTCAAATTTCATTGAGAAATGAAAGAGATATTGGTCCACGAAGTAAGGTGTTTGAAGCATGGAAAGTGTGGTATTGTGTTCAATTCTCCTCCTCGGTAGAGGAAGAAAGAATTGTTGGGTATATAAGACTGAAATTGGTTTGGGGTTTGGGACCCCAAGGGGTATCCTATGTTTAAAGGAGGGAGGACCTAGATGTGCTTCTGTTCAAGAAAAGACCACATCGCCAAGGCCGCCGCCCGTCCATCCGGTCCGAAGTTCGGTCCCGGTCTGGGTCAGGCCTTCGATATTATCTTTTGGGCCGAGAACTTTGCCTGCATGTACAGCCTGACCGAATTCTTTAGATGTACAGTTTGGTCCTTGAAGTTTCCGTAACGTCGAATTTGGATCAAAAGCGTAAACGCTACACTCAATTCACCCATTTATTTTGGCCGAATTACTCCTCCTATAATGGCCAAACCGTTGGTCTTTCACCATTTATGTTGGTGACTTTACTACCTCCATAATGGCCATTATTTGGCTATTATGGAGGCGCTTTTCAGCCCCTCCATCACCTATATAAACACCCCTTACACCATTGTTGAGCACTAAGAACATACATAGATGATACACGTAAAAATACACAAGCAAAATCAGCTTTCTTCCCTACACCTTCCAAGGCATCATTTCTACTCTCAATATTCTTCACGGTAGCTCTTGAGTTTCCTTTGCTCAAGTGTTCCATTGCTGTTTTATCTTGGGAGACAAATTGTCCAGGACGATTTATAAAGGATACATACGGGCAAATATTGTCTTAAGACAGAGTGCCACACTGACTCAAAGAAACCAGTTTCATTTTTCCGCTCTTCAACAAAATTGTAATTTCGCTTTTGTGATTATATTGTAATTTTCTAGATTACTAGTTGAATTATTGAATCTTTGTTTATCCTTTCAATACTTGTAATAGTTATATACTTCCATCGCTTTATAAAGTACCATAGAGCAAAATACCCAACAACTTAAGACAATAATTGTATATTACTATTAGTGTTCAAAGATGTCTCGGTCAAAAGTTGTGTGACCAAATCGAGATATGGAAATGATTTTACTGTAGAAGAGAGTGATGATGATGAACGATTCATAGTGTCACTTACCAAGACGTGGGAACAAAGCGCTCTCGAGCTGAGGATGTCAAGCTGGGACAAGGAGGAAAGATCGAAGATGTACTTCTATCTTGCAAAGGCACCGTGATCTATCCTGCATAAAAGATCCGAATAATGGTAAGAAGGAATCGGACACTCGATGAAGTGGCGATCAAGTGAGCAGAATCCAAATCGGGATAAGTATTTTTCTTTACTTGTCAAGAATAAAGATTAGATGATGAGTATTTTTCCTGACTTGTAAAGAATAAAGATTAAATGATGTCGATTAAAAATGGATTAAAGTAAGGAGGAATATGAAAATAATTTATATTCCTTACGCTTTAAAAATCGTAAGTTTAATCTCATCTTCTTTTCCGCTTAAAGATTGGATTGTAAACAATTAAAAAGATCCGCCTTTTAAGAGTAATTATTAAAAGTAAAGTATGTTCGCACATACGAGGGAGTAAGATCCACCGGATCGCGCGAAAGCTACTACTTTAAGTAAGCGCCAAGAATTATCTGGGCACCAATCATAACTAAGAAGTCTAAAAGTTAAAGACGTAGAACCTGCATATACTATTTGGCAGTAAGATCCTTCATAGGGATGATATTGGACACTCAGTCATATAAAGCCTCCAAGCATCGAGGGCCAAAATTCCTTTGATATGATGATATTTGACACTCAAGGATACAAAGCCTCCTGCGACCGGAGCGCTGCAATTCATTTCATAGGAAAAGTAATGGACACCTAGTGGGCCGAGTTTCCAGTGTCTTAATGATCTGAAGGCCCTCAAAGAAAGGCAAGATAAGAAATTGACACCTACCGCCAAAGCAATCAAGGGCTGAGTATCGAGATCACTTATGATCCGCTAAGCTTCCTAACCGGGCAAGAGGTTGTTCATGCGAAGCAACGCCACCTCTAAAATCAAAGGGGTTGGAGAGGTTGTCCTCAATAGGACTTCAAGGAATGGATCACTCTAAAAAGAGGTGATACATGTTCCTAACTTGGTTTAAGGGACGTTGTTGGTCAAGTTGGTTTGAGACTAGTCCAACAGTCTGTAATAACTAAGAATGGTACAATATGTCTATAGCCAAATGAATGATATATTTGTAACTGTCCATCTATGCCATCATAGATTAAGACACGCTAAATAGTAAGTCATTCAAAGTTAACGATGTTGAGATTGTTGCCTCCTTTTCGACATAAACCCTCAAAAATGAATGTGAGGTAGGCGAAGAGGCAAAATCACATTTCCAAATCTCGGTCATGGAATAGCGAAAAAGCACCTCCTCTAGAACTTAGTCACACATACTTGGGTGATTTGAAGTTTATCCAAAATAGAGGGGGACAACGTTGTGATCTTCATTGACGATGGTACAACGATGGAATCCTCTTGTTTGTTAAAAGCAAAGATGAAGTTGGTTGATAAGCGCTACAAAGCGTAGTTGAACATCAACTAAGCCTATGGATTGCGAATTATAGCGATAGAGGGCTAGAAAGTGAAGCATCGCTCATTAAACGACTGCTCATTTCTCACCTCAGTCCAACTGTTAGTCGCCGCAAACCCGCACGCCTAAATTATGTGAAAGCGATCCTTACTAATGCGATCCTCAAACCAACTCCGCATGATGATAAGGATAACTCTCCGTGTGAAACATGAAAGGATCTCACATACAAAAAGTTGTGATGTGGGGTGGCTTGGTAAGTTGGACTCACTCAACAAAGTCAAGTTCTACCTAAGATCTGTGATTGCATATCCACCTGGATCTCAGAATAACAAGAGTACTTATCGCTTCAAGGCCAAATGCACGTTGAATTCTTATAAGATAACTTTCTTGAAAAGAAAAAGAGTAATTGCTCAAGGTTAACAAGAACCCGCTGAGGGCTCGACCGTCCTAACTAGACGCCCGTATCTCACAGGACTCGAAAGTTTACGCCTATCCTAACTTAATATTCCAGACCGCAGTAACTCCAGTGATTCTAGATGTTGAACCAAGACGAGCAATAGGGACAAAGACTTGTTCCAAATTCTTCTAGCTTGTATGGTTAAGAACAACCATGGACAATTAACAAATAATTGTTATCTCCAAAAAGCGCCGCTTTGAAAGAAGCTAAAGAGAGAAATATATTCCATCATATAGAACCATACTTGGCGTAATGGTTGATCTTCTCCTCCGGAAAATAACCTTTGGGTTGTGAAAAATGATACACAAAAGTGAGTACAAAGTAGATGGATCTACCTTGACGCAGTTCAAAGCCTCGACTACTTGTACATGTGCTCCCCGGGAGTAGCTTAACATCATGGGCCATTGCACTTTGCGTGGACATGAATGTTAAACAAATTCTTCCCAACCGGAGAGTTGGAAGAAGAGAATCGAGTTGGTTTTCTCGACTGCCGGGCCTTTTCTGAATCTTTCATCTTGGTCCCCGAAATGTCTACATTTTGGTCCTGAAGTTTCGCATAAAATGTAAACAATGAATATGAGCACGTAAACATTGACTGGTTAGAAAGCCAATGTACCGAGAATCAATAGCCTGAAAGTAAAAGTCATATTGAAACAAAGTCTCGAGTATGAAAGATATGGATATCACATACGACATCTTAGGAATTGATTTCTAAAGACATCTAACTGATCGATCGATACTGATAGCTCAGTTTAGCCATCAATGGATATGAATCCATAGAACTGATTGGAATCATGATGCACCCATAGACAAGGCGATACACATTACGATCAATGGTAGTTCAATGTATTGTACACTACAACCGACTCCTATTCGCCCTACAAATGACTCGCTTGAACTAAGTTTCACCGATGATCTTAATACATGATCAATAGAAAGTGTTAAGCCTGATATGACGATATCCTGAATTATTCGCTTATCTTCTGGATTATAGTATTACGGATATCCGTCGGTGAGAACACGTTGATGCAAATTGACATCGATCAAGAACACCAAAGCCCAAGTAAACGTATGGTGGTTCTGAAAATCCTCTAAGCAAACTTGCATCGGCGATTCATGACGTGGAATCGGAGTTTATCGCTTTATACAAAGCATGAAAGAAGTTGAGTAACTTCACGACTCTTAGAGGACGTCCCTTATCGAGAAACCCATGCCTTCAAAGCTTATACACGTGGCTAGTCAGTCGGCTTTAGGAAGGACACTGATGACGGCCTGGACATATCTCAGATTTGTCGTGAGACATAAGCATCCGTATGGCGCTTGATCATCACGGTGTGTCACTTTGTTTACTAACTAAGGGGACTACCCGAGATCAAGTGTTCTCGCTCTGCTGGGAAACGGGCTTAAAACCCAAAATATCACGGGACCAATACAAATGGTAACCTAACCTTACTAACCGGAGATCCCGGTAATTTGGTTCAATGGGAAAACTAAGTCAGTAAAGGTTCGCTTGATCGCTCTGATGGAAGCATGAGCACTTCGGATAGTGATTTAAAAGAAATACCAAATCCAAAGCTGCTCCTGATAGACTTTAAGTGCTATCTCGCAATAGCAGGGTAAAGTTAAGTTTTCAAAACACAGAATGCTCCTCAACAGTTGAGGTTAGGTTTTTTGGAAAACTTTTAATGGTTCCTAACACTTGTGAAGTGGGGTATAGCAGGATACCTTGTAGGAGACCACCTATTTAAGTGCGAGGACGGGCCGCCTCAAAATGAATGCCATTAAGAATCCAAGACGTTGTCCATGGCCAAAACGGACAAAACATTACGAAGAAGAGAGTAAGGGAATTTGTTGTGTTGGTATCATTGTCTTGGCTTACACTAAACACTGACGGTTCAAGACATCACGTTCACCGTGTAGTAAGTAAGTCCGATGGTATTCAACTATGGAAGGTTCAAAGTTGAGGCTACCTCTCCTTATGCAACATCGGTCCGCTGAAATATTGCTGGAAATGAAAAAGAAACCATGTGAGTGCGCCAAAATCTCTTTCAAAAGGGGATTGTTGGAAATTTGCCTTTGGCGGGAGTTGCGACCGACCAACTTTAACGGCTTAAACACTAGTGTTACGTATATTGGAGAATCCGGTTCTTCACACATGCATGATCTACTTGGCACGAGATAACCGTAGGCCAAGAATCACAAATTTCCATTGAGAAATGAAAGAGATATTGGTCCACTAAGTAAGGTGTTTCAAGCATGGAAAGTGTGGTATTGTTCAATTCTCCTCACCTGCAGAGGAAGAAAGAATTGTGGTATATAAGACTCGAAATTGGTTTGGGGTTTGGGACCCCATGCGTATTCCATGTGTTTAAAGGAGGGAGGACCTAGATGTGCTTGTTCGGAAAGACCACACTGCCGCCATGCCGCCTCGCTCTCGTCCGTGGCCCGGTTCAGTTCTCGTTCTCAAGTCACGGGGTCGCTGGTCATGGGCGGCCTTATGATATTATCTTTTGGGCAGAGAATTTTTCCGTAAGTACGTTTGATCCCTTCAAGTTCCAGATGTACGCCACGTAATTCTTTTAGATGTACAGCTTGGTCCCCTGGTTTCAAGATGTACAGCTTGGTCACCCGGTTTCAACGTCGAGAATTTGACACCAAGCGTAAACGCCAGCACTCAATTCAGCCATTTATTTTGGCTGAATTACTCCTCTATAATGGTCAAACCGTTGGTCTTTCACCATTTATGTTGGTGACTTTACTACCTCCATAATGGCCATTATTTGGCTATTATGGAGGCAGTTTTTCAGCCCCTCCATCACCTATATAAACACCCCCTTACACCATTGTTGAGCACTAAGAACATACATAGATGATACACGAAAATACACAAGCAAAACAGTTTCTTCCTACACCTTCCAAGGCATCATTTCAGCATCTCAATATTCTTCACTGAGCTCTTGAGTTTCCTTTGCTCAAGTGTTCCATTGTTGTTTTATCTTGGGAGACAAATTGTCCGGGACGTGATAAAGGATACATACGGGCAAATATTGTCTTAAGGACAGAGTGCCACACTCGACTCAAAGAAACCAGCTTTCCATTTTTCCGTCTTCAACAAAATTGTAATTTCAGTTTTGTGATTATATTGTAATTTTCAGATTACTAGTTGAATTATTGAATCTTTGTTTATCCTTTCGAATACTTGTAATAGTTATATACTTCTCGTACTGCTTTATAAAGTACCATAGAGCAAAAATACCCAACACATTGTAACAAAGACTAAAGAGCCAATTGTTCTCCATCTCAAAATAAATGGATATGAGTAGGCCTTAAAAATGCTCCACATTTGGGATTGAATTGATATTGTTGATTGGAGATATGGGAAGAAAAGATGATATATTTACTTGTTTAATTGTATTTCGTCTTCTTGGTGTGATGATGACATGAGTTGAATTTAAGTGAAATAATATATATATATATATATATATATATATATATATATATAAAAGACTGAGCCATAGATAGTTATTATCGTATTGTTATCCATTACACACCAACCAAACTAATCCAAAAGGAATATTATCAAATTTATGGCTAAGGAAATTGTTATACAACAACTTTCATTAATAACCAATTATTCATTCACATTATGATAAAATAAAATAGTGATAGAAGATACACTAAAAAATAATACTATATCCTTTTGAAGAAAAAAAGGAAGAATAGGATACCCCAAATGGATATGTACAAAATGATGTCAAATTCCATTTATAATAATTGAAGCATATTATTGAACTGCGAGTTCGATGTTTAATTAGTTTGGAAATAGGCAATGCTAAATCTAAATCAAAAGTCTCTTTAACTTGAAAAAGAGTGTTGATGTAAAAGTTTTGTAAAGAATGGATATTGGGCATAACTCAACCCAAAAGCTAGCTCATGAGGGGAGGATTGTCCAAATCCATATAAGGAGATCAATTATCCATTCCACTATCAATGTGAGACTTTCTAACACTGTCCCGCATGACCAGACCTGGTTAACTGGAGCGTGGATAATATAATATGGGGGTCCAACATCCTGACCAGACCTAGTTAACTGGAGCGTGGATAATATAATATGGGGCCCAACATTGCTGAACAAAGAATCGAGATGGACATGGCTCTGATACTATGTAAAGAATGAAACTTGAGCCTAACTCAATCCCAAAAGCTAGCTCATGAGGGGAGAATTGACCAAGTACATATAAGGAGATCAATTACCCATCCCACTATCGATGTAGGACTTTCTAACAAGTTTGTCGTTGTAAAAAAAGTTTGAATTTGATATAAATTTATATTTTTGGAAATCGGGACGTGGGATGTATTCCTATCTATTACTAATAGGATGTTGAATTGAGTCAGTGACTCTAAGAAATGGTGAAATTGTTTAATCTCTCTCAATATCTCTTAGATTTTTTCGACAAAGGGGTTAAACTAAATATCTGAACAACCAAATATCCCTTTAACTACTCATGAATGGACATCAAAAAGACACTTTCACTAAAACCAAAAATAAGGAAAAAGAAGAAATACCCATACGACATTTCCTCCATCTTCTTTGTTTTTTAGCTTCCCATTACGTGAAATCCTAACCAACTAAATTTTGCTGATGAATTATTTTTTTTAAAAAGGAGATACTTAACATATCACCTTTTTAAAAATATTTTTCAATTATATTGGCGGATCAAGAAATAGAATGAAAAGGGAATATATTAAAGGGGAGCTTGATCTATGAAGTATTCCGTGGTTATGTATATAATAGGATTTGAGAAAGCTCGCATTTCAGGAGATCTAATGTAAGTAGTCTATTCTAACACAAATATAGGTGACTGATCCACAACTCGAATTTATAGAGGTGAAAATTTACCAGCATTTGATATTTATATCGACCCAATAAATGCATGAAATATGTTTGTATATAGAATTTTAATATTTAATCATGGTTGACTAACATACATTCTCACCTCGTTAAATCACTTAATTATAGTAAGTCACGTGATTTGTAAAAATATCGGTGTGATGAATAAGTATTTACCACCTATAGGTTACACATAGATAATTCTACCGTTGCTACAAGGCTCTACGAAAGAGCGCACCTCAAGGTGTATAATATAACAAGCTTACTATTATGCAAATACCAATGACTATTTCACAACTCGAAGTAGTTCTAATTTATAGACCACGTGAAGATAACTTTATCATTGCTTCGTCTCCTCAAAATAGAAAATATATAGTGAAAATTAAACTCGTACTTCTTTTATGGATCTTTTTACTAATTCACTAGACTGTAAGCTTTGGCAATATACTGACAGATGACTTGATTTAATGCATATTATATTCATGAATATACATTACAAAAAATAGTTTCTTGATATATATCTCTATGTATAACTTCCATCAACCTCCTTATCAATTCAATTTCTTTAGTGGGTGAGTGTGGGACCCTATTAATCTCCTTATATACCCCTCTATGTATTCTTCTCCCTTCCATACTAGTACTTCTCACTCAACCAAGTGCCATTAAAGCACTTTTTTTTTCTCCAAGCGATTATGGCATTGCTTCTTTCTCTATTTCTGTTTTTCTTGTTCGATTCAAGAAGCAATGCTCAAGGTCCCCCTTCACCTGGCTATTATCCTAGTTCTAGGGTACAATCTTTAGGATTTAGCCAAGGTTTTAGGAATCTATGGGGTCCTCAACATCAATCTCTGGACCAAAGTGCCTTAACTATCTGGCTTGATAAAAATTCAGGTCGTCACACAATTCTTGTCTCTCTTGTGTTCTCTTTTTTGTATGTAGCACTTGAATTTGCTAAAGTAACTAAGCTATATTGACATTACATTATATTAGTGTAGTATAACCTGTGCTAGTACCTTAGTTATACCTTTACTATGTTACGATAGATAGTCTCTCTATCTAGCTCTCAAGGTAGAGATAAGGTCTACATACATTCTATCCTCTCAGGACCCCATTTGTGAAATTATATTAAATATAATATTATTGTTGTTATTAATTAATGTTATCATAGACTCTAGTACTATATTAGTGTAGTTTGACATGTAATAATATGTTAGCTACATTTCTATCATGTTATCAATTAATGTTATCATATACACTCAAGATTATCAGGGATAGCTTACACGCACCTCAACTGAAATACATGTTACTTTTCACCAGTACAAGTAGCAAGTAGCAAGTAGCAAGTAGTGTTTATGATGAGTGTTTCAATGGAGGCAAAAAGCTTACCATAGACACTTACTAATAAATTACCATATAAATGGCCCGACAATGTAAATTTCTTTCATGCAACCGGCTTATAAAACTTAAAACTTTTTGTCTAATTACATTTGACTTTTTTTTTTTTGTATGGGCTCTCATAATTCTATTTTCTTGGTTTTTGACTTTTCTATATGGGTTTAATTAAATACAGGAGGAAGTGGCTTTAAATCTCTGAAAAATTACCGTTCCGGTTATTTTGGCAGTTATATGAAGCTACAACCTGGTTATACTGCTGGAATTATTACTTCTTTCTATGTGAGTATTAATTAATTTAATTTATTATAAAAAACAATTTTAGTTTTATGTTTATGTTTATATTTTGATTTTTATCTTTTTGTAGCTTTCAAACAATCAAGATTATCCAGGGAACCATGATGAAATTGATATTGAGTTTCTTGGAACAACGCCAAACAAGCCTTATACATTACAAACAAATGTGTACATAAGAGGAAGTGGTGATGGAAATATTGTTGGGAGAGAAGTGAAATTTCACCTTTGGTTTGACCCAACAAAAGCTTATCACCATTATGCTATTCTTTGGGATCCCAATGAGATCATGTTAGTATTTTTTAAAATTTTACTTATTGTCTATTCTTTAGTCTTTTCCATATTTCGTTATCATTGTGTTTTATCAACTTTAAGTCAAATCATCCATGCAAATATATATGTACACATCAGACGAATAAGTATTTGATTCACATGAGGATAGGCAAAGAGAGTCTTTTACAGTAAAAATTATAGGGGCTACTCACTTTTCTGACAGGTTTTTGATAAATAGTTAGTGTTGAAACATATTCTTTTTTTGTGTGTGTGGAAATACCATGATTAAGTCATAGATTTTGAACTTACACAGGTGAAGAATTCAGGATATTATCATGATTTTGAAATTCATGACACTTCATAACATTATCCTAGATTTCGAATTCCAAAAATTGGCTATTTTTTCAACAATATCTGTATCTATTTTTCAATTACAAGTGTGAAAATAGTGAGTTTCGAACTTTTACCGTTTTTCATATGGCAAGCAGTCCATAAATAACGGGTTCACAGTATCTCAAGCTCACTAGCAATTATAGAATATAATGTGCTATGCCATATAAATATGAATTTAACTTGTATAAATTGAGTCAAAAAAATAGTTTTCAGTACTATAAAAGATCAATCACTTACTTTTTCTATAGGCTATACCAATCTATGTTTGTTATAGAGAATTACTTATAATTAATTTTATAATATAGTGTAAATATTCTATATATTGACAACGTGTAAAAATTGAACTCTACAAAAGAAAATGTCACACCATAAGATCAAGATAATTCTATATAAAGGTGTAGATTTAACAGTATTTTGTCGACCGCAAAATGGACGGTATTTTAATCAATTGAGATTAGTTTAAAGATTGACAAGAAACTAGCAAAGTATTGAGTAAAATAGTAGCAAGAAAATAAGAATTATACATACGTATCTACTCTTTTAGGAGTTTAGGTGACATAAAATATATAGTTATGCTATTTTTGACAAAAAGCATAACCATTCATTAATGTAGCCAACATGACCCCATGCCAAAAGAAAAAACTTTTGTTTTTGTTTTTTCTCTAACGTGTATTTGCTATTGTTTTCTTTGAATGTGACATGCAGATTTTTTGTCGACGATGTCCCTATTAGAAGATACCCTAAGAAAAATGATGCTACATTTCCACAAAGACCTATGTATGTGTATGGTTCAATTTGGGATGCATCATCTTGGGCAACAGAGGATGGAAGAATTAAGGCCGATTATCGGTACCAACCGTTTGTTGGAAAATATAGTAACAGTTTCAAGCTCGCGGGTTGCACCGCCAACGAGAGCCCCTCGTGCCGCCGCGCACCTTCCAGCTCCCTGTCAGGGGGTGGAGGGCTGAGCCGCCAGCAGATAGAGGCCATGTTATGGGTGCAGAGAAACCATAAGGTGTACGATTATTGTGGGGACCCTAGGAGAGACCACACTCACACACCTGAGTGTTAGTGTGGTCCGTGAGAAAAAAAAAAGTAACACATACTGATCGTGTAAAAATTTTACACTATCAGCGTATATAAAAAAATCATGAATATAAAATATTTTGTTTTGGAGTGGCTTGAGATGGTCCCACTTGCCATGAATAGTTGCAAAACATTGGTGAAGCGTCCAAGTGTTATCCAAGGAATGGAATATGGATTTTTACTTTTGTTTTTTTAAAGTTTATATAAAAGTGCATGGAATATGTTTTCATTTAAGTTTCATGGGGAAAAAGTGTCAAGAATATTCAAGAAAAAGTGAAGTTGATCTTGGCCCATTTTCACCAGAATTGCCTTAATTTCAATTGTATTTTATATTTGATCAAGTGTGTATTTTGCATTTTGCATTTTGCAAAGAAAATTATTATATAGTCAAAAATAAAATCTTTTGAGTGTTATCATCTTTTCCAATTTATTAATGGTTTATTCTCGTCCTAATTGATGGCCAAATTAAAAGCATCGAAATAAAAGTTGATAGTGCCAGCAGTTTCCTATATACTTTTTAAGAAATCAAAGCTAAAATCTTCTTTTGATTACTGACAATAAAAAATGGATCAGGAGTAGAAGTTGTAAAGTTTTGCTATGGTTGACCTTCAATGGTAGATTGGTGTTAAAAAAAAATTACTAACGAGGGTTGTGATGGAATGTATACGTTTCTCTCCATCCTTAATTAAAAGTCTTGGGTCTGAAAAATATTTTGTTAGAGAGCACTCTCTCATTAAAATAAATCTTATGCAGTGCGAACTTGAATTATTGGAACTCCAATAAAAATATTGAATATCGAGTGAAAAAACAAAAAAGAATTAAGATGCTTACTAGTGGTCTTAGCTCTAATAGAAAAATGTGTACAAATGTCTTAAGAAAGATGTCTTACTCCGTTAGTCCAGTTATGTTCTAAAAGTATTTTATTATTATTGTTATTATTTTGTGTTCAATCAAACACCGTTATATACTAAGATGAACATTTTTAAAGTTACTTACGTGCCCTTAAGTCTTAATTGAAGTTATGGTATCCATTTTTAACATTCCTTGCCCCGGATTTAATTTTCAGCCATATGGAACATATGTTCGATACTATTGCTTATGCCACCAACATGGTCATGTTAACCAATGATTGAGTACTCTTAAAAAGTTACTTCCTATCTTTAGGCCACCGAAACTTTAACTGGTCTGACTAATTAAATTGGACAAACTTATTATGGAGAAATCACAGAGAAATAACGCTCACTGATTAATTTTTAGTTATCTTAGAGTTTCAAATGTATAAGTGAAATTCCATGATATTATATTAAAATTCTCCGGATGAATTTTAAAATTCTATTATAATGATTATTTTTCAATTATGATGCTTAAAATGGTTATTTATGAAATTTTACCGGGAAAAGCACTCCTTACCTAAAGGTGCTCTAAAAACTCAGAGAATAAAGATTATTAATTGCCTGTTTGGCGAAATTTTTAAAATCTATTTATTTTGAAGAATATTTTTTGTCATAAATACTTTTAAAAAAAGTACCGTAGAGAGTTGTAGTAATTTGAGTTTGACTAATCAATTTGAAAATACTTTTATCAATATTAGAGCAGTACTTTATGCTTGCCAATTTTTCAAAAGTGCTTCTACGGAAAATCTTTTTTTTAGCTTATGAAAAACAATTTCTGCTACTACTCAAAAAAACTTATTTTTTCCTAAAAATTTGACAAACTAAAATACCTCATATTTCTAAAATAAGCACTTTTTAAAAGAAAAAAACACACTTATTCTGAATTTTTAGAATAACTTACCAAAGTTTGAATAACAAGTAAATCATGATATACTACCTAGATATACGTCTAGAACCCAAAATGATAGAAAGATACTTAATTAAATAGCATAGTTACTTCTTCTTTTTTGGCAACATCTGTCCAAGAGGTACTGAATGTACATCCAGTTATGGAGTTCAACTAAACCTATTTTCATGGCTCAAAATATTTTTATATATGCAAAAAAAGAAGAAGTTAAATATACATTTAATAAGATTATGCAAAGGTGATAGAGCAGCGTGTAGCCACAGAAATTGTGAAAATGACCATTTGAAAATGAAACGCAATGCCAGAGATTGTGAATAGTGCATTTCTTCTTTTTTTTTTGTTGACGAAGGAACCCGCAGACGCTATTCTTTCGAGTCTGACAGTAGAAACCCAGATCGACGCAATATAGCACTGTAAACCACGCCCGATTAACTACACTTTGGCAAGCCATGTGTGACTCAACCAAAAAGGTTTATGCAGGGGATCGAGCTCGTGGCCTGCGGTCATATCTTCTTCTCTGGCTATCCTTGCGGGTATGAATAGTGCATTTCTGTTGCTAGGCTGGTGTATCTGCAACAAACCATCATTCCTGAATTGGACTACTTTTTAAATTTTATTGAGACAAATCAAAAGAGTACACTTAGCCGAATAGGAAAGTTTTGGGCCCAAAGATATTGGGATTTTACAAAGCACATCACTTTCATATGCTATTGCTAAGTTTTTAGCGTACACTTGCACCATATTTGTACTTTTTTCCACTTGAGGGACATGATTGTTTCTAATCATATAAAGTGATTGTGATGATCGTAAAAATATATAATGAGTGAACAATGAAATTTAAAATTAAATAGAAGAATTATTTATTTAAAATTAATTTTCATTTATAAAGTCAATCATCAATTAATAAGATTAAATGGAGCTTCGAGATTTATAGATAAAACTCTATGATAATGAATATTTTTCAAAGATAGAATCGGAAAGTGATCAATAGATTTTATTTCTACGATTATGTCATGCATGCACAGGAAGTCGTTACTCATTCTTTTATAATTGTAGTGTCTGAGCCAGCTTGCACGCATTTCGATTAATTCAATGGGATACATGTTACCTCTCATCAACAACATGTATTAGGTAACTCTGTCCACTAAGACATAAACAAATGAGGAAAAAACACATAATACTTTTATCTCCACTAAAATTTGAATTTAAAACCTCATGATTCGCCTCCAACTTCATTGACCAGTAGGTCACTTGGATGCAAGTCGGTACTATTTTTGCAACCAAACGTAAAGGTTGAACTACAAAATTGATCAAGAAAGAATAGTTATGGTTTTGCTTGTTTCTTTCTTGAGCTAAGTTACGATTAGCTAATATTTTAAAATATTATTTGGCAGTTGATTAAGCTATTTTGCGCATACGAAACATAAAATGAATCTAAATTTGCACCTACTAAACATAAAATTAAGCTAATTTGCGCCTACTAAACAAATAATCTATGATTGATATTTATAATAGCAATTCCTCCAAGGTAATACTTGCTTTAGCTGTATTAATTTTCATGCACCGTAGTTACTAAAAATAAAAAAAAAGCATAATTATATTAAAGAAATATTTTAGAAAAGATCTTTTGTGATAGATTTATAATACAGTCAAATCTCTCGATAACTGCCATTTGTTATAACAATATTTCACTATAATGGCCTTATTTTATCCGAAACGATTTTCATGTTATATTTTACTTCTCTATAATAACATTCTACCTATAACAACAATGACGTTCATTATAGTGGTACACTCTTTGTAAAATTATTTCTCTATAACAGTCATACTCAAATATTGTGTAATATTTTTTTGCATAAAATATATTATGTATAAAAATAAAATATTAAAATATTTATAGTAATCATCATAATGTCACTTATATGGAGTTTGACGCAACACTTCAAATCCTTAAAACTTACACTGATGAAATTATTGCACAAGTAATTGGAGTGGAAGAACAAGAGACAACGAATGCAGAGGCCGGGATCTGTCCAGCCCTACAATTTTGTTTATCTATTTCTGTACAAACATTCCCTTGGTAAATAAAACTTCTTACTTACCAAAAAAAATATATAGTTTGAATATATTTTATGACAAAATATTCAATGAAAATTAATTGGCCTAATATTTAAATCAACTAACAAATAGTTTTAACGTTCACTGAAGTGAGGAACTAAGGAAAATAAATTAGTGTTAAACTATAAGAAGATAACTTCAAAGAAAGGAGACTCAAGGAAGAAAAGTAGGAATTTATATTTGACAAAAAGAATAGGAAAGTGAATTTCTTTTATGGATGGCCACAACTTCCTCATATTATTCGATGGGTCAAGAGAAATCTTTGGCAAATATTTTCCTAAAAATTCATTTTGTGTTAGTTTCAGTTGGAGCAGTCGAACTTCACTTGCTCGACTAATTCAGATTCACGGGGACACACTCCCTATCAGGTTTTTTTTCATTTTAGGACTCAAACTCGAGACCTCTAATTAAAGTTTATGGGATCTCATTCATCCCCCAATGACAATGAATTAATGACAAGTAAAAATGTTGCAACAGAATAACAGTATTTGTGGTTCAAACATGTGATACTAGTTCTAACTTCTAAGTTGTGACACCTAATTACTGATAAATAATGTGAACTTGAATTGTAGCTTCTGCTCACTGAACTACTCTTAAGAACACTCTTCATTTTTTTGTCAAGTGTCATGTGGGACTTGAAGATATTTTCGAAGTAGAAATAGCATATGCTGGCCACTTTTTGATTTTCTTTTTGAAATTAATCATTATCGTTAATTTTTAATTCCGGGAAATTTTAATGATATCACACCTGTAAATTTTGAAATTGGCTAAAAAGTGGTTATTTGTGGATTATACTCCACTCGCAGGTGTCCTAAACAAAGAGATGCAATTTGGGCCGTTATAGTTTAAAGTTTAGACAATGGGCCTGTGGATAGTTAACTGCAATGATTGGGTTTTACTATTTCTCTTCTACAATATGATGGTCATTTTTTTAATAGAAAAAACCATGTAATACACACAAGTACAAAATACTTTAGTTTTGAAGATAGAGTATATCCGTTATATAGAAACAAAAATTTAAAAAGTAGTTCATGTCGTACGTAATTGGTCAAATAGCTCCTCTATTAGAACATTTAAATCAAGGTTTAAAGTTAAAATTAGTTGAAACAAAAAGAGAGTGACGTGTAATACGTTCTAGGTTAGTTTCGTTCACAAATTAATTATGCATGAATTTAATTCATGGAGTTATGTGTAAAATATTACATATGAGGCTATACGATAGTTTTATATCGAAATTTTAGTTCTTTTGCATACATGGCTGGCTATACCAAATCACAAATTAGCTCAATTTTGAAATTATTTGAATAATAAATTATTATGACTTATAATACTTTTTATGTAGTTTTTAGATATATAAATTTTATTTTTACAACTTCAAAACTCTATGTCAAAATTTATGGTTAAAGTTATAAAGTTTGACCATCGTACTCTGAAAAGATTCACATAAATTAAAATCTTTAGTTATGTATAGTTTTATATCGAGAAGCAACCGTTATATTGTTAATGTATAGGCATATGCTTGAAATCAAATTAATAAGGATTGTGGTGGAGTGGTAAAATATTCATTCATCATTAATCATAAATTTCATATTCGAGTCTTAGATATAAAATTGCCTTTGTAGAGTACTTTATTCTCAATTTGACTTTGTAATATAAATTTTAATTTAGCCGTGCACCAATACAGATATTGAACAACTAGTGAGAAACAAAAATATGTATGATTGAAATCAATTTTTCTTCCACGTTGGACCAAACAAACTTATAATTAATTGCCAAAGAACAATACAAAAAAAGGGAGCAATCTATATTTTCATAAATTCATGGAGGAGATTGACAATTAAACTCAAAAGTAGAGGCCAAACTACTAATACTCCAAACTTATTAACCATCCAAAAACAACAATCGCCGTATTTGCTCCCCACTCTAAACCCCAAAACCCCAAAACCTTCACTTTTTGTTCCTCTTCATTAACGACGCCAATAAGCTCCACAACAAACACCCTTTTCGCTACTCTTTCCAATGGGGCGTAAACGAAACTTGAGTGAAGATGAAGAAGAGAAACCCATTAAAAGGGTGAAAGAAAAGCAAGAAAGTATGCTACCTTCAATGATTAAGAATAAGGAGAAAAGGTCAGCTGTACATGCTAAGTTGAAGCAACAAAAGAAGGTTGATAAGAGGAGAAAGGTTAAAGCTCGTGAAGCTGCTGAGAAAAAAGCATTGGAGCTAGGGGAGGAGGTACAAAAAAATGCTAAATTTACAAAAAAATTACGTTATTTTTGGTGTTGAAATCGTGAATGAATAGTTTGGGGTTGTTTATTTATGCGAATTAATTAATGGGTCAATGTTATTTTTGGCCCTCAGGGGAAGAGGTAAAAAGATGCTGAAATTTACAATTTTTACTGGTTTTGGGGTTTATGGGTTTGGAATTTTTTTAGTGTTGAATTTGTGAATGAGCATTTTGGGGGTTGTTTTTTTATGCGAATTAATTGATGGGTTGGTTTTGTTTTTGTGAATTTCAAAAATATTTGGCCCTTAGTGTACTGTTTTGATTCTTGATTGTGCTATTGAGCATTGTCGGTTGTTTCTTAATGCTGCTTAATTAATGGTAATGAAGCTCGTGAAGTTGCTTAGAAAAGAGTATTGTAGCTAGGGGAGGAGGTAAAAAGCTGTGAAATTTATGATTTTTACTGATTTGGGGGTTTAGGGGTTTTGGATTTTTTAGTGTTGAATTGGTAAATGAGCATTTTGGGGTTGTTTATTTATGCGAATTAATTGATGGGTAAATGTTATTTTTGAGGATTGTTTGGCCCTTAGGGAGTTAGGGTGTAATGTTTTGATTCTTGATTGTTAGGTTGTTTCTTAATGTTGCTTAATTCGCGGGTAAATGATGTTCTTGTGAACAGGCTAGGCTGCCTAGATTTCCAATATCCGGTTCTTAGGGTTTTGGAGTTTTCTTACTGTTGAATTCGTGAATGAGCATTTTGGGGTTGTTTGATGGGTAGATGTTATTTTTGTGAAACCGTCTAAATTTCAAAAAATATTTGGTTTGTAGGGTATAGTATTTTGATTCTTGATTGTGCAGTTGAACATTGTGATTTGTTTCTTAATGGTACTTAATTAATGGGTAAATGGTAATTTTGTGAACGTGCTGCCTGAATTTCCAATATGCAGTTAGGGTTTAAAGTTTTTGATACTTGATTGTCTGGTTGAGCATTTTACACTGGAGCTAGGGGAGGAGGTAGAAGCTACTGAAATTTACAAAAAAAAAATTACTGTTTGGGGTTTTAGGGTTTTGGAGTTTTTTTTCCTGTTGAATTTGTGAAAGAGCATTTTGGGCTTGTTTTATTGTGTGAATTAATTTTTGTGTGGATGTTTTTGAAAATTGTTTGGTCCTTAGGTTGTAGTGTTTTGATTCTTGATTTTGTGGTTGAGCATTGTGGTTTGTTTCTTAATGCTTCTTAATTAATGAGTAAATGATTTTTTTTGTGAACTGGCGGTTACCTAACAATCTTTACAGTTTCGGGGGTTTAGTGTTTTGGAATTTTTAGTGTTGAATTCGTGAATTGACATTTTGGGGTTGTTTATTTATGCTAATTAAATGGCGGGTTGATGTTATTTTTGTCCCTTAAGGGATGAGGTAAAAACTGCTGAAATTTACAGTTTTTTACAGTTTTGGGGGTTTAGGTTTTTTGGAGTTTTAGTATTGACTTCATGAATGAGCATTTTGGGGTTGTTTATTTATGAGAATTAATTGATGGGTAGATGTTATTTTTGTGAACAGGCCGTTTAAATTTTTTAAAAATGTTTGGCTCGTAGGGTGTAGTGTTTTGATTCTTGATTGTGAGGTTGGGCATTATGGGGTTGTTTCTGAATGCTGCTTGATTAATGGGTAAATGATATTTTTGTGAACAGGCTGCCTAAATTGTATAACCATTCTATATGTCTATTAACCTTCGGGAGGCAAAGAAGAACATAATATTACTAGGGATACTTTTAAGTATAAGTAGATATAGGAGATAAGTGTAGGGAAAAGCTCTCCTTGATGATCATCATAAATCTTAGGATCAAATATCAAGGAAAAAAGTATAAACTGGAAAAAAAAGGGAATTCTTTCCTTGGCTTAATTAACCAATTGACAAAGCACCAGTGCCATAACTAATAATCAAATAAGCATTATGAAGTATGAATGTAACAATCAATGCTTTATTGTTTGAATACAAACTCAAATAGGTTTTTCCTTTTAGCATATTGACTGGTTTTAAGTTCAGTTTTTGAGACTTAATAGCATATAAAAAAGTTGCAAAGAATTAACTTTTTGGTGGTAGTATGTAATTGTGAGTAAGTGCTCAAATCATGTTTTGTTTTGATGGGTAGATGTTATTTTTGTGAACAAGAGATCGGTCTTATTTTAAAAAATATTTGGCCTTTAGGGATGTAGTTGTATCGATTTTTGATTGTGTGGTTGATCATTGTGGGGTTGTTTCTTAATTCTGCCTAATTAATGGGTAAATGATGTTTTTTTGAACAAGCTAGGCTGCCTAAATTTCCAAAATCCAGTTCTTAGGGATTAGGGTTATGGAGTTTTCTTACTGTTGAATTCGTGAATGAACATTGTGGGGTTGTTTTATTGTGCGAATTAATTGATGGGTGCATGTTGTTTTTGTGAACAGGCCGTCTAATTTTTAAAAAATATTTGGCCTTTAGGGTGTAGTTTTTGATTCTTGATTGTGCGGTTGATCATTGTGGGGTTGTTTCTTAATGCTACTTAATTAACGGGTAAATGATGTTTTTGTGAACATGCTACCTAAATTTCCAATATCTAGTTCTTAGGGTTTTGGGGTTTTGATTCTTGGTTGTCAGGTTGTGCATTTTAGGTTTGTTTTTTATGCAGACTAATGGGTTGATGCTATTTCTGTGAACAGCCTCCACCGAAGATGGTACCTCGTACGATTGAGAATACAAGGGAATCAGATGAGACTGTCTGTTTACCTGATGATGAAGAGGTTTTCCTCTTATTCTTGTTTGATTTTTCAAGTTAGCAGAGAAAAATATGTAATTTTATTCATTGAAAGTTTTCCCATTAAATATTTTGTTCTCCCTGATTTGGTTTGAAGCTATTTGCTGGCAACGATGTTGATGAATTTAGTGCAGTTCTGAGGAAGGAGCGTGCTCCGAAAGTATTGATTACAACATCCCGTTACAACTCTACAGTAAGCCTGTATTTTTGTGTTTCCCTATTGCTTTTCATAATTGATTTAGCTTTGAACTTAATTGAACAAATACATTGGGCCATCCCACTTTGCAGAGAGGACCAGCATTTATATCGGACCTTATCTCTGTGATTCCTAATGCCCATTACTATAAACGAGGGACATATGACCTTAAAAAGGTTCTTACTTGCCTTCTCTTTTCTCATTCCTTTCATGTTTCTTGGTGATATGGACACTCTTATACTATTCAAATAAAGGAGTTTACCCTTGTACTAGTTTAAAATTTCGTTGCTTTAACTTTTTCAGATTGTCCAATATGCAAATGAGAAGGAATTTACTTCTGTTATTGTAGTTCACACCAATCGCCGTGAACCAGGTCATACTCTCAAACACATTGCTTGTGTTTCTCGATTTCTTTGTCAGTCTGAATTGCCAGCTTGATCAATTGTTTCATATTCTTTCTTTAGATGCTCTTCTCGTCATTGGATTACCTGATGGACCTACTGCTCATTTCAAGCTCTCAAAGCTCATGCTACGGAAGGATATCAAGGTTCGATAGTTCTCCTTCTAAATGGAGCCCTTCTCCCCCACTTTTCCTGAAAACAAGGAAAAGAATAGGAAAGTAGGGCCACTTACAAACTTATACTTTTGTCTAATTGCTGCTAGTAAAGTTGCTACTGTACACTACAAGTCACATATAGATTCATACAAAAGAATCAAATGAGCATGAGCTGGTCTTGACGATACTAGTCCGTAATTGATATTTTGACGTCAACTGAGTTGTATGAATTAAATGAGCATTCAAAATTATGTGGTCCTTGTAGAAATTACTAACATTTACAAATATATGATGTTGTGTTTGATTTTCAAGTGGCAATTTCATCCTATTGCATTTTCACACACCATAGTGTGTTAACAGTTAGTTTGATTTTCCTTTGTTTTTTTGAGTAATCGAAATCAAGCAACTGTATTGTACAGGAGAAGATTGAGTGCTATTGAACCTTTTAATTTATGTATCATGTATTAAAATCTTTCCTTATCCTTAATTGGCATGTCTTTTTAAGATAGTTCAGTTTTCCTTGGCATATATTTGGTCACTAGTTGATGTGTATGTCGTTGCACATGATAAGTAATCAGGAATCAGAGAACTGTATTGTAAAGGTTTAGAGTGAGTGTTAATAAACTTTATTAATTTATATATCACATGTACTTTCTGCTAGAGTGACATGTTTGTTTCGGGTTATCCTACCTCATTGATTTAATATCTTTGATGAACAATGAATGGGGTTAATTTGAAGCAGAATGTACGACTAGCAGATGTCAACTAACGACTCCTTTATTGCTTGCAGAATCATGGAAAGCCAACTAGTCACAAGCCTGAGCTAGTTTTGACCAACTTCACAACTCGTTTGGGACATCGAGTTGGGAGGTAGAGTCTCTATGATTTTCCAGGATTTTTTAATGATTCTCATAATTGTTTCCAGAGGCTGAGTGTCGAGATATTTCATACATTAATAAAGTTTTGACACCTTTTACTGACAAAGAGATAGAAATAACTCTCTTTAGTATCACTCCTCCCTGAGAAACTTATGTTACAAGTGAATATCTAAGCTAATATATGTCTGCTGCTTTTGTTTGTGTAGGATGATACAGTCACTTTTTCCGCAAGACCCAGAATTTCGTGGCCGCCGAGTTGTGACCTTCCACAACCAACGTGATTTCATATTCTTTCGCCATCATCGGTATGCCCTCATTAAACCCTTGTGTAATCCGCTTCTGTTTCTATAAATTTGAATAGTAACTCATACTAACATGTTCTGCTGATGAACTTATTTGCTTTTGTGAAGCTACATTTTTGAGACCAAAGAGAGCAAACAGAAAGAATCAAAAGGTAAAAAGAGCAAGGATGAGAAGAACCCACAAGAAAGGACAATTGCCCGTCTGCAGGTTTGTGGTTCTACTATGCATTGGTTTTCGGAATACTAGGTTATTTTTAGGATCTTTAGGACTCTTTTCCAACCTTGAATGGAGCGGGTCACATATAATGGGTTCGATGCTAGTTAAAGGAGGACAAATCTTTGATGTTGGATTGGAAAGGAACAAGAATTTTTCATGTAATACTGGATTTCTGCTGTAGTTAGACAGGCCTAGGTAGTGAGAAAAATTATGTGCTCTAAAGGAAAAAACTTAATGGAGTGGAGAATACCATTGCATGTGTTTAATATCTCTAGAAAGAAATTTGCATTGGCATAAAATTGTTCACTTGTTGCATGAGTATATATCTTTATAGTTTGTACAGCTAAAGACCTATATGTAGCCAATTCAAGTGTAAATCCAACAAGAAGGATTTCTAGCCGCTCTTTGATGAACTGAAAAAAATTCAACCCTGTAGTATCTAATTAACTAGGAGACATAATTGCACAAAAGCATCCATGAATCAACTTTGCATTAGCTACAAGTGGAATCTTAAGTTTTTCCTTTCCATTTGGGGTGAAGGGAGGGTGTGAACTGATTTCAATCATCTCTTATGTGATCTTCGTTTTGTTCTAAATTCTACGAGAGTTGTGAGATTATATTTGTCAGTGGTCAATCCGTAACATTTTGGATTAAGGAATATAGTTTTGATGGTGTCCATATGTCACCTGCTTTTATTTTTACTTGCATACCAGCTTCCAGCAATGGACATATAGCCTAACGTTGATTTGATGTATTCCAACTTGCAGGAATGTGGTCCTCGATTTACTCTCAAATTAATCAGTCTCCAGCATGGTACTTTTGATACTAAGGGTGGGGAATATGAATGGGTTCACAAGGTAATTGTAAAAATAATGATGTGTAGTTTGTATAAACTTTTCTACTGGAGCTTGTGCTTTTTCATACTTGTAATAAATTCTGAACCTGTTTATCATTGGCAATAAGTTTTCTAATCCATCCCGTTTTCTTTCAGCCGGAGATGGATACAAGTCGACGGAGATTTTTCTTGTGATAATGTTGGATCTTTCTTGTGTTGGGATTTCAAGGTCTTTGTACCCAAACCATGTAAAAGAAGAATATCAATTATCCGAGGCGGAAGCTCACTATGAAAATTTAATTATTCTCTTTGGGTGGGGGAGCTTTGTAATGGACTATCTCCTAAAGTAATTTGTTAATTAGAAAGGTCAGGTTTTAGTCTTGGTTTTCACATCAATGCTGTATGTGACCTTGAGCAACAAGATGGTTAATCATTTAATTTAAGGGGCGTTGATGTGAAAGCTTATCTCTTGTGAAGAATAGTAATCTGAATGACATTTTTTCGGAAAAGTTTTACTTTGTGCCGCTTCTTTTTGCTATGACATGTTTAGTTTCAAAAGTTTTTTTTTATCCTAAATTTCGTGTTCAATTACACAGGTTCATATAAATTGTAACGGACTGAGTAATATATTTTGGAAGAGCTTCATGAGATGAAATGGTTACCAAGTAATACTGTGATAATAGCATTTAGAGAATCTGGCAACACATAGCAAAGGAGAAGCTAAATCCACAAATAAATTAAGTTGCAAATGAGAATAACAGAATTGACAGCCCTCAGGTTTACCATATTTCTTAAATATTTCTGTAAAAAAACAAAAGGCAGAACGTGCTACAGAATATAGTACATCTCTTTGAAATGCAAACTATATTAGTCTTTCTTCAATACATAATTGGGTTCCTATATATTGCTTCTATATCACCTTTAGCACATTACACGTTAAAGAACTTTTGACCCGAGTAAATAACCCTGATAACACGTACAATGCAAACTTTTCCAGTATTAGCAAATTGAAGAAGCCTCTGCTACCAATTTGTACTCATGCTTCAGTAATAAGACTTCTTACTGGTGGCCGATAGGCTTTTTTCTGCGAGCACCTGTTGAAAGAAAATCCATACACATTAAAAGAGAGACGCGATCTTGGAAGATCAGATACATATTAAATTACCCGACTAAGGTAGTAACAACTGCTAGGGGAGCCAACGAATATTATATGCATTGAAACATAAAAGGGAAGGAAATAAGAGAAGAATCCATGAACAATAGATACGAATATCTTCCAAAACACAAAACGTTTAATTACGCTTGACAGATGATTAGCCGAACATAGAAACTAGCCTGTTTACATCATTACAATGGAGATAAACTCTTGAAAATCGACTCAACCGCAGTTAATACTTTTGACATTATATACACTATGAGTTATACTCTGTGACTTGAAATCTCTTCTACTGAACATATCTTTTCTACTACCCAACACACGTAAGGGGTTGTTTGGTTTACCTTATCGCATTAACAAAAATAGTCCCAACATAAAATTCTGGTCATACAAGAAATATAGGCACCACATAACATAATACAACATTAAGTGGCCTTATTAACTCAGCTATCGTTAAAACCAACACAAGATATGAGGGAATCTATGTATTATCTTCCGCGGGATAGAATGGGTAATAAAATATGTGTAATAGCAAATGCATGCAATAGAGTAACTAAAGATAAAAAAGCCCTGCCCACATAACAATACCTGCATTATTCTTCATTTTTACAAAATTCCAACATGACTATTCACCGTATAAGCAATTCCTGCATTATAAATGCAACTTAAACAACCCCTAAACGTGTTAACAGGTTAAGATATTTTGGCTTATGGACTACTCAGAAGCTAAAATAATAGTCCTCGTGATGAAAGAATGGAAAAGTTTAATCATATCACTTTGAGGAACTAAACTGGGTGTGTTGTTGTTGAACTGAAGTTGGGCTTATAATTTTCCAGTATAAAACAAATCATTTTGCAAATTATGGGCCTCTACTCAATCTTTTGGGTTAATCAGACTGTATCTAACAGTAAATATTTTAAATTTATTGTGGAAAACGTTAAAATCCAGTAAGGATTTCTATGTACTTTAGAATTTAGATAACAGACAACATAATAGCAGCTCATTTAAAACAAGAAGCTTTTCAGGAAAACCGAATACACCATTCATGCAGATGCCTCTTCCTCTCAGATTAAAAATCAAGTAGGACATGCCCGAATAACAAAAGGTCGCATGGTTATTTTTAAACTAAATACTTGGATGAATTTCTACTCTTTAATTCTTTGATACCAACTAACTAATATACCTCTATGTATCTTGGAAAATGAAATACAGATCGTCGACAAGAGCATATGCAGATACTTGGTTACTTTCATTGTTATATACATAGTGACATACGGATGGTGATAAGAGCATATACGATGTCTAATGAACACAATTTCTTCACTACATCATGCAGCATCTTAAAAATCTGATGCTCAGTTTGAAGTTGGAATGTAGCTCAGATGAAGGAGCAATAGATAATCAGCAACACAACAGCACACTCCCACTGAACACCAGTACCAAACAATTTCACATGTATCAATTCAACTAAATTAACTGAAAAGTACCGTTGGAATTATAATAATTTGGGACAGCCCAAAGCCTGAGATGAGAAGTTACATTCTCAGAACCTTACCGGCAGAGCTCTTGCTCCAAAGCACCTGAGTATGGATGGTTGTAAGATGTTCATCATCAAGTCGCTTCCATGTTTTAATAGATTTGACAGCTCCCCACCCTCCTTTCTCTGTTTTCTCCAAAGATGCTACTACCATCCTTGCCCTCCTTGACCATCCGGCCTTCCCATAAGCGTGATATCCAAAGCCTCCAGCAAAGCAAAGATTTATGTCCATCAACTTACCACAAAAATCATTTATGTGATCATGGCCCGTGAATACAGCCTTTACATCACCAGCTTCCACCATAGTAGTGAAGAAGCCTGAATTTATTGAAGCAGAGCTTATGCCTTCTTGTCTACCCCCCGTGAAGTTTGATGAGTCAAAGCTTGCATATTCAGGCAGCGGAATATGAAAGTAAGCAAGGCCTGGAGCAGGAGACGTCTTAGCATTTGAATTGTGCATGTAAGTTTTCTGCATTTGAAAGGTTAATTCAATTAGTGTTAATGCTCACAAGTTAGAGATACAGTGACTAATATATAGTTTTTGAACAAGTAGAGATAAGTGATTAATATAACAGCACCAATGTGGGCAACACTAATTGTGGTACCTTAAGCTTCTTAGAGGTGCGTTGAAACCAGAACTGTTGAGAGGGTTTAATCCAACCATAACCGGGGATGGACGGAACAGTAGAGTAATCTCCACTGTCAAGGAAATACAGATTGAGAACGGACTTATTAGCCAGCTTTGAACCCTCAATCCCATGGACTTCCAGATTATAATTACCAAAACCATCAATATCAAGAATATCAGGAGGATTCAACTGAGATAACGTATTTTTCATGCCAACAATATGTTTCATCACGCCTTCCCTTGAAAGTGTAGATTCTTGATCATGATTTCCTAGTATAGCAGCCCATGGTATGTTTGAAGATATTGCAGGAGCAAAAGCAGCATTCATTGATTTTACAGCATCCTTGGCATCAAATCCAAAAATGTTGTCCCCTGCAATGGTTAAATTGGTTTTAAAAAAAAAAATTGACGCATCCAGCAAAGGCCAAAGCTTAGGGAATTTTTTTGATGTATAATCATTGAGTTGCTATTAAGAGGAGTCTTTTTCGTTGGTTGCTTGTATATATTAAAACTTGCTAAGAAGATGATTTTTTAGTCTTTAGATTTCAGAAAGAATTCAAATCGATGATTGTTCTATACATAAGGTAATGTTAGTTGCTCAATAAGTGAACTCAAACCTGCACTAAATCAAAAGGTAAGGACCAAGTAATAGCATTGAGTTTTGAGTTCAATTTTGATTCACATTTACATATTTAATATGCAACAGCTCAGAATCCCTTAATTGCAACAAATAAGTCATCAATTTAATGCATCTAGTTCATAAATTTACAAACTTTTTTACACGAATCAAACTCAAACAACATCAAATTCGAGATAAGTGTAGAAAATTCAGACTCGTCCCTATTCTTCGAGCAATAATAATACTACCTCTTAAGAAATACTTAATGACAACATTCAAGACGAAAGGTCTCTGATGTAGTACAAATCAGGTCTATCATGAAAAATACTAACATTACTAGAAAAAAAGGTGACTCGTAATCCATATTCAAGTCTGTTTACCTGCAAAAGCAACACCAAATGTGGAGAAAAATAACAAAAATCGTCTCTTATGTTTTGGGGCAGGTTCAAAGCAGTCACATAAATATACTACTGAACTGAATAGTCTTGGTCCTTTAAATTTGTCAAAAATGAATACTTTTTATTTCTGTTAGATATTAGTAACAAACTCTGTCCAACAAATTTGAGAACTGTGAAAAAAAAAGGATTTAACAAGAAACACGACTCTAGAAACTAGATCAAAAATAGCAGAAATTACAAAAATTACACTAAACTCTAGAAAATAGCTCAAAAACAGCATAAACTGCAAAAACTACACGTGATTTTAGAAAATGGATAAAAAAGAATAGCACAAACTACACATGTCCCTTCCTTGAGCCCCGCGCATAGCGGGCCCTGTGAGTCAGCCCGGTGCTATGCGCGGGATTTAGGGAACGATCGAATCATAAGGGTATATTGTACGTTGCATAGGCTGTTTCCACTTGAAACATGCCCAAAGTTTGTTAAATACTTCCGACATGCAGACGAGTACCGGTGAAAACGATGAGATGAGGTTTTTCAGCGTGTATCATACGGATTATGAAATCAGTTGTATTCACATCCGAACACGTAGGCATCTGCTCAGGTAACACATCCTCACACGGCGTCGTTTTTCCATCTCCATAGTGCATATCCGCCACCTGTAAAATCCTGAATTCACCATTTTTACCCTCAAATCTCAACTTTAATGCTTGACACAGTTGTAATAATGAGCTGAGAAATACGAGGATTAGAAATATTTTCGTCGAATTCCGTGTCTCCATAGCTGTCTTTAATAATCTCACTCGTGAATGAAGAAATGTAAAAGGAGACAGAAGGGTCTAATAAGATGGTTGTTCTCAACGGCGCTAATTAAATACTTATTACTCCCTCTATCTCAAATTATTTATCGCGATTATTAAAAATAGTTATTATCTCAAATTATTTATTATTCCCTCTCGATTAAAAAAATATTCGTTTAGCTTTTATTTTTTGAATAAAAAAGAGTCCACATATCAAATAAATAAAAAATTAATTTTACTTTTTCAAATTTTCCCTTATTAAATGTTAGGTGACTAAATCTCAATATATTTAATTATAGGCATTTTAGTCAACGTCTATGGAAAAACTCCATTTATTTTTTTGTTCTTTTATTCTTTTTCTTATTCTTGTATTCTTTTCTCCTAGATCTACGCAGGTACGTGATTTTTTTGGGTGAAAATTCCATTGAATAGTACTTTCGTCGACGGTGAACATTGACCGTGAATAATGAACAGTGACCGTGAACATCAATTTTCGTCGTCAAACAAGTTTAATTCAACTTGAGTTGGTACCTCCGGTTGCCCGTATCCATTCCTTGTTCTTAACTTTGTTGTTAAATTTTTCCACTTCTTGTCTTTACTTATAGCATTATTGGCGTAGTGATTTTACTTGCCTCTATATTCCTATTAATTTGTGATTGCACTTTGATCCCTCCCTATTTTAGGGTAAACATTTGAGTATTCTTAATTTGGTATTCTATTTGTTTACTGTATTATACTATTCAAATCCTTCTTTAGTTTTATTGGAATTGTTTTCTTTCCCTTTTGGTAGTTCTTGCTAATTTGTGCTTTAGTATTAGTTCCCGTGTGTGTTAACGTTAGCCTTTGACTAGTATTTTTTGCTTTAGTGGCTTTGATGAATGATGGTAGACTAGGGTCATGTTCTCGGTCGGGGATGAAGGCGAGGGTTAGGGGGTAAGTGGGGTAAGGGTAATGTTAGGCTGAGAATAGGGTCTTGGGATATTGAAACTCTAATGGGGAAGGTCATAGAGCTAATTAAGATTCTTAAGAAGAGTAACATTAATATAGCATATGTCCAGGAGACCAAATGGATAGGACCTAAGGCTAAGGATGTAGACGGGTATAAGTTATGGTTCTCGGGTAGGTCGAAGTTAGGAATGGGGTAGGCATTTTGGTAGACAACGAGCTAAGGGATCAGGTGGTAGAGGTTAAGAGGGTCAATGACAAGATGATGGCGATTAAGTTGGTAGTTGGAGGGTGTACTATGAACATTATTAGTGCGTATGCGCCGCAGGCGGGCTTGAAAGAGGAGGAGAAGAGGCGTTTTTGGACAGATTTAGACTAAGTGGTAGGAGGTATACCAACCACAAAGATGTTATTTGTATGAGGGGATTTCAATAGACATATCGGGACACTTCCGGGGGTTATGACGACATGCATTGAGGTTTTGGCCTCGGGGACAGGAACGGGGGAGGCGTCTCACTTTTGGAGTTTGTTAGAGCTTTTGGGATGGTGATAGCCAATTCAAAGTTCCTGAAGAAGGAGGAGCATTCGGTGACTTTCCGTAGTTCGGTGGCTAAGACTCAGATAGACATTTTGCTCCTTAGGAATGTTGACAAAGGTCTTTGTAAAGACTGCAAGGTTATTTCGAAGGAGGATCTTACAACCCGACATAAGCTTTTGGTGATGGATTTGGAGATCAAGATGGAGAAGAGGAAAATGGTTGTGGATGACAGGTTAAGAATCAAATGGGGGGTTTGACAATGGCTAGTGCAAAGAAGATGTGGGAGAGGTTGATGGCCAAGGGGCTTGGGGGAGTAGTGGGGATGCGATCGGAATGTGGGACAAGACGACCAGTTGCATTCGGAAGGTTGCTAGAGAAGTGCTAGGGGTTTCGCGGGGTAGCTGTGGTGGGAATCGAGGGGACTGACGGTGGAATGGTAAAGTTCAAGAGAAGGTGAAAGCGAAAAAAAATGGCGTATGTGAAATTGGTAGAAATCAAAGATGAGGTGGAGAAGTGGATGAATAGGGAATTATATAAGATGGCGTGAAAAGAGGCAAAACTAGCAGTTACGACAGCGAATATTGCGGCTTTTGAATGTCTATATGTGGAATTAGAGGAAAAAGGCGGGGATAAGAAATTGTACAGACTAGTCAAGACGAGGGAGTGGAGGGCCCGGGACTTGGATCACATGAGGTGCATCAAGGATGAGAATGACAAAGTGTTGGTAGATGACGCGTATATTAGGCGGAGGTGACAGTCTTACTTCCATAAACTCTTGAACAAAAAAGAAGAAAAAGATATTGTGATGGAAGATATGGAGCACTCTAATAGGTAGCAGGATTGTGGTTATTGTGAAAACATTAAGGTTGAGGAGGTTCAGGGTGTTGTGCGTAGGATGCGCAGGGGACAAGCGATCAGGCCTGATGAGATCCTAGTTGAATTTTGGAAAAACACAGGCAGGGCAGGTTTGGAGTGGCTGACAGAGTTGTTTAACGTCATTTTTAAGACGGCGAGGATGCCCAAAGAATGGATGTGGAGTACAATGATTTCTTTGTACAAGAACAAAGGTGATATCCAGAGTTGCAACAACTATAGGGGTATCAAGCTGATAAGCCACACTATGAAAGTTTGGAAAAGAGTCGTGGAGATGAGGGTGAGAAGAGGAGTGTTTATCTCCAAGAACCAGTTTGGATTCATGTTGGGCGGTTGACTACAAAAGACATCCATCTTATTTGTAGAGGGAGAGGAAGATATACTTACATATGGTTTTCATCGACCTCGAGAAGGCATACGACAAAGTCCCTATGGAGGTTCTATAGAGATATTTGGAGGTTAGAGGTGTACCTATGACATACACTAGGACAATCAAGGATATGTATGATGGATCCAAGACCAGGGTACGGACAATAGGAGGAGACTCGGAGCACTTTCCAGTGATGATGGAGCAGGGATCAGCTCTTAGCCCATTCCTATTTGCCTTGGTGATGGATGGATTTACGCGACAAATCCAAGGGGAGATGCCATGGTGTATGTTATTCGCAGATGACATAGTCCTGATTGATGAGACCCGCAACGGAGTGAACGCTAAGCTGGAGGTTTGGAGACAGACTCTGGAGTCTAAAGAGTTCAGGTTGAGTAGGACCAAGACAGAATACTTGGAGTGCAAGTTCAGTGACGGGAGCGACCTTGAGACAAGCGTGGGGGTGAGGCTTGGTACCCAGGTCATTCCAAAGAAAGGGAGCTTCAAATACCTCGGATCTATTATCCAATGGAATGGAGAGATTGATGACGATGTCACACATCGTATTGGGTGGATGAAATAGAGGCTCGCATCTAGAGTATTGTGCGATAAAAAGGCGCCACCAAAACTTAAAGGCAAGTTCTACATGGTGGTGGTTAGACCGATCATGTTATATGGGGCGCCGGTCAAGACTTGCACACCCAAAAGATGAAAGTTGCGGAGATGAGGATGCTAAGATGTATGTGCGGGAATACAAATGAGGGATAGAATTATAAATGATGATATCAGAGATAGAGTGGGAGTGGCCTCGGTGGAGGATAAGATGCGAGAAGCTAGGTTGAGATGGTTCAGACACGTGCAAATAAGAGACATAAATGCCCCAGTGCGGAGGTGTGAAAGGTTGGCTATGGACATGTACAAGAGGGGTAGAGGTAGGCCGATAAAGTATTGGGAATAGGTGATTAGACGGGATATGGCGCAGGTGCAACTCACTGAGGACATGACCTTAGATAGGGGGTTATGGAGGACATATATTAGGCTAAAAGGATAGTAGGCAGTCCATCGTAGTCCTACCTACGCTTACAAATTGGTAGTTGTAGTATTATTATTGTAGGATCGCTTAGCCAATCATATTGTCTTATAGTCCCTTGTCGTTTGATTTATGCGGCTATGTATATTTTGTTTGTCTTATTTACTTGCATTAACTATTGCTTATTTCTTTTTCAGAATGCGTTGTCATTACTTACGCACTTTGTCTGTCTTACTTTGCTTGGACTTGTGCTTTGTCTTGAGCCGATGGTCTCTCGGAAATAGCCACTCTACCTACCAAGGTAGAGGTAATGTATGTGTACACTTTACCCTCCCCAGACCCCACATTGTGGGATTTCACTGGGTATGTTGTTGCTGTACCTATTTTTTTACTAGAAGTTAGTATTTTCTTAAGGTATGTGTAAATGACTAAATGGACACTCTTTTTGATCCAGAGGGAGTATTTTAAAAATTTAAAGATATAATTAATTACTTCCTCCGTCGTAAAAAAATTATCTTACTTTTCTTAGTTTGTCTCAAAAGATTATTTATATTTAGAAATAATTTAATTATATATGACGATTTACAGTCACATAAATATCTAAGATTTATTTAGGACCACACATTTTTAAAATCTTTATTTATTTCTTAAACTTCGTATTAAGTGTAATTAAGATAATCTTTTTTTGGAACGGAGAGAGTATTTCTTTCTCATTTTATCTAAAGATGACACATAATGGAAATAAATTATAATTTAGATATAAATAAAAATAAACTAATCAAATATCTCTGCTAATCAATGCTTTCTTAAAGACGTGTAAAATAAAAAAAATAAAAAAATAAAGATGGAAGGAGTAGGATATTATTTTCTCAAGAGTTAGTATTTGATCACGAGATGTTTTTTTTGTCTGATTCTCGTGACCCGATACACACGGCTTCTTTCGGATTCCTGGAATTATCCTTATTCTAAAATTCTCGATCTTTGTCAGTTTACTTAGGGGTGGGCAAAAAATCCGGGGAACCGAAAAAACCGAATCGAACCGAATTTCGGTTCGGTTTTTTCTCGGTTTTTTTTAAAAAAAAACCGATTTTTCAAAAAATCGAACCGAATCAGGATTTAGTGATTCGGTTCGGTTTTTTTATTTTGGATACAAACCGAACCGAAAAACCGAAATTTTAATATTTTTTTTATTTTTATTTTATTTTAGGCTACTATTATCTCTTGAATCATACTTATTGAAGCTAATCTATGTTATGAAAGTCGCATGCGGTATGAACTTGATTAACATATCACGGAAACATTGACATAAAATGTATGGAGAAAAAATAGTTGTAAATTGATAAAACTTTAAATGGTCATAACTATGTGCTCGAATGTCCGTTTTACTCGATTTTTTTTTATTTTGCGTATTTTTTCGAGACGGGGCCGGTCAAATCGCCTTATGGCGGTTTGGCACAGCCAATTTTTAGAAATACGTATGTTTTTCCAATCAATTTGTGTTTTCCCCCAAATCGATTTCTAATTTTCTTTTTTCTTTAGTAAAAATCTCACGATACACAATAGATTTCAACGTAGAAATTTCATGATAGTGTAGGTGTGAATGTAAATTTCAGTTTTGGAAATTCAATTTTTAAAAAAAAAAAAAACGACCCGGCCCGGCCCACTAGAAAAAACCGATACAAACCGATACATCCGGCAATATAAACCGATATATCGTTTTTTTTTTTTAAAAAGTTGTATTCGGTTTTTTTTTTAAAAACCGATTTTTATTCGGTTCATATTTTTCGAATACAAAACCGATATAAACCGATATACGCCCACCCCTAAGTTTACTCGTGCTGAACGGATGTCTCTGTGGGTCGTTGGATTAGAAAATGATTTTATTCTATACTAGTGAATTATTTCGTGTGCGATCATTAAAATATAGTTAAGTAATTATTTAATTTTTTATTTAAAAATATTAATCTTTGTTCATCAATTAATTTTATTTTTTCTATATTCTTGAATTGTAACACTATTGTTGTTCTAATCATATTTTCAAGTTGATGACAAATGAAAAAGCAAATCTCACTTCAACTCAATTCAATATTTAACAAATAATTCTCCTTAATTTAATCATAATATATATTGTAGTTATGCAGTTACGAATAATTTGGTAAAAGTAATAGAAATTTGACCTAATACGATGTAAATAGAAAAACTTCAAAATCTAAAAGAGTATGAATCATATACTCGCTAAACGTCACTATTGTCAAGATTGTGTATCTTTTTTCAGCCTATTCATTACCTTGTTGAATTGAAATTTATCTTCTTCATTTTTTCTTTTTGTATTTTTATTGGTATCTATTTTTCTTTTTCTTATCTTTTTCTCTTTTCATTTTTCATCTTAATATTTTTTATGTAATCACTTTTCTTTATATTCACCCTACAATTATTTTTCGGCTCACTTTTACCTACTCTCTTTTTATATAGTATTTTTTATCCTTTTTTCAATCCATCCAAAAAATTAGTAATTGTAGTGATCTTTCATTAAAATAATCAAGTTGATTTGTCTATTTCCTTCTACTAAATTGCAAAAAATTAAATTTTCTCTTAATTAACTATATCTCATAAACTCATGATTTATGTGTTATATTAAACATACAAAATTACTTCATAAATAATTTGGTTATAAATGGTTATCTTTCTCTTTCATTTCCCACGTTTTTAGTACATAAAAGTCACTTGCCTATAAAGTGCATCAACAAATGTATTTCAATGTTTGTCGAAAATTATTTGTAAGAATTTTTATCAACGTTTTCGGTCTTATAAGTTTATACGGCCTTTTCAATTTTTTATTTTTATTTTTTATGTTTTGTTTATTTTGTATCCTCCTTGCAAATAATTTTTCTTTTTTGCACAAAGTAACCGTGTAAGTTTAAAGAGCTCAGAACACTAAAATTCTATCCTCCTCCTTGTCCATCCCGTAAAATAATATTGTTGCGTTCCGAATAACGCTATTTAAAATATAGATGTAATTGTCTTTTTCATCAAAATTTTGTACCCTTCCTATTTTAAAAGATCGTACGATCTAATCATAGTCTTAAATTATGCATATATAATTATTCTTTAAGGATATAACTTAGATATTTAAATATTTAATAAAATATATCATAAATTATAAACCATATTGCATTTTTCTTTTTCTTCATCCTCTCTTTCTTATATTAGTACTCTTCAAAATAATTAACCTTCCTTCCATAATCAAATCAATTCTCCTTTTACCTCTTGTTAATCTTATGATAAAAATCTTAAAATATTTTATATTTTGACTAACTTCTCTTACCGTTACTCATTTATCACTACCCATTGCCAAAAAAAGCAACACTAACAATTTATTTTCCGATAAATGATTAAAGAAAAAGAAAATATTGAATGAATGTACGGTGAACAACAATTCTTCTCTTTTCTTTGGAAGAAAATGTGAGACAAAATTTTTTATTAAACCAATTTTATTCTAACCCAATACTATTTCTACATTTTTCAAGTAGTAAACCCAAAGAGTATATAATCAACATAGTGATAATGATTTATGAAAATATGAAAAAACTTGAAGACTTTTATCAACAAAAAGAAAATGAAAACTTGAAGACTTTTATCAACAAAAAGAAAATGAAAAACTTGAAGACTACAATTTTACATATCAATAAATAATTATGAATTAAATTGTAGTTTGAAAATTACAAACAATTTTACATTCTCATGCTCTTTCATTAGGTGTATTATAAATTGATTCACATGACTACGAAATAACATATATTTACTTCCTTAAGCAGCATGCACGTTTGCGTACGCTTCTTTTCCTTGTTTTCACTTTCGAAAACATCCTGACATGGAGACATAATAAGTTACGATAACAAAGAAAATAACACATAAAAATAAAAATAACTAAGCAAATGAAACTTTAAAAAATACTATAATTATGAGTTAAACTTAAAATAAGGACTATGTTGTCAACATAGCATAAATAAATTTTCTAATATAAAATAAAAAGAGAAGCAAAGAGAAATCTGAAATTATTTTCTGAAGAATTTCTCCGGTCATATCCTCAAGAACCTAAACAAATGCTCTATACAAAGATAGAGGATAACACTCAAAATAAATTTATATGAATAAAAATTAGTGTGATTTTAAGGTATCATAAATTTGTACATTAAACAATTAGGGGTTATGACTATGAAAGGCTTGGAGGTTATGGATATTATTAATATTAATTATGAATAGAATTTATGATAAATAAAGAGGTGTGAGTTATGAAGATATTTTTTAACATAATTTTTTTTAAAGAGAGAGAAAGTAAAAAAAAAAAGGAGAAAAAAGATAAATATGATTCTTAGCCATAGAGAGATGCCACATAGGATTGTTTATTCCTAGCTTTATATTATATATAGATTCTACTCAAGTGTTTGAATTTAGTTTTAAGAATGTTGTTATTTTATTTTTAGTATCTAATTATCTTTGGGGTGGCGTGAAAATAGAATTGGTTAAACACATAGATAATTCTTTACAGGGGCAGACCAATAATCAGCTCAATATTATTAATATTGGTGGCCTAAATTCAAATTTTATGAGAGATTTTATTTTTTTCAAGAAAAAAGAAGTTTCATAAATAGTTTTTATTTAAAGTCTATTTTTCTAAATTTGAGATACAAATTATGATAATTATTCTATAATCGATATCTCCTATATAATACTGAATAGTTTGTTTTTTCAATTAATAATATACTTAATCCATTCAATTTCTTCCGTCGCGGTCCTTGTCGGACTGCCTGCTCCGGCGGTTTTTACGGGAGGAAGCGGACTGTTGCGGGTCTTCTGACCGACGGTTCTGGTTGCCGGAACGGGAGGCCCTGCCGTCGATGGAGGGCCCGACAGTGGTGGTGTGGGCGGCGTCGACAATGCTGGACCGAGTGGTGCTGCACTTGATTTTCTGGGTTTTCTCAAGGATGAGCTTCGAACGGGCCTTATAAAACGGAGGTAACGACGTGCATTGCTGAAGGATGGTGGCAATGCCGTCATAGGATTTTTTCAAACCTGCAATAAGTTGCATGACCAATCGTTATTAGTGACTGATGTGCCAACGTTGAAGAGTTGGTCGGCAAGCATCTTGAGTTCTTGACAATAAGCAGACACGTTTAGGAAATCGTCCTGATGAACATCTTTGAACTGACTTTCAAGGTATAACGCTCGTTGAGTTTTGTTGTCGTTGAAAATACTTTCCAAACGTGGGACAATGGCATCAGTTACAATGATGGTGTGCAACAGATCATTAGATATCGTGTCGTATATCCACTGGAGGACGACTGAATCCAAACGAGACCAGAGTGCATCATCAGAAATTGAAGCTGATGGTATGTCTATGGACTTCGGCGTGGGAGGGATGATGTGGTCAATAACTTCGTAAACACAACAATGGATCTTAAAAAGCTCCACCCATGAGGATTATTGGCCCTTTTCCATCTCAAAAGTCACAGGAATGAAGTTTTTAATGTTGTTTACGGCAAGTGCAGGATGAAATTTGGTTTTGTCAGCCACGAAAGAGGAAATTTAGGAGGAAGGGGGAGGGAGAATGGCCAGAAAAACTAGGGTTCCATCGTGGGAAAAGAGGGGGTGGGCGACCGAAAGAGGTCGGCGGCTAGGGTTCCGACGTGGAAAAAAGGTGGTGGCCGAGAAGATGTATCAGCGGCTAAGGTAGGGTTTATAGTTTTAGGCTACTGATACCATTAATGAATATGTTCTTTGATCTTTATTGATGAATAATTTACAATATATATAAGGTTACAAGAATATTTACTTTAATACAAACTAGATAACTAATTAATCTAATTACAAAAGGATTATAATTCTAACTAAAATAAGATATATACAATTAATGAAAGAATATTGAAAAATATTCTATTACTTTATACTTTTCATCTACAACACAAATTCATCTTATCTTCCCTTTTCTCTGTCACCTTATGTTCCAAATTCCTTTTCTTTTTATTGTATTGAAAAAAAAATGGATCGAGAAAGTAGCGAAGGATATCTTAGTTCTTCCGGTGAAGTATCTCGCAATCCCAACAATCTAAAGAACACTATGATTGAATTATTTGGGTTCAACGACGATGATAGTGTACTTTACGGTGACGATTCAAAAAATGTAGGCCAAATTGTATTGGGATCGTATGCAACTTGTTGAACTAGGACAATGGTATGATCCTTAAAATGGCCCTGTGGCATGTATGCAATTCCTAACCCTAGATGATGTTTAAAGAGGTTAAGTATAATTAGGAGATCAGTGGCTAATGACTTGAATACCAATAGTACTCCTGAGTACGTGCTTTACACATGTGATAAAGCTGAAAAATCTAGAGACTCCAAGATGAATAAGAGAAGCGATTGTCCAGCTAGAGTTAACGTTATGTTTGACTATGATGGATTTTTCCATATAACTAGGGCTATTTTGAGTCTCTCGCACGAATTGGATCCTTTAATGTCTAGACATATGGCTGGACATAGGATTGTGTCTAGTAGTTTGAAGATGACACTGGAAGCTAATGATAGAGCAGGTGTTAGAGTTGCTAAGAATATTAGAGCACACCAAGCTCAACCGGACGAGAGGGGAGGTCTGACAAATTGGGATGTTTGCCGGAGGATTGTAGAAATTACATTCACAGTACTATGATGTTGAGAATGGATGAAACTGATGCTCAGTCAATCAAAAATTTCTTTTATGAAATGCAAAAGAAGGACATGGACTTTTTCATTTGTTCGACTTAAATGGTCTTGGGCGATTGAGGAATGTAATCTGGATCCATCCTCAATGTAAGGCAGCTGACCAATAATTTCATGATGTGGTTAGCTTTGATACTACGTATCTCGTGAATAAACGTGGGATGCCTTTTGCTTCATTCGTGGGTGTCAACCACCATTGTCAATCGGTTCTTCTTGGTTGTGCATTAATATCACATTAGACTATAGAGACATTTCGTTGGCTGTTCGGAACAATTTTTTATGCCATGGAGATGTTAAACCTATGCGTATATTGACTGATCAAGATGAGAGTATCAGGGCATCGATCATTCAAGTCATACCTGACACTATCCATCGTTTATGCATATGGCACGAACCATATTTGAGATGGTTCAAGCATAAATCGCTAAAATGGTGCACTGTAATTTGTCTCATTTTGTTGATGGTGAATCAAGGCCCAACGTCCAGAAATTCAGTAAGAGATGGTTCCATAAGGAATGACTTTTTTGGGAATGAATTTGTATTCATGTTTGAATACAGGCAATAAATGTGATTTCCTTAGTTGCAATTGCATGTGCTTCGAGTCCCGTGGCATTATTTGTTGTCACATAATGAAAGTAATGGCCCGCCTAGAAATGAAAGAAGTGCATGAGAGGTACATTTTAAGAAGATGGCAGAAGGATGTTTGTCGTCCTCATTTGAAGTTTTTCTACGAAAATTACCCAGAAATGACCGAGGAATATAAGTAATACAAGGAGGTGGTGACATACGTTGAGCACTTAACTGATATTGGTATGGACATGAAGGACAAAATGAATTACATCAAGTTTGAAAGATAGAATAATTTCCCTTAGGAATTTCTTTCATTATTCACAATATATATAGTTGTACAAGGTTGATTCCTAATATGGTACGAATCCTAACTTACATTACAAAGGTTGATTCCTAATACAATTAGAATCCTAAGTTACCTTAAATATACATTTATCATAATTACAAAATATACGATGAATATTCTAAGAATATTCGCTAATACTCCCCCTCAGACGGAGCGGGAGGAGGCCGAATGCTAAGGCTGGATCGAAAGTCGATGAAGAGCTGTCGCGGTAGTCCCTTTGTGAAAATATCTGCATACTGATACGAGGAAGGCACATGTAAAATTTTGACCTGACCACGAGCAACATTCTCTCGCACAAAGTGGATATCCATCTCAATATGCTTAGTTCGCTGATGTTGGACTGGATTATGAGACATATAGATAGCAGATATGTTGTCACAATAAACTATAGACGCCTTGCGTAATGGACACTGGAGCTCCAAAAGAAGATTTCGGAGCCAACAGATCTCAGCGACGACATTAGCAACTCCGCGATATTACGCTTCGACTCGAGCGGGACAACGTGGCTGCCGCTTGGCGGACCATGAGATAAGATTATCCCCAAGAAATACACGGTACCCAGGTGGAGCGCGGCGTGTGTCGGGGCATCCCGCCCAATCTGCATCCGTGTAGTCTAGCAATTTGATTGGGGCGGAGGGGTATAGATGTAATCCAAAGTCAAGTGTGCCGCCTTAACATATTTGATAATACGTTTGAGGCGGCAAAATGGGACTCTCGGGTCGTGCATGAGCAGACACACTGGCCGAGCGGCATATGCAATATCAGGCCTAGTGAATGTAAGATCTTGAAGAGCACCCGCTAGACTCAGATATAGAGTGGGATCGAAAGCGGCGCGCGTCATTGGCACTAAGCTTGGATTTTGAGTCCACCTGAGTTGGCATAATTTTACAATTTGCCATCTTGGCCTCAGACACTATCTCTTACGCATACTTTCGACCGACACAGAACATATTGGCGGCAGATCTAGTCACCGATATACCCAAAAATAACTTAGCTTCCCCAAGTTAGTCATAGCAAATTCGGTTTGAGTAGAGCAATGATTTCATTCTTCAACCCGTCGGATGAGGCAAGAAGAACAATATCATCGACATATAATAGCAAATATGCAGTCTTTGCTACCTCGGTGAAAAGTGAAGAGAGAGGTATCACACCGCTACATACAAAACTAATTTGCGTAAGATACCTGGCGAACCGATCATACCAAGCGCTGGGGCCTGTTTCAATCCATACAATGACTTTCAGGCGACACACAAACCGTGGAGTCGCTGGGATGAACAAAACCAGGAGGTCGATGCATGTACCCGCCTCTTTCAAATCCCCATGAAGAAACGCATTCTTGACATCAAGGCGATGAATCGGCCAATGCAAGCCCATAGCAATATCGAGAAACGATCAGAATAGTGGCCGGTTTAACAACCGGACTGAATGTCTCACCACAATCAATACCCTCCTGCTGATTAGTGCCATTTGCAACTAGTCTTGCCTTATACCTCTCTAAGTCACCACTGTCTCTGAACTTGTGACGAAATAGCCACATACACCGGATAACATTCACACCAGCTGGTCTAGGTACCAAATCCCAAATGTTCTGCTTGGTTAAAGCGTTAAACTCTTCGCACATGGCCGCATTCCAATTGGGGTCCAGTTTAGCTAGTTTTGGATTCTTTGGAATGGGTGATAAGGTTTGTGTGGAGAGATTGAAGTGAACCTTGGGTTTGAAGATCCCGTGTTGTACACGAGTCTCCATGCGGTGAGGGGGCTGCAGTGGGAGGTCGGGGCCAGTTCTTTGGGTGGTAGGCGGTGAGGCTGCCGGGGCCAGTTGGCGGCGGTGTTCTTTGCGAAGCGAGGAGACTCGGCGAGGTTGTTGGATTTGCCGGATCGAGGCGAGTGAGTGGTGCATTAGACTCAACAGGTGCGGCATGGGTGGTGTGGGAGCTGGATCGGGTGGTAGCATTCTTTGCGGAGGGTCGATGACCTTCTTTGGAGCGGCGATGGCGTCGAACGATGTTCTTCTTTGGTCTGATTTTGGATGACCGGAGACAAACTCGGTTCATCGAGAAAGATGTAATCGGTGGTCTGAAATTTCCTGAGATTTGAAAAAGGAAAGGTTGTCTCGTTAAAGGTAACGTGACGGGAGACGATGATTTTGCGAGTAGCAATGTCATAGCACAAGTAGCCCCGATGATTAGGAGATAGACCAAGGAAGACACATGGAAGAGTACGAGGGGCAAGTTTATGGGGTGCAGTGATGGCTGTGTTGGGGTAGCATAAGCATCCAAAAATACGTAGGTGATCATATGATGGCTGCCTACGGTATAAGATTTCTGTAGGGGTTTTGTTTTGGAGTGTGCTAGTTGGTAAAATATTTAGAAGGGATTCTACCATTTTGACAGCATAGACCCAAAAAGGCGGTGGTAGGCAGGCATGAAACAGAAGTGTGCGGACCATGTTATTGATGGTACGTATAATTCTTTCAGCCTTTCCGTTTTGGGAAGAAGTATAGGGACAAGAAAAACGGAAAACCATGCATTGTTTAGAACAGAAATTGTGAAATGCCGAGTTATTAAATTCACGTCCATTATCACATTGGAATGATTTAATAGGTTTTTCAAACTGTGTCTTAATGAATTTTTGAAACTCGAGGAATTTTACAAAAACTTCAGATTTGAATTTCAGTGGATAAATCCAGACAAAATGTGAAAAATTATCCAAGAATACTAGATAGAATTTATGACCCAAAGAGCTAGCAATCGGAGATGTCCATAAATCAGCATGAACAATATCAAAAGGAGAAAAAGTAACAATGTTTGATGACATAAATGGAAGACGAATATGTTTGGAAGACGAGTATGTTTTCCTAGTGGACAAGAAAAACAGTGTTGGGCAATTTTCCCATTATTACATTGAATACGCTTAGAAGTCCTAAGAAAAGTAAAAACTGGGTCTCCTGGTGTCAGTCGGTTGTGCCAAGTTGAGGGAGAGATCGCCGCAAGGGATAGAGGTGTTTGCGGTCTGACAACGGAAGATTGAGTGAATGGGTAGAGGTCTCCCACACTATTGCAGCGTGTAAGAATTTTCCCCGTATTGAGTTCCTTCACAGAAAAACCAAAAGGGTCAAATTCGACAGACACAGAATTATTGCTAGTGAATTTTTTAAAAGAGATTAAGTTTTTAATGATGTTAGGTGTGTATAGGACGTGGTTTAGGGAGAAAGGTGGATGTGGATGTTTGGTGTGTGTGTTACCGTAACCTTCAATTGGAATGTGATTACCATTGCCGACAGTAATAAATTGAGGACACTTTAGCCGACGTAGTTGAGATAGGTTACCTGACGACCGGGTGAGGTGAGATGTGGCTCCGGTGTCCATGTACCAATTGTCGTCGGGCTGTTGAAGGTTCACGGTGGTGTATGCAGCCCAAATCGGTCGGGGGCAGTGTTGGCTTGCAGTCTTCTTCTTCTTTGGCTGCATGCTGCCGATTCTTCTTCTTCTTTGGGCTATGTCAGGTGGGCTGCTGCTGGCTGGTGGGCTGCTGCCTGGTGGGTGGCGAGGGCCCAAGCAGGCCCGATCGACCAAGGCTTTCTTTGGAACTGGGCCCTGCCCGGATCGAATGCGGGCATGCTGGCGAGGCCCGATTCTGCTGGTTGGGCCCTTGCTTCTTCTTGGTTAGACCACTTCTTCTTTCTTTGTCGATGGTGTTTGTTGTCCACGACCTCGCCGCTCTGTTCTGCTTCTTCTTTCTTCTTTGGAGCTATTGGTTTATTCTTTGGCGGTGTTGCCATCCCGTCAACGGCTAACGCCTTTTGATTATGTTCCTCTTGTTTATCACATCTAGTTTCTTCCAACAATAGTTGTGAACGTGCCTTGTTGAAACTTGGGAGAGGGTCGGCTTATTGAATCATTGTTGCGAGTGTGTCATATTCACCTTTCGGTAAACCCGCAACAAGTTGAAGCACCATCTTGGTTTCAAACGAAGTCCCGACGTTGGATAGTTGATCGGTTATGAGTTTCAGTTGCTTACAATATTCGGACATGTTGTTAAAATTCTCGAGGCGGGTATTGTTGAATTGCTCTTCCAAATACACAGCCCGAATATTTTTATTGTCCTGAAAGATTTCTTCTAGCCGGACCCAAAGTTCACGTGCCGTAGCACATGTTTTCATGATAGTGCATAACAGATCTTTGGAGATGGTGTCGTAGATCCATTGTTTGACTATGGCGTCAAGACGACGCCATATTGAGTCTGTAACATCGGTGGGACGAGGAACAGATTCGTCAATGTGATCGAGCACGTTGTATGCACATACATGAATGTAGAATAGTTCCATCCACATGGAATATTGACAGTCTTCTTGGTCAAGAATTATAGGGATAAAATTCTTGATGTTGTTAACGGCGAATCTTGGATGAAAAGAAGTTATTGAGCGTTGAGAGGGGTTTTCAAGTGTGCGATGGATGAAACGGAATTTGTGGGGAAGACATGGTTGCCTTTGTCGATGGAAGGGAATTTTCTGGTTTGGCCAAAATATGGAGGAAGAAACCAGAATTTTTTTTCGTGGCGAAAGCAAAAAATCGATTTCAATGGGAATGAGGATTTAGGTTTTAGGCTCTTGATACCATGAAAGATAGAATAATTTTCCTTAGGAATTTCTTTCATTATTCACAATATATATAGTTGTACAAGGTTGATTCCTAATATGGTACGAATCCTAACTTACCTTACAAAGGTTGATTCCTAATACAATTAGAATCCTAAGTTACCTTAAATATACATTTATCATAATTACAAAATATACGACGAATATTCTGAGAATATTCGCTAATAAAGTTGAAGTTATTGGAATTAAAGGTCTTGTTAAATTAGGACGACAAAATGGCTGAAGAAGCACGTAATGCATTTTCTAATGTTAGTGAAGATGGTACCACTCCCATCATCGATCCTCCGCTTGCTCGACGAAAAGGGAGGACAAAAATGAATTGTAATAAGGCTAGAACAGTAAAAGCAACGAGGAAGGAGGAAAAGAAGGTGGGTAAAAAATGAATAGCACTACCCGTAAAAGGGGTCGTGGAGGTGGTGGTGGGGGGACTAGTGGAGATGTCTGAATACTCGTTATTCTAGGAGGGAAGGGACTAGCAACGTAGCTGCTCGAGGTCGAGATCGAGGTCAAACTCGAGGTCGTGATCGTGGACGAGGTAGACATTTCCTAATACATGAAGGAGGGGAACACTCCAACGGTGGATCGGTGGATGGGGTGGTGGGCATATCAGAGAAGTTGAGTATTGTAAAGAATGGATCTTGGGCATAACTAAACCTCAAAAGCTAGTTTACAGGGGGAGGATTGTCCAAGTCTATATAAAGAGTCCATGTTTCCATTCCATTTCCGACGTGGGACTCTTAACACTCCACCCGTCCACCGCACGTCTAGACCTCGTTAACTGGAGCGTGGACAATAATTTGGGGGCCAACATCGGCAAATAAAGAATTGGAATGAGCTTGACTCTGATACCATGTAAAAAGACATTCTTGACGTCCAACTGATGAATGAACCATGATTTTGACAGAGACGGACTAAGAACAGTCATGATAGTTGATGGCTTAACTATCGGACTGAATGTTTCACCGCAATTCACACCAACTTCCTGAGACCTGTCATCACTAACAAGACAAGCTTTGTGTTTCGGAAAAGAGTCCAGATGTGGGACTCTTAATAAGTATAGGGATATTCATGCTCTGTATTGATTTTTATGTTATGAACTTTTATATTAATATTCATTAATGGCTTTATGTTATGAACCAACCACTGTGTTGTAGAGCTTTAACTACTTATTTTTGTAACTCAATTTTTTTTAATTATAAGTTGATTTAAAAATATCCAAGACAACTAGGCTTCGATACCACTTTACCTTTTTTCATTTGAATAATTTAACATACAAAGAGAGATTAGTTATATTCCTTCGATATAAAAGCACATTTATATTAAGTAAATAGAAGTTAGATTAAGATTTTCACCACTCATGCAAAATTTGTGACTTTATTTAACATTTGGCTTTTGAAGAGTCATTCCAAACATAGGATTTTTCAGTAGTCGTCAGTGTCGATCTTTTCGATTCCGGATCTTTCAATTTCTGATTGTTTCATTGCGAAGTATTTTTTTTGTTTTTCTTGCAGATTTTGCTATGAAATCTATTTTAAACTATTATTATTTTATTTAGTTATTTAACATTATAATAATTAATAAATCTCTATTGATTTGTTATAAAGTATAAAGATATATTATTTGTTTCCCTCCAAACAATAAATTTACTTTATGGACGCGTGGGTCTTACTTGGTAACTCTCCCAAAGTTTAATTTTAAAATTTTATTCTTTGCTTGATGATATTAATTAATTTTCTTAAAGGGTGTGTCACACCTTAAAATTTTATTTAATTTTGGAATAGTTAATACAAATGAACTGAAAAACAATGAAAGTGAGGGGGCTATTGTATTACATTTCACGACCTTTGTTCAAACAAATCTTATCCAAAGAAACGTCCTAAAGTGAAACAAACACGAAATTAGTCTTCTACTCCAATTTGCATAATTTTGTAATCAAGTCACTACATAGTAGCCCTTTCACATTTGGTCAAAGTCTCATAGCCTTGTGCTTATATAGTAATCCGGACAAAAAATTGTATAAAATTTATTCAAAGTAAAAATATATATATAATAAGAAACACGATATAGTTGTTAGAGATAATAAATATATCTTTATTTGTTAAAACATAAAAAAATTCAGACAACACCAAAAAGTGGTATTAGAGTTATGTATGATATAAATTAAGCCCTGATACCACTTTAAAATAATATTATAAAAAGAAAGTAAAGTAATAATAATTAAATTATTGTAAAATCAATCTAAAATAGTTAGTATAATATATCAAAAGATGAAAGCAAGAATAGCAAAGAGATAAAGAGAGACAAGGGAGGAGAGCATTCTTATTTCTTTCAAGTATCATGTGTTCCATAAGTGTGTACAATATAATTTTTGATATCTCTATTTATATGGTTAAATTGAGTAATGCCCATAGTGGAGGTATGGCATTACTACACATAATGGTGAGGAGTAGTGAGGAATTAACTATATTATGGAGAGGAGTAGTGGAAATTATATTTTAGTAGTAGACATACACACAATTGATTTCATAACATAAATTTATATTTTCAAAGCAAAATAATTAGGGGTAGTATAATAAAATTATCATTATATTTATGACTTTTTAATATGTGTGTCAAGTCAATACATGACAAGTAAAAATAAACGGAGGAAGTAACACGTTAATTTTGACAAGAAAAGACTACAAATTGGAAGCTTTGGATAAAAATATCAAATAGTCAAAGCTCTAATACCACTTCAATTTTTTTTACTTATACTCCCTCCATCTAATTTTACTTGTTCACTATGATAAAATAGTTATTCAATTTTACTTGTCCAAAGCTAAAAAAATAATTTGGACGTAATGCATCCAAATTTATCACTTTTTTTTTCCCTTAGTATTAATAAATCAAAATTTTCAATTTCTTTTTCCAACACTTTAAAAGTATACTAGGCAAACTTGGTTTTTTCTAATAAGTAATTAATTGCTTCATCAACGACAATATATTACTCAGTTTTTGCGATATATTCTTAATGTGGCGCGAGCATTGAGATTTCAGGGCCATCTTCTGATTAAATTTTGGGGAGAATACGTTTTGACTGTAGGATACTTGATCAATAGAACACCGTCTTCGGTTTTGAATGGAAAACCCCCCTTAAAATTTTATACGGGGAGGCACCTCATTATGATCACTAAAAGGTGTTAGGATCACTATGTTATGCACACACAAAGGAAAAAATAAGAGACAAGTGTGAGAGTTAGAGTCGTAGGTGTATCTTTTTGGGATACCCATACAGACAGAAAGGTTAGAGACTGTATGACTTAGAAAATGATGAATATTTAGTCTTAAAAGAAGTGGACTTCTATGAGACTAAGTTCCCTTTTGTCATAGGAACATGTAACTTGGTCGACAACATAGAAGTGATCCAGACGAAACAAAGGACGAAAGGAATCAACACGTTTTTTAAGAAGAACAAACAGATAATGTAGGTGCGAACAAAGCTCGAATAGAAGAAAATTGGACACCGGATATCAAACCTACAGATCAGCCAAAATTAGACCGGACAGATACTAGTCTGAATAATAAAAACTTAAAAGAAGTACAAACGGAAGGTACCCAGATCAATGAAAAGCCATCGGAGGAACAATTACGTCGAGGTAAATGCCAGAAGCATGACTCGATTCGATTATGTGACTACGTTACTGAAACATTCGGGAAAGAAAGTCCATCAACAAGTTCGCCCTATCCTCAACAACCCTCATGTGCACCTTATCCTTTAACTCACTATATATCTTGTGCTAATTTTTTCTCACAACACCAAAGCTTCATTGCAACAATTACAACAAGAATTGAACCAAAATCCTTCTCGGAGGTTATGAAAAAGAAATGTTGGAGAAAAGCCATGCAACAAGAAATCCAAGCATTGGAGGACAATGACACATGGACATTACAAACAGTGTCGTCGAATAAAAGAGCACTCGAATGTAGATGGATGTACAAGATCAAATACAACTCTAACAGAATAATTGAACAATATAAAGCTTGGCTGGTCATCTTCGGTAATAAGTAAGAGGAAGGTATTGACGATAATGAAATGTTTGCTCCGATTGCGAAGATAGTGACCATTCAGACCTTCTTAGCGGTAGCGGCCGCTCGAAATTGGGAGTTGCATAAGATGTATGTTCATAATGCCTTCTTACACGGTGAACTGGCGGAAGAAGTTTATATGAAATTACCACCGGGATTCTATGTGTCTAGTTCGGGGTAAGTATATCGACTCCGAAAATCTTTGTATGGGTTGAAATAAGCTCCACGGTGCTGATTTTCAAAATTGTCAAGTGCTTGGATGAAATATGAGTTCAAATAGTCATACTCCAATTAATCTCTCTTCACGATGCACTAGAGAAGTATACAATTGAGTCTTAGTTTATGTGGATAACTTGATTATCTCTGGAAATGACCATAGTACCATTGCACGGTTCAAAGACTATCTCTAAGCATGTTTTCACATGAAGCATTTGTGTCTCCTGAAGTATTTTCTGGGGGTTGAAGTTGCGCGTGGAGCAATCGAATTATTCCTTGTCAACGAAAGTATGCATTGGATATAATCTTTGAGTCCGGACTACTAGGAGCAAAATCGATTAAAACTCCCATGGAACAGAATCACAATCTGACGCTGGCCAAATGGACTAATTTGGAAGATCCGGAACCATACCGACGTCTGGTCGTCAGATTGATATACATCAGTTTTACGCGATCGGAGTTGTCATATTGTGTACATGTTCTGTCCTAATTCATGCACCAACCGAATGAAGCGCATTGGAGAGCCGCTCTCCGGGTGGTAAGATACTTGAAAAAGAATCATGTGTAAGGAATTGTGTTAAGTAAGGTTTGTGATCTTAAGTTATATGGGCGGTGTGATGCAGACTGGGCTAGATGTCCGTTGATCCGAATATCGCTCACCGGATGGTTTATCTCCCCGTGAATTCACCGTTATCATAGAAAACCAAGAAGCAACACATTATCTCTCACTCGTCAGCAGAGGCGAAAGACCATTTCAATGGCAATGACGATTTGTGAATTGAAATGGTTGAAGGGAATCCTACATAGCTTAGGCGTCGAACATAAACATCCATTTAAAATGTATTGTGCTAGTCAAACAACATTGTATATTGCACGAAATCCGGTATTTCATGAATGGACTAAACATATTGAAGTTGACTGTAATTATGTCTGGGACGCACTCCAATAGGATATAATTCTTTAGAGTTATGTGTTAACCAACGAACAATTGGTCGATGTGTTTATAAAGGCTTTGGGCAAATCACAACATGAATATCTGCTTGACAAATTGGGCATTCGAGACCCCCATGCTCCAACTTGAGGGGGTTATTGAGATGTTTTCTAGTTTAATTATATTAGTTTTATGGTAAAATTCTAATCTAAGTATATTTGATAAATTATAATTATAATAATTTATTGAAATAATATTTCTTTGTTAGATTAGGAAAATAACTTTTATTTTTATATAAAAAATCATTATAATGAATGAAACTAAAAAAAAATTCTTCATATATTTTTCTTCTATCTATATTCCGTTTCCTGTTAATTTTAACATAATCCAATAAGATTGGAGGAGAATGAATAGGATATATTTCAGACTATGTGATGATCCATTAAAATAATGCAAAAAGTATGTTTTCTTGATATTGACATGCAAGGCATGCATCGGGAAGGAGCTAAGCTATTAAAGAATTATTTTAAGGGGGAGAGAGATTGAAAATTTGAAATTCAAACCTCAAATTCGACTTTTTAACCAAAAGGGCATCATCGTCTTTTCATGATGAGGCCATGCAGAAAATGACCAAAAAGTCCAAATTTTGGAGTATCCTCTCCCAAAAAGATTTGATCAACTTCCTTCCTTCCTTCCTTCCTTCCCTACACACTTTGCTACTTCTTCTTCTTCACCACCCTCCACCCCCACCTTACCCACCCCACCCCCAACAATAAAGCTTTTTCCTTTACTCATACAATGCCAATTCTTACCATGTCACTACCAAAACCCAACCTTTTCTCTAATCTTCCCCCTACCCACAACCCCAACCCCAACCCCAACTCCTCCTCACTACCCCACCCACCTATCCCCGTACCCAAATACCCACTTCCTTCAAAGAAAACCGGCCCACCTTTCAAGACTCACCACCACAACTCCAAATACCATAAACCGGTTAAACCGGGTCAAGTCATCACCACTAACGGCGACCGTTCCGTCGTCGTTAAAGATAACGGCGTATCATATCGTCTCCCCGGTGCCCCATTTGATTTCCAGTTTAGTTACTCTGAAACTCCGAAAGCTAAACCGGTTGCTATTCGTGAACCGGGTTTTTTGACCTTTTGCTCCTCCTACTATGCCTAGACCTTGGACCGGGAAAGCACCAATGAAGAAAAAAAAAGAGAAATATTAAGCTTTTCAAGCCGTTGAATTCGAAAACGGAGAATTATTATGATGATGATGATGGGGTTAAGCGTTATGAAATGTTGAAGGCGTATGAGCTTGGGGTGTTTGAGGTAAATCCAAAGGAGAAGGTGTTGGAAGCTCCATTGACTAAGTCGGAAATTCGCGAGCTTTTAAAACATTGTATAGCTAGTAATCGACAGGTTAATATTGGTAAGTTTGTTTGAAATTTTAAGTAATGAACTTGCTTATGTATGTGTTGTTAATGTATTGTTTAGTTCACAAGATTAAGGGGTCGTTTGGTAGGATATATAAGAATAGTACTGAATAAGGTGTATTAATACTACTATGAAATATTAAGCTGTTTGAGCCATTGAATCCTCAAACGGAGAGTAGTGATGATGATGGGGTTAATAAGCAATATAAAATGTATTTGTGAGTTTGTTTGGAATTTTAGGTAATGAATTTGATTATGTATTTGTTGTTGAATGTACTTGAATAAAGGAAAAAAGACTAGTGAATTGTTTAGTATACGAGGTAGGGTTAAGGTTTGCATACATTTTATCCGCCTCAGACCCCACTTGTGGAATTACACTGAGTATGTTGTTGTTGTTGTTGAATTGTTTAGTTCACAAGACTAATAGTTGTTGTTATGTGTGAATACTAATGTAGGAATTATTAGGCGGCGAGTAATAGTACATGAATTGTTATGCAAAGATTGTCTATTTTTGGGGCACTTTTATTGTTAGAAACTCTGATCCATTTATTACTAATACGTGTTTTTATTCCATATACTATACTGCATGAAATAACTCATATTCCGTCTAATTTGTGTGAGTATTATTGATGCGGAATTTTAAGCTAGAATTGTTTTTGTTTATGTTGTCAACCAAACTACACTTCAGTTATTGTGCTAAGTTCTAACTCGCTAGCAGTAGCTCACTATAGATTTTAGCCTCATTCATGTCGATTCATTGCATGTCCTCCAATTCCTCGGTCCAAAATAATTGATGTTTCACAAAACGAAGAGGGCATTTAATTATTCTTCTCAAATTTGCCCTTGATACATTCCCATAACCCCATGATAAATGTCAACCTAAAAAGAAAAGAAAATCATACTTAAAGGGTATTCTAGTCAAAATGCCTCTTAATATTTAGGAGTACGTGAATTCCTTAATCCATGTGTCCAAGCCTAAAACATCAATTATTTTGGACCGGAGGGAGTAAGGTCTAATGAATTTCATTTTTACACGTCCACACGATTTATACATGCTCATCGCATGATACTTAGTCTTATCTTTTGCTTTTTGATTATTCTTTTTGTGCTGAACAGGTGGACATTGTCTTTGGTCACTATCTATTTTGGGGTATGTTACTCAGCGATTAAACCATCTTTACCATTCATTTCTGGTTATGATCTGGAGGATCTGAATGTCTTAGTTCTGCCCCCTATTTCTTAGATACATATAGAAAACGAAAATGTTTCTTTCCTCCTGCAAGGCATACTAACTATCTCCCTTGCTAAATAATTCGGGAGATATTTTGTCATTTACGTTGGTTTTTAACAAAGAAACTTAGGGACATAACAGAGAAAGGCTAAGAGAAAATACTGGCTATGCAGTCAAAGGGAACTATTTTATTAAAAACTCAGAGATATACATTTATAGCTTCAATTCCTAATTGAAAAATAGAAAAATATGCTACTGACTTATCTGCAAAACCAAATTACAAAGAAAGAGGAAACTAACTCCTAAGTTAGCTACTGATAAACTTATATTCTGCAAATCTATTAGAGATAATGCAACTATTTGTTTTATTTCTATAGTATCCTGAGACATATTGTCAACAATTTACAGTATTATCATTCTTCCCTCAAATTTCCCTTGTTTCTTTAACTTGGTTATGTTCTCAACGAAATTCTGTAGTTAGGGTCTTCACTCACCATCTATGGCTGTATCCAATATCGAAAGGGTGTTGCTAGTGGGAAAGTTTGTTCCATTGATGAAGAGAGAAACGATGCTCCAACTCTTGAGAAGAATTCAAGTTTACCTGGCGTATTTCCAATGAGGAAACTGATGACAGAGAAGCTGCAGGTTATTTGGGCTATGCCTTTCAAATAATTTTTCAGGCATGGTCTCTAAAGATATATTCGCCTCGCATTTGTTTTTTCAAATTATGGATTAAAACAGAATATTTAGTACAATCTAACCTCTCTAAAATGACGTTGTTTGTCTGGATATTTTTTGGTTGCTATTGCGAAATGTTGTTATAGAGAACATATAATATAACATAACATGAAAGACCGGTTCCACAGGCAAAATGGTTGTTATATTGAAATGATGTTATAAAGGATGGATGTTATAGAGAAGTCTGGCTGTATTATTTTTCATTTCTTTCTTCCTTTTCATGTTTGGAGCAGGAACTCTATCTACTCAACCATTACCATACTCATTTATGGCATATGTAACCTATTATTGTCACTTCCACATTTGTCATAGATATTGAATAAGTTAGTTTTTTTCAATCTGATTAACTTTATTCTAACATGTGTTAGGCCTCTTATAGAAATGCCACTTTTATTAGTTTATTGGTTGATCCGGTTTTCTGAGTCGCTTTTACACCACTTATCATGTCTCTTTATGATCCTCTGTATTCCTAGTTTAATTGCCTGTTTGACCAAACTTCCAAATTCTGCTTTATTTTGAAAAGTGCTTTTCGAAAAAGTATTTTTGGAGAGTAGCAGTTTGTGTTTGGCTAAGCAGTTTGAAAAACACTTCTGCCAATATTAGCAGTAATTTATGCTTGGCTAATGTTTAAAAAGTGCTTCCGGAGAAAAGTATTTTTTTAGCTTCTGAAAAACAACTTTTGCACTACTCAAAAACACTTAGTTTTTTCCTAAAAGCTTGGTCAAACACCTTAACTTTCTAGCATAGGCAATTTTTAAAGAAAAATAAGCACTTTTGGCTTCCTAGAAGCTTGGCCAAATAGGCTATAAGTTACTATCCTGAAGGAAAGCTGTGTTGGAAATTTGCCTTTGGCGGGAGTTGCGACCGACCAACTTTAACGGCTTAAACACTAGTGTTACGTATGTTGGAGAATCCGGTTCTTCACACATGCATGATGTACTAAGTACGTAGATAACCGTAAGGCCAAGAATCGTCAAATTTTATTGAGAAATGAAAGAGATATTGGTCCACGAAGTAAGGTGTTTGAAGCATGGAAAGTGTGGTATTGTGTTCAATTCTCCTCATCTGAGAGGAAGAAAGCAATTGTTGTGTATATAAGACTGAAATTGGTTTCGGGGTTTGGGACCCAGGGGTATCCCATGTGTTTAAAGAGGGAGGACCTAGATGTGTCGGTTCAAGGAAAGACCATACGCCGCCCCTTCGCTCGGCCCTGCCCGTGTCCACGGGTCCATCGTCCATTTGAACCACGGTCCACTCGGTCGTGGACTGTGGGCCTTCGATATTATCTTTTTGGGCCAGAGAACTTTTTCGTAAGTACAGCCGATCCGGTCAGTTCCGTATGTACGCTCGACTGCACTTTCAGATGTACAGCTTGGTCCTCGGGTTTCAAGAACATCGAATTTGGACAGTCAAAGCCGGAACGCTAGCTCTCAATTCAACCATTTATTTTGGTGAATTACTCCTCCTATAATGGTCAAATCATTGGTCTTTCATCATTTATGCTGGTGACTTTACTACTCCATAATGGTCATTATTTGGCTATTATGGAGGCAGCTTTTCAACCCTCCATCACCTACATAAACACCCCCCTTACACCATTGTTGAGCACTAAGAACACACATATAATATACACGAAATTCAGTGGCTTACACAGCAGTTTTCTTCTTCCTACAACTTCCAAGGCATCATTTCATATCAATATTCTTCACTTTAGCTCTTGAGTTTTCTTTGCTCAAGTGTTCCATTGTTGTTTTATCTGGGAGACAAATTGTCCATGACGATAAAAGGATACATACGGGGCAATATTATCTTGGGACAGAGTGCCACACTCGACTCAAAGAAACCAGCTTTCATTTTTCCGCCTTCAACAAAATTGTAATTTCGCTTTGTGATTATATTGTAATTTTCAGATTACTATTTGAATTATTGAATCTTTGTTTATCCTTTAGAATACTTGTAATAGTTATATACTTTCCCGTCGCTTATAAAGTACCATAGAGCAAAAATACCCAACAACTTAAGACAATATTTGTATAGTATTACTATTAGTGTTCAAAGATGCTAGTCAAAATTGTGTGACCAAATCGATATGGAAATGGTTTTTGTAGAAGAGAGCATGATGATGAACGTATTCATAGTGTCACCGCTACCAAACTCAAGTGGGAACAAGCGCTCTCGAGAGCCTCGAGGATGTCAATGGGGACAAGAGGAGTAAGATCAAGATGTATTTCTATCTTTAGCAAAGAAGGCCTCAGATCTATCCGGATAAAAGATCCGAATAATGGTAAGAAGGAACTGGACACTCGCTTTGACGGTTGACTAGAGTGAGCCGTAATCCCAAATCGATAAGTAGTTTTTCTTACTTGTCGTTAATAAAGATTAAATGAGGTCCGATTAAAAATTGATTAAAGTAGGGAGGAATATGAAAATAATTTACATTCCTTACGCTTTAAAAATCGTAAGTTTAATCTCATCTTCTTTTCCGCTTAAAGATCGATTGTAAAGCATCTTAAAAGATCCGCTCCTTTAAGTGTACTATTAAAAGTGAGTTAAGTATGTTCGCATACGAGGGAGTAAGATCCATGATCGTGCTAAAATCGTTACAACTCTTAAGTAAGCGCCAAGAATTATCCGCACCAATCATAATCTAGGAAGAAGTCTAAAAGTTAAAGACGTAGAACTTGTCATACTATTTGGCGTAAGATCCTTCATAGGACGATATTGGACACTCGGCCATACAAAGCTCCAGCGATCGGAGGGCCAAAATTCCTTTGATATGATGATATTGGACACTCGGGCCATACAAAGCCTCCGGTGACCGAGTGGGGCCGAATTTATTTCATAGGAAAGTAATGGACACCTAGTGTGGTGGGCCGAGTTTCTGTGTCTTAATGATCCAAGGCCTAAAGAAAGGAAAGAAATTGGACACTGTACCGCCAAAGCAACCGGGCTGCAGTATCGAGATCACATATCATCCTGCATACCCTAACCACGGCAAGAGGTTGTTCATGTGAAGCAACGCCACTTCTAAAATCAAAGAAAATTTGGAGAGGTTGTCCTCACAGACTTCAGTGGAACGAGATCACTCTAAAAAGAGGTGATACATGTTCCTAACTCGTTTAAGGGACGCTGTTGGTCAAGTTGGTTTGAGACTAGTCCAATGTGTCCGTAATAACTAAGAATGGTACAATATGTCTATAGCCCAATGAATGAATGATATATTTGTAACTGCGTGCATCTATGCCATCATAGATTAAGACACGCAAATAGTAAGTCATTCAAAAGTTAACGATGTTGAGATTGTTGCCTCCTTTCGACATAAACCTCAAAATGAATGTGAGGTAGGCGAAGAGGCAAAATCACCTTTCCAAATTCGCTGGTGGAATAGCGAAAGAAGCACCGCTTCCTCTAGAACTTAGTCACACCTACTTGGGTGATTTGAAGTTTATACAAAATAGAGGGAGACAAGTACGCCAGATCTTCATCGACGATGGTACAACGTATGGAATCCTTTGTTTGTTAAAAGCAAAGATGAAGTTGTCGACGATAAAGCGCCTACAAAGCGTGCTGAAAATCAACTAAGCCTATGGATTGGTAAATTCATAGCGATAGAGGGAGAATGGTTAGCCGTTCATTAAACGACCGCTCATTACTCACCCCGCCTAACGGTGTTAGCCAAGCGCAAACCCGTACGCCAAATTATGTGGGGCAAGGCGATCTCACTGCACGCGATCCTCAACCCGAACTCCGCATAAGGATAAGGATAACTCTCCGTGTGAGACATTTGAAAGGATCTCACATACAAAAAGTTGTGATGCTGGGTGGCTTGGTAGAGTTGGACTACCAAGCAGTCAAGTTCGACCTAAGATCGTAGATTGCATATCCATCGGATCTGTAACAATAGAGTACTTATCGCCCTTGGCGCCAAAGAATGTTGAATTCTTATAAGATAACTTTCCTTGAAAAGGAAAAAGGAGTAATTACTCAAGGTTAACAAGAACCCGCGAGGCCTGACTATCCTAACTAGACGTTCCGTGATCTACAGGACTCGAAAGTTGCTATCCTAACTTAATATTTCAGATCTGCAGAACTCAGTGATTCTAGACGCTAAACCAAGACGAGCAAAGAGGGGACAAAGACTTGCTCCAGTCCTTCTAGCTTGTATGGTTAAGAACTAACCATGGACAATTAACAAATAATTGTTATCTCCAAAAGCGCCGCTTTGGAAAGAAGCTAAAGAGAGAAATATATTCCATCATATAGAACCATACTTGCGTAATGGTTGATCTTCCTCCGAAAAAGAACCTTGGGTTGTGAAAAATGATACTTAAAAGTGAGTACAAAGTAGATGGATCATCGACGAAGTTCAAAGCCTCGGCTACTTGTACACGTGTGTTCCCTCGGGAGTAGCTTAACATCATGGGCTATCATAGCCAAGGTGGTACGAATGTTAAATGACCTTTCCCAACCGGGAGAGTTGGAAGAAGAGAATCGAAGTTGGTTCTGATCAAGTCTGGGCTTCTTCCTGAACTTTCATCTTCGTCCCAAATGTTTACATTTTGGTCCCAAAGTTCGGATAAAGCAGAAACAATGAATCTAAGCACGTAAACATTTGACTCTGAAGTTAGAAAGCCAACAATTGGAGAATCAGCGATGAAAGTAAAAGTCATATTGAAACAAAGTCTCGATATGAAAGATATGGATATAACAAATGACATCTTAGGAATTGATTTCTAAAGACATCTAACGGATCGTCGATAGTTGATACCTGGTTGAAATCAATGAATATGAATCATAGAATCGATTGGAATCATGATGCACCCATAGACAAGGAGCGATATACGCACAGATCACGTGTAGTTCAATGTATTGTACACACTACAACCGACTGGTATCGCCCTACAAACAGATCAGTTGAACTAAGTTTCACCGACGATCTTAATACATGATCAATAGAAAGTGTTAAGTCGGATATGACGATATCTGAATTATTCGCTTATCTTCTGATTATAGTATTCTGGATGTCCAATGTTCTCGAGAGAACACAAAGTGATGCAAATCGACATCGATTCAAGAACACCAAAGCCACAAGTAAATGTGTATGGTGGTTCTTGGAAAATCCTCTACAAACTTGCATCGGTCGATTCATGATGGAATCGAGTTTATCGCTTATACAAAGCATGAAAGAAGTTGAAGTAACTTCACGACTGACTGTAGACGCCCCTTATCGTGGAGAAACCCTTTCAAGAGCTATATATCGTGGTAAATGGCCGCTTTAGGAAGGACACGGATGACGTGCCTGGACATATCTGTCAGATTTGTCGTGAGACATAAGATCAGATGTGCGCTTGATCATCATAGTGTCACTTCCTTGTTTACTAACCGCGTGGACTACCCGGAGATCAAGTGTTCTGGTCTAGGGAATGGCTTAAAACCCAAAATATACGATCATACAAAGGTAACTCCAACCTTACTAATCTGGAGATCCCAACTTGGTTCAATGGAAAACTAAAATTTGTAAAGGTTCACTTGATCGCTTCGGTGGAAGCACGAGCACTTCTGATAGTGATTTCAAAAGAAATACCAAATCCAAAGTCAGCCTCGCGATAGACTTTAAGTGTTATCTAGCAGTGTGGTAAGGTTAAGTTTTCAAAACCTATAATGCTCCTCAACAATTGAGGTTAGGTTTTTTGGGAAACTTTAATGGTTCCTAACACTTCATGAAGGGGTATAGCAGATACCTTGCAGAGACCACCTATTTGGGCGAGGCGGGCCGCCTAAAAATGAACGCACTTAAGAATCCAAGACGTTGTCCATGGCCAAAACGGACAAAACATTACTAAGAGAGTAAGGGAATTTGTTGTGTTGGTATCATTGTCTTGGCTTACACTAAACAATCGACTCGCTCAAGACATCACGCTCAACTGCTTGTGCAGTTAAGTAAGTCCGATGGTATTCAACTATGGAAGGTTCAAAGTGAGGCTACCTCTCCTTATGCAACATCGGTCCATTGAAATATTGCTTTGAAATGAAAAAGACACCACCATGTGAGCGCCAAAATCTCTTTCAAGAGGGGATTGTTGGAAATTTGCCTTTGGCGGGAGTTGCAATCGACCAACTTTAACGGCTTAAACACTAGTGTTGTTAATGAGGTTGGAGAATCCAAGGCTTCACACATGCATGATCTACTAAGATTAGATAACCGTAGGCAAGAATCGCCAAATTTCATTGAGAAATGAAAGAGATATCGTCCACGCAGTAAGGTGTTTGAAGCATGGAAAGTGTGGTATTGTGTTCAATTCTCTCATCGGTAGCAGGAAGAAATTGTGTATATAAGACTCGAATTGGTTTGGGGTTTGGGACCCCAAGGGTATCCCATGTGTTTAAAGGAGGAGGACTCAGATGCGTTTCTTGCTCAGGAAAGACCACACGCGCCGCCGCCGCCGCCTGGGTCCGGTCCCCGTCCCGGAACCGGAACCCGGTCCCGTCCATTTGTCCCCTGGTCCATCGGGTCGTGGATCTGTGGGCCTTCGATATTATCTTTTTGGGCCGTGAACTTTTCCGTAAACGCTGATCCTGAAGTTCCGGATGTATTGGCCGACCAAATTCTTTCGGATGTATAGTTTGGTCTCAAGTTTCAAGATGTACGATTTTGGTCCTCAAGTTTTCGTAACGCTTGTCGACAATTTAAAGCGATCAAACGCTGCATTTTCAATTCCCGATTTATTTTGGGCTGAATTACTCCTCCTATAATGGTCAAATCCGTTGGTCTTTCACCATTTATGTTGGTGATTTTACTACCTCCATAATGACCATTATTTGGCTATTATGGAGGCAGCCAGCCCTCCATCACTTATATAAACACCCTTACACCATTGTTGAGCACTAAGAACACACATATAATATACACTAAATTCAAGCTACACAAGCAGAAAGTTTTCTTCTTCCTACAACTTCCAAGGCATCATTTCGTTGCTCAATATTCTTCACGGTAGCTCTTGAGTTTCCTTTGCTCAAGTGTTCCATTGCTGTTTTATCTTGGGAGACAAATTGTCCATGACGTATAAAGGATACATACGGGGCAATATTATCTTAAGGACAGAGTGCCACACTCGACTCATCAAAACCAGTTTTCATTTTTCCGTCTTCAACAAAATTGTAATTTTAGTTTTGTGATTATATTGTAATTTTCAGATTACTAGTTGAATTATTGAATCTTTGTTTATCCTTTAGAATACTTGTAATAGTTATATACTTCCCGTACTGCTTTATAAAGTACCATAGAGCAAAAATACCCAACAAGCTGCACCCTTCAAAGTGGTTCAAGGACAGCAGCACCTGCTGATAATCCATTAACTTGGATAATTTTCTTTTTGTTCTTTTGTTTTGATTTTGTTAAAAAACTTGTAGGTCTGTGCGGGTGCCGTGGTGCTTACAGACTGTATTTATTGGCTTCTTATCTACCCGTTATTCACGCCCAATGTTTACAAGTTACGATTTGTAAGTTCTAAGAACTGTAGATTCCTTAGCTTAGTCTTCTCCTTTATTTGTGGTTTGTACATAGTTTAAAAGATGATGAACATGTGTGCTTCTTTCCCATTTTGCGTCGCCATTTATACATAAGTTGATTTTCTACAGATCTATGCGGCTGGTTGTTGGTATGCATTCTATCAATGCTGCTACTCTGCTTGGCGACGTGATTCTGAATTCTCTGGTAAGTTTGCATTCACCCGACTGGCTTAAGCTATAAATGTATCCTATGCAAAAATGAGAAAAATGGTCGTTTATCTTTTCTAGTAGGTTCAAAATAGTCCCTTAAGTATCATTTGAGCGATTTTGGCCCTTTAAGTTTGCAAAAAGTGAGCACTTTTGTTCTCCATCAAATATTTACAAACTCTGATTGTTAAATTTAATATGAACTGTGAAAAGTAGAAAATAAACGGAGACTCGCATTTGGAAATACAGTTTTTGTTGTTTATGTTATTTTTGGTCTATTTTAAGAGCTTGGTACAACTTTTTGATGTGCAATTTTTGTTAGTTTTGGTCTATAGTTTGTGTCTGGTGTAGTTTTTTATGTTGCGGTTTTTGAATTTTGACAATAATTCTGTGTTTCTAGTTAAATTATTTTTTCTTTCCGGTTATATTTTACCATCAAAGTTTGGTAAATATTTGATAGAAACCAAAAATATTCACTTCTGGCGAACTTAAAGGACCAAAACTACTCAGTTGATACTTACAACAACAACATACTCAGTGTAGTCCCACAAGTGATACTTAAGGGACTATTTTAAACCTACCACCAAAGATAATGGCTTGTAATTTTCTCCCCAAACTGTGGCTAACATACTATCTTTCTTCCTTCCAGCGGTTCCCTTTCTTCAGATTTGCATATTTTGTGCTTTATACATGCACATTTGTCGCATTCCAGTGGCTCGTCCATATGTGTGTCTCAAAGTGGTATGTTTGCTTTCTACATGCTATTCAGTCATTTGGCTTATGCCGTTACTAATAGGATTAACTCTTGCTGCAACAGGTGGCCTTATCCCTTCCTGGATATTTCATTCAAATATGCTCCCTTGCTGTACGTGTGCATCTTTCTCGTATATGCAAACTTTACATCTATTTGAAATGTCTTCTATCGAATAGCTATTAGATGTTCAGATTCTTATGCTTTTAGTTATTGCAAAAATAGTCATTGATGGTACACAGAAATGAGCTATTGCCCCTTAGCCCGTTTGACCAAGCTTTTTGGAAGCAAAAAGTGCTTATATTTTTTCCAAAGCAAGTGTTCATTTTAGAAAATTGAGGTGTTTGGCAGGCTTTTAGCAAAAAAGAAGTGTTTTTGAGTGGTAGCAGAAGCTATTTTAGAAGCTTGGAACCTTGGTCAAGCACAAATTACTGCTATAATATTATCAAAAGTGGTTTTCAAACTGATTAGCCAAATATAAACTGCTAATCTCCAAATGCATTTTTTTGAAAAGCACTTCCGACAAAAAACACTTTTCAAAATAAGCAGATTTTGGAAGATTGGCGAAACATGTTATTAATATATCCAGAGTTGTTCATAAGCTTATCATGTGCTTCATGCTCTTTGCCAAATGTGCAATTACAGGTACTTGATGGTTGGTGTGATTCATCTCCCTTGCTATGGTCTCTTTGCCTTGGTGATAGCAATGAAGTATTGGTTAGCAAGATTATTCAAGTGATTGAGTAGAAAACTATCTGGAGACGGTCAATGAGTTCAAACACCATCAAGAAGTCAAGCATAACGATACACTAGTATTTATTAAACCAAAAAAAAAAAATTCTTAGTGCTACTCAAATAAATGAGCAGCACAAGCTATTATATATACTTTTTACAACATACCAGGTTCTAGATCATCTTGTATATATTATATTATATTTTCTTTTATATCCTCGAAACCAAACGAAACTAGAAAGAACATGGGAATTGCTCCTCTCTTCCTTTACTTGCAAAACCAGTAACCCAAGTCCGCTTTGGAATGGTGATGTTGTTGCTACACCCGTTGAAGTGAAATCCGCTTCAGCATCATCAACAGACTCAGAAGAAATGGAAAAAGATTTTATTCCCACATTCTTGAATCTCCTTGAGTTAATTCTTTCATATTGTTTACCATTCACAACTCTTTTTTGCTAACCACTCAACTTTATTCCAAGGGGAAGTATGTTGGAAATGTCTCTCTTCAAAATTGTTTCTTTAGCCATCTTATTTGTCTTCTATGTATATCTTCTCTTCGATTTATACAATTATGGTTATGCTCAAATTATACCTAATATTTATATGCTCTATAGTGATTGAATTATCTATTTACAGTTAAAACTAATTCTTGTATGCTCTTACAATGAATTCCACGTGTCTCTTCTGGCGAAGATTTTAAAACATCACCATGTTTTCCATAGTTGTTGTTTACTATTTCGTTCTTTGATGTGGTGAGGTTAAGTTCAAGTACTTATCAACAGGTTCTCCGAGCACGTTAAAAATTCATCCCATAGTCGCTCCTCCGACTGGAACACTTATATGAGGAGCTCCTTTCTCACGTTAGACTACAGACCCATAGCTATAGCCCTAACTCGATTATGGATTCTTCTTCTTTGTAGGTCATTTGTGGCACGCGAGAAAGTCAGAAGTACTTTCGCCTTTAATAGGCCTTACACAACACAAATTTGGATGAAGTCCAGCCAAAGCAAACATCAAATATTAGGTGGAAAACCCCCCAAAAAATATAAACTAGCAATTTATGTATGATCTTGTGCTAGTGTTTAGATAGTACCCAATAGAATAGTCGAGATGCCCCGATGTACACAAGTTAGCCCGAACAACATCATTATCTGTAAGGAAAGAGTTGGACAGTTAAGATCTATGCCAAATACTAACTATGATTTCTTCAAATTGACTTAACACAAGTTGACTTCTTCAAATACTAACTATGATTGACAAGAGAGAAATTTTACAAAAGTCAAATACTAATCCTGGTTAACAAAAAGATATGTAGAAATATTTCCAAGCAAACAAGCCCTTGAACAGTAAAATCTTCACGATAGAATCTTACAAGTAACAATAACAAGATTAGAGAAGGGAGTAAATCTTGGCATAAGTGATGCAATATTTTCGACCCATTATCTACCTAGTTTTGAACAATGTGCTAGTTCGAGGATTTCTCGGTTATAACTCAAAGGTGTGCTATTCGACATTTTCAGTAGTTGACATATCAGAATGACAGAAAGAACCTCTTCAATGTTAACATGTTTGGTGCCAACTCTCTCGCAAAAAATGGAGAAGGAATTAAATGAAGACAAATCTTGCACAGGGAAGTCCTGTCTTAAAAAGCTGCTAGCATAAAGTAAAGGAAAATAATCAAGTCCAACGATAAGATATTCTAGGCACAACAAACATAATGTTTAGGTGGATTAATATTGAAAGGTGAAGAGAACTCTCCAAACACTGTCCCTACTTTGAATATGTTTTCCAAGTTGATGTTTGTTCTCCATCTTTCTGATAGTATTATGAGCTTCCCGGACCAAAAAAAAGAAGAAAGGAAATAAAACTGGGCACCCGTTTTCTTGAAACCTAAATCAAGGTTTCACATTCTCCCTAATGAACTTCTCCAGCTGAGAAATTTCACCGGTCAAACCAGAAGCTTCAGCAACAATTACTCTGTTATGGCATTGAGAAAAAGCAAATGGTTCTCCAGGTACACCAAGCGTATATTCATTAGAGATATCTGCATCAGATACCGCAGTTCTTGATGTACGGAGCTTGTCGCTGGATCAATAAGAAAATCAACAAGTTAAAAAAACAGAGCACCAGAAATAGAACTTTTAACTTTTAAGGTTTTGCGGTGGTTATAATTCAGTGACCTAATGGGTATCCAAGTACATTAGCAAATAAAGCATGCAACAAAATTTCATGTTTGGGAAGGTTCTCTATGCACAAGCTTGTTGCTGAATTAATGATATTAAGAATTTACAAAGGGGGTCATCGTTCATTACCTAAAGAAGAAGGGGGGAAAAGCATGCAACAGTATTTCACGGTGGAAAGGTTAATTTCAACTCTTCAGACGGCATTTCTGATTTTTTAAGTGTTCGGATCAAAGTTATGCTCTACATGCACATATATATGTATGATTTCCAAGGAAATAGTGTTTCCTCGTGTACAGAAGGCAAATAGGTGTTTGTTCCAAAAATAAATGCCATGCATAGTGTACTCTTACATTTCTTTCTCCAGCTGTTTTCTGATGAATTCTGCTGTATGCGCAGTTATTTTATCAACCTTGTTGCAAAGGAGGAGTACTGGAACTTTTTTCTTAACTACACTTGCCTTTGTCAAGATCTCGTATAAATACCTGCATGCAAGAGGATCATGGGATGTAAAATTCAGTTGTCAAATATCCAATGCAAATTAACCACTGCCAATGTAAAGTAATATAAGCAGCAAATGATCAGTACTCGGAAGCAGGACGGCAGTTTGGTAAAAATTCCACAGAATCCACCACAAACACAACGCCAGCTGCTTGAGGCAGGAACTCATCTAGTTTCGGCCGAAGACGAGAGTGTCCAGGAACATCAACAACGTGAACGGGCTTCAATTTCCCTTTCTGCAGCAAAAACCAAAACAAGTCCAAGTATGAGATTTGAAATCTCATTTCACAAATAAAGGAATTCAGTAAATCAATTACAAAAAAAAACTGACAAGATAGAGAAGTAGACCATCGGCAATTAACAAAATCCATCTTCCCTTTCAAGGTGGAGATGACAAGAATGCTTGGGAAATGGTAGGACAGAAAAGGGGAAACAAGAGAAGACAATGTTCATTACCTTGTCCTTCTCGGAGTGTAGTATAAAACTGTCTTGATTTGGTTCCATTGATGTAACGGTACCCTGATGGGCTGAACCATCTCTAAGCTGGTAGATGCAGGCACAAAAATATCAGAACAGCTAGATAAACTCTGGAAAGATTATCACAGGTCTCATGTCAAAGAGTTACCTGGTAAAAAAGACAAGTCTTGCCGCTTCCACTAAGCCCAGTGAGTACAATGGTGTTAGATGCCGTACGCTTGAACAAGCGAACTGCAGGTGGAGAAGTAAACAAAAGGAAATTCTTCAAATTTCAGCCTTCAAAGAAAGTCAAACTGGATGAGCAAACAATCTAAAACTAATAAATGAAGTCATTCACTGAGGATCATGGCGAATAAAGGGGTGACATAGAAATTACAGAAATGTGGCATCAAAGAGGAGCAAAGAAAACAAAGAAAAACCTAACTGTCAGTCCTTCCTTGCGACCCCGCCCTGCACCCCCGATTAGCAACACTCGAAAAATGAGTCTTGAGAAAAATGACAGAAAGAGCCAACTGAGCCTAAAACATTCCCCTTGGAAATAGGTGGGCAGTGATAAAATTCCTTTTTCTTTGTGCTTTCCAGTAAGTTGCAACAACTGCACAAGTATGCCGCAGCATTTTGTATTAAACTAGTCAATTTGACTAGGCATAATTATGTTATATATCAGTCTTTGTCATACATATCAGGTTGTTCCAATCTTGCACTCTAGAAATATATTCATTGTGTACTACTGTGAGCAGCTTATAATCATTAAAGCTGCCAATGTTTGAGAAGAAAATTAGAGAAGAAAGACTCGTACTAAATTTGGTTCTTATCGACATACAAGAGGGTCCTTTATAAAAGAGCTTTTAAACTTCACGGAATATGAATTGTTTTTTGCAATTATTGGGTTTTAAGTAACAACAACAACATACCCCGTGAGATCCCACAAATTATTGGGTTTTAAGTATTATGACAAAATAATTAAGAATACTTTAAATAATTTTCTTAACGATTCTCTCGACTTTGAACAAAAACATAATCACTAAGAATATCACACATAATTATTCAATTCCTTTGAATTTTAACACACCCTCAAAAACCCAAAGTAGAGAAACAACTTGAGTTCGCCTATTCTCAAATTACGAAATACTAAAAAGTCACTGGAACATTAAACAGACAAGTGAATAAAATCAACATAATACTGAAAAATCACCCAGAAGAAAAGTGGCGAGGAATATTTTTCTCCTGAAAAGTCGTCCGGCACATACAAAGAAAGTGTTGCCGGAAAAAAGATACAATGATATAAATGTCCAGATGATCATCAGCAATAACTTGAATGGTTGCAGAAGAATGACACAAAAAGCTTCCAAAAGAATTGGAATTTCAATGAAAAGAAGAAGGATTCTAAAAAGATAAATCGGAGAGTCCGAGATGCTGCTCCACTAGTGCTCATGTGGGTCCTTTAGAAGGAAAGAAGCAGGAAAACCTTTTACGGGATAGAAAAATATTTATGTACATTTGAGGAATAGCCTCTCATTTCTAGCTTCTTTTTGGTGCACCCATGAAGTTCTAATTTATATAGAAGATTGTGTTTCGTCTTTGGTCTTATTATGTTGCAGATTCTCTACTTATGGTATACAACCTTGGAAGGTAGAGAGGCTATTTCCAAAAGGCCCTCGGCTCAAGAGAAAGCATAAAAAGTCAGATAAGGACAAGCAATTCAAAGCAATATGAAAATGAAAATAACGAAAGCGAATAAGCCATGGTAAAGCAGGAAAAGATTCTCTACTTCTGGTATATTGTTGGATATGAAAGATTCTTCCATTACCTATAAAATTACTTATAAAAACAGAAGGGGACTTTCTTGGGATGATGTCTAAAATTACAATATGCAGAGGACTCAATAATGAGATCCCAATTCTATTTTATTTTTTCTTAAAAAAAGAGAACTTCTTTCAAGAACAAGTGACCGGAAATTAAATGTTCAAGCAAATGACTCCACAATAAACTGACACCATGAGGAAAAAGAAAATAAATGTGTTCGTGTCCGAGGACCGGAGATTCAATATTTAGAGGGATTCAACTTAGACGCTTCATGAAGGGGAAAATGATTTTCTTTTTGATTGGGAACTCTGTAAGAACGATTCAAAATGCGGCCAAAAGATACAGCCAGCCAGAATGATCACGAAAAGTGGTGCAGCTGGAGCAATTATGAGAAACAGCGTAATGACACTGGAATGATCATCGGAAGTAAGAGTGATGCCTCCAGAACAGTCACTAGAAAGAGATAACAGTAATTTATAATAGTCATACTTTGCTTCATATTTAACATATGAGACGGTAATATCATAGAGATCAAAATTGTTGAGACAGTAATATCATAGAGATCTAGAAGAAAAAGAACTTTTGGGTAATGTTTGAAAATTGTCGGAAGAATGCTAGACAAGATGGTGTCACTGAATTGATCACCAAAAAGAAACAAGAATAATGCACTAGTCAAGAGAAGGAAAAAATATTGGGCAGACAGATGGCATAAGGCTGCTCACTGGTAACTAATAAACTCTAATACCATGTGGAAAAAATAAAAAGAGAAGAAAACACTTATTGAATTTTGTTACTAGCAATATCAAAGAGGACTCTTCATGGAGAGTTTTAAGCTACATGAAATATGGGAAGTTCTATAAACCTTGGGTTTCTGATATTCTCTATTACTATAATTTTGGGTTTCTGATATTCTACTCTTTTTATAATCTTCTTGGGATGTTCTAGAAGAATGATATGATAGATGAAGTTATTACACATATTCAAAATAGGATGATTTAACTAGAAAAAGTGCTACCCTAGAATTATGTTTTAAGGATACGTACCAAAATGAAAGCAAAGTTCTATAAAACAGTTGTGAGACCATAAATGGTATGGGAGTGAATGTGTAGGCCTTTGAAGTCCAACATATTCACAAGATGAGTGTCGCAAAGATCCATATGCTAAGATGGATGTGCGGTCAAACAAGAGTAGACAAGATTAAAAGTGGCCATATCAAGCAGAACGGGAAAGTAGCACACACTGAGGATAAAACGAGAATACGTCAATTGAGATGGTTCGGTTCATGTCCTAAATTGACCTCTTAAAACACCGGACGGGGGAGTGAAATCATGGAAAGTGAAGGTGTTAAAACGGGACGTGGTAACCTCAAAATCACATGGAAGGAAGTAGTCTCCAAAGACCTGTAATTTTTTTAATCCATGCAGGCCAAGTAGAAAATAGGGTGATAAAAGAAAAGGAAATACTGGTGACACCAATTAGTTAGAATTAAGTTTTAATCACGTTAGAACATTCATTTTAGATTCATTGCTTTCTACGAGTCTTTTAGACCCGACAGAGATGTATATGCCAGATTGCAAGTAGAAAATAGAGTACTTCTAATACTTTTTATTTTAGTTTTGTCTTATAGAATGATGCAATGAAATGATCTTAAAAGGAACAACACGAACACTGAAAATTTATATATCCAACCCCAACTTGCTTGGGATTGAAGGCATAGTTGTTGTTATCTTAACAAAAATATTCTTAATGATAATTTTGATTTCCACTAATAACATAATCAATAAGAATATTCTACATAATACTCTTAACCATTAAATCAATTATCACTTATTTATACTAAAGGTAGTGGAAAACCAAGTCCTCAATCAGCTCCCAAACCACAGTTTAATAAAAGATCAGAGAGTACGGTAGGTTGATGGCTAGCAAAACAGAAGCGAACTATCTCTTAGAAAAACAAGCAAACTGTGAGAGGTTGTTTCGACAGCTTGAAACCGTGACCTCCTGGTCACATGGCAGCTGCTTTACCAGTTACTTCCTTCTCCATTTCTGAGAGCTCCTCTGTCCCAATTTATATGACACACTTTCATTTTTAGTCAGTCCCAAAAAGAATGGCACACTTCCTTATTTGGCAACAATCTAACTTTAAATTTTACCTTTTACGCTTAACGAGATGATCATAACCACACAGATATCTTTGACTTGTCTTAGACAACAAGACTCTAAAGTCTTCCTTTATTTCTTAAACTCCGTACCCAGTCAAACTACATCATATAAATTGGGACGAAGGGAATAGTACTATATTATTTCTTCCCTCTCTTCTTCTTCCTCACTGACTTCATACTCGCTCTAACCCAACAAAAAAGGCAGAGTTCCATTTGGTGGGTGGGTCTAGGGCGAACGAAAGAGATGTGTAGCAGAGTTACTCCAAGGCTCCCCTTCACACACCATACCTAAATTGTACTACTACAAGTACGGCAACACTCAACTACCTACTAACCTTCTATTCTAATCTTTGACCACCATAATCTAAGGTTATGTCCTCAGTAAACGGAAAGCTAACTGACATATGTAATCAACATTTTGCAAGCAAACAAAGAAATGTAAAGTCCTTTAGTAATCCCACTCTATTCCAATCTAAACAAGTTACAATGCTAAATAAATAAAAACCTTTAATTTCCTAAGTCAAAACTCAAAAATGCGAAAATTCGAACAAATTTCAACACACATACATAAGAAACCTAAGAAAAAAATGTAAGAATCTCTAACCCTACGGGGTTAGTTTAGTTTAAGTACTTACTGATTAACAAGAAAATTAGGGTGAATAATACAACTCCAACTGCAGTATAAAGTTGAATAGGAGGTATATGATTGATGAATTCTTCAGATTTATGTAACAATTGTTGCATTTCAATCTTCAATTGCTCCAATTTATCCTTATCCATGTTAATTCTTCGCTCAATTTAATATTTACCCTAAAAAAATAGAACAAGTAAAAGAATTTTCCAATTAGATTACAAAAATAGAGATAAATAGAGGAATGTAAAGGGAATTGAAAGTTATCGGAACATAACCGGAACGGCGAAACCCACCGGCGATCTAGAGTGTTCCAAGTGTATCAAAACGGGTTTATGGAGAGGAGATTGGGCTTTAAAGTCTACACCGGAAATGCAGCCCACGGCCCACCTACGGTTACTAAGAAGGAAATGTATTAATTGCACTGTAGATTGTAAAGATCTATAATAAAGGGAGTAATTGTTAAGTCAAATAGGTAACAATAGAAAGTACTCCGTCACTCTCAAAATACTTTGTGACTTCTGTTTCTCGACGGTTAATTAACTAGGGAACTTGCCGCGCGAAATAGAAAATGCAAGTAAATTTAGAAATAATCTTATTTAAATTTAATTGAGATAGAAGATATATATATATATAACTTAGGCCGAGAATCTAAAGGGATAACAGACAGGAAAGGAATCGGGATATTAAGGTATTGAAAAATTAAAAGATAATTGAAGTATGCAGAAAGTAAATAAAGACTAACTTACAATTTAATGTTTCAGTTATGAAAATCATAAATCAAAGTTTCTGCAGGAATTTAAATCAAATAGGCGGTAGAACCATCCAAGTATTTAATGCAGGAATTTAAAGAATTTAAAAGCATGAAGTATTTAAAAGATTAGGAGGTAGTACTGTCCATAATCATTTTCATTTAAGTTATTAAAGAATTTACAAAGTATTTTGTCAAGGAGATATACCTTGGGAATTTCTAAGGTATTTTGGATCATATGATATGAGTCATATGATATGAACTGAATCATATGGGTATTTGAGGGGAATTTTGCTTCTAACCTAAAGGGATTTTCTTTAAGGAGCTCTCACTTCTCTCTAGAATAGAAAGAGAAAGACTTAGAAAAATTGAACATGTCTAACTAAGAGAGGGTGTGTATATATATATATATATATATATATATAAATGAAGTACCTTTTTATTGTCAATTTTTCTTTAAAATGACAAAAATATTTTAAGAAATTTTTTCATGTTTTTTTTGTTCTATTCAAGTAAAAGAAAATGAAACTCAAAATAGATTTTCTTTTAATCTTCCTTGCGTTGTTATGTTTATCATGCCTCACTACCTAACATTGCCTTTTAAATTATTATTACAACAATATATAGTCAACAGAGAGGGGAAGCAGAATCAAACAATGAGATAAGAAGCAAAAGGGGGGGAAATAAAAATTATTTGATCTTAGAGATTAGAGAAGTGTCAAACTGATGAACTTGATCCGCGTAAAAGAGTTCCAACGATTGGTACGAAATTTTTTTTTGCCTCCGGTAGATCAAGAATATGTAGTTATTCTTACTCTGGTAGACATAATAAATATTTAACTATTTATATCACATTTTAAAGATATTTTCTCAGCTTTTCATTCACTTCCAAATTAAAAGAGCTTAACGGCATTAATCTTACCTCTTTGTAAAATCTCCACAGCATTCAAGTGACGACTAAACAAAATCAATATGTTCGAATATGTCACCCGCAAGGGTAGCCAAGTTGGTGTAGCAGTAGAGCGCGGGACCGCAAGGTCACGAGTTCGATCCCCTGCATTATACCTTCTTGGTTGAGCCTGTCACACATGGCTTGCCAAGTGTGGTTAATCAGCTGACGTGGTTTGCAGGTTATTGCGTCAGTCCGGGGTTTACCCTGTGCGCACTCGAGAGAGTAGCGGCTGCGGGTTCCTTCGTCAACAAAAAAAAAAATAGTTCGAATATGTCTTTTCATTTTCCTTCTTTTGTCTCAATGTATATAAAGGTAGGAAGTTCACAAACAAAAAACAAAAGGGTACAACATTATAATGATCAACTAAAAACAACACAATTTTCATCTACCAAATCAGGAAATAGAAGAGAACAAACAATATTTTAAAATAAGTAAACAAAACTTATACAAAGTAATGATATTCTAGGCCAAAAAAAGTTACAAAAGATAAAGAACATATCCATTTTTTAATACCACATAGGAGTTGGACATTTGAGTAAGAATACGGCTTCCCTTGATTGCATAATTCCTCTTTCATTCTGCACAGCCTTCAAACATGAATAATAGAAACAGGTATAGAACCAAATGCTATTTTATATTTTATTTTTATAAATATAATGCTTATAAAAAATATCAATTTAGAGCTGATGATTAAGAGTGATTAAAGACCATGCTAAAGCTGTTACAATTGCCATTCTATGTTGATTATTTAGAGAATTAATGATACAGACTTTTGGCTTTATAAACTGAAAAATAGACAGGGCAGACAGAAGACTAAAAGAGGGGGGGGGGTGTAATTAATAGAATATACATTAAGAAGTGATTTTTGTAATTTTTTAATGTAGCAAATAAATAGAAAATAGATTTAACATTTTAGAATTAATATTTACATATGTGAAAACTATACGAAAAGTATTATATATTGTAATACTTCTCATATTAATATGGTGAAAATATCATCTTGAGATATTGATAAAAGTTTATATAACTTGAATCTCGAAACCGAAAAGAGACAAGTATTTTGAAACAGAATGAGTAAAATAACTTACTGTAAATTTGTTAATTACAATAGATGTATAGTTGTAACGGTTGTTTATATTAATGAATATAATATAAACTATTATTCCTTTTGTTTAATTTTATGTGACTTGTTAATTTGATTGCAAGAAAATTTAAGAATGTAAAGAAATTTTTTAAATTTTGTGATTTTTAACTAAAATTCTTATAACATACAAAAAGTATCATTAAATCTTGTGTTCATAAACATGTTACGGCATTTTTATAAAAGAGTTAATGTTGAAATTTTAACACAAACTATAAACGGATAAAAAGAAATTAAGTTTTAAATAATAAATTGATATTACATAGCAATTCTCCCCCTTTTAAAATTATAAATATGTTATTTGAAAAAGAAAAAAGAGAATTAAAAAATATGAGAAATTCAACAAGTCTTGCAATCTTAAACATGTCATCTTATTTCTATAAGGGAGTGGATATTAGTAGGGGTGAGCATAAAACCCATTGAATCGAACCGGCTGTTCGGTTTTTATTCATTTAAAAAAAACGGTTCACGAAAAAATCGAACCGAATCATGATTAAATGATTCGGTTCGGTTCAGTTCTTTCGTATTTTTTATGAACTTGACCGAAAATCGGAGCAAATATATAATAAATCTTATTTTTTATTTTAGTTTACTTCTATCTCTTGAATCATAGTCATTGAAGCCAATCTATGAAGCTTTTATGGAAGTCAAATGTGGCATGAACTTAATTAACATATTACGGAAGCATTGACATAAAATGTAGGAGAGAAAGTAGTTGTAAATTGGTACAACTTTAAATGATCATAACTCTGCGCTCGGATGTCCATTTTATCTTTTTTTTATTATTTTGCGTATTTTTTCGAGACGCGGCCGTAAGGCGGTTTGGCGCCGCCAAATTTTAGGAAAATGTCCGTTTTCCCAATCAATTTGTGTTTTCCCCCAAATCGATTTCTAATTTTTCTTTTTCTTCAGTAAACATCTCACGATATACAATACATTTCAGCGTCAGAATTTTGTGGTAATGTAAGTGTGAATGTCAATTTCAGTGCTGGCAATTCAATTTAAAAAAAATCCCCGACCCGTTTTATTTCAGTGTTGGACTTTTATTTTGTGGGAATGTAAACTTTACTTTGGAGTTTTTTTTACATGTTTTAAGAATATATGTGATGTAGACTTTATGTTTTTGGATTTTAAATTATGTTTTTTGGACTTTATATTTGATGCGAAAAAATCGATATAAACCGATACGTTCGGCAATATAAACCGATATATCATTTTTTTTTAAGTTTGATTCAGTTTTTATTTTAAAAAACTGAAGTTTATTCGGTTCATATTTTTTTGATACCTAACCGAACCGATATACGTCCACCCCTAGATATTACAATTTAAAGTCACTAAATATGAGAATGTATCATTCCTTACCCAAACTATAGAAGAAAACGAATAAGGTTTTTTGAGTTTTGAATTAATCTCCCTTTTTGAAATCATAAATATGTTGCTATCAAGAAAAAGAGGATTATTATTTAAACCAAAAATATATATAAAAGGAAATTCCGACCTACCGGATTCGAACCAGTGACCTAAGGATTTCAGCAACAACTACAGTCCTCCGCTCTACCAACTGAGCTAAGGTCGGATCACGTCTAAGGTTATATTACTAATTGTATTAATGGTTAATCTATTGCTTCAACCTAACTATGTCAAAATAGTCCTTATATTTAGAAAAGGGTTCAGTGTTTGTCAAAAAATAAAAATATAGTAATAGAATCTAACACAATAGATACCTCTTTCTCTCTTATAAAAACAACAAAAATTATGCATTTTATTCTTAAAAAAATGGAAAACATTTTGTTTGGGACAATTGATAACTTCTAAAGAAGAAATGTACATTTCATCCGATCAGATAGCACATCGGACGAGCAACCAAACTCTACATATTCAATGTCATTCTAAACAACAACTTAGTGGTATGACCTTGTGCTCAAGGCATTAATTTCCTAACTTAACATACAATAATCGTTTGGCCGAGGAATAAAAAATAGTTAGAGAGGAGCTATTAGAATTTCATTCAATGATGGTCCAAAATCCTCGTCCAATATATCCATTTGAAGCAATCCAGATCATTAATCTACCAAAAGACTTCGACAATGATATACGACTATCCTTTTCGTCCTAACACTCTTCACGTTGCGAAAATTCGTTGGAACTTTAAAATTAAAAAGAGATGTCATTAGTAATTCGGTTGTTTAAAGAGGAAGTAATTGTTGGTTATTTTGCTTTGATCCTTTAAAAATGTTGCAATGTGCATGTCAAATCTTCAAATATAATTCATTTTTTATGGATTCAACATAGATTCGACAATATTTTTAGAAAGCCCGAATAATATTTATTATTGGTCGTAAAATATTTTTTTCTAAACTTAATTAAACTACTCAGAGGTGAGGACATTGTCCTACTTTAGCTTAAGTACATCTAACCTAAATTTAAGATAACGTATTTGATATATCTATTTCACAATTATTCATCAGGTATCATAGACCGGACAAGCTGGGGGTTTATATGTTGACTATACCTTAACATATGAACACTTACCAACAACGAACAAATTTGCAAAAGTTATACTAAATTATGTAACCAACACTATGCAAATTTGCAAAAGTTGGAATCGGATATTTTGATCAAAATTTAACAAGAATAAGGATTATGGTATCACAAACTGCTAAACAAAATACAGTTCGTATATAAAACATCTCGTGTTCACTCATTGTAAAAGAATGTCACATCTTTATTTGATCTAAATTTTTATTTGACATTAAACAACCTTTCTCTATTAATGCATAAACGATCTCAAAGCATTAAAAGATGATGTCGCATCAATTACAATCCAACTAGGAAAAAATATAAAATCAAATAACCTTTTGTAACAACGAAACATAAAATATGGCTAAATTGTATGCTATCATGTTCTAAGATCTTGGAATATGCACTACATGTACATCTTCAAATGAACTCATAAGCTTCCAAATGTCTTCACAAATAGTCTCAATCTCCCATGAAGCAATACTTCTTTTCAGTATCATATCCACCATACTTTTTGCATCAGATAAGATTTGCACCTTTGACCATCCTTTCTCCATAGCGATTTTCAACGCTTCACAAATTGCTAGTGCTTCAGCGTTTAATGCCTTCCCAACAAGTTGAATTGGGGTACCAAAGGCTTGAAGCAAATGACCACATCTATCCATATCCGCCACTCCAATGTGTGTCATAATCTTCTCCTTTTGTAGACTAGCATCTGCAAACATAACAACACCATCATGTGTCAGAATAATATTTCTTTCATTAGTACAATCTGGCACAAATAGAGGAGGAGAAGTAGTAAGCAAATTATATTTTCCTATTCATAGAAATCAAAGAGTGTTTACAATTTCACCGGGTTCACAAATTTTTCCATTAAAGCTCTTAGAGTTTCTTTTCTTCCAAATTTGTCACATGATAGAAACACTTAATTTAACAAGATCAATAGAATCGGAATGTTGCACTACTAAAAATGATCGAAAACCGACGGAAAAAACGTTCGTCAATTTTCACCTCATTGGTTTTTAAAAACTAACGCACCGTGTTGGTTTTTTCCAACTGACCGCGTCGGTATTTTTAGTGGTCGATTTTTATTTTTTAATTAATAATTAAATTAACAACCGACATACTCCGTTAATTTTTTATTTATATATTATATATTTAAATAAATATTATTTACAGAATTAAAAACCAACAAAATTCATCTTTAATTAATATTTTTATATTTTTTCTTAAAACCAACATATTCCGTCGCAATTAATTACTAATTATTTTTAAAAAAAAACCGACAAACTCCGTCGGTTTTCTGGAAAATTTAATTATGCAATTTTTCAGAAAATCGACGGACTCCATCGATTTTTCATCAATTTTCTGGGGCGGAAAACAGCAGAAATATGCTGGTTTTTCAGCATCTCACCTGTCAAAAATATCAAAACTAATATATAATACAATTTCAGCTACAAACCAACGTTAATAAATGAGCTACGATATAAATAACATCCTAATTATCAATCAAATACGGCGTTCAACACATCAAATATATTATAAAAAGTTCACCAAAGTTCAAAGGTTTTAAATCATTCAACTACAAGTACGAATATAACATGCATAAGGCTCAGAACTACAACTACAACTATACAAGTCCTACGGCATATCATGATCCGGTGTACAGTCTACATATTCACCGTCATCTTCCGGCTCGATGTCATCATCATCATCAGGGCGAGAAGGGGGAAAATGGGACACACCAAATCGTCCACATGGAATATGGCTCAAAACTTATGCCTGGAGCAATTTCATGCTCTCTTGCATCACCCTATCTTCCTCCAATCATCTAGCTTCAATCGCTGCTAATTGTTGATTAAGTTGTGTAATTTGTTGTGACATAGCTGCGACTTGGACACCATCGACGCCCTCGCCCTGTCGGATAGTCCCTTCACCTCGCATTCCTGACTGGAGGCGATGAGGGTTGTTCCTCACTCCTAGACCGTATGTTCTACCCTTTTGTGTCCCAACGTCTCTACACCACATTTCAATCTCCAATTTCGGTGGAGACTGTGTCAACCCGCCGTCAGGCTGAGTTTGTTGGTACTCATTAGACTATAACTAATTTGTGGTTCAAATATTAATTTTAATTATTGCATATTCTTTGTAATATGCTTAATTAACGGAAGTCTTATAATTAAAATACATCCTTAATAACTAAAAATCTACAAATGGTTAACTAAATTTCTCAAAACTAGTGATATCTACATATATATTGATATTCAATAGAGTTATAGCCAATTTCAATCAAAACAATAATTTAAAGTGGTCCCTATATATTTTTGACAAATAAAGTCTACTTTTTATGTCAAATTTGAATCCATACACATCAATAAATTTCAAACATTGCATAAATAAACTAATTACATACACAATAAAGCTACAAACTAAGATTATCCACAAAAAAAATCAAAAGAAATCAATAAAAAAATTGACATGATTTATTCGTAGTACTTTGTGGTAGTTCCAGCTCTACCATGCTTTTATATATAGTATGTTATCATAATTTATTCGTTTTCATTATTTATTTTTCATGTTGCTTTAAAATGTTTGTCCTTATGTCGAGTGTTTATCTGAAACAACATATCTACCTCTTAAGATAGAGATAACGTTTGCGTACACTCTACTGTTTTCAGACCCCACTTTGTGGGATTTAGTGGGTATATTATTATTGTTGTATCTTGATATTTTGTTATCTTATTTCTTTTGCAATTCAGTGTTTGAGCAATCCAATATCGAATATATTTATTTTGAGATAATAATCTATCAAAATCAATCTCTCTATCTCCACAAAAAATAAATATAAAATCTATATAAATTACATCAATATAATTTTACTGTTACTTCAAAATTTTCTTCTATCGCAAACCGCCGATGGTTAAAGAATCTTGTGGGATGAATAAGAAAGGTGGCGTAGGAGACAAATATGGAGGCCAAAAAGGTCCAAAAACTGCCTTAAAAGCAGAGGAACTTGGTTGGGACTGGGACCCAAAATTTTACGTTGGTCAGTGTTATGGTTTGATTTCACTCCTACAACCCGTGACCACTTTGAATAATTGAACAGTACTGTCCTCCGGGGCATAGTCCAGTGTGCAGCGCAGGCTATAAAGCTCTGGCGTAGACAGCGTGGGTTCGATTCCCCCACGAAGAAACTCGTGTTGTTGAAAAATTTGACCTTGTCTCATTGATCAGTTGTACGCTCTCAGAAAACTGGCCACCGGAGCACATCCCGCGATTTACCTGGTAATAGTGTTGAAGGACCGGTGCTATTACCTCCAGGACGTCTGGGTAATACCAGTGAAGTAGTCAGGCGCAAGCCTGGAAACCTGGATTATCAAAAAAAAAAAAAAAAAAAAAAAAAAAAAAAAAAAAAAAAATTTGAACAGTACTAATCCAAAGTGTTTGGCCCAGTGGCCAATACATTAGGTATTGCCTGAGGTTCGTGTTCAGTCCTTCGATCGTAGAGTGGAAGCGTGTTCCCCCAAAAATTCCCTTCATACGCGTAGGGCCAAGCGGTGTATACTAATCCGTAGGGCCAGGCCGGAGGTGGGATTTTCTGGGGTATGGGGCCGTAATGCGGTGGGATCAGTCACTTTAAAAAGTTTACCCTACCTTAGTTTAGTCCTCCGGGGCATAGTCCAATGGCAAAGCCTGGGCGCTCTGGCATGGGACAGCGCGGGTTTGATTCCCCGCAAGCACAAAGAAATTCTGCATGTTGGGGAATTTGACCTTGTCTCAATGATCAGTTGTACGCTCCCAGAAAACTGGCCACCGGAGCACATCCCGCGATTTACCTGGTAATAGTGTTGAAGGACCGGTGCTATTACCTCCAGGACGTAGTCAGACGCAAGCCTGGAGACCTGGATTATCAAAAAAAAAAAAAAAAAAAAAATAATAATTGAACAGTACTATTTACTGTCTTTCTCTAACGTTTCGATCACAACCATTAAAATATATACATTAAAGTTTCTGACACATCCCCGCTGTCTCCTTGCTGGTCCTTTATCTCCCATTTTATGATTTTGGGGTAAAATAGTGTATTCTCTTCTCCTCCCTCCCATGGTCTTCACTAATAAATCTCTCCACCTACAAATTCTTTTTTCCCTCAAGTGTCAGTTTGATAATACAAAAATATTCCAAATAGTAAGTACTAAGTAGTCATTTCCTTGTTAAAAGAAGGTCAAGAAAAGCTATAAATATTTTATAATTATAAATTACTTCATTAATAATAAATTTAATAACTTCAACGCTAAATTATACTCCCTCCGGATAAAAAAAAGTATTCACTTAGCCATTTGCACACCTTTAAGAAAATACAAACTCCGAGACAAAAAGAAGTAATTTGACTAAACTACTCCTAATTAAATATGTATTGGAATTTGATCGCATGGTACTTAATAGGGGGGATTTTGAAAAATTAAGGTTAATTCTTTTTTGATTTGATAAGTGGATACTCTTTTTGACTCAAACAAAAAAAAGCTAAGTAGACACTCTTTTTGATCCGGGATAAGTAGAAGTAAAGAAGATGCATAACAAAATATTGAGAAAGAAATATGTGAATCATTAAATTCTACTCCCTTCATTTAAATGTATGTGTCACCATTTGACCGGACACATAATTTAAGGAACAAGGAAAGACTTTGTTATGTTTATCAAAATTCCATTACTTTAGTGTCTACTTTTGTTGTTCAAAATAAGTGTACATCTTTAAAATTAAGTGAGACCCAACAAGGACAAAATAGAAATTGTGTCATTAAAAATTTACCAACGAAGAAATGTGATATTTATTTGGGACGAACTAAAAAAAATAGTGCAACATAAATTGGGACGGAAGGAGTATTAAGTATTAACATAAGAAAAAAGTAAGGTTGTTCAATGGGCCGGGTCGGCCCGATCCCGCCCCGCCCCGACCCCCCTTAAAAAATGGGATAAAAAATGTCGGTATCGGGGTTCAAACTCAGGACGGGACTAGGGCTCGTCCCACCCGTCCCGATCCCGACTCGACCCTGCCTACCCCGTCCTCCCCCCCCCCCCCCCACACACACACCCTCATTTGCAGAAACTAACCGTTGCACAAACAACGACTTTCAATTTTAGCCGTTGGCAACGACTAGTGACGGCCATTGTGGCCCCTCACACCCCATAAAATCCCATAACCCCTTAGTATTTATTTTTAACCCCTAAATTAGTATACTTACACTTTAACCCTATTTCTCAACTATAAATACTTCATTTTCCTCTTCATATTTCTCACAAATCTTCCTACCTTGCACACTAAATATTATATTTTATTTGGTAATTTCTATCAAAGTTCAAAAATTGGGAGTGAAGTTGGCAACTAGCTTGAGGATCATCGAGCAAAGTTTCAATTTTCAACTTCGATTACACGTCGACGTTACGCCGGCGTTTGATACCTTCGTTCCTTCTTTAAATTATTAGTGTTACTTAATTTTAGTTATCGTACTTAATTTCATTATCTTTAATTATTTATTTGCATAATTATAATGGAACGAATTGGACGTTTTATTTCTGGTAGAGGTACTAGGGGTAACAGGGGTAAGGGTGCATCTTCTAGTAATCCTAGTCCTGCCGATTTCACTCATATAGATGAAATTGATTTTTTTATGTTAATATTAATATACCATTAGATCATGATGTATATTCTGCATCTGAACCATACTTTAATTTTGAAAATGAATTAGACGATAATGTAGATAACACACCCGCTAGTGCACCTCCACCTTAGGCTCAGACTGAGTCTCAGCCTGAAACTGAAACTGGAATGCCTCATATTCCCCCTAGTATGAGTCGAGGCCCCAAACAACGAAAATTAAAATCATATGCATGACATTTTTTTTTGATAGGGACAGTGAGAATCAACTAGCTAGATGTAAAATTTGTCAAAAAGTTTATAAATTTAAAATCGGAAAAGGTCATGGTGGGACAGGAGGTTTATTGAAACTTGTACAAAGCATGCACAAAGCTAGGTATAACGAATATCTGGCTGAAAAATTGGGTGTGTCAATGCCTTCTGAATCGGGACAAGGTTCACATAGTGTCCTCGACCAAGCACATGGTCGAATTAACCCGATGACGGGGGGAGTTATAAGTCCTAAATAAGATAAACACAAATATAAGAAAAATATAGCAAAATTAGTTGTTGTGGAGGGTTTCCCTTTTCATTTCCTTCATCTCTTGGTTTTATTCATTACATTCGAGAAACATATAATTCTGCTTTTAACGGTTTTTCTAGATCAACTGTTAGAATAGATGTTTTTAAATTTGCGCATGAATATCAACAATATTTACGTTATGCATTGTATCATTTTAATGGTAAAGTGGCTATCACTTCTGACATATACCATAGTACTAATAGTAATGATTATTTAATTCTTACACGTCATTGGATAGATCAGAATTGGTGTATGCAAAAACGTATATTAGCATATAGATATATTGATGATAGGCACACCAGAGCTTTTATTTCAAGAAATATTCATGAAATTAGTGAATATTATGGAATTACTGATAAAATTATGATTAATACATTAGATAATGATTTTTCTAATGATTCCGCTGTAAACATTTTAAAAACTCGATTTACTCCATCTTTTCCCGATATTTTTCATGTTAAATGTGCATGTCATATTTATAACTTAGTTGTAAATGATGACCTAAATTTTTTTAAAGATATCCTTGATAAAGTACAATTTGCTATCAACTTTATTTTTAAAGATAATAAAATATAAAGATGCAAAGAGTATAAAAAAAATATGTCATGATTGAGGATTACCTTATAAGAAAATTCCAGAAAAGTTGAAATTAGGTGGATTTCTTTGTATGAACAATTAGTTGTTGCTCACGAGTATAGAATACTTATAACTTTATTATTTAACGCTCATAATCAAAACCCAAGGGATATGCTTGTAGATGATGATTCGGAAAATATTTTGAAACTCAATGTATTCTTAGAGAATTTATTTCTAACTACTAAGGAATTTTTTGATATTTATTATCCTACTATTTCATCTATGTTATTTTATATAACTCTAATATTTTTGTTACTTAATGAATATATGCAAAAACCAACTTACGCTCGAGCTATTAAAAATGTTTTTAAAATTAAAAAAAAAACTTTTTTCCTATTATCACTATTTATTTTATTGGTGTTGTATTAAATCCTACTATTAAAATAGATGGTTGTAAAACACTTGTTGAAACGATTTATGTAAGCTTATAAATACTTCCAACTTCAAGTCCAGCAGACCCAACTGAAGAACCAACTAAAGAAGAAGTTATGTCTAGCATACACACTGAATGCAAATATATATATATATATATATATATATATATATATATATATATATATATATATATATATGCATGATGTATTTTTTCACGTCCATATATATAGAGAGCAGAGTGCAAATAATCAACCGACTTTTGTACCATCTTCTTATACTTCACTGCAATCTTATAAAAAAACATGTGGTTTCTGCTTCAAGTATTCAAAGCCTTAGAAATAGAATATATAATGGTTCAAGTTCTTCATAAATTAGCGAGTTTGATGTTTGTGTTTTGCAGGCTGTTGTACCGTACTGTCACGATCCAAATCGGAGGGCCACGACGGATACCCGGATCCCACCCGCCGGGTACCGCCATTCTTACCATGAACATCTAATCATAATTAATTACGGACTAAGCCGAAAGAAAATTATGAACAACCAGGTAACCAACTTATATATATACATGTACCAAGACCGTACAAGTCTACTACTCACAGGACACATGTCTACAAGCCTCTAAGAGTAGCAACATCAAAGGTCATGACAAGGCCCCGCCATACCCATATAGACACACAAAAATGTATCATACCAAAATCAGACCGACACCCCGGAAAGAGAGGAGTGCTTCCAAAATCCGCTGAAAACTGCAATCTATTCACGTGGGTTTTTGCCTTGTCTATGCGAACCTGCGGGCATGAAATGCAGCGTCCCCCGACAAAAGAGACGTCAGTACGACTGATGTACTGAGTATGTCAGGCATAAATAACAGCATAACAGGAATTTACTTATAACTGAAACATAAACATCTGACCAACATGAACTGCCTCTAAGGGCCTTAATACACTTGCCTACATGTTATGTACAATGAAATGTCCATATTTATTGGCCTCATCGGGCAATTTCCTTACCATGACAGCCTGTGTGGGCATCATATCATGTAATGGGTAATTAACATATGCATGATGCAAGTGCGGTATATATATATATATATATATATATATATATATATATATCAGTGTTGCGGATTGTGCAACCCGTTCAAATATATGTTAGTGTTGCGGATCGTGCAACCCGTCCCAATAAGTCATACATGCATCACATCACAATATCACACCATCACATCATTTTGACCTCTTCAGGCTCTTTTGTGATAGTCCGTACCAGATGCAGGTGGTATGCGTATATAATGCATTTCCCTTTTCTCATATCCCATACATGTATAATATTTACCATATAGTAATGTGCATAGCACCAGTGGTCCAGGGTAATATATGAATGCAATACAAGTAAAATTGCATGGATGACAATAAAATACCCCGAGTGACATAATATCCTTGCACCTTTGGCTAACACTGTGAACATCAACACATTTTTCGTATCCCTCAATAAGGACTTAGAAATATATTTAGACATGATTTTAGCATAGAAATCAATAACATGAATATTCTCAACTACTAAGAGTAGAATAAATTATGGAGCAATATCACGATTATATTTTGTTACATTGAACATGCCAAAAGAAAAAATAATTTTGCCTTAACATACCTCGATTTCACTTAATAATGTCTGTTGCTGGAATCGCTACTTTGCAACAATTGTACAGGGTTTCTGTTTTCCAGAACTCTTACTAGTCGTTCCCACCTTTCCTAAATGAACCAAGGAAAAACAAAATGATTTTCCAACTTCCTAATCCTACAGCAAACGAATTGCCTTCTAAGTTGTCAAATAAAATTGTTTTGGATGGAATGTCATTTGCCTTAAATGGACAAAATGATTCGGTCTCCCACCAGCCAATTCTTGGCGATGGGAGCCTTAACTTGATGCCACCAAGCCTTCACACGCAGGTCACTTAATTTAATTAAGTGACCTGCCTCCGCAAAATTTATCAATCACACACATAATTAATTATGTGATCCCAATTCACTTAAATCATAATAACTTATAAAATCTCTATATATGCAATGTCATAATTTGTAATATGACACTCGTCCATAACCCCTTTATACACGTGCCAAGATTATTTTCGGCTTCCGTCGTCATACCTGTTACGTCCAAAATTATTTCGGGGTTTAATCCTTTTATATACTAAACTCTTTATTAGCATACATAAATATAACATAATTTTTTTCCAACGCTCGGGTCTATTTATACATGCCTAGCAATTTTATATACGCTTAACGATTTAAACCATAACTTGAAAGTACGGGACATTACATCTTTCCCCCTTAGAAAAATTCATCCTCGAATGTTGGGGTAACATATCTAATCCCCGTTACGTAGCCCGAATACACAATCATTGAATACCATGACATGAATTTAGAATTTACCTTAGACTTCTCTTGAAACCTCGACATTAGCCTGAAATAGGTGTGGATATCTGCGCGTCATTTCCTCTTCAGTTTCCCATGTCATTTCTTCCACGTTCCTATTCCGCCACATCACTTTTACAGAAGCTACTTCCTTAGTCCTCAGCTTGCGGACTTGTCAATCTAGGATAGCAACAGGAATTTCTTCATATGACAGATCCTCTGTAACCTGCACATCCTCAATTGGTACAATCCGAGAAGGATCTTCAACACATGCTCTCAACATGGAAATATGGAAGTCTGGATGAACGCACTCCAACTCTGAAGGTAAGTCCAATTCATACGCTACCTGACCAATTCGTCGAATTATGTGATATGTCCCAATATACCTTGGACTAAGCTTTCCTTTCTTCCCGAATCTCATTATACCCTTCATCGGTGAAATCTTCAAAAATACTCAGTCGTCCACCTGAAACTCTAAGTCTCGTCGTCGCACATCTGCATATGACTTCTGACGACTCTGAGCTGTTAATAACCGTTCTTTTATAAGCTTTACCTTTTCTATGGCTTAGTATACCAAGTCAGGTCCAAATAACTCTGATTCGCCTACCTCGAACCATCCAATAGGAGATCTACATTTTCGTCCGTACAAGGCCTCATATTGTGCCATTTTAATACTGGTGTGATAGTTGTTATTGTACGCGAACTCAATAAGGAGTAAGTGATCATCCCAACTTCCCTTAAAGTCCAACACACAAGCTCGTAACATGTCCTCGAGTGTCTGAATCGTTCGCTCAGCTTGACCGTCTGTCTGAGGATGGAAAGCCATACTCAAATTAACTCGGGTGCCTAACCCTTTCTGAAACGATTTCCAGAAGTTAGCTGTGAACTGAGCACATCGGTCAGATATAATTGAAATAGGCACACCATGAAGTCGAACAATCTCCTTAATATATAACTTCGCGTAATCTTCGGCGATGTAAGTAGCTTTCACTAGCAAGAAATGAGGTGATTTGGTCAGCCTATCAACAATTACCCAAATAGAATCAAACTTCCTATAGGAATGAAGTAATCCCGTAATGAAGTCCATATTAATCATTTTCCATTTCCATATCAGAATCTCGATGTTTTGAGTCAAACCACTAGGTTTTTGGTGTTCTATTTTTACCTGCTGACAATTGGGGCATTGAGCCACAAACTCTGCCACGCTCTTCTTCATGTCATTCCACCAATAAATACTCTTGAGATCATGATACATTTTAGTTGATCCGGGATGAATAGAGTACCGTGAACAATGTATCTCCGTCATAATTCTATCCCACAATCCTGCTACATTTGGAACACATAGACGGCCCTGGTGCCTGAGAGTTTCTTGTTCGTCAATTTCAAAGGTCGTGGTCTTCTTCTATTGAACACTCTCTCTTATCTTCTCCAAATTAGGGTCTTCCCATTGATGTTCCTTAATTTCTGATATAAGGGATGATTTTGACACATCCTGGACCACAAACCCACCATCCTCCGAATCCACTAGTCGGACTCCCAAACTAGCAAATTGATGAAGCTCTCTTGTCAATTCCTTCTTTTTGACTTGCACTGGCATCGAACTGACTATTGACTTACGACTGAGTGCGTCTGCTACAACATTGGCTTTGTCAGGGTGATATAATATGTCCACATCATAATCCTTCAATAATTCAAGCCATCTTCTTTGTCTCAAATTCAGCTCTTTTTGTTTGAATATGTATTGCAGACTCTTATGATCTGTAAAAATGTCTACATGAACACCATATAAATAGTGTCGCCAAATCTTTAGTTCATAGACTACTGTGGCCAACTCTAAATCATGTGTCGGATAGTTCTTCTCATGTTTCCTCAATTGCCTTGAAGCATATGCAATCAATTTACCATGTTGCATTAGCACACATCCTAAACCTGCTCCCGAGGCATCACAATACACAACATAACCTTCTGGACCCTCTAGGAGAGTAAGGACTGGTGCCGATGTTAATCTATCTTTTAACTCCTGGAAACTTCGCTCACAAGCATCGGACCACTGTAATTTTATAGCCTTTTGTGTTAACTTCGTTAGTGGTGCTGATATGGTAGAAAATCCTTCTACAAACCTTCTATAATAGCCGGCTAAGCCCAAAAAGCTGCAAACCTCTGTTGGAGTCGTAGGCCTCGGCCAACTCTCCACCGCTTCAATCTTCTGAGTGTCAACTCTTATACCCTTGTCTGCCACTATATGACCAAGAAAAGCCATTGACTTCAGCCAAAACTCACATTTGGATAGCTTTGCATACAATTTGTGGTCACGGAGCGTTTGTAATATTATCCGCAAGTGATCCACATGCTATGTTTCCGAGTGGGAGTAAACCAGAATATTATTTATAAATACTATCACAAATACGTCCAGGAATGGGCGGAACGCGCTGTTCATTAGATCCATAAATGATGTTGGTGCATTTGTAAGTCCAAATGACATTACTAGGAACTCGAAGTGCCCATACCTTGTCCTGAAGGCCGTCTTCAGAATATCCTTCTTCCTAACCTTTAGCTGATGGTACCTCGACCTTAGGTCAATTTTTTAGAAACATCTCGCACCTTGTAACTGATCAAACAAATCGTCAATTTGAGGAAGAGGGTACTTGTTCTTGATAGTAACTTTATTTAGCTGCCGATAGTCGATACACATCCGTAATGAGCCATCTTTCTTTCGTACGAACAATACCGGCGCGCCCCGAGGAGATATGCTAGGCCTAATAAAGCTTTTTTTTTAGCAAATCCCTTAATTGCTCCTTCAATTCTTTCAATTCAGCTGGAGCCATATCCTGGCCCGCCATGCCCCGATCCCCACCCCGTCCCCCCATATTCCGTCCCGCCCCGGCTCGTCCCACTAGCCACCCCTAGAAAAAATTATAATGTAGCGATAAGTATGATTCAAAAATAAAAAAAGAGTCAAATAGATCCCTCTACTTTATTTTATTATTAAACTTTATCCCCGTTATACTTTTTGATCATTTAAATCCCTACCGTCAACCAAAATTTTAAATATATCCTTACTTTAACGGAACCAAACACGTGGCAGCCTTTAATAAAAAAACCACCACTTTAAAAAATCCATACCCGACCAAACCCAAGACCGGATCGACCCTATTTCAAATTCCAAATTAAAACAAAAATCCCACGTAACAAAGCCCCTAATACCCGATTTTTTTAGGCGGCTTTTCGTGGTGGTGGTGGTGAGCATTAAGATTTCAAATTCAAATCTATCGTTAAAAAAAAAAAAAAGCAATCAATCAGAATCAAGAAAAAAATAGGGAAATAGTGAATCAATATCTAGATGGATCAGGATATTCAATTGGGAGTTTGAGCATCGAGAGATAGAGAAAAGGTTTTCTTTGGCTCTTCTCTGATCTTTGTTCCGCTGTAGAAACACCAGCGAACCACCCATTTCCATCAAAACCCAAAGAATTGAAGAAATCTGAGTTTAATTTGACCACAAAAAAAAAACCAAAATTAGATTAGAATTCAAAATTGAAAATCTGGAAGATATACATATATACAAGTACTCCAGATGAGATTCTCTTTTTTGTTTTTATTTATTTGCAGCTGCTTTCTTGTTCTTCTTGAAATTGGGAGTGAATTGCCGGTGAAGAACTGGTGGTTCCGGCGAAAACATATTGCCCGACATCTCTGGTGTTTTGGAGATGAGGGCGGTAGTGTACTGGTGGGTCAACGACAGTCTCATTTGGTAGAACGACCGGAGATGCGATGAAGCCGTGTATGCCGGCTCAATTGAAGTCGGGGGCGGTTGGCAGTGGTATGTAAGACCAAGTAACTATTTGGGTAAAAATTAAAGAGGGGAAATGGGCGGGTGGGTCATGGGTTTTGGGTCGGGTATTTTTAAGTGGTGGCTTGGTTCTTTAATTTAGACGGGGCTACGTTGTCAGTTCCGTTAGAACGAGGGATAAATTTAAAATTTTGGGTGACATTTGGGGCTTAAATAGCCAAAAAGTATAAGGGGATAAAGTTCAACAATAAAACAAAATAAAAATATATTCAAAATTACATGTAATTACATGTTCAAATTTTATTTATAACGCTCCAAATACTTTTTAAAATACCGTTTTATATATTTCTTTCTAGCCAATGGCAGCCTAGTCAGAAGTATTTTGCTTTTGAAATGAATATTTTCTCAACCATCGTGTCTCTTCTTACTTCCCCAATTACACCAATTAAAAAATAATATTCCTTTTCACATGTACAACATAAGTTCCTGTCCACCCAAGCCGCTTCTTCCTCCAATCACATCCTGCCAACTCATGATACATTAAACTTACAATATACAAAGAATAGTCCAATACATCCATAGCTGTCTCCCACATTTACACATTTTTCCACCTCCATTAAAGAGCCTCTTTTCTTAGCTGGCAGTAGATTCTATCCGGGGGGGGACACTACACGTGTCATCATATTATTCGCTAAAAACTCTTGACCTTCGATGGGACCGCTTCAACTTCTGCGACAAAGCATGTAACACTTGCCACGTGGCATCACCATCCACCGTCCTATCATGAAACATAAGAGCCCTTGTAATTCTTGGGTCCCACAACTTCTGTTGTAGTGTGCTTAAATTGGTCGAGGCCACGTGTTCAAGAATCGAACCGAGTTTTCCGACGTCTTTCTCCGGCACTGTCAAGGATATTTCCGACCACGGCACGGCGGAGGAAAACGGAAGGTCGATGCCGTTGGCGATGATCACCGGTACACAACCTAATACGACTGATTCCACTAGTCTTGGACTCCATGGGGCCCACCCTAATGGACATAAACAAAACGTTGACCGTAAAATCTCCGACTGGTAACCTGCGAAACGGTGACGTCTGAGGTAGAATCTCCGATCATTCCCATATTTTTGTAATATAACTGTACGGACTTTCCTGAAAAACAAAGGAGAAAGAAAAAAGGGTAAAGGTCATTTTTGTCTTTTCATAATAACAAATCTGCTTGACAAATAAAAATCAAAAGTAATATTTTACAGTATGCTATCGAAAATAAGTTATATTTGTGTATGTTATGAGTATATTTTTTAAAACTAGAGAATCCGAAGTTTCTAACCTTTGGGCGCACTTTGATAAACCAAGGTCTCTCATGTCAAAAAAACCACTCGGTGAACCTCTTATACTTTTTCAACAAATATATTCCTATAATTATATTTTAATGTTATATTTACTCTTATCCCATTAAAACTAGCTATGTTTATTTTTCACAAGTTAAAACTTCATTTTCAGTTTTTTTAAAAAACAACCTTTTTTTAATAAAAGTCAAGAAACAATAGGGTAAGGGTCATTTTCGTATTTTCATATAAAACACAAAACACGATACTCAAAAATTTACTTACTTGCTGTAATAACGCCCGCTGACATTTTTGGGGTGGACTTCCATTTTACCCCTGAAAAACGCAAAAATATCACGCCGACCATTGACATCCGACGTGGCCAGCGTTTTCCGTACACCTTCCGGCGAAACATACGGCGGAATCACTACATGCTCCGCTCTTTGACATGGGTGATCATATTTCACACCAAATGTTTGCAATATAATCGAATTTCTCAAAAATTCAGGCACCCCATCTGCCATAGCCACATCCTCCTATAATAAAAAATCATAAAGATCAAAACTTTATCAAAAATCTTAATAAAAAATGGAAAAGGCCAAAATTTATCATCAAATTATAGAAAATAACTCATTTATGTCACTCGTCAATAATTTTTTTCTCAGTTATGTCATTGTCGTTACTAAAATGGCTCATTCATGACATTTTTCGCTAACGTCGAGTTTACACTGCCATTTTTTATTAACGCCGAATGACATTGATGTATTTTGGTAACAAAAGTGATATAAATGAGTCATTTTGATAATGACAGTAATAAATAAGTCAAACTATTAGCATAAATAAATCATTTTTAATAGTTTGATGGTATATTTGAGCTTTTTTCTATAAAAGAATAAACGAAAAATTCAATTTTTGGACTTACCAATGTGTGAAAACAAGACCCAAAATCATGTGAAGCAACAAACACATGGTCAGAACCTAAGCTTCGATTCCAATAAGGAAATTGTAGCGAAATAAGCTCAATAGCTGAAGAAATTAATTTACGAGCATGACCAATTGCTGGAAATCCATTAACTTTGCTAAAATTGCAGGAAACATAAACGGGTATTAAGAAAAAATCAGCTTCATATGGGTCAAATGTTCTAACATCACTTTTTAATAAAGCTCTATGTATTGCCACCTCAGATGCAAATAAATGGTTACTACATCTTTCATTTGATAACCAATCTGTATTGTATCTTGATGGTAACTCGTAAATGTAAATCTTTAATCCATTCAACGAATCTGTACCAAAGAAAATAATTAATATCAGCAAAAAAAAAAGATTAATAAACATAGGTTATGAGTAAATTAATTAAAATGTACGTACCTTGATGGTGTTTAAGGCTAACGGATTCAATGAGGGCACGTGAAACTTTGTTAGAATATTGATGAACGGTAGTTTTAGAAATGAAAGAAGATGTACTATTATTTGGTTTGTGATTGAATAGAAATGAAGCGAAAAAATAAAAAGAAAGTGAAAACCAAAGAAGCCATTTGAAATATTTGTAACAAAAACTTGGTTTACCATATCTGCTGTTATTGTTGTTGTTTAACAGCTTCATTCTTACATAAAAACCTCTGTTTTTGTTGGGTTTTTTTGGTTCCAACATTTTTGTTTTCTCGGACTTATCTTAAACCCCTCGAAAGAAGGTGAAATGGGGTTGTCAAATTTGGTGTTGAAGAAGACAGGTTTGTTAGAAGTTCGTTTTAACTTGAACAACAAATGAAATGAATAAAAGAATTGGTTCAGGTTTGTTTCCCAATGAAAAAAATAATCATGGAGGTCATGAAGTTGCAGAGTAAGAGAGAGAAAGAGAGAAAATGAGAAGAGAGAGAAAGGGTTACAGAAAGGTTACATTGTGTTGTGACGGAGGAGAATGAATAACGGTATTGTTCATGGTTTCTAAGGTGGCTTTTAATATGATGTTTAAGTTTAATTGTAATGTCGTGTGGAAGTCTAATTTCACAAGTCGGAAACACAGTCTATTTTTTTCTACCTCAGTTTCATAACAAGTGATTCTTTTAACTTGTGAATACCCTTTAAAAAAGTGTTTACTCTTAAAAGATTAGGAGTGTTTTTACTAATTTATTCTTAATCAATGTCTAGAAAAAAGAAATATAGTTAATGAATATTGATTATTTAAACAAGAGAATTTTTGAAAGAACATGTCCAAAGTATTCTTGAAATTCTAAAGAACCACTCATTTTTTAACAATTAAAAGACCTAAACAACCACTTATTGTGGAACGGAAAGAGTATCATATTAAATGAATTTTTAATATAAATACAAAACTTGAGTGAAGGAATAGATCTTGGGTCTGATTCAACCCTAAAAGTTAGTTTGTAAGGTGAAGATTGTCCAAGTCCATACAAGGAGTACATGTTTTCATTCCATTTGCGATGTGGGACTCTTAACACTCCCATGCACGCCCAGACCTCGTTAACTGGAGCGTGGACAATATAATTTGTGAGCCCAACATTGACGAATAAAGAATTAGAATAGGCCTGGTTCTGATACCATGAGGGAATGAATCGTTGGCATAACTCAACCCCAAAAGCTAATTTGTAATGTGATGATTGTCCAAGTCCATATAAGGAGTCCATGTTCCCATTCTATTTTCGATGTGGGACTCTTAACATGATAGAAACTGTGTGTGTGTATATTTGTGTATATTTAGGTTACTTCCCATATTTTGTAGAAGTCTTGTACAAGAGTAATTATGATATTAGTATTATAGTATGAATATTATTTTTCATATTTAGAGATTGTATATTGTATATATAGACCTCTTCATTATTAAAAATAATAAAGGGAATTTTTTGTTTCTACTATCAACAAATCACCTCTACCACATAATCATGAATGATGAATATAATGTTCTTATTGCAAATAAGACGTGGGAGTTGGTGTCACGTCCGCCTAGTATCAATATTATTCGTTCTATGTGAATTTTTACTTATAAAAAAAATATGATCGTTCTTTTGAGAGGAATAAGGCACGTCTTGTAGGTGATGGTAAAACACAACAGGTTGGCGTGGATTGTGGAGAGACGTTTAGTCCGATGGTCAAACCGGCAACTATTCGCATTGTGCTTAGTCTGGCTCTCTCGAAAGCATGGCCCATTTATCATCTGGATGTGAAAAATGCTTTCTTACACATTGATCTTAAGGAGACAGTATACATGCATCAACCCTTGGGTTTTAAGGACCCCAATTATCCTCACCATGTCTGTTTGCTGAAGAAGTCCTTATATGAGCTTAAGCAGGCCCCACAAGCTTGGTATAAGAAGCTTGCAGATTATGTGTCCACTATTGGATTTTCTCACAGCATGTCTGATCATTCTCTGTTCATCTATCGTCGTGGTACTTCTCTAGCATACATTCTGTTGTATGTGAATGATATTATTTTGACTGCCCCATTTGATAGTTTGCGCAAGTCTATCATGAATCAGTTCAAAATTTATTATGAAAGACTTGAGGCCCTTGAGTTATTTTTTTGGGAACAACTGTCACTCGTCATGCAGATGGTCTATTTTTATCACAAAGGAAGTATACTGTTGAGATTATTGAGAGAGCTGACATGTCATCTTGTAAATCCTCTTCTACTCCGTTTGATACCAAATCGAAATTGAGTGCTACGTCTAGCACACCATATGAGGATCCAACCCACTATCGTAGTCTTGTAGGGGCTCTTCAATATCTTACATTTACGAGACCATATATTACTTATGTAGTTCAGCATGTGTGTTTATTTGTGCATAATCCGCGGATTGAGCACATGCATGCGATCAAACGCATTATACGATACATACAACGCACACTTGATTATGGGTTGCATTTATATCCATACTCAGTCTCTACTCTTGTGTCATATATAGATGTTGATTGCGGTAGATGTCTAGATACCAGACGTTCAACCTCTGGTTATTGTATGTTTCTTGGTCGACAAAGCGCCAGGCTATTTTATTGTGATCCAGTGCGGAGATCGAGTATCGAGGAGTAGCCAATGTGGTGTCTGAGTCATGTTGGCTGCGTAATATTTTATTAGAGCTTCATTTTTCTATTCAGAAAGTTACCTTGGTCTACTGTGATAATGTTAGTGCCGTCTATCTCTCTGAAAATCCGGTCCAACATCAGCGCACTAAACATATCGAGATGGATATTCACTTTGTTCGCGAAAAGGTAGCTCGTGGACAAGTACGTGTCTTACATGTCCCTTCAAGGTACCAAATTGTTGACATCTTTACTAAGGGTCTTTCCTTGGTTCTGTTTGACGATTTTAGGGACAGTCTCAGCGTACAACAACCACCCGCTATGACTACGGGGATGTGATAGAAACCGTGTGTGTGTATATTTAGGTTACTGACCATATTTTGTAGAAGTTTTGTACAAGAGTAATTAAGATATTAGTATTATAGTAGAAATGAGATTTTCCATATTTAGAGATTGTATATTGTATATATAGACCTCTTTATTAATGAAAATAATTAAGGGAAATATTTCTTTCATTGAGCCAAAATATTAAAATTAACGGAACGATGGCTTTAAAGATATATTTGCCTTATTTCCGGTGTGAATTCAAATTAATTGTAATGTCGTGTGGAAGTGTAATTGTACAAGCTGAAACCACAAACTATGGGTGGGGGCTAACTATCACTTCATTTTTAATTAGAAATATTGAGTTTAACCATTAAGAATCGAATTATCTTCAATAAGGAATAATTTATCCGTTAAATTAATCACAAATTTGAATTAGTTTAGGGCTCAAGGCCCAAAGCAAATAACAAGTGGGAAATAAAAATCTTAGGTAGGAATAGAATAATCTTTGATAGGAAGCGATTTATCTTTTAGTTTGAACTTTCTAACTTAAATCTGAATTAGTCGATGTTCAAAACAGATATCAAATACTAGGTGAAAAACAAAAATTAAGACTAATAATACTAATATTCTTTTTTATAGAGAGTGATTTTTCTATATCAAAGTTGAATTTTTATGCGAATATGAATTAATAGGAGTTCAAAACAAATATCGAATGTGGTGAAAAAATAATACTTATCTTAAAATGGAAGGTCATACACTCTGTTTAGTTGATAAGTATTGATAAATAGAGCTATTTATGATCTCATTAGTCAACCACTTTCACATACTTTGGAATTAATGCTAAATTCCTCACAGGTAATATTTATTTTAATTATGCAAATAAATAGTTAAAGATAATGAAATTAAGATAAAGTAACAATAATAATTTCAAGAAGGAACGAAGGTACCAAACGCCGACTTGTAATCGAAGTTGAAAATTGAAACTTTGCTCGATGGATGATCTTCAAGCTAGTTGCCAACTTCGCTCTCAATTTGTGAAATTTGATACAGTTATATAAATGAATAAATAAAATATAATATTTAGTAGGAGAATGTAGACTTGTAGTGAGATAAATTGAGAGGTTAGAGAGATTGTATGAAGATTTGTGAGAAAGATGAAGGGAAAATGAGATATTTATAGTTGGAAAATTGGGTTAAAATATAAATATATTAACTTAGGAGTTAAAAATAAATATTAAGAGGGTAGGGGTTGGGAGAGGCAAAAAATGACCGTTGTGCAACAATCATTTTTTGCAAAGGGGAGGGGGCGAGCGAGATTGGGTCGGGCAGGATCGGGCCTGAGGCAGGACGATCCCAGGTCTCGTCTCGAATTCGAGTTCCGTGTCCATTTTTTGAGGGGGGTCGGGCCGGGACCGGACCGACCCAGCCCACTGGCCCGCCCTTACCACTACTCTCTTCACCTAATATACATATATTTATGTGGCTAGGTTTGAGGTACTTACTTGTAGTTAGTGCTTATAGCTTGAAGGAGGTTGTTCTTTTCACCAATTGAATGGGGTTGACTTCAATGGCGGAACTAAGTGTGTTGAAGGGGTTTATTGATTTCCACTCGTTAAATAATTATATAATATAAATGGGATAATAATATTTTTTCATATATATAGAAATTATTGATTCCACCTTGATAGTTACGTGTATTTATGCACCGTGCAGGTTTGCATTTGCTTAAAATTCTTTATTAAAATTTCTAATTCCGACGCTAAATTTGATTTGAGAGGAAATGTTTGTAAAAAAAAAAGGAGAGAAAATGGACGTAATTTAATAAAGGAAAAATGATCAAAAATACCCATCTACTTTCATAAATTGACTAGCTTTATTCTCCGTTACAAGTTGGGGTAAAAAATACACTTCCATTTATCAAAGTTCATAAAAATATTCCTCTTTTGACAGAACTTCAATCAATCCAAATAACTCGATTTCAATTGAAATTACTCGATCGCTCTTTTAACCCGTCCCGACCCACTAAACGAAATTAACCCATACCAAAATTAAACCTCAATGCACACAATACACAAGATCTCCGCTCATCTCCATTAACGGCTTTTGAAAGTTGGAAACAGAAATAATAGTGGTAATTCACTAGTTCAATGTAAGATAATTGATTTGAACAAGAGATGAATCTTGGCCTGCATCTTCGCGGACTACGAGTGACAGGAAAATCAATAAGCTTTTTTTCAGGGAAAGTTGTCTTCCTTAAGCTGTTAAGAGCTAAATTAATTATAGTGCCAAAATCGATTATCGCTCATCCATATACGTTATAATTGATTCAGTTAACCATTGTATTAAAAACAAGAAAATCCATATTGCTTTGGGGTTTAATTTGGTATGGATCAATTTTGTTTAGTGGTCAGGACGGGTTAAGAAGTGGAATCAGGTAATTTCAATTTCAATTGAGTTATTTGGGTTGATTTGAAAGTTCCCGTAAAATGAGGGATATTTTTATAAACTTTGCCAACAAAAAAGATATTTTTTACCCTAACTTATAACGGAGGATAATACTAGTCAATTTATGAAACTAGAGGGATATTTTGACCATTTTTTCTTTAATGAACGATAAAATGTAGCAAAATATTTTGAGAAAGTATATCTGAAAAGTGACTTTGAAAACAAACAAGCCAGGTCAACTTTTTTTTTTCTTTTTAAATTTTCTAATTTAAGTGTTGTACTTAAAAGTTGATATAATTCCATACTCAGAGACAGTGCACATGAGAGGGAAGGGCAGCTATAAAAAAGCAAAATTGTCTGGCAAATTTTATTCCCTAAATATTGCTACTGTATTTAAAATTTTAGCATGTGTTTGTCTTATAGGTTGTCCAAACATAGAAAATAATTTCCTTTATTTGTCAGCATGCACTGTTAGTTGGTTCAAAAATAAACTTAAACGATTTTAAAGATTTTCAAAATTAAACATAATTTGGTATAGAAATAAAACAACTAACCAGTGAATGTTTTGGTTAAAATGTGTGGAGTATGGAAGAGCGTTAAGTTTTGCTGGACTAAATTCTTCTTTGTTGCTTTCTAGTATAGGAATAAATACTTTTTTAGGAAAATATTTCAATGAGAAAATTATTTAATGGTTTTGGTACAACTAAAGTAATTTTACATGAAAATGAGAAAGATAACTTCGCGAACTTTTAATTTCACATTACGTGCTTCAATTAAAAGTGAGATATCATATTAATCTTTTGTCAGAACACACTTCAATTTGTTGACATTATTATTATTCCAGAAAAAAAAATTCACTCAACAACCAAACTCTAAAAAATATTTATTATCAACCATAACTTACTTCAACATTTTCTATATCTTGTCGAGGAATTATTTCTTGCGTCGGCGGGTATTGCAGCTAAACTAACGGAGGAATTAAGGAGGAGGAGAGTACAAACATCAAATGAATTAAAGTTATCACATACGAGAATAGAGTGGACAGCCCAATAAATTAAATAAGTCACTAAGAAAGATATTATTCTTATAAACTTTTGAGTCCAATTAATTAACGATTTGATGGTGATGGTAAAGAAAATATTTTTTACCAACAAAAAATTATATATATTCGTATCTTTTTTTTAATCTTTTACTCCCCTTTCTTTTTTGATTCTAAAGGAATATATGTTTCTTGATCTTATTGATGAATGATTTACAATATATATAAGGTTACAATAATATTTACTTTGATACAAACTAGGTAACTAATGAACCTAATTACAAAAGGATTATAATTCTACCTAAAATAGGAGATATACAATTAATACAATTAATGAAAGAATATTGGAAAATATTCTATTACACCCCCGTAGGCGAAGCATGAGGTTTTCGAACACTGAGACTGGCTTGAAAATCATCAAATAGTATGCGCGGAAGTCCTTTGGTGAAGATGTCGGCAATCTGATAACTGGAAGGAACATGAAGGACACGAACTTGACCACGAGCCATTTTTTCGCGAATGAAATGAATGTTCATCTCAATGTGTTTAGTGTACTGATGTTGGATGAGATTGCCGGAAAGATATATCGCACTAATATTATCGTAGTAGACCAGTGTTGCCTTTTGAATCAGGCAGGGAAGCTCAATTAGAAGGTTATGGGTCCAACAAGACTCAGAGACGACGTTGGCAACACCTCTGTATTCTTCTTCTGCACTGGATCGGGATAGTGTAGATTGCCTTTTGGAAGACCAAGATAATATGTTATCTCCAAGAAAATTGTAATAACCAGACGTGGAGCGTCGGGTGTCAGGACATCCATCCCAGTCAATATCAGAATAGGCAGTGAGACCAGTGAGCGAAGACTTGTATAGATGTAATCTGAAGTGAAGTATACCTTGAACGTATCGTAAAATACATTTGAGGGCATGCATGTGTGCTTCTGTCGGACTGTGCATGTGCAAGCATATTTATTGCATGTCATATGATATGTTTGGTCTCGTGAATGTGAGGTACTGCAGGGCCCCAGCCAGGCTACGATAGTGAGTCGCGTATGAATATGAATGGTCGAAATCAGCGCTGATATTGGAATTGGTGTCTATAGACGTGTGGGATGGTTTGCAAGATGTCATTCCTACACGGTCAAAAATCTCTTCGGCGTACTTCTTCTGACATAGAAATAGCCCGCCAGAATGTCAAGTGACAGAGATGCCCAAGAAATAACTCAGAGGACCTAGATATTTCATAGCAAACTCAGAGGAAATGAGAGATATAATGGACCGACGGAGAGCATCAGATGATGTGTTGAGGATGATGTCATCAACATATAATAATAGGTAAGCCATGTCTGTACCCGTGTTGTAGACGAACATGGAATGATAGGATCTGATGTGTTAAAAACCGATAGAGGAAACATAATCGGTGAACCGCTGGTACCATGCTCGAGGAGCATGTTTCAGTCCATAGAGAGATTTCCGCAACAAACACACATAATCTGGATGAATAGGATCCCTGAAACCCATACGCTGATGCATAAATACCGTTTCATGAAGATCCTCATGTAAGAAGACATTCTTGACATCAAAATGATGAATGGGCCAAGACTTGGATATGGCAATGTTGAGGATGGTCTGGATGGTTGCGGGCTTTACGACCGGGCTGAACGTTTCATCACAGTCCACTTTCACATGTTGAGACATGTCATCACCTACAAGACGAGCCTTATACCTTTAAAAAAAACATAAGATTTCTTTTTATGTCTAAAAATCCACATAGAACGAATAATGTTAGCATCAGGTGGACAGGGTACTAGGTCCCACGTCTTATTATCAATAAGAGCATTACATGCGTCAATCATTGCGGCTTTCCAATTAGAGTTAGACAAGGCATCCTTCGGGTTATGAGGGACATGTGAAGGGACAACTGAAATGGAAAGGTTAAACATCTATTTAGGTTTATGAATTATGTGCATGACATGGGTTTCCATGGTCTGAGAGCGTGTCTCGGGACACGGGATGGGAGGGGGTGTGCCGCGGGACTGCCAGGAAGAGGATGAAGCGCAAGGGTGATGGTACTGGTTGGCCGAACCTCAGTTTGCCGAGAGGTGGCTGCAAAATCACCTTAAGACGGGCTATTCCGGGCTACCATCGGCAGAACCGGGTGGACAGCTAGTCCTAGACTGACCGAGGCGGTGGTGGGTGCCGGTGTCTGGGACGACGGACTATGAAAATGGTGAATTAGAAGAGGGTTTAGGCCATCATCTAGAAAGTCGTATGAATGTTGATGTGGCGAGTGTAGAGAGACAAAGGGGAATTGAGACTCATCAAATAGGACATGACGTGAAATAGTAATTTTACGGCTCGACAAGTCATAGCACGAGTAACCACGATGATTGGCAGGGTAACTCAGAAACAAACACGGGGAAGACCGGGATTGTAGTTTGTGAGTGATCAAATGGAGAGGGTAACAAAGACATCTAAAAATACGCAAGTGTTGGTATGAGGGGTTCCTACAAAATAGAACTTGGGTGGGCGACCGTTGAGCTAGAGACTTGTTTGAGATTATGTTTAGGAGATATGTGACCATGTAAAGTGCGTAATGCCAGAATTGAGGTGTGAGAAAGTAGGGCATGAATGAGGTTGTTTATGGTTCAGATTTTCCTTTCGGCTTTAACATTTTGGAAAGATGTGTGAGGGCAGGAAAAACGAAAGGTAAGACCTTTTTTGGAGCAAAACTGTTTGAATTGGTTATTATCGAATTTTCTGTCATTGTCACATTGAAAACATTTAATACTCTTTTCAAATTGTGTTTCTATGAAAGCACTAAATGAAGAAAAAATGGGGTAGACCAGATATTTATTTCCAATTGAAAAAGTCCATAGAAAGTTGGAATAATCGTTCAAAAACAACACATAATATCGATGGCCATCCGTACTCAAAATATGGGATGTCCACAAATCACTATGTATGATACCGAAAGGCATTAGAGTGCAATTTGTGGATGCAGAAAATGATAATCTGACATGTTTCCCCAAAATGCAAGATTCACATATAGGAGTCCTAGAAATACAGTTGTAATTAATAAAATTATTTTTCTTAAGGGAGCATAAAATAGAATCTCCCGGATGTCCTAATTTAGAATGCCATAAGAAAGACGAAAGAGCAGCAAATGTTGAGGGAATTGAGGCTCGATTGTTGACAACGTTTGAAATAAAGTAGAGATCTCTGGTGCTGTCACATCTCATTATTCATCTCCCTGTCATAAAATCCTTTATAGTAAAACCAAAAGGATCAAAGTCAAGAGAAACCCAATTGTCAATTGTGAAACGTCGCACGGAGATTAGAATCTTAATGAGTTTAGGGGTATGTAGGATATTTTTTAAGATTAGTAGTGGATGTGGTGGGGATAAGGAGGAATGACCATAACCACAGATGGGAATGCCTTGTTCACTACCAATAATAATATTCCAATTTAAATTACTCAAATTGGAATAATACGAGAGAGTACCTTGTGATGCCGTCATGTGAGATGTGTCATGTGTCCATATACCAATTTTTGTCTGGAGTGTTGAGTGACATTGTGCTCATAACTGTCTCAATGTCAGTCGGAGTATAAGTCGATGGGGGGACTGTGCTGTGTAGGCCTGTTGTGGACGTGGGCCAAGTATGCCAGGTTGGGCCTATCGGTTATGAGGTGGAGTCCACGAGGATGTCGTATATGTGCAATGAGGGGATGCCCATGACAGTGGGGCCCAAGTAGCCCATGGGGGGTAGGAAGCCCACGACGGAGGTTATTGCCACTATCGCGGTCGCTGCTGGTTGTTTCCGACCGGCGGGGACTGCCCATTCACTCAGCCGTTGTTGCCGAAACTTCTTTCGTAGAGGTCATTTCCAGATTGCCTGCTCCGACGATTGTTACGGGAGGAAGTGGACTGTTGCGGGTCCTCTAGCCGATGATTCTGGTTGCCGGACTGTGAGGCCCTGCCGTCGGCGAAGGGCTCGATGGTGGTGGCTAGGGCCGCGTCGGCAATGCTGGCCCGAGTAGTGATGCGCTTGATTTTCCGGGTTTCTTCAAGGATGAGCTTCGAATGGGCTTCATAAAATGGAGGTAACGGCGAGCATTGCTGAATGATGGTGGCAACACTGTCATATGATTCGTTCAAACCTGCAATGAGTTGCATGACTAATCGATGATTAGTGTCTGATGCGCCGACGTTGAAAAGTTAGTCGGCAAGCATCTTGAGTTCTTGACAATAGGCAGACACGTTTAGAAAATCGTCCTGATGAACGTCCTTGAACTTATTTTCAAGGTATAACGCTCGTTGAGTTTTATTATCGTTGAAAATATTGTCCAAATGTTCCCACATTTGGCGAGTGGTGGCATCGGTCTCAATGATGGTGTGCAACAAATCATTAGATATCGTGTCGTATATACACTGGAGGATGACTGCATCCAAACGAGACCAGAGTGCATCATCAGAAGTCGAAGTCGATGGTACGTTTGTGGACTTCAGCATGAGAAGGATGATGTGGTCGATAACTTCATAAACACGACAATGGATCTTAAAAAGCTCTGCCCACGAGGAGTATTGACCCTTTTCCATCTCAAAAGTCACATAGATGAAGTTTTTGATGTTGTTTTCAACAAGTGCCGGATGGAATTTGGTTTTGTCAACCATGAAAGAGAAAATTTAGGAGGAATAGAGAGGGATAATGACCGAAAAATTAGGGTTCTGTCGTGGGGAAAAGGGGGGGGGGCGAGAGAGGTCGGTTGTTAGGGTTTCGACGTGGGCTAGGTGCCGACGTGAAAAAAAAAGTGGCGGCCGAGAAGGTGTATTGGCGACTAGGGTAGGGTTTGTAGTTTTAGGCTACCGATACCATAAAAAAAATATGTTCCTTGATTTTATTGATGAATGATTTACAATATATATAAGGTTACAAGAATATTTACTTTGACACAAACTAGGTAACTAATGAATCTAAATACAAAATGATTATAATTCTATATAAAATAAAAGATATACAATTAATGAAAGAATATTGAGAAATATTACATTACCTATCATTTTTTCCCTTTATTCCTTGGCACGAGAATGTTCTACGCAGCATAAATTAGTTCACACCAAACAACTACTTTCAGCAATTAATAACAAAGTTCAGCCTGATTAATTAAAGTGTGAAGTGTTAGTGGTATCAAGAATAATATAGGGACCTAAAAGCCTTAAAAGTAGAACATTAAAGATGAAAAGCTACTTCATTTAACCAAATTAAAATAAGTCTTTCGTGCTTAAAATATGAGAAATGGAAAAAGTATCAGTAACGTACTTTTTCTTAATTCTGAGTCTAAAAAAAAGTCTCATAGATATCTCGATAAAAGAGAAACAATTAATTATACTTTCGAAGAACTATTTATATTTGTTTTAAAAAAATATTCACGTTGAGACTTTTGAATTTGTAATTTATATATTTTTGGTCGATATGTAAAAACAAATCTCAAACTTTGGTCATATTACTATGTCACTATCGCATTGACCTCATCATTGCATGCATTTACACAAAATGGAAAAAAATTACTATTAAGATTCTATTAATCTCCTTTGGAGAACCTTTCTAATTAATATAAATATGTATAGGGTGTATAATGTAGAATTCTCATACAATAGAAATTCTATATTTACTATAATTACACAAGATTAAATATGACTAAATATATTAAATGTACATGTGCTATTAATGTGATGGGATGAATGAGATCCATTTATTTTTAATCAGATGTCTCGAATTTGAGCCCTAAAACTTAAGAATAAAGTCAACCTCTTCTTAAAATTATGGTCAATTTTGTTAGTTGTCGTCGACCGTAGGCCGTATCTACTCATTCACAATCACCAAAAATTGCCTCCATCTCTAAAGAGGCTAACTTATATACTTCACGACTTTCTTATATTACTGAATTTTGAAAGCTGAATTTAGTTGCCAGTATTAGTCAGCAAACTGAAAAGTGTTTCATTCTTTATTATGCTCTATTCAATGAAAATACTAATTAGTCGAGTCAATAAGTGTTGCATATCAAATATATAACGCATAAAATGGGGGGAGAGATGAAAACGAAGAAAAGTCTAGCTTCTCCTATCCTTTTCAAAAATTGAATGATTGTACTGGAAAATATATAATGATTAATTATTGGAACAAGTCATTCAAAGACGATGAATTATGTTATGGATATGCATTATCCTTTAAAATTTAAATTACGTTAATAGACTCAATCGAATGAACTTAAACTAGACAGCGTCATTAATTGTCCATTTGTGTATTGTTGATTACAATGGTGGTAGGAAACGGGAAATAAGTAACTGATAAGTATTACAACAAAATGAAATTTCAATAAACTGAAAACAAGAAACTGAGATTACAAGCACTTTGATTTGCTGGGTCGAGTGATGACACTCTGTCTTTAAAACAAGATTTCCCCGTATATATCATTTCTACGTTCTGGACAATAGTCTCACAAGATAAAACAACAACTCAACAAATGAGTAAAAGAAACTCAAGTGTTACTTTGAAGAACTTAGTGTAATGAAATGATGTTGGAAAGTAGTAGGAAAAATTCTGTTTTTTCATTTTTGTGTAGTCTCAACAATTGAGCCAAAGACTTCAATATATAGTGCATGGAGGGGACTTGTCAACTGCCCAACTAATTGTTGTTAATGACCATGTAATGACAATTAGTGAGGAGTAATTCAGCCAAGTAAATGATTGAATTAATGTGCAACGGATTAGAGAGAATTATTCAGCCAAGTAATGACTGAATTGATGTGCAGATTAATGGAGGTTAACGTTTCAAAACCAACAACAAAAGCACAAGTTCTCTGTCCAATTTTATCTTACCTGAAACTTCAGGGACCAAACTGTAAATATGAAACAATTTAGGTCCAAAAAGATAATATTAGCCCAAAGCCCGGACGGGCGGCGGCGCGCATGTGTGCTTAGCCTCGAACCAAAACACATCTAGGTCCTCCCTCCTTCAAACACATGGGTTATCCTTTTGGGTCCCAAACTCTTAGCCAATTTTGAGACTTATAAACTAAACAAATCTTCCTTCCCCCACCGATGAGGGAGAATTGGTCTATACCACATTTTTATGCTTCAAACACCTCACTTCGTGAACCAATATCTCTTTCATTTCTCAACGAAATTTGACGATCCTTGGCACTACGGTCATCTACTCACTTAGTAGATTATGCACGTGTGAAGAATCAAAGTCTCCAACATGCGGAACCCTAGTGTTTAAGTCATTAAAGATGAGTGGACGCAACTCCCACCAAAGATAAATTTCCAATATGTATATTGGATTATCATCAAGCACAACTAATTATGGCGCGTAACAAATACAATAATCAACTTGGATTAGGTAATTGATACGTTCTTATATATCTGAATACGTGACGTAACTAAACTTCAAATTAATAAATATATTGAGAATAATAGAGATCTCAGTGAAAGTCTCTTTCAGACATTCACTTAGAGATTAAGGAAACTTCTAAAAGTAGATTTGGTCCACAACTTCTAGTACTTAATTAATTAATGGGCTGGTAGAAGTAGTAGCCTAGGTAAGTAGTACAATATGTTTAAGGATCAAAGTTGTGGTGTTAACTAATTTTAATAAGAACAGTAACGAGTTATGACAATTGAATCGTTCAGTCCGTCACTGATACTTGCATCCAGATAAGATGTCTATATCGTACCTCCCTGAAGTACAAACTCTTTTCCAGACTCCGCGGAAACACGAGATACTATTTGTTGGAAATTAGCCTTTTGCGGGAGTTGCGACCGATCAACTTTAACGGCTTAAACACTAGTGTTACGCATATTGGAGAATCCGGTTCTTCACACATGCATGATCTACTAAGTACGTAGATAACCGTAGGGCCAAGAATCGTCGAATTTCATTGAGAAATGAAAGAGATATTGGTTCACGAAGTAAGGTGTTTGAAGCATGAAAAAGTGTGGTGTGTGATGCATGAAAAAGTGTGGTGTGTGATCAATTCTCCCTCATCGGTAGAGGAAGAAAGAATTGTTGTGTATATAAGACTCGAAATTGGTTTGGGGTTTTGGACCCCAAGGGGTATCCCATGTGTTTAAAGGAGGGAGGACCTAGATGTGCTTCGGTTCAAGGAAAGCCCACACGCGCGCCGCCGCCGCCCGGCCGTCCGGTTCCGGGCTGTGGGCCTTCTGATATTATCTTTTTGGGCCAGAGAACTTTGCCAAAAGTACAGTTTGATCCCAGAAGTTTCAGATGTACAGTTTGGACCAGAATTCTTTCAGATGTACAGTTTGGTCCATGAAGTTTCAAGATGTACAATTTGGTCCCCGAAGTTTCGTAAAGTCGAATTTTGGCAGAAACGTAAACGCCAAGCACTCAATTCAGCCATTTATTTTGGCTGAATTACTCCTCCTAGAATGGCAATTCCGTTGGTCTTTCTCACCATTTATTTGGTAGCTTTACTACCTCAATAATGGTCATTATTTGGCCAATAATGGTTGTTATGGAGGCAGTCCAACAACCCTCCCTCACCTATATAAACACCCCTTGCACCATTGTTGAGCAACACTTGATATACACGAAAATACACAAGCAGAAAAAACAGTTTCTTCCTACAACTTCCAAGCATCATTTCGTTACTCAATATTCTTCACGGTAGCTCTTGAGTTTCCTTTGCTCAATTGTTCCATTGTTGTTTTATCTTGGGAGATGAATTGTCCAGGACGTATAAAGGATACATACGGGGCAATATTGTCTTAAGGACAGAGTGTCACACTCGACTCAGCAAAAACAGTTTCCAGTTTTTCTTCTTCAACAAAATTGTAATTTCTGTTTTGTTGTCTATTGTAATTTTCAGTTCTTGAATTACTTTGCAGTTACTTGTAATTTTCGTTTCCTGCAATCCTTTGTAAAAACCAACACTATTTGTATGCTGAGCTGCCTTTTTAGTCATGACCACACTAAATTCTCAAGCTCTATTAATATTAATACATAATCGCGTAGAAAAGTAATAGTCCACCTGTCTCAATAATACTTGTCATGTTTCACTTTTCGAGAGTCAAATTACATTAACCTTGACCAGCGTTTGAAGATACATTTTTTTCATCATATTGGTATGAGAATAATTGCAACTTATAATACTTTTTATATAGTTTTTGAATATTCTAATTATTGTAGAAATTACAGATGAAGTAAAGGGAATGGCAATGGTGTCATCATCTTCTCCATTGATGAAGGAAGAAGATGATGTTCTAGGGTTTGGTCGACAACAACATGGGAACTATCGAAGTCTTAACTCTTTTATGTGTCCCAATTATTTGTGGAGTGATTAAAGAAAAGACTGGGCCAGACCTGAAGAATAAAGGGCAAATGCGCTGTGCGTACATAGAGGAAATGGGCCAGCGGACGAATAACATTTTTAGCCCAATTTGTGGTCCAATCTTCCCCGATTCCCGCGCATAGCGGGAGCTTAGTGCACCGGACTACCCTTACATGGAATCTTCTCAAGTCACATGAGAAGCACACAATGGGACAAATATGGTTCGAGTTTTTTTATGTAATTTACCAATAGAAATAGGACAATGTATAGGATTATTTATTTATTTTTCAGTAGAATCTTGTATAAATATAGGATCTCTTGGATGAATTGGATACACAGAAATTTTCCAAATCGGTCTCTTTTCAATTCATACAATTATAATATTAACATATTAAATTAATAATCTAATTTAACTTCGAAGATTGGTTAAATTAACCATCGAAAAGCGAAACATAACAACTAATATGAAACGAATGAAGTAATACATGAATTCTGATATAATTTTGCTTGTGTGCACGTATGTTTCCTTAACTTTTCTTTAGGCGGGAAGTAAAGAGATCTATTCCTCGATAAGAAAAAAAGAAAAAACGTAAATGAAAATTGGATTGGTGACAAAATGAAATTTTAGGTCACAAATCCAAATCCTGTTATATAATTTGGTAATAATATGGTTTTGAAAACTATTGGAGTTGGAATTTAATATTTGTACTAACTACCTACATGCAAAAGTTATTATGTTTGAGAATCTCTGTGTACGCCACTTTCAACTGGTCCAGTATTAGCAATCTAATAAGAGCATCGTGTCCAATACAATCTCTTAAATACTTTTTTCAACTTATGTTTCTTAAATTGATCTTAGTAGAAGAATCAACAAACTTTTGGTGTGATAGTTGACATGAACCATCCAAAAAAGGAGTCACTTGTCAACTAAAATTGATGTACTATCAAATAATTAAATTTTGTTACATAAGCTAATTCATTAAGAAAAAACTTCAAGATGTTTTTGTAATTTTGACCTACGAAATTAATTAAAAATACATTAATAAAAATGAGTCGAGTGGTCCAATTTTTGAAGTCTTGTTGCAGCTAGCGGTGAAGCTATATAAATAGGGACTACGTACAACTAGTAATTGAATAATTTAAGAATAATGATTTTTCTAAAGTTGATTCAGATTATTTTAACATTTTATAACTTATTTATTTCTGTTTCGCACCCAAATTAAATTCCCGGTAGAAAGAAATTTTCCTAATGAAAAAGCCTTTAATGCTAGACCCGACCTCAAACTTTTTTTTCCTGACCTATTTGACTCTCTGGCCGTAGTTATTTAGGTGTTATATTCTGAGATCAAATTTCTCCTCATACAATGAGTTCATCCGAATCTCCTTCGTCAAAAAATTATATTGTATATACGCATAAGTAGATGCCGAATCTTTTTGACTTCTTTGCGTGTCTGTTGCTTAATAGTTTGAATTTTCTTAACGAAAATAATTTTGGCTCTGACACTATTTGCAACCATTTGTCCGCATTATAATTATGACTTTTCTTGGAAACTAAGTAGGCGTTTGGATCAGCGTTTGGATATGCGATTTCATCTCATGAGATGAAAATCCCAAATCATCCAAAAAGGCATGATTTGGGATTTCAAATCATTATTTTAAATATTTTAAATGTAAAAATTGACCCATAAGTATATATTTTATAAAAATAGATCCATAAGTTGATAGATATATTTACCAATCATGTTTACCAACCATTTATATCAAATATTAAAATATCTAAAGTTGGTAGTATATTTATAACAAACTTATTCTTACTAACCATGTGTGAAGATTATATTAAAGAGTAGTTACACTACAACTCATGTTCAATTTTTAATGTTATTGAACTAAAATTTGATCAGTTGATGTTTATTTTTTAGAAAGACCTTCTAGTAGCATATTAATTTTGTTATGAACTATGACTTGCTCATTTGGTAAGATTGTATTAGAATTAAAAAAAGTTTTGATGATTTTCATAACTTGTGGAATTTTTATGTAGAAAAAATACAACTTAAAAATTCAAATTGCATATCTAAACAAAACTTTAACTTTAAATCATCATGATTTCATCTCATGATTTTAAATCATGTCCAAACGGCTCTTAAGGAAGTGAAGAGAAAAGAAATACAATAAGATGTACAAAAATTTTCCCTCCTTTAAAACATAAAAAGGAAGAAATAAGTTTCTTTTAAGACCTAACGATCTTTTTCTTCCTTCTTTTTCCATCACTCCTTTTTAGTTTCTAAAATAACTCAGTATTAATTTATCAAATCAATGAAGATGATGAACGAGGTTGCTTCTAAGCACAAAAAAGATTTAAAGAGAAGGTCCACATACATGACAATTTAAATTATATAATATACCAAAGACCAAAATGTATACCCCACAAACACAATAACCTAAAAACATTGATGTGCCCTACTCATTACGACTCACATTTTGCCTTTTTCAGATTGTTGGACCATATTATATACATTCAAATCACAATCATGAACCCATCAAGGCCCTGGGTTATGTGGTACATAATTACTCTGATCATATTAGTAATCATATTAATTTGCTTATTGAGTAATCACCTTGTAGATTATTACTCGATGGATGAATCAATTGACCAACTTTAAGATAATATTTCTTTGAAGGAGGATGAATTTTCTTTAGCCGCCTAGCTAAAAATATTGTAAGAGATTATGTTTTTTTTTTAATTATTATTTTTCGAAGACCATTGTATCCAACTAATTTAGATTTGCGTTGAATGAAAGTATTGAAGGGTTTACAACGCTCATTACTAAAAGATTCTCTATTTTTGTAACTTGAATTCAAATTAAGATCGGATGAATCTCAATCATGTCATCGTTATTAGTAGAGAAAAAGTTTTTTCAAAAGGAATTATCAACTTTAAAAAACTACACTTTAGGACTAGAAAGAATATTATAACATTGGTGGATTTATTCAGAGTACAATTTTATTGGTTTGGCTTATCCAAGGAAGGAAGAAAGAAAGAAACATGAGAACCCCAAAATTGTAATGGGGCCTTTATGTACGCGTAAACTCTAAAAAGTCGTGATAAAGCCAGATGACAATCGAAAGGTTTGTAGATTCCATTCCCTTCATGCTAAGTCAATAATAGTAGTACATCATTATGAGTTATAGTGAAACGGATATGATCCCTTGATCATTAATTAAAGGTTTTGATTTTGAGTGTTGAAAATAAAAAAAGAAAATTGATAGGGAGCATTTTTCTTTTTACGAGTCTTACACAATGTGAATTTACTGTGGTGAGATAGATAAAATTTCTTCATATGTAATCATAGGTCTCGAATTCAAGTTTTAAAAATAAAAAATATCACGATAGGGAGTATTTGCCACTTTAGTAGGTCTTACTTAACACAAATTCAATTTAAAACGAATATCAAAAACCAAATAAGAAATCAAATTAAAGAAGTAATACTAATCCTTTAGCTTTGAGACATATGATTGAGCAAAAGATAGTAGAGCGAGAAAGACCTACTGGATGTGGAGTGTGAGCTGTGTTTAGCACATGTATTGCTAGCTCTACATTTACATTTTGGATATATAACAAAACTTGGGAAAGACATGTGATGAATTATAAGCAGAAAATATTTACGCATTTACTCTTGTCTTCTTGAAGGGAAACCACTAATGAGATTGTTTGAAATGTGTGATCACATTACCCCAAAAAATTATGATATTGCTACTAAATTATTCACTTAATAATATCTTTAACACGTCCTTCTGTGAAGTTGTACTTCTTTAACAATATTGTTGTTAAATTATTTAATTACTTACATTTAACTTAAAAGTCTAAACTTATAAAGAGAAAAATATTTTAATTTATTTAGTTTTGTCTTTTATAATATATCATATTTCAATGTGCTTGTACGGACTGTCTAGAACTTATTAGAACATTAAAAAGAGGAATTATATATAAAAAAAACTTTTTGAAGGTTTTCTTTTCATTATCTATAGAATAATTTTATTGAATCATATACACGGAATATATATGAGAGGTAAACTAGTTAAATAATATTATATTTGTGTAATCTATTTAAAGGTTCTTACATATTGCTTCTTTGCTATGTACACGTATGGGTAAAAAGTTTTTCTTGTTCCTCTTTTAAGAAAGGGGGACAGTTAATAGATCGCAATGAGATCTATTTAGTGATAGTTATAAGTATAAAATTTTCTTTAAGAAAATTAATGGAATGTTCTTTTTAATCTTATGGTTTAGGGGGCAAAAGTTCTTGTTACCATAAAAAAAACTTATATTAGGAAAGTGAAGCAAATTGAGAGAGAAGTGAGAAAAGAATGGAAAGAAAAGTAAAAGGAAAAATAAGGGTACTGAAGAAAGCTTTGGAGAAATTGATTCAGTTTATTGCTATTAAAGATACAATTCAATAAAACATGTCCAAATGTTTATCTTATTTTAGTTTGCAATTATAACTGTCAAGATAACATTTAAACCCTTGGCTGACAAGATTGAGAAAAATGCAAATGCTTCTGATAAATATACTCATGATATACACGGTATATGCATTGTCTTGTGTATATAGTGTATATAACGAAAACACAAAGCATATGGACAAAACAGTCCGTGATATACATGCCAAGTATATCACGGTTTGGAGCTAGTTTTGGTAATATATTTTTGTATATAATTAGTATTGTACACTTACCATAATTATAGAATTCTTATACAAATAGAATAGGGTTTTGGGAGTAGAACATGGATAGGATTTTCCATATTATGGAAATTGTAAATTGTATATATACTCATTCATTAATGAAAATAATCAAGGGATTATTTTTTTCATGGTATTATAAGTCTAGGTGCTTCTACCGATTTTTCTTCTCTTCCGCTGCCTCGGTTCTTGTGTCAAATTCTCGGCAACCGTGCATCTTACCTCCTCTCTTCCCAAATTTTCTTCCAAATCCCTCATTCACCTATTGTTCTTTCGTTATGTCTATGTCAAAGAGCATGTTTCATCATGCCCTTACTGTTTACAACATCAAGAACCACATCCCTATTATTTTTGAGATGGAAAAGGTCTGGTATGCGACGTGGGTAGAATTCACGCAATCTCACATCAAGTCCTCCATCACATAATTTCTCCCGCTGTCCCTCCACCCGCGGAGGATCCTCAGTTATGGATCACTTTTGATACTACCGTCCTTCAGTGGATTTACTCCACTATTTCTACCGACCTTTTACAGACGATCATTGAACCAGACACTACATCTATGGCTACCTGGAATAAATTGCGTGATATATTCCAAGTCAACCAACATTCCCGAGTTGTCACCCTTGAGAAAGAATTTTCACAAGTAAGCATGAAAGATTTTCCGAATGTTTCAGCCTATTATAAAAGGCTCAAGGAATTGTCGGACCAACTTCGTAACGTTGGAGCGTCTGTTACCAATAATCGTCTTGTTCTACAAATGGTTGCAGGCCTATCTGAGGCCTATACTGGAGTTGGGACTCTCCTTCGTCAAAGTAATCTGCTTCCCTTTTTTTTATCAAGCATGTTCGATGCTCACATTAGAAGAAGCCGGCTTGACAAATTGAAATTTTGGGAGTAGAATGGAAATTGTAAATTATATATATACTCATTCATTAATGAAAATAATCCAAAGATTATTTCTTTCAGTTTCATATAATGATGATCATTTTTGTTCGCATCTTTATAAATTTGGGTTCTTTTTAACTTTTTGATGGAATGAATTAATTAATATATTGGTATAATCAAATCCCATTATTTTCTCATCAAATTGTCACTCAATTAAAGATTACATAGAACAGAAAAATTGAAACTAGAATTGCTTATTAAAGGGAACGTGATAGAAAAAAAGTGTGATAGTAAGCCATAGGGAACTTAGGGAACTTATAGGTATAACTATTTAATCCTTCAACAATGGTTGATGTACTTATAATAAAAAAAAACAAATGAGAATAATATTAAAGAGTTTTCACCAACACTCCCTTAGTGTGTACACTCAAGTTTGATGACATTTAAACACTTATGTATCACTCAATAACAACAACGCTTCAAATTTCATTATTAGCAACATGATCATCGTTTTCTTTGAGATTTCCTTCTTAATCTCCACATTCTTCTTTTATTAAAATAATATCACTTGAGAGTTTCACATTTTGACAAGAAAAAGTTCACATCAAATCAATTGGAGTATAAATTATATGCATAAATATGTCTTGATGTAATACTTTTATAAATAGAGAAATATTATGGAAGTTCCATATTTTGATATTTCTAATAATTATTTCACGTCAGATCAATTTCTGTAAATTATATCTATAATATATGTTTGATGCAAAACATTTCATGAACCAAAAAACATTTGAAAGCCTTTTAAAATAATGGGCCTTAAACCAAACCCAAATTTTCATGGGCTAAAACTAGATGAACTAACTTGTTTCTCTTCGTCTCTTTCTGCAAAGAACTCTTCATTAATTATTATTTTTGGCGTGGATTGGCCCTATTTCGGGCAGTCTTTAATTTTTATCCCTCAAATCGTTGGCCTTTAGTTTTCCTCCCTGGTTGTCATTTAATAAAGATTTATGGATCAAAGCATCCTTATCTATGACCTAATTTCGTAAGGCATAAACGAAATCATAGATTCTGGGTTCGATCCCCAGTAAAGTAGATCAATTCGTTGTTTTCTTACCCAAAAAATGACAAGGCATACGTTCATATCCTACATAAAATTATGTAGGAATTAAGTTATCCAGCATTCGTTGTGTAGTATCTAATTTACTGAGCACCACAGAACTTATGTCAGACAAGGCATAAGTTCATTTAATGGAACTAAGTTATGCCTTGTAAGACATAACTTGTTTTATATTATGATGCAGGAATATAAATTTATGGTGGCCGAATTAGATACTGCACAACTTACGCCGGATAACTTAATTCCTACAGAACTTATGCCGGATAAGTGAAATTAGGTCATAGATAAGGGCTGACCGATTTTTTTTCTGATGTATTTTCGACCACTTTTATGTTACTTTCGCCGAAGGAAAAAAAAATTAAAGACCAACAATTTGAGTGGCAAAAATGAAATAACAGCCCAAGAAAGGGCCATTTGTGCGAATAAGCCTCTTCATCTCGTTTTTTTTTAACAAAATCACATTGTATAATTCGTTTTCTCTCGTTGTCTTCACTTATCATATGCTATTCCTTTTATCTGACTCTAATTAGATTATAAACCTTAGATTTTTTAGCAACGATAATTAATGAATAAAATTCGGAGTTTTGTGAATTGGACCTTCATGTTATGTTTGCTTCCATTACTTAAAAAAATTCAGAGTCCAAATCTGGTGAATTGAACTATTGTTTGTTTTTAGAGTTTTTGTAAGAATCAAATATTTAGAGATTTAAATGAGTAGTCGCACACAATACGTTATGCAAGAATGTAAAATGTGAAAAATGTGCACCTACAACCTCTTAAGTGGATCGATCCACTATTAGTTTCTTGGACTTCACTACTATTTTAGGAATATTGGAAGGCGTTTTTCCATATTAAAAGTAATATGAGAAGGTAAAAATTACGTGGATTATAATTTTTGTGCTAATAATCAAAGTTTAGCTACAGTTTTAAATGTAACTGAAAAAAATCTATTTTGAACAAAAATACCCTTAGTTAAAAGTTAAAACATGAAATACCTCAAGCTTACGAACTATTTGGTAAATTTTACCTCAAACGATATCATTTCCCAACTGTAACATATTCATGCGATGAAATGACAAATGTTGTTACAAAAGAAAACAAAAAGAGAAAATATCCCACCAAGCACTATCATCCCCGGGTAACCAACTCTAGGTCTAGGTCCAAAAAGAAAATGGAAAGCCCAAAAATAAGGGCAACTCGCGGGAATGCTCCTATTTTGGGATGGTGTTTAATTTTTGCTCCTCAAATTAGCGGTTTTTAATTTTTTATCCCTTTGGTAATCTAAATAACAAGAAAGTAGTCAAAAATAACTCTAAAAAACAAAAAAAGAAATTCAGAATTCTGGGTTCGAAGTTCGAACCCAACAGAGTAAAAAAAAAAGTAAAAAGTTTCGAAAAGTAAGATTTCATAGAAATTATATCTTAAGACATAATTCGGTAGAAATTAAGTCTTAAGACATAATTCGGTATAAATTAAGTTGTCCTACAGAACTATGCATTTGTAGAAATTAAGTTTGGATCAGTTTTTAGTTAAAATCAAAACCAAACAAATCAGTCGGTTTTTAAATTATTAGAACCAAACCAAACCAAATATAATACAAAGCCATCAGTTTGATTGTAGTCGGTCTGATTCGGTTTGGTTTGGTCTTTCGGGTTTATAAGAAACTTAATAGTATTTTTCTCTTTTATTTTGTCCTACAATTAGGATAGAATTTTTCATCTTTTCCAACTTGTAATTCATTATACTCTTCTATTGTGGTGACTATAATTTTCTTGGATTAGGTAGGAAATGTCTTAAGATTTGTAAGTTTTAATCAAGTGAATAGAGTTTATAAAAAATATAAAAGAATTTTAGGTAAACCTCATAGTTTTTTCTTTGAATAAATTGGTTTGAATTGATGGCTTTCTTTTAAGAAATGAATTTAATTAAGGTGTAAGTTTATTAGCATATTATTGATAAATAAAATTTAAATGAAGAAGTATATGAAATTATTTATAAAAATTAATATATTATATATATATATATATATATATATATATATATATATATATATATATATATATATATATATATATAATTATAAAAATTTGTATATAAATTTTGTCGGTTTGGTTCGGTTTTTTCTTTGGTTTTGTTTTAATAAAACCAATCCAAACCAAATGTTATCGGCTTTTAAAAACTTAAAACCAAACACAAATAATTATCGGTTTACTTAATCAATTTCGTTTGGTTTTCGATTCGGATCAGTTTATAACCAAATCGTGAACACCCCTACATGCCGGATAAGGCATAGTTTCTATGCAACATTAGCCAAGTAAGCATAGTTTCTATGAAATCTTACCTTGCGATTTTTTTTTTTTACTTTGCTGGGGTTCGAACCCAGAATCTTTGATTTCATAGACTAGTAAATAAAGAGTACATTCGTCCACAAAATTTTAGTAAATAAGAAGTAAGGGAAAAAATTAAAGACCAATGATTTGTGGGACAAAAATTAAAGACCACCCCGAAATAGAAGGTTAATCCGCGCAAAAAAGAAAAAGAGCAAAATTAACTCTGAACAATTTGTATGGCCCAGAAATGTTGACAGCGGATTGACTCTGCTACTTATTTAGTGAAAATTGGTCAGAAAGCGAAAGAAAAAGTTATTTTTACTTCTTTTTTTTCCATAAAATTTATACATCAACTCGAGAAAGCGACAGACGAATGAAAATAAGTCAGAAAAAGATATTTTTTAACAATTTTTCATAAAATTTAATTTTACTCAAAAATAATTTTTAGGCTATAACTTAAAGGGTCTATAAAGTATAAGCAAAATACGTAGATCATGGCCTGATAAATAACTTTACTTGACAGAGGTGTGTCTCATGAGTACACAGGTCCATTAAACTTCATATGTGAAGAGCAAATATTTGTCATATCAACGTGAGGTGTTCGCGAGACACCTGTGTCAAAAAGAGATGTCTGGTTATTAACAAAGCTAAGATATTTATCTGATTGTTGTGGACAATTTTAAAGGCCGTTGATGTATTTCACCTAAATTATATTTTTAAAAGTTACTAAACAATTTTTCTAAAAAAAGGACAACCGGCTAAAATTCTTCCTAGCTCTATTTGTTTTGGTGGAAATAATGGTCACGAGAAAGGGTATTACATATATTCTATAGTGGATTTTACTCTCTGGCTCTGTCACATGAATGTTTTTGGTAAGTGGGCTTTGATATTTTGTCAACAACTCTCATTATTGCCTTTCATTTTCACATCGAGATTTTGGATGTATCCTGTAAACCTCTTCACATGCAACTTTTGACCATTCCCAAACCAAATACAGGATAATACACTATACTTGAAATAAAGTACTAGTAATTTCTTATTCCAAAAGGTGGAATCTCCCACCCCAGGAGCCCCCACACCTGGCCCGATGCGTCACTGTGAAGGAGGTAAATCACGACTAATTGATTTCAAAGGTTAGACTAGACCAAGGCACAAGGGGCCCTCCTTTATTTCAAGAAGAAACCCCCACACTGCCGCTGACGGGATTCGATCCTTGGTCTCTTATTCCAAATATCCCCCTTGAAACCAATTGAGCTGCCCAAGCGGACAAGTACTAGTAATTTCTAAATGCCTATCGTAGAACCAAGACATATAGTGATATAGTAATAAGATGACATGATTTATACCAATATTTCTTGACCTTGACACAACTACCGGTCTGCATGCTCTGACTTCGTCCATCCAAAACAAGTTGTCACACGTGCCACTCGTATTGAATCCTCAAAATATATATACGGTAGCTTTTAAGGAATTCGACACATATTTTGAAAAGTTTAAACAACATAATCTGTATGTGACTTTTGTGCCGTAAAATATCAAGAATCATGACCCTTTAACCTCGTATTGTTGAATATTTAAACGGAAAACATAATCACTGGTTAGAGTGGGACTTCAGGTAGCCGATTCCAACTTCTTTAGAATTAAATTATACTCCACTAATATTATTGTTCATTGGGGAGCCACCCTTGTGTTGACATTCCTTCGGAGGAAAATTACTTTGTGTAGATAGTTAATTTTTTTTTTTGTATACATATTATATGTTTTAGCTTTTCCGTGTGTTTAAGTTTTTATATTTTAACTTTTTTTAATGAAAATTCTACCTCCGTCATGAATTGTTATTGTTGTAGCAAATTCCTTATGTGGTAGGGGCATCCAACCCTTACCTTTCATTGTAGTCCAAAGTGCATTAATCACAAAGACATACAATTATATCCCCTTTTCATACAGCAAAAAACATTTTTTGGGATGTGCGGATAATTGTTGTTACTTGAGTATATATTAATTACATCTTGGAGAAAATTGCTTGATATGACCTATAGGTTGTCTGAATCATGACTATTTTATGATTCATATAGTAATGGATTTAAATCACGATCCAGTTGTATAGCAAATCCAATATTTAAGTCACACCTCTTGGAACTTCAATGTTTTTCCATAAAAAAGGCAGAATTTTTAGAACAAAAAGTTAAATTCCTTTACTATTTTTCCACTAAAAAAAGGAAACACAATTAGTAACCCAAGAAGTTCTACCTAAAGTACCATTTAAATCTCTAATTTGGTTAGTTAGTAATAACCAGAAAATCCTACCATGCCATTTTCACCATGTACTATATAGAAAATAAATACCTTTTCCCCCTCAAAGGATAAGTCCAATTCTCATTTCTTCAGTATAGCCATAAAAGGCTCCTAGATTTTTGGCTCATTGACTATTTTAATCATTGTTTTGTCTTAGTCTTTGTTTATATTAGTATTTTTCTTTCACACTTCTCAATCATATTTCTTATGAGGTCCTTAAATACCTTGATTAGTTTGATTTCCCCATCAACTCTCTGTCCCACTCACGTACCAACATGAACTAATTACATTTTATGTACTTATCCAGGATTTCAAGTTTATGAATTTTGGATTTCAGGACAAGATAACTTATTGAAATCAGAATATTTGGTTTCTTAACACAAATGTAGAATCTGTGTCAAAGCTACTAGTTCGACAAAACCACACACTATATAGTAGATCGGCTCCACTCACCTAACAACATGAGCTAATTTCATTTTATACACAGATTCAGATTCCGAATTTTAAGTTTATAGATTCTGAATTTCAAGACAAGATAACTTACTATAATCTATAAAATCTATGTCAAAGCTACTGAGGTCGACATAACACAAACTATATTGTAGATCCACCCCTGCGTATAAAGTACACAAAAACTGTTATTAATCTGTATTCCAAAAAAAAAAATCAGTAAATAATAAACACTGAAAATAAACAAAATCAGTGTTGAAAGAATAAGAATAATTTTTCAGAATATAATCGAGCCCACTTAGTTCAAAGTGTGTCCCCATGAAATTATTCCCGCCACAAGATTTCGAGGTTGATAATATCCCCTCCCAGATAGAACGATTATCTTACCGTAATAGTAGTACTCCAAACTCTGGCGCAAGCGAACCACTAACAAGAATATATCACACACTGATTCGCGCGTAAGAAGAAGAAGATTTTGTAGTTCGTAAAATTAGTAAGTAAAATTCAAGAATCAAATGAATTTATAGCCATTGAAGTAATCGCTTTCAAGGTTTGCAACCCTTCAACAATCACTAAAACTTGTGGGAAAGAAACCTGTCGCGGGTCGTATGATCCACGTCGGGTCGTTCACTAACGGTAGGATTGGATAAGTTAATTAATTTAATTAAATAATAATTAATTAAATAATTTAAATTAAAGAAAATTTGGTCCAAAAGATTATCAATCAATCGATCATTTGACCAAATCCAACCGAATCCGAACTGAATCCGAACCGGCCGGGCCGGGCCGGCCGCCGGCCGGGCCGGGCCGGGCCGGCCGGCCGGCCGGCCGAGCCGGCCGGCCGGTGCCGAGCGAGCGACGACGACGGCTGAGGGGTCCTTGCCCTCAACCCTTTTATCGGACAAGAAGGAGTAATTCTACTTATAAGTAGAAGAACTTTTCTTTCCACTCACCGACGCTGGGACAACTCCCACTTTTCTTTCCACTACCGACTGGGACAACTCCCACTTTTATTTCCACTCACCGATGCTGGGACAACTCCCACTTTTCTTTCCACTACCGACGTGGGACAAATGATTATTTTATGTGAGCAAGAGGAACTCCCTCCATTTCCCATTCAATCTATCATTTATCCCAAATAATCCCCCACATGAATGCCGGGAATGGCTATAAGATAATGCACTCGACAAGTGTGATATACAAGTTTGTGAATTGATCGTGATCCGATAAGTAGGTTTCTTGAACTTTCCGTGAGTGAACTTATATCGATATACTGAATCAATCTAGATTTGATATCTTTGAACTGGAACTTTGCTGTATACCTAGACAACATAAGTCACACAATCAACCCTCAACCGCTTATGGTTCTCACTTGTGTTCGTTTTACCCATGAACACCTCCCCGGTTTCATGAGTGTGTAGAATGGGCCTTTACCGCTATTCCCTTAAAGCTGCTTACACTTAACACTCACATAGGTGATTTCTAAATATGTGGTCCTATATCCACATTATCTCGGTCGTGACATCGCCAGATTTAGATAATCATTAAAGAACTTTAATGCTTTATTAACTCATTAACAAGCCATAAGGTTTTATCCTTATTTCAACATTGTCTTCATCCAAACGGGCTGAAGTTATTTGACAATGTTGAACCGCTACCATAACTTGTTTGATCTCCTGAACCTACTTTCGGGATCTCCACCGCTAGGTAGAGTTACCGCTTACGATGACTTGTCACCCGCTTAACCCCATTCCCATCGGATGATCTACTAACTCCCTTTCTGGGGATAAGCCTTTGTAGAATGATCCGCTTAATCGTTATCTCTCGACTTTACATAGTCAATCGTGATAACGCCACTCAGAGAGGAAGTTGTCTAATCCAGATTGTGTCTTCACAGATGTGACGAGATTTTTCCGCTATACATTACGCCCCGCCTCTACCTATTGCCGCTTGACTGTCACAATGTATACATATAGAGCCAAAGGTTTGGGCCAGTAATGGAATATCTTCTAAGAAATGCTCTGAGCCATTCACCTTTCTTCACCTACTTTTAAAGCTATAAATTCAGATTCCATTGCAGAGCGGGCATGCATGTCTGCTTTGATGATTTCCAAGACACCGATCCACCCCAATTGTGAAAACATAAACCACTGTGGATTTAACTTCAAATGACCCTTATGATCCAATTTGTATCACTATATCCTTCGATCACTTAAGGATATTTGTTATAATGCAAAGCATAGTCTGGGTGTGTTTTAAACACCCCAAGACTCGCTTTCATTGTTATCCAATGAGTTTGATTGGGATTACTCGTGAATCGACTCAGCTTGCTTATAGCACATGCTATATCCGGGTCGTGGTACAATTCATAATATACATCAAACTTCCCAAAACTCGTGCATAGTCCAATTGTGAGTCACTTTCACCTTTATTCTTTCAAGTGCAAAACTTACATCAATTGGAGTTTTTACAACATTGAAATTTAAATACTTAAACTTGTCAAGTACTCTTTCAATATAATGAGACTGCGATAATGTTAGACCTTGTGGAGTTTTATGAATTTCCGATGCCTAAGATCAAATCAAGAACTCCTAAGTCTTTCATATCAAATTTGCTAGCCAAAGATACGCCATAGCATTTATATTGGTAATATCTCTACTCATTATCAACATGTCATCAACATATAAACAAACAATGACTTCATGATTTTGAGTATTTTTAATGTAAACACATTTGTCACACTCATTAATCTTAAATCCATTTGCCAACATTGTTTGGTCAAATTCTCGATGCCATTGTTTGGTGCTTGTTTAAGTCCATAAAGTGACTTAACAAGTTTGCACACTTTCTTTTCTTTACCAGGAACCACAAAGCCCTCAAAGGTTGTTCCATGTAAATTTCTTCCTCCACTCCTCCATTTAAGAAAGCCGTTTTGACATCCATTTGATGGATTTCAAGACCATATACAGTCGCCAAGGCTACTAACACCCGAATAGATGTTATTCTTGTTAACCGACGAGTATGTGTCAAAGTAATCAAGGCCTTCTTTTTGTCTATAACCTTGACCACAAGTCTTGCCTTATATTTGTCAATAGTGCCATCAACTTTCATTTTCCTTTTAAAAATCCATTTTGATCCTAAAGGTTTATTTCCAGGAGGAAGATCAACCAATTCCTACGTATGGTTGTTCGTAATTGATTCAATCTCACTATTGACTGCCTTCTTTCCAAAATGTCAATCAAGAAGACATCGCTTTAAATGTTCGAGGCTCATTTTCAAGCAAGAATGTCACAAAATCTGGTCCAAAGGAAGTAGATGTCCTTTGACGCTTGCTACGCCTTGCATCCGCTTTACTTGGTGTATTTTCCTTTCGTTCTTCCCGTCGCTAGATCTTTCACTTGACGCACTACTTTCTACTTTATACGGATAAATATTTTCAAAGAATTCAAAGATTATCTGATTCAATTACCGTATTTACATGAATTTCGGGATTGTCCGATTTCAGGAACCAAAACCGCCAAGCTTTGTTGCTTGTAGATAACCAATAAAACACACCCACTTCATTCTTGGTCCGATTTTTACCTTTTGGGCAAAGGAACTTGACCTTGGTTAAACACCCCACACTTTGAAATATTTCAAGTTGGGTTTTCTTCCTTTCCATAGTTCATATGGAATAGATTGTGTTTTGGTCAGTAGGCACCCCTGAGTATTCCGTTAGTCAGGATAGCTTCCCCACAAGCTTTATGTAAACCGGAACTTATTAGTAAGGCATTCATCATTTTCTTTAATGTTCGGTTTTTCCTTCCGCAATTCCATTTGATCAGCGGTGTGTAAGGCAGTAGTTTGATGAATAATTCCATATTCTAAACATATCTCTCGCAAAGGAGATTCGCATTTCCTCCCTATCACTTCTAATCATTTTTATCTTTTTATTCAATTGATTTTCCACTTCATTTTTTTATTGCTTCACTGCATGAATTCCTTCATCCTTCCTCTTAAGCAACTACACATAACAATATCGAGTGCAATCGCCAATAAAAGTTATAAAATACTTTTTCCCACCGCGAGATGGTATTGACTTCATATCACATATATCCGTGAATTAAGTTTAAAGGATTTGAATTCCTATCAATAGACTTATATGGATATTTAACAAACTTAGATTCGACACGCATTTCACATTTAGATTTATTACACTCGAATTTAGGCAATACTTCTAAATTAATCAATTTCCGCAAGTTTTAGAAGTCATATGTCCTAAACTAACATGCCAAATTATTTGACTCCAATAAGTAAGACTTAAGTCAATTCTTATTAATACCACAACAACCATTACATTGAGTTTGAAAAGTGCCCTGTGAGGTAGCCCTTCCTATGAACAACAAATTATTCTTACTTATTACAATTTTCTCACTAACCAACACACATTTAAACCCGCTTTTACGAGTAGTCCAAGAAACTAAATTCTTCCGAATTGTCGAACGTGCATAACATTGTTGAGAGTCGACCTGCCTAAGTCATCTTCGTAAGTATCTTCCCATATCCTTCAACATCGGGTCAAGGCAGATTTCATAAATGCACTCTTCTGTCCAGCTGGAGCATAGGTTGCAAATGCTTCTTTTGTAGCGCAAACATACGTCGAGTGGCACCAATCTAATCAAGCCACCACTCCTTTCGGGTTTCCAACCAAATTGCACTCCGATAGCATCGCACACGATCATCCATATCATCATTCTTTCACCATATTTGGCTTGTCCTTTTCCCTTTGTTCTTTTCTAGAGACTAATCCCGGGCTTTGGGCCGCCTTCCCACACCAAAGCAGCTTGCCCTTGAACTTTTTCTCTTGTTGGAATCCTTCTCCTTTCCGTAAGGCCTCTTCCTTTTCTTGTTCTTTTCGTAGCAAAGATCTTCAACGATGTTTGCCTCCTTCAATTGGTGAAGTCTTACTACTCTTCTCAACGGTTTTGTTATCTTCCTCGATCTTGAGACTAATCACAAGATCTTCCAACTTCATTTCTTTCTTTGTGCTTAAGATAATTCTGAAATCTTTCCATTTAGGGCGGCAACTTCTCAATCATTGCGTACCCACTTGGAACGCTTCATTTACTACAATACCTTCAAAGAATAAGGTCATGGAAGATAAGTCAAGCTCTTGAACTCGGGGTTCCAACGGTTTTTCCATCCACCATTTTGTAGTTCAGAATTTGGCAACCACAAACTTCTTCAAGCAAGCATCTTCGCTTTTGTACTCTTTCAAGTGCACTCCATAGTTCTTGGAAGTCTCTACCGTGACCGTAGACGTTGTACAAGTCATCTTCTAAGGCACTCAAATGTAGCTCTTTGCACAAAATTAGCCTCGCTTCCAAGCCTCAGAACTCATGAACTTTGTCATTGTCGTGCATGCTCATGCAAGCAGTACCTTGAGGTCCTCATCAGAACTTTTGCATACCAAGGGTGGTAAGCCAAAGAACATTCTTTGTCGCCATCCTTTAAAGTTGGCACCGTGAACTTCACTGTGTTTCTCACCTGGTGGCACAATAATCAGTACGGTCGAGAGTAACCGCGCGTGCAAGAATTGCAGAGGTAGTTCCGGCCTCACACATTATTCGCTTGTCACAATCGACAAACCCGTTTTAGTTAATAAACCGTAATAGCAATTCAATCACTGCACTTAAACGATGAAGATTTTATTTCTTCAAATTGCAGATAATTATGAAACTTTAGTATTCCAACGGGTTTTTATATCTTCGAAGTCAATACTAATATTCATATGGGGTAGAAAACTCACAAGTTTTAATTCCAAACTGTAATACAAGAACGATGAAGTTTTTATGTTCTTCAAATCGCTAGGCTAAGTATGAACTTTAATATTCCAACGGCTTTGTATGTCTTCAAGTCAGAATATGAAATTTCACACGGAGTAGAAAACCACACAGGTTTTAGTCTCCAAAACAAAATACAGATTAATCAAAAAATATAATTTCCTTAAGATTGTTATTAATCTGTATTCCAAAAAAAAAAAACCAGTAAATAATAAACACTGAAAATAAACAAAATCAGTGTTGAAAGAATAAGAATAATTTTTCAGAATATAATCGAGTCCACTTAGTTCAAAGTGTGTCATTAAGGAAATTAATTAAATAACGGGTAGGATTGGATAAGTTAATTAATTTAATTAAATAATAATTAATTAAATAATTAAAAATTAAAGAAAATTTGGTCCAAAAAGATTATCAATCCGAAGCCGAAGCCGAAGCCGAGCCGAGCGACGACGACGGCGCGAGGGGTCCTTGCCCCCTCAACCCTTTTACTGACAAGAAGGAGTAATTCTACTTATAAGTAGAAGAACTTTTCTTTCCACTACCGATGTGGGACAACTCCCACTTTTATTTCCACTACCGATGTGGGACAACTCCCACTTTTCTTTCCGCTTCCGATGTGGGACAAATGATTATTTTATAAAGCAAGAGGGAAATCCCTCCATTTCCATTCAATATATCATTTAATCCCAACAAAAACCAAGTGTATAGTACTTAGATATTATCTTCTCTCAGTTTGTTGTTTACTTCACATATTTTTCAGAAGAGGAGAGATACGGGAAAGGTGCCAATGGGCAAAGGCCATGAGATTTTGCAATTCACCAATCATGTTGTTCAAGGTAGGTGGTTCTCTCTTTTTGCCTCTTTTCTTATCATGGCTGGAGCAGGTGCTACATATCTATTTGGAACTTACTCTAAAGAAATAAAAGCCTCACTTGGATATGACCAAACAACACTTAATCTCTTAGGATTCTTTAAAGATCTTGGTGCCAATGTTGGAGTATTCTCTGGTTTACTAGCTGAAATAACTCCAACATGGTTTGTTTTACTAGTTGGTGCAGCCATGAATTTCACTGGCTATTTCATGATATGGCTCTCTGTTGCTGGCAAAGTACCAAAACCAAAAGTTTGGCTTATGTGTATGTACACATGTCTTGGAGCAAATTCACAGAATTTCGCGAATACGGGGGCTCTTGTTACATCTGTTAGGAACTTCCCCGAAAGCCGGGGCAATATGATCGGTTTATTGAAAGGTTTCACTGGTCTAAGTGGTGCTATAATGACACAATTATACTTAGCTGTGTATGGAAATGATGCTAAATCACTCATTTTGCTTATAGCTTGGCTACCAGCTGCAATATCTGTGATTTTCGTGTACACGATTCGTGAAATGAGAGTCGTTAAGCAGCCGAATCAGCTGAGAATTTTCTACTATTGCTTGGCTATAGCAATTGTGCTAGCATTATTTCTTATGGTCATGACACTGGTTGAGAAAGCAATTCAATTCTCTCATGCTGCTTATGTTGTAACTGCCACTGTGGCTTGTGCTTTGTTATTTCTCCCTCTTTTGGTTTTTATTAGGGAAGAATTAGGCGTCTTTCGTAGAAAGAATTTGCCTATTGATCCTCCACAAGTAGTAGTAGTACTAGAGAAAGAAGCTAAGTCCATAGCCTCAAAAATCAAGAAAGAAGAAAAGTCTATAACCTCAGAAATCAAGAAAGAAGAAAATAATTTTAAGTGTTTTTGGTTCAATGACATTTTCTTTAATAAACCAGAAAGAGGTGAAGATTATAGCATATTACAAGCACTATTAAGTACCGATATGCTGATTTTATTCGTTGCTACATTCTGTGGACTTGGAACGAGCCTGACTGCTGTCGATAACTTGGGACAAATCGGAGAGTCTTTAGGATATCCAACAACAACTATCAAGTCCTTTGTGTCACTTCTCAGCATATGGAACTTTTTTGGGAGAATTTTCTCAGGATTTGTGTCTGAGACACTACTTGTTAAGTACAAATTCCCTAGGACACTTATGATGACATTAGTGCTTTTGTTATCCTGCATTGGACTTCTCCTCATCGCGTTCCCATTCCCGGGATCAGTCTACGTGGCATCAGTGATCATCGGGTTCTCATTTGGAGCACAATTGCCTTTGTTGTTTTCTATCATTTCTGAGCTTTTCGGATTGAAGTACTACTCCACATTGTTCAATTGTGGTCAATTGGCTAGCCCTCTTGGCTCATATATATTGAATGTGAAGGTTACTGGACCGCTCTATGATAGAGAGGCATTGAAGGATCTTGCGAAAAAAGGGTTAACACGATCATCTGTTAAAGAATTGACTTGTATGGGGAACCAATGTTATCGACAGGCTTTTATAATCTTGGCTAGTGTTGCTTTTTTTGGCTCGCTAGCCTCGTTGATTTTGGTTGCAAGAACTAGGAATTTTTACAAAGGTGATATATACAAGAAGTTCAGAGAGCAAGCTGAGGCAACTGAGGCAGAAATGGCTTCAACAAACAACAATAGGATACACTAAGAACATTACAGAAATTAAGGCCAAAATAGAGTGAAAACATAATAGGATTTTGGCCTATTTAATACTAGTTTTTTTCTTGATGATTTATGTATCAATCCCTTGGAAGGAAAATGGTCCTTTTTCTATATTTTTGTATGCATCCATAGCAACATAGTATACTGTTGGACAGTTGAGCAGGAAATGAACATTAAAAATTAAAAAATTGTGATATTTTCTGCAACATGGTATTAAAAATTAGGGAGTTGGCTGGAAATTTCATGACAGGCTAGTTTTGTCTGTTTTCCTTGTGGCACACAGGTTAAAATAATCAGGCTAAAAGACAGTATTAGTTGATCATATCCTTTGGCATGTCTTTATTTTTGTTTTTTTGTTTGTCACCCGATGTCCGATATTTATATTCAATCTAGCCCACCACAATCTTTGGTGATCCTTGATATGTATGAATTAGCGGAAATAATCAGTTCCAATGAGTGAAACTTCATTAATAGGACTAGTTTTGATCTGGACATAATTGAACGAGAATTTCATGAGCAAATGTGCCAATCAATATGCATGTTATTCAAATGAATAAAATCAAACTTGAATTAAGCCAAAAATAAATTTAAATTCAAGATATCTGAGATGCACCTATCTTTCGTATAACATACCAAAAAGTCACCACTTAAACAGGTGCTATTATCAGGGTGTGGGGATTTTTTCTTTCAAGAGTTAGTGGTAGATATTATTAATATTTCAAGAAAGTATATAAATAGATAAGTTATCCCCGAGTTCCTAGCTACAAAATTGAAGTTCTTAATAGTAGTACCAGAAAGATATGTAATAACAACATGATCTATTACGTCGGGGTTAGGTTTATGAATCTCTTAAATATATTTTTAAGCAGTTTTAATCATTTAAGCTTATCAAAAGTGAACACTTTTAGTTTCTGTCAAATAATTTAACAAATTTTATTAGATTTGACAAGAATTGTGCAGGAACTCATAATTTGAGGTGTGATTTTTGTAATTTCTACTCCCTTCGTTCACTGTTACTTGTCCACTTTGGACTTTGTACGTCTCTTAAGAATTAATACATGAAGTATATATTTTACCATAAAAGTCATATTAATTGGTGTATAGTGTCAATAGATTTGAAAATTAATTTGAAAATAAGTAATTAATGTTAAGGGTAAATGAAAATTTATTTTTAATTTAGTGAACAAGTAAAAGTGAACGGAGAAAGTATTATTTTTGATCTATTTTCTAAAGTTTAGTGTAGCTCTTAGATATGCAACTTCTGCTATTTTTGATATCTATTGTAATTTTCTGTGATGAAATTTTTATGATTTGATAGAAGTGTTTTTAGTTATTTTTTTCTTTTATTTGTTAAAATATTTAATCGAAACCAAAATTACTGACAACCAGACATGAAAGACGATTTTTGTTATAAAAAAGTTTTCCCGGGCAAAGGCGAGACCTTTTTTTTCACTGTTGAAATCTCCATAAGCATACAACAATTACTATCTGAAGAAATGGATGAACCTCTTGATTTTGAATTTGAAGAATCCTCCCTCGTTAGCCCTAATGTTACTAAGAAAAAGTAAGTTCCTTTTTCCAGTTGCTGGCTATCTAGGGTTTGTGTTATGGAGAGCTCTTTTCCAACATTTTACTATAAATTTATGTTAGGGTTAACTACACTAACTAAACACTCATGTACTATGAATCAGTTATGTATTTTAAAATCCCGCATTTACACCCCTTATGATGTTATCCTTTTCCTGGAAATCCTAGACAAATGAAACGTCATCTAACTAAGTATATTTAGTTATGGATATACATCATAGAGGTGTAAGTGTAGAATTTTCATAGTACAGGAGGTGTAAGTGTTTGATTACAATGTCTATCCGTAACTGAGTCATAGTACAGGGGTGTAAGTGTTTGATTATAAAATATAGGGGGTCTATCGGTAACTGAGTCATAGTACAAGGGTGTTTACTGTAGTTAACCCTTTAAGTTATAAGCCTAAAGTAAAATTTGTTAAGTAGCAGTGTAGTTTAATTTGTTGTTACTCAGTTTTTGTTTCTGTTTTAAGTTATAAATCCACAGTTAATACAGTTACCTGCATTAACTTTTAAGTAACCTGGTGGTGTAAGACAATTGAACTGTTTTATTATGTATTGTGTATTTTATTGAAAAAGTCTCACTTGGACCGAGTTTAAAGTTTCAAATTCTAATTGAATTGCTCTCTAGGCTGTTTGTTTTATCTAAGTCAGTGAGAGGAAAGGTGTAAGAATTAATCTTATGACTGTAAAAGAGTTTAGGCGTGGTATAGAAGCACAATCTTGAGTTAGGGTTGAGATACACCTATCATTAACTCTATAATGATAGACATGTAACATTAATCTAACCTCCGTGATAGCAACTATATAATTGGCGTTTAAGCCTGAGACCAACTTTAACAACCACCATTTAGCACATTCTTTTAATGCTGGAAGAACTGCACTATTCACACACTATAAAATCGTCAATTATCAGTTATCCACACACTATAGAGAAAAGTACAATTAGGATCATTCCTATGATACTTCCGAAAGGGAAATTAGCCTCTATTTACAGATAGAGCCTACTCATGACAAGCCAATAGTTAGTCGGTTCTCATGTATCCCCACACGATTAAATTAATCCCAGACCTTATCTTTATTTTTAGGTCAAGCCATTACTTGTTTCGGGTTATAATATCAATCAACACAGTCTAAATTCAAACAAAAGAGGGTAAAAATGTAGGTTTATAAATGACCAGTGAGATTTTAGGCCATCTCCTTATAAAAAATTGGGATAAATCACAACTTTCTCCAGACATAGGGCTATCTAAAATGATTATCAAATGAATGTCAGGCTTCATTTGCCAGGGCCTGAAGTTTGATCAATAGCTTTTTTCCAGAATAAGTTCTTCACAGAAAACCTGGAAATTGATGCTCTGTGTCCAAGTTTAAGTTGCCCGACCTTCCAAACATGGGCCCTATAAAAGTTGGTGCCCTTGTTCTAATGAAGGTACATATTTGGGTTTGATTAACGAATACACATGATGTGTACAAAAAACTTGGTGCCTGGTAGATATAGTTATCTGGCTTACTGCTTTCTTTTGTGTCAAGATGATAACTTCTTTTCTTTGGATCAAGACTGATCTGTTCTTCTAATTGAATACTTTATAAAACAAGCAATTGCTTTTGCAGATATGATGGGAGCCCTCTAACTGGTTGAAAATTAATCAGGATATCTAATTCAGTCATACAACAACATACCCAATGTAATCCCACAAGTGGGGTCTGGGGAGGATAGAGTGTACGCAGACCTTACCCCTATCTAATTCAGTCATATACCATTTAATTTTAATCTGCAATTAACATTCTTCCACTTTAACTTTGAATTTAATTTAAAAGCCCATGTCTCATTTTCCATGTAAATATGAATTTACTAGAAACATCTGAGATATAAAAAGTAAGCTAAAGGCACCGAGAAGGATATGTGGACTGCTTTCCCTCTTATTTGCTATCTGCTGAGAGAAGAGAAAAGGAGGAAAAAAGATAATGAAGACAGAAGTGGATAATTGAAAATTAAAAGATGCTTCTGGAACTTTGGATGGGATCAACATCTACTTCTGGAAATTTACATAGGATATCTTTGAGAAGTTTTTTGTGTATTTACAAGACTAGACACTCCTAATAAAGAAAAGAGAAAGGGAAGGGAAAAGAAAAGAATGGTGTAAGTTTAGGTAAAGAAGAGGGTTAAAGGATTTCTACTGGTAATGAAGTTTAATTTTTTTTATTTTGCAACTTAAGTAGGTATATGGTTCTAGATGCAATTAGAATAGAGGTTTTTGGTTTAACACACTGTTTACTCTATTACTCCTTTCCAAAGTTTCATTGCATGACTCATAAGTTCAAAGCCAAGGTAGGTCGCTGAACTTCTGAATATCTCCATGCTCTTATATATCGAAATCAAGGTGCTTTTTCTTCACTTGCTTGGCATTTTCCATTCCTGAACAGTTTGGTAAGCCATGTTGCTCCAACTTCTTCAAAACACTTCCATACCTCTATATGGATATCATGCAGACCACATGTGATGACCTCATATTTTTTCATGGCATCATTTACTTCAGCAGATCCAATGGTACGAGTGTAGCTAAAGTTTCTGTGCTAACCAATTGTGTGGAGATCTGTGACATTATGCTTGGTCTCTTTTATTATTTGGACAAAAGCTGTTAAGGCTGAAGTAGCAGTTGCGTTTAATTTATCATGTTATGTAAAAGATACCAATTGGATTACTTATCCACAAATAAAAAAGGATAAAAGTTTAGAAGAACTTTACCATTTGGATCCATAAAAATGGTGGAGAGAGTTGCTGTCGCTCCACCATTGAAAGCCACTTTTCTCATGTTAATCCTAATGGTGTCTGAGTTCACTAATAACAAATGTTGGCTGGTTCTTGTTCCCAGACTTTCTAATAGTCAAGGATATCATACTGGATTTAGCATATAACCATTATGTTTTTTCTTTTTCTTATTTCCCCCGTGAAATAGTGAATGCATAGTGATTATACATATTTTTACCTGATTGAGAACGTAATACTGGATACAGGCTAGTCTCTTATTCATTTCTTCCATCGTTATCTATTCACCCAATGAATGGTCTTAATGTTGTGATACTGTCTTATGTTCTTTTATTTCAACCAATATTTCTAGGAAGAAGGTAATCGGCTTAGATGATCTTCTCAGTGATTTCTACCAAGTGAAGAGCAACATACCTAAGAAGGAATCTAAACGCGCAAAGATCCAGAAGTCTGACGAGTCAGATGATGATGATACCAGAGAAGCAGAGCTTTATGACTATGTTAACAAATGCCAACAACAGGTATGAATCTTTCTTTCCTTTATTACCGTAGGGTATGGTTCTCAATTTGATCCTAATGTTTGGCAACATTGAATGTTATTTTATTTTGTAGATGAATGAAATAAGCACTGATGATCAGATGCCATTATGGGGTCTTCAGGTTTTCGGGGACCAGGTTTTATCTATGAACTAAGATGAGCCTAGCAATATGTGACTCTGATGGTATCTTGGGTTTGAATGAATTGTAATGTATATCTTTTCCTGTCTGACCTGCAGAAAGCTATGCCTGCGCTTAGTTTTCCCGAGCTTAGGAGTTGTGTCCTTTTGCAGTCTTTCATGGGGCATGAAGTTAATTCATTGTTAGAACTCAAAACAGAAGAAGGTGTTGTCTCCACTCCCCCCCCCCCCCCCCACACACCACCACCACCACCACACACACACACACACAATTCTAGTGATATTTATCACAATTATGCTTTGTTAATGACATCTCTATCTTCAGATTTAACTCTATGTTGAATTCATCCGAGCTATAAGTACTAGTGCTGGCAAAATGGATATGGATAAAATATTGAAGTCTCTGGCCAACCCGGCCATCTAGAAACAGGTTGGATAAGTTAATTCCTAAAACTGGATTAAATATGGAGCAATCCGTGTAACTTGTGGTAAAAAATGGATAAATCACCGGTCACAAAGGGTAAACCAGAATTCCCGAGATGACTGATGATAGTGTCCATAAGTTCCACTCTGCTACTGCTGAACTAATCTGGAATGTGCAAAACAGGACTTCATTTTTGGTTTGGGGGTGGGTGGGTTGCGGATGGGCTTCTCCTTTCGAACAAACATACAATTTTATTTTGCACAGAATTGTAAAAGTAAAGCAAGCAGATGCATACCTGGTTTAAGAATTCTTCATTTCTGCAATCAATTTTCACAGAATAATATATACAACTCAAATTCTGGTAGCTTTGTCAAGTTTTTAGCCACAGTGCGATTTGTTTTGTTTCAATTTAATTAACTAAACACCAAATTAGAGTATTAAATAATTCTAGTTTGATTCAAATCGTTCTAATTCTAGCACCTACTGTTTAAGCATCCAAAAACCAAATAGTACCAAAAGTTTAGAAAATATTGCTTCCCAAGAGAAAAAAAAAGCAACAATGAAGAATTGAAGATAGTGAGAAAAAACAACGTACGCTAATTTATCAGATCCCAAAAGAACAGCACTCTTATCTTATGAGTTGCTACTGAAACTTCTTGTTCATTGTTATATACAATATATGCATATAGATGAAGGGGGTCAAGAACCATGCGGTCTCATATTCAATTCACAACAGATGAAAAGATACTAGGTGATTTCTTCTTGTCCAAGCCTCGGTAGATAGAGTTAACTTGTACCTGTGCTGGGGAGGTAGTAGGTGTAATTTGTCAAGGTGCGTGAAATTTTATTTTGCACGGAATTGTAAAAGTTGTGTGAACCTTGACTAGCTCATCTAGTGTTTTTGCCTCCGCTGGGATTTGGACCTGAGACCTCATGGTTCTCAACCCACTTCATTGACTACTAGGCTACACACTTGGGTGCTGCAAAAAAATAATATTTGTAAAAATATTCCATTGATGTTGATATAATATGTTTAGCAAATTCTAGTCTTGTAAAATATGAGTAGAACATATGGATATCCATATTATACGTCATTCGATCCGTTTTTTGTCTGTACTATATACGAGCCAGTCTGATCCGTTTCCGTCTAACCTGTTTTCAACCCGTTCATATCTGATCTGACCCTCCCATTTTCCAGCACTAGGTATAACTCAAGAACACGTTCTTAGAAGATTCAAATGAGTTATTTAATCATTTTTATTGGAGATTAACTGCAGGGTTTCATATCCATGATGCTATTGTAGGAGAAGCATTTCTGGAGGGATTGCTTGTGAATGGTTGGCTTTTGAAGTTGGTCACAGATCATGGTCGAGTTGGAAAGTGCATAGGAGCATGGACATTTGATCTCAGTGAGTAGCAAATCTTTCCAATTATCGACACAGAGGGATTCCGTAGTTACAATTGCCTTGTGCCTTCTCAGTGTTATATTCACCAAAAGAAGAGTTGCGGGCAGCAGCATGTGAATTTTGGTGTTCTATTATCTTACCTAAAAATCAGGTGTTCATCTCTGCACCACAAATGAATAAAATATCATCTGTATATTAATGCAAGTTTCTTAAGTTATTTTTCTCTTTCATGCTTTGTTAGGTTGATACTATAATGTTTGAGATGGAATGGTTGCCGAACCATTCAGAACTGAAGCGAGCACTTGAAATATATGGCTTTCTGTTGGATTCTCCTAACAAATCTTCATCCAACATGGAAATTGTGGATGGAGGTAGAGAAATTTTCCATCTTAGTCTGATTCTTCCTGATAGCAATAATTGTCTTCTGCACATCAAGCTTATAGTCCATATATATCTTGTTTGCTTCAATCTATACTAGGAGGTTTTATGTAGTCTATTAATGTTGGCAAATTTGGCTTTAGATCTTGAAGAAGGACGAACATATTTTCTCTAGGGTCTTGGGACTTCATTACTAGTATAACACATTTACTATTACAAAGGCCTTATTTCATACTTATCAGTTGCACATTCTCACAACTTTATATGCTGTGTCTTAGATTCTGATTCTGCTGGACCGCCTCAAAATATCAAATCCTGGATAAAGTATGTTTCTGTTTGTTGCCAAGCAAGGTATGTGATGAGCCTTTCTAGTTTTAGAGGTTTATTTCTGTATGGGATTGTAAACATTTTATTTAACTGTGTCAAATATTTAGAAATTAGGAATTTTAATACTTGATGGAGAGCCATGTTCAATATGAAGTACTTTGGTACCTACTTCTGATCAGAATTATTTAGGTTCCGTTTATCCTGAATCGTGGCATTACCTTACATCTCAATCTTTGCTTTTTCATTTTTCTGTAGGACTACACGTTCAGTTTTCTCAACTTCGGACGTAGAAGATCTGATTACCTCAGTGATCTGTCTCTTCTTAGATCGGCAACTTCTTGGCCTATCTTCAGCATTGAAGGATTGCTTGCACTCACTTACTAGCTTCTTTAGTGATGATGCATTCCATTCGAGCTGTCAGAAAATAGCAAAATCCCTTTCCTGCAGGTTCTTTGTAATATACATTTCAATGATTTTTACCATTAGTTTGATTGCGTTCTAAATTAATTTAGTACCTCCAATCTTCAATTATTTCTGTACATGGATGGATCTTATCCCTCCCCCACTTAGTAGAAGGAGGAGATAATTTTAATGGAAGAATCAGACAAGATGCATCATGCATATGAATACAAACTTGGAACATACACCTTTCAGCTGAAAAGATGCATTTTGAATCTCATTTTTATCGTTGCCGTAGAGGGTGAAAAACTTTATATTGATTATTTGTCCTGGTGACTGATTTGCAAATCATGTTAAAAGTTGAAATTGTTCTATTATGATGCTTTTGCATCTTAAGTATTAGTAATTGTTATTCATTCATCTCTTTGGTTTTTACTTGGAGCTTTATGTTTTAGATACGTCCTTTGATGGATCTGTAGATTTAGAAGTTCCATATTCATCTAATACTTTGTGTCAAAGTTATATGATGGTACACATTATTACTTCAGAGTTCCTACTGATGTCAACTGTTTGAGATCTGTGGAGAGCGTAGCTGGACTGGGTGCTCGTTCCAAGCATCTAAGGAGTGTGCTTGCCTTTCAGTTTCTTGTAGCATGTTTTGATGACAAGGTAGCTTTGCTGTACTTTTACTATCATTACTACCATTTAAGTATTCTTTCTGTGCCTCATCATGCTTGTCATCGTCATATATTTGTCATGCCAGGTGTTGAAATGTGTTTTCTTCTGCAAAGCTAACAATTTTTTGGTATACGTTACCTAAATTCTCGTGCAGCTACATGATGAAGAACAGATCTTGAGATCTCTAATCTCCACCAATCTTAAGGATAAGAATTGTGATCTTCTCAAAATGTATATTCACCTGGTTCTGGCAGAGAACTGGCTGTTTTGCAACTCGTTGTTAAAAGATAAACCAATAATCAGTGAGATGTGGGGTGCGTGCCTTAGAAACTGTTCCTGTCAAATCACTAGCACAGATTTGAGGTCTTATGCTTCTAAGGTAAACATAAGATAATTCGTCTTCAACTTTTATCATCTTAGTTATTTTGTCGGACTTCTGCTGACATTTGTTGTTTTTGGTAGGTTCGTAGTAAAGCTTCATATCTTCTTCAAGGCATCACCACAAGATGACTTATTAAGGTTCATACTTGTATATTTTTGTACTTGTATCTGTCCTTGCGCAGAAAATTCTTCCTACAGTGAATCAGGCGCGACAAAGTAACGAACTCTGAGCATAAGAGATCGATATGGTCGATGTAAAATCTACAGACTTGGGATGCTTCGTCAATTCGTGATGGAACCAGAAGATTCATTCTAGCGTCTAAAGAAAGTTGTCGTAGCTGATAATGTTTTGTCGTGAGGTGGCCATCTTCTACTGACAAAATTTTGGTAAGGATTGCAGTTTTTGTTTAGATCGATGGATCTGCCTGTTTTTTTTGTCATTCTGGCCCCTCACTAGATGGAACATGTACTCATATGCAGCTTTGCATTGTATAGTACTACATTTTCGTACCTTTTCTTTTGAAGAAAATGTTAAGATAAATGTGGTTTGGTAATGCTCTCTTTTGAAATCTGATATTCTTCTGGTGCTTGTTTATCATGCATGAAAAAGTTATTTAAATCCGTCGTCCAACTCTGTAAACATGGACTCTTGGGTCGTTGGACTTACTTCCAACTTATAAATCTTAACACTTGTTGGCTCATCACTTAGTATATAACATTGACGAGATATTTGAACCATTAGAAGCTCGTTAGTTGTGGTTGTGGTCTTTACGAGATAAAATTCTCTGGGAATATTAGAATACATAGCTGACGTTGGTCCATTAATCTCCTTAAAATCCAAAGTCGTTTTGTCCATAGATAAAATGCTACCTCCAGAACTGACAACATAATATATGTTGTCATGGTATATCACATCACAAATAGCATCTATTCCTATATATTAAGACGAGGAGTGAAAACCCAGGTTTTAGTATAGCCAACTAACAAGGTTGGATGATTATTCTAATTTTTTTATGGACCTTTCCGTTAGCGAAAAATGACAAGTTTTTTTTCACATTCTTAAAATTTAGAGTATTCATCCGTACCAATTCGACTGGGAAATAAAAAATATTCAATGTGAATGACAAAGAATATGATAATAGGTTTATAGTTTTTCGTTTCTCTTGTCCTCATACTAACTCACAAAATGGGAAAGCCGAACGAAAAATTCGTATAATTAATAATATTGTTCGAACTTTATTGGTCCATGCTTCCGTACCCCTTTCCTTTTGGCATCGTGCTCTACAAATGACTACTTATCTTCTTAATATACTTTCTACCAAAGGTTTGACATATTCGTCTCCTCTTCAATTCTTATATAATAAGACTCTTTCGTATTCACATCTTAGAGTCTTTGGGTGCTTATCTTATCTACTATTTTCGTTAACTACAATTAACAAACTTCAAGCCCGTTCTACCTCTTGCGTGTTTTTGGGTTATCCATTCAATCATCGTGGTTACAAATGTTTTGATTTATCGTATAATAAAATCATAATTAGTCGCCATGTTATTTTTGATGAAACCCAATTTCCGTTTGCTAAAGTAAGTAGTCCCGGGCCTAGTTCGTATAATTTATTAGATGACGATGTCTCCCCGTATATTGTCCACCATTTATCGAACTTGTCCCGCACTCAAAATCCACCGCCCATCGCACGCCGACCTGTCCCATCGACCGCCCAGCCGGGCCCTCACGTCCGAGTCCAGAAAGCGGGTCAGATATCCACCCGCTCGCCGCTTCGCTTTCAAGTCTCGATCCGCTGTGTTGGGCCAAGAGTCCACCGCACGCTCCGTCACCCATCCGAATTTTTTCCAAAATTCACCCAATTCTCCCTCGAGTCACAGACCGGTCACTCGTAGTCAACGGGGTATTTTTAAACCAAAAAGACATTTTAATCTAAATTCTAATGTTCTTAAATCCCCTTACCCCGTAACCCAATGACTGCATTAAATGACCCGAATTGGAAATTGGCTATGAACGACGAATATGATGCTCTTATTGAAAATAAGACGTGGGAGTTGGTGCCCCGTCCTTCTGGTGTTAATATTATTCGGTCTATGTGGATTTTCTCTCATAAAGATAATTATGATGGCTCTTTTGCGAGACATAAGACTCGTCTTGTAGGTGATGGTAAAACTCAACAGGTTGGTGTGGATTGTGGTGAGACATTTAGTCTGGTGGTCAAACCGGCTACCATTCACATTATTCTCAGTTTGGCTCTTTCAAAGGCAAGACCCATTCATCAGTTAGATGTGAAGAATGCTTTCTTACATAGTGATCTTAAGGAGACCGTTTACATGCATCGGCCCTTGGGTTTCGAGACCCCAAATATCCTCATCATGTCTGTTTATTAAAGAAGTCCTTATATGGGCTTAAGCAAGCCCCACGGGCTTGGTATATGAGGTTTGCGGACTATGTTTCGTCTATTGGGTTTACTCACAACAAGTCTGATAATTCATTGTTCATTTATCATCGTGGTACTTCCCTGACTTATATTCTATTATATGTTGATGATATTATCTTGACTGCCTCTTCTAATGCTTTGCGCGAGTCTATCATGACAATGCTCAGTTCTGAGTTTGCTATGAAAGACTTGGGACCCTTGAGTTACTTTTTGGAGATTGTTGTCACTCGTCATACAGGTTATTCTTATCACAACGGAAGTATGCCGCTGAAATCATTGAGCACGCTGGTATGTCCTCGTGTAAGTCTACTTCCACTCCAGTTGATATCAAGCCCAAGCTAGGAGCTGCGACTGACTCACCTTACGAGGATCCCACTCACTATCGCAGTCTTGCTGGAGCTCTTCAGTATCTTACTTTTACGAGATCGGATATTACGTATGCCGTGCAGCAGGTGTATTTGTTTATGCATGATCTCAGGGTTGAGCACATAAATGCGCTCAAACGCATTATTCGCTACATCCAGGAAACACTTGACTATGACTTACATTTATATCCATCATCAACATCTACACTTGTCTTGTATACGGATGTTGATTGGGATGGTTGTCCAGATACCAGACGTTTCACGTTTGGCTATTGTATGTTTCTTGGTAATAACTTGGTCTCATGGTCTGCCAAGCGACAATCTACATTATCACGCTCTAGTGCGGAGGTTGAGTATCGAAGTGTAGCCAATGTGGTCTCTGAATCATGTTGGTTACGTAACATTCTCTTAGAACTTCATTGCCCCATTCAGAAAGCTACCTTAGTTTATTGTGATAATGTTAGTGCCATCTATCTATCTGGTAATCCGGTTCAACACCAGCGCACTAAACACATCGAGATGGATATCCACTTTGTTCGCGAAAAGGTAGCTCGTGGATAAGTACGCGTCTGTCATGTCCCTTCCAGGTATCAAATTGCAGACATCTTTACGAAGGGCCTTTCCTCGGTTCTATTTGAAGATTTTAGGGACAGTCTCAGCGTACGAAGACCGCCCGCTATAACTGCGGGGGTGTGAAAGTATACCGTGGTATACACGATATACACGACATATACAATGCCTTGTGTATACCGTGTATATCACGGAAACACAAGGCCACTGTCCGTGATATACTTACCAAACTGTCCGTGATATACATGGTAAGTATATCACTGTTTGGAGAGTTTTTTATACCATATTATTTGTAATTAATTAGCATTGTACACTTACCATAATTATAGAATTCTTGTACAAATATAATAGAGTTTTGGGAGTAGAATATGAATATAATTTTCCATATTATGAAACATTGTAAATTATATATATACTCATTCATTAATGAAAATAATCAAGGGGATTAATGTTTCAATGTATCACTAGTCGACAGATTTTGGGATAGAATAACTTTTTTGATATAAAATAGGAGAGAAGGGAGGCGTATAGTTTTACTTACCGGAGAAAGGATTGAGAATATCCTGGCGTGTGAGAGAAGGTAGACAATGTATAGTCAGGTTTTTGAAAAGCCAACCAACTATGAGAAGAACCCTAACATCTCCAGGTGAAAGTATCAAATCAGAGAGTTCCGGCCAATATCTCCATCTTAACTTTGAATCCATTGGTTCACTTCTTTCAACGTGCATATATGTTCAACAAGAGATGAAGAAATCAGGGGAAAATATCGCATATATGTTCGAGTATAAGAATCTCTTAAATTAGGTGAAGACATATACCAGAGTACGGTACAAGACAATTCTTATAATTACAATCTCCTAAACTTGAAAAATAGATTTACATCTAATGTGCAATATTCTTCTTAAATAAGAGCCAGTTGAGAAATAATAGCACTTCCTCAAGTTTATTTGGATTTGGACTGTATTCGAACTTACACAGCTCTAAATATGTACTTTTCATCTGAATCCCCAGGAGATATTAGTGTTTGCATAGGAAAAGGAAAAGAACCATCCATAAATTCCTAATGCAAATATAGAAGGTGTAGACAATTCCATCATTAAGTGTTTCTATACAAGTAAAATATCAAGAACAACTTCAATTATAATAATTAATCATTAAATTAAGGAGTATTATTTGAAGATCAGTAACTATTTGGAGATGGTCACTCGGGAAAGCTTAGTAGTTAAAGAACTTGGGATCCTTTTGGTTGTTGATTAGGAGCTAAGTTATTCATGTATTAATTTTTGTGTACCATGTTTGTTGGCATTCTTTTGCTATGTATAAAATTCAGCACATATTACGATATTTGAATTGTAATTTAGAAATCCGTATAACAAATACATCTATAAGTTATAAGTGAATCTATGTACTCCCACCGTTTCAATTTATTTGTCTTACTATTCTTTTAGAATGTTCCAAAAAAATGTCTCTTACCTTTTTTGACAACTGTTTAATTTCAATTTTTTCATATGATATGTTTAAAACCACAAGATTAAATAATTTTTTTGTATATTCTACATATCTTTAGTTTAAAACTACGAGATTCAAAAGTCAATTTTACTTTCTTAAATTCCGTTCCAAGTCTAAATCAGACAAAAACGGAATTATTTAATTTAGGATAGAAGATGAAATAACTAATGCATAAATAACTTAAACCCTTCATAAAAATTCATGTATAAATTAATACATAAATTTCCTCATAACTAATTTTTGCACTATTAATAACTGCTTAACCTTAATCAGCAACCAAACAACTCAGATTACTTCGCCAACGAATATAAACAGACAACAATATTTTCATATAGAATAATGCACAAACGATGGTTTTTTATTTTTGAAGAAAATAGATAACTACTCTCTCCGTCTCAAATTATCTGTCATAATTATTTTATCACTATTTATATCTTAATTAATTTTATTTTGATCTTCTAAGATAATAAATAATTTGAGACAACTATTTTTAGAAATAACGATAAATAATTTGACACGGAGGGAGTAATTAGTAATTAGTACTCCTCGAGCCTTGTTTATTTTAAGTCACATTGACATTAATCAATGATTATAAAAATTAAGCTCCTTGGATTAAAAAAACACAAGTTGGTCTCTGCTGGACATCCCATAAATTTAATTTACACCCCATTCAGAAGAAAATATTTATTCCGTCTTCAACTACACTAAAATAACATAAATTCACTCAAAATAACTCCAAAATCAACTACTCCTATTAAAACCAACTGTTTTCTCATCCAAACAAAACAAACCAAGTGTATGAAATTTTGACATGATTTTCAAAATTCAAAAATATACTTTTCTACATTTTTGTTAAAGAAAAAAGAAAAGAAATGTGAAAAAGAAAAGAAAAAGAAGAATTGGAATCAAGAATAAAACCCTTCCAAATTTGAAATTTAGGCTTGGACCCAAACCAGTTTATATTAGCTTCGGAAAGCCGTTGGAAGTCCGAACCTAAGATTTTTTTTCTCTTTTCCCCCTTCTTTTTCTCTCTTTATTTCTCATTTCTTCTTTAAATCAAATACCATTTTCTGAAAGAAAAAAAAAAAGTTTTACTGAGAACTGAATCTTCTTTAATCACACAGTTCTTTAAAACCTTTTTACTTTGAAAAAAAAAACTACAGAAACTACTACTTTATATGATAAAGTTTTGAGCTTTATATTGATTTTTGGTTTATTAGAGTTTGTTTCTTTGAAAAAAAATTCTGGGGTTTGAGTTTTGAAGTCTTTTATTCAATACCCAATTTGGGTTTCTTGAATCTTGGTTAAAAACAATTCAAGATCAAAATTTTATTGATTATTCATAAGAGATGAAAGGTGATAAAATGGCAAAAAGATCCTCTTTTGGTAGTATTGTGAGGAAGAGACTATCAGATATAACTAATTCACTTCCACAAACACAAAACAAATTGCCTATTGATGTCGATAAGGTTTCACCTGATGTTTCTTCAATGAAGGATTACATTAATCATCTTGCTAAAGTATGGTTCTTTTTTGTTTTTTTGAATTTCCTTAATGGCTATTTTATGGATTAATGTTTTGTGTATTTCTTTATCATGGCTTATTCACTTTCCTTATTTTCATTTTCATACTGCTTTAAATTTCTTGTATGTATCTCACCTTTTCTTATGCTTATGCTTTCTCTTGAGTCGGTGGTCTTTCAGAAACAACCTCTCTACCTACCTACCAAGGTAGGGGTAAGGTCTGCGTACACTCTGCCCTCCAAGAGCCCACGTTATGGGATTTCACTGGGTATGTTGTTGTTGTTGTGTTTTGTGATTTTCTGATTTTTGTGTTGTTTTTTTGGGTGTTTGAAACAGGAAAATGTTGCATTGGTGAAAATTGTTCAAGAAAAGAAGTGTGTAATAGTACAATAGTACACATTCTTTAGAGCATGCTAGTATTTTTTTTACATTGTTACAATCAAGTTGTTTGATGTTTTTTAATATGCTTTAATTGTGTCAACAGCAAGATTATAGAATTAAGTGGAAATGAACTTCAAAAAATGAGGATTCATCTTCAAAAAATGCAGTTGCAGAATTGGAATCTTGCTCAATCAAATAGTCATATGTTGTCGGAACTCAATTTGAACAGAGAAAAGGTAAATATTTTCTTTAAAAAAGATTGTAACTTGTAGAGGAAATTGGAGTTCTTTTTGTTAAAAAGGAGTTAGTAATTTGTTTTGTAACAGATAAAGTCGCTACAGCACGAGCTGGTTTGCAAAGAAGTATTACTTAAATCGCGACATTTGGAAGAGGTAAGGATTTTGTACTATTTCTACTTTGTTATATCTTGCTGAAAGACATTGATGTATAAAATTTTAGGTGCATGCAATCTTGGTCATGCCTAAGTTCATCTTGGCAATAGCATGAAGTTTCATCAATTTTGTTTGAGTGGAATAAGTTGCCTTTCTATGTTCAATTTGGTCATGCCTAAGTTCATGTTGGCAATAGCATGAAGTTCCCATGTTGAGACTCTCTTTGAACAGTTGAAAACTACTTCAATAACTCTGAACTTATACTAAGTTCAGGAGTAATCTGGTAACTTTTTCCTCTAAAAGGTTATTGTAGGGATTGAGATGTTAAGAAATGATTGGTTTTACTTGTCTGGAAGTGAAGGAAAGATTGAAGAGTGATAGTTCAATGTCGACCGCCACAATAACTAACATGCTTAAACAAACAATTAGTACAGTGTATATCTTTTCTGCGACCAATGATGGAGGTAGGATTTTTACCAAGGGGGTGTCTACTACAAACACAATAAAAAAATTGACGTTATATATATAGTGTGACTTTTCCAATGAAGAGGGTTCGGATGGAAGTCTTCCACTCATCTAGCTCTGCCCCTGTCTGATACATGATGTGTGACATCACGGGGGTGTCTACTACAAACACAATAAAAAATTGACGTTATATATATAGTGTGACTTTTCCAATGAAGAGGGTTCGGATGAAAGTCTTCCACTCGTCTAGCTCTGCCCCTGTCTGCTACATGATGTGTGACATCTACAGTTAACTCCTGAATGAGTTGATAATCGATTAATATAAGGTAAAATCAACTTGAAGCATTCACCTATAAATTGTGTTAAATGTAGAAAGAAAAACTTGTTAGATAATTTTAAAACTATTTAAACTTTGGTTGGTTCACTATAGGCCAATGTAGCATGAAAGCCTTTTTTTTTGCTTGTGACATAGTCCTAGATGTAAATAGTTAGATGAGCCTACTGCTGCTTTTCGATATTGATTAGTAGAGGCATAAACCGGTGTCAACTTTTTGTGTAATTGCAGGAACAAGAACAAAAGGACCAGCCAAAGAATGATTACTTGCAGGTGTGCTACTGAAACTTCCAATTTCTTTCTCCATCGCGATTATTTTCATTCCTCTATGTCTCTCGTTAAGTAGATCTTCATATTTTTGGCTCTAGGATGAAGAAGAGTTTATGGATATCGACTCTCAATTGAACAAACATAGCAAGCCTAGAAATGGTAACAGACGACAGCGTGCTACAAGAAGCCAATGTAAATAATTGCTAATTTCCACTAGTGCATTCTTGATTTCCAATTTATTTTCGTTATCCCTAACTGTTAAGTATATTTCAGCTATGGGCCATTCGACAACCTCTCAACAAGCAGCAGAAAACAAAAGGTTAGTTAGCAGAAATCTAGCCCTGTACATGAATTTTACTTGGTACAATAGTTGTTGGTTTGTTCCACATTGGCTTGTATACACGGACGTTAAATAGGCGAATTTGTCTAAGGAAAACTCAACATTGTTATTGCAAGTTACTCCGCAAACGAGTGTTTCCTCATTTGAAATTCAGGAAATAAAGTACTGGTTTAATACAAAAAATTACAAAAAAAATGAGAAGATTTCGTGAGAATCTGCTTGGCAAATGAGTCAATTATTCAGGACGTTTTGCCATTGTTGAGAGGGTCCTTCACTTTCATTATTTCTATCATACCCCACTAGAAACGGATAACAATTTCATTTTCTAATACCTCGGGAGCTAATGAAAACTATTTTTGATTTTTTTTCTTTTCATTTTTTTGTTTTGAGTTGACCAAGAAATGGTGATATTGTTCCCCTCCATTGATCAATCAAGAATTTCTATTTCTGGGAACTATCAATAAGAATGGTTTCCACTTTTTCAAATGAATTTGAAGACCTATTGTGGTCCGGCCCTTCCCCGACCCCGCGCATAGCGAGAGCTTAGTGCACCGGACTGCCCTTTTTTTGAAGACCTATTTATTCTAACTATTGATCCCTTGATAAAGGAAAGAGATGCTGAATTTGAAGACCTATTGTGGTCCGGCCCTTCCCCACCCCGCGCATAGCAGGAGCTTAGTGCACCGGACTGCCCTTTTTTTGAAGACCTATTTATTCTAACAATTGATCCCTTGATAAAGGAAGGAGATGCAAAATAGTAGTTAGTATATCGGAACACACGGCTATTGGGACAAAGACAGATTCTTTTTTACTCAAGACGTTTTTTTGACCAAATCATATCTTTTTCAGGCGATGTTTGAGAAGAAAGTCTACAAATTCTAAAATCCAACAGCAAGGACCAGCAACAGAAGACTTGTTTGAATTAGAAGGCCTTGCTGTACCCTTTAACAGCCCGGTTCACATAGACGGTTTTGTTACATCGCCTTCCTCTAGCGTTGAAGAAGTGAAACATGACAAGGAAAATGTAGCTCCACTTTCGCGAAGGTCTTCTATTGGAAGACCATCGCGTAAGGCAGCTGAGAAGGTCCAGTCCTATAAAGAGATTCCAGTTAACATCAAAATGAGGAGAGTTGCATGAGCTTTTTTATAGAGTTTCAAGAATATCATAACTTCATATATGTAAGCTGTGTTTATTTCTATGTTAACCTGTTTTGTGACACTATTGATTGTTTTGTAAATTAGCCATATTTAAACAGTAAACTGTCTCCATGGCTGCAAATTTAGCTCAATTTTGTATCTTGGGATTATATGTTTAGTTGTTTTAAGAAAAGGAGCAAAGTTTTCCTTCCTTCTTTCTATCTATCAAGTTAGCTAGTCATTTGCTTATATATTTAGGCCCATGATGGACTTTTCTGCTTTTAAAATTGGGTCATTTGCATGTCTTTAAGTTTTGCCCCTCAAATGGAACTTATTCCTTCTGGGTCATATATTCTTTACGAAATCGACACAAATTGTGATGGATCTCGTAAAGAACTTATGCCGGGATAAAAATTAAAAATCAACCCTTTTGAAGGAAAACCGTGCAATGTTTTGTTTAAACTTTGATTTCTTGGGCTTTGCTAGTCCAGCAGAGTCATGTATAAAATTTGATTTCTTGAAGACCCTCTAAGCATGGACTTGTTTGGAGGAACAGTTGACGGAAATTAAACTTTAAGTAGTCCGCCTCCCAAAAAAATAATTAATCAGCAGATATATAATATATGTATATTAGTGCATGATAATGTATAATAGCTAGCGAATATAAATATATTTGATTGAGTGGCGAACTATGTTAGTTCCCTAATTGCTAACCAGGTCCTTAGTTTCAACTTTCAATGTAATATTTTTGTTTGCAATAGTTTTTTTTTAGAACAAATCATGAATTATGGGGTTTGAGATGTTTATATGCGTCTCTCAAGTAAGTTTTCAAAAGATGAAAGAACTTTCTAAAACTTAAAATTCAAACTTGTGACTTAAAGAGAATTTTAAATCATTTTTTTGCTATAACACTAGAAATTGTCATATTATATGTTTTCGACAAAAAATATTTAATTGAACCCCTTCAACACGATGAAAAAAAAATCTTCAACACCTCTCGATAGCGATTATGCAAATCATGTAGGCAGTTGCAGTGTGCAATTATGTAGCAGCATCAACATTTATAATCATCTCCTTTCATTATTACTATCTGCCCAAAAAAAAATCAGTTATACTCTCTCTGTCCAGTTTTACTTGTTCACTATATTAAAAATAGTTGTCTAATTTTATTTGTTCACTTTAAAAAATTAAGAGATAATTTACCACTTCATTTCTATTTTACCCTTATAATTTATTATTGGGTTGATAAGTTCAAGGAAATTTTAGTGGTTGCACAACTTTTAAAGTATATTTTATTTATTTCAATTATTAGGTTATTTAGCAATAATTATGGGTGATATAGTAAAATTATTATTTTATTTTTGACTCCTTAATAGACGTGTTAAGTCAAAATGTGACAAATAAAAATGGACAGAGGTAGTATTAATTACTCTGTAATTAAAGAGTTCTGCTGACTTCTTTTGCTTTTTGACCCCATGAAACACTGATGGCTCATTATAATGCCACAATTTGAAGTTTAATTTCAGAAATGATAATTTAACTTTCAGTTTATTACTTTGTGTAGGGGAAAGTCCCAAAGGCGAAACCCCCCACATGTACCAGAGGCCTCTTGACTAGGTGAGATGTAAATTGAGGGATATGCGCGAGTGGCAGTCCTGCAAGGGAGAGGACCAACGGCACACGAATCCAGCAACAACCCTTGCAATATTTCAGCAAAGACTGTCACCACACGGATTCGAACCCGCGACGTCGGAGTGGTTATACCCCAATCACCTTATCATTTACCAACTCGCATGTGCCCATGGGGGCTAACTTTCAGTTTATTACTACATCGGGTATGTTGTTATTGCTATTATATTTGGTCATATTTTTAGTGGATAAAGTTAGCCGACAAAGTAGCATGTATTCCGTGAAAACTCAAGGTTTATGCATATTGGTCCGAACATCACGATTATTAAAAAAATACTAGAAGAATCAACTTAAAGAATCGCCCACCCAATCGGTTAAACAAAAAAAATAGGATATGCATATGTTATATGTATAATCTCTATATAATATGTATATATATGATCAATGTAAACTATGTATACTGGTTAATAAATCCAACCGTTATTTGTATAAAGATCCCAAAAAAAAAAACTACATTAGGTTTCGAAAAACACAAGTAACCTGTCACATGAATGAAAATTGTGATACAAGTACAATCTCAATATCAACTCACCTAAAAGCCCGTATTTTTTACCATAATCTCTAACATTTTAACTCGCTCAAAGTTTTCACATTTCATATTTAAATAGTTGATGTGATATTTTGCTATTAATAATGTTTTCAATTGTGTGTCAATTGTCAAATCAATGCTTTAGCGGCAACAACCGCTTGGGATTCCAAGTTAAAGTGTAGTGAACTGATGAGCTACCTATAGAAAGAAGAGACTAAGTATTGTGGAACCCCAACAACACTTTATTTAGCCGACAAAAGGTAACATAATGGGCCCACACGCCATCGAGTTACGCGTTAACAGTCCTTTTCACGATTTTAGTGGGATATAAACCACTTTTTAAATCCTTATTGAGTTTTATTTACCTAGCGTTTCAAAATTAATTAACCTCTAGTTACCTCGTTAATATGAAAATATTATTGCGATGATCATAATTCTAGAATAAAATATAAAAAAATTTAAAATTTCAAGTATACCTTAATCCTTGTACCAATTTGAAATATAGGCGTTCATCAAGTTAGAAATAACACAACTCAGTCCTCCGGACATAGCTGGATAACAAAGAGAAGAACTTAAAATTCAGCTGGAGGTTGTAGCGTGAGTTCGAATTCTTTATCTAAAAAATTATAAATAAATAAAATAAAAGGACATGTTACTATTTAATCATTGACCTTCCATAATATTTTACATGATTATTAGCATTACATGATTTTCTTTTAGGCTTAATCTTGACATTCTTACTTTTATTTTTAGTAGATTTTATTTGATAAGATTAAAAACAACAAAAAATGTTCACATGTTCGACAAATTTGAGTTTCGTTTTTATTACGAAAGAAAGAAAATTATCGAAAAATACGTTTCATCTATTTTAGTTTAATCTCCAAGTTGAAGGTTTTTAATAAATAAATATAGAGTAATTTAATATTTTACATTGCTATTTTGATTTAGTAGGAGTAGTATTTTAGTCAATTTTTCAAAAAAAAGAAAATATGGACACCCACCTAGCAGAGATTCTCTTTTATCCAAATAGTGCACACAATTAATTTCTGTCTCGATTTCTCTTACATCAAAAGGTTCGGATTCATTTATTCATTGTTCTTCATTTACTATTTTATTTGTTTAATACATATGCAAAAACGATATCTTATTTATGTTTTATTGGTTTTTCTTTTAATGAACATTTGACTTTTGAGATTGTTATTATGTACTTGGATAATGAAACACGTAAAGTGGAAGGATAATATGGTAATTTTGATTATAAAAATATAAGATTTTTTTTGAGTTTGGATAAATTTGAGTTGGGTTTGCATCTAAAATAAATTAACAGTGGGTGGTTTCCATGAACTTAACGGTTTCTTAGCTTTTATGAGTCTCTTGTTTTTTGCATGATTAAGAATATTGAATTGACGTGGTTAGAGGGATTATTATACATTGAAGCCGTGTGAGCCTAATTGATATTAATTGGTTTTGGGTGCGTAATAAAATGAGTTAATTTACTTTCAACATTAGACGAGCATTAGACATGATTAAATGTGTGTTTCTATTAAGAATGCGGTTATGCATCTTATGTTAAAACGCTCAAACAACTCAAGGATGTGGTTACGCGCCTTGATTAATTTTCTAATAATTAAATTTCTTTAATTTAAATTGAGACGTATTAGGTGTGATACACAAAGCGAAGAAAGCGGTTACGCTTCTAAGACAATGTATGTCGAGATTCAGAATGCGGTTACACATCTGGATTAAGATCAATAAAAGTTCAACAATAAAGCGCACGACCAAATCAAGATTTGTGACACAATTTATCCAAAAAATAGATTAAGCTAGGTATAAGTTGATAAAAGCGACCGTGCTAGAACCACGGGGCTCGGGAAACGCCTAACACCTTCCCGATCAACATAATTTCTTACTCAGTCTTTTGTTTTCACAGACCAATAATAAAAAGTCATTTTCTTTTGATTAGGGACTCATAAGGTGACTTGGAATACCAAAACTCAATTTCAAGTTGTGACTTTGTAAAAATAATCAATCCCTATCCAAAACCGTCACTTTAATTGGAAAAACTCTTTTATAATAAAAACCCGTGTGTTCGTCGCGGGGGGCGAAAAAGGGGTGTGAAAATAATAACATTTTAATACGTCATATGAGAGTCCTCATCCATTGAATACATGATCAAAAGAGTTTTAAGACAAGTAAAATATCTCTTTTTAGAACTTACTATCTGCATTGTAGGTGAACCTAACTCCATTTCTCAGTATATTGAGTTTAAGTTTTATATTGTAACAATATAAAAAGATATTTACGCAATTAGATCACTTATTAAATAACTATAAGAAAGTATTAATAACAATTTAATAAAAATAATAACCAACTTATTATTAAAGATAAAATTACTAAAAATACAACAACAATAAATTCAATTTAGTCCCACAAGTAAGGTCTAGGAAGGATAGGATGTAAACCTTACCTCTACCTTTATAGGGTACATAGATTGTTTTTGATAGATCCTCGGCTCGAAAAAAAAAAGACAGGAATGTGATCACAAATAGTAAGATAAAAAACATGGTATCAAGAAAAATATTGTTAGAAAATCTTTACACTAACATATAGTCCTATATAATATAAAGACCTCACTTTCTTGTTCGTGGAATGGAAGCTTAGCCCTTTCCCATCTATCAAGACTTTGCCAACCTAATAAAAATTATTTCAGCTTCTTTTTCTGACTACCAGTAAAACTATTTTAAAGCTGACTCCTTCAATAATAAAACACAATTCATTAAGAAAAAGAAGAAGTTGGAGAGAAAGAAACTGGAAAAATGAGTGCATGTTGGGTTTAGAAAACACAGCTTGTGGCGAAAAAGATGTGCACATGCAGCTTCTTCTTTTTAGTCAAATGTAAATGCCATTAGGTGATGTTTACTTACTAGTAAAACTATATTAAGTTGTTCTATTTTCATTCATTTTATATGAGACTCTTATTTTAGGTAAAATTCATAATCGCAGTTTTCAGTCTTTGAAATTGAAAAATAGACGTTATGGAGTTTCAAATTTTTATCAGTATAATGTGTTGGAGTTCCATATGTAGAATTTGAAAACATCATAACAAATTTTACAATAATTATTTTTTTTAATTACAAAGTCAGAAAATGGCTAGTGGGGGATATTTCTATCTTCTTTTTTTCTCTGTTGATCCGCTCAGAAAAAAAGTTACCACCTATCTACATTAAATAACCGTTAAAGTCGTTTCACATGTAAAATTTGTAACTTTATGATAATAATTTTTTTCAAAAGTATGATCGAAAAGTGGCAAATGAACGTTATTTCTATCTTTTTTTTTTCTTTTGTTGATCCGTCCAAAGTTTATCCCCTTATATATCAAAGTTTCTAAGTTGTTGACTCGTGCTCTTAGTGAAACAATGTTATATAAATGAGAGTCATGAAAAAATACCGTTTTAGAATGTTCACTTGCTAGCATTCCCTTGTTGTATATCTCGATTATTGGCTAATTTGTCTATACATATTTACTTTAGTTTATATTTTTTCTTACATCGGAGTGAATCTAGAATGATTTGGTAGTTTGAGAATTTAAGTTTGCTTCCACAAGTCTACTTATGAATAAATTATTGCCTTCATTCATGTCCATCGTATAATTTATTTATACATAAAGAAAGATTAAATTGTTAAGCAAAAAAAAGAATATATCTACAATATATTTTTCTTCTTGTACACACTAATTAAAGGACAAGACGGATAAAGTCCGACAGATCTACTAAAATAAATTGTAATACAGCCATCTATTTCAAAAATAACAAAAAAGCAGTCTCGATTTTAAAACAAAAGTAAAAGACTCTTCACCTAATTCCATTGTTAGTCTATTTTAATTATGACTTTTCATTTTATTAAAATAGGGCATGGTAAAGAAATATGTACAACAGTCTTTTAACACTGTTCAGTCGTAATTCGATATACTAAACGTTGGAATAAAATAATGCATGGATTCTTTTATAATCATGCCATTGTCAAAGGTGAAAAAAATGAAAAGTATGACAGAGTCAAAGCAATTCAACGACCAATCTGAAAGTTAAAAAAACAGTCAAGAAAATAAGAATTTTAAATGTCAAAATTATCTCGCAAAATAGAGCTAGCACACTAACACTATGCCCCAAAATGATCCCACATTTTTCTAAGACATGTATAATTTAAATCTTACGTAATTGATAGTTCCTTTTACATATTGTAAGGGAAAGAGACTAATATAATGTTGATTAAATTATTTCCTCAAAGAAAAAGGGAAATTTGGTTTAAACAAACATGATATTTACCTCTTCCTAGCGATAAACGGACTGAAAAAATTACTTATAACCTTTTTTTCTAGTAAGAATTCGAAAATGTATATCCTAAATTCTTGTGGGTCAGCCAACATGTCCCAGGAATATTTGCTAGGGATCTTAACATTTTTACGGCTAAACAGATTTTTACATGTCTAGCCGTAGCCATTGTCGATGTATATTCGGTGATAATAGTGTATAATAAATCTATAATCAAATGCGTACTGATAGATTATGAAAATAATCTTTGATTATTCCATAATTAATGTAAATAATTTATATTTAGGTGTAAATATCATTAGTATATTATTAGTATATTCTACCATAATTGTAGCCTAAATTGAGGTTTGTACACTTGTATATAATTGGACATTATGGAATGAAATCATTACGAAAAATATTTCCTTCATGGTATCAAGAGCAAAAAATTAACCCTAGCCCAACCCTAATTTTTTTTCTTCTTTCCTGCGGCCCCACTCTCGGATGAAACCCTAGTTCCGCCGCACCCCATCCCTACTCGTTCAAACCCTACCTTTTTCCTTATTTTTTTCCTCGTTTCTCTAGGGCAATGGTCGACCAACACAAATTATATCCTGCTCTTGCTGTAAATAACATCAAGAACTTCATTCCGATACCGCTTGAGATGGAAAAGGGGCAATATTCCTCTTGGCAGAGTTATTCAAAATTCATTTCCGCGCATACCAAGTCATCGACCATATTCTTCCTCCTAAGTCTCAATCAAGGATAACTGATATTGACATGACTCTATGGTCTCGCTTGGATGCTATAGGCCTTCAATGGATCTACGTCACCATATCAAATGACCTTTTACACACCATTTTGGAACCGGACTCTACGGCTCAACAACTATGGGAGCGTTTGCAAAATATTTTTTAAGATAATAAGATTTCTCATGCGGTATATCTTGAAAACCAATTCATGAATATCAAATTGGATGAATTTTCAAACATCTCCGCATATTGTTAAGAATTAAAAATGCTTGCCGATCAACTATCCAACGTTGGTGCACCTATGACAAATCAAATGTTGGTTCTCCAATTAATTGCGGGTTTGAATGAACAATATGATAGATTTGACACGTTCATTCAACAAAGTAACCTGTTACCACCATCTTATGAGGCTCGTTCGAGGTTGATTCTTGAAGAAACCTGGAAATTAAAACAGGCGGCGGCGACGGAAAACAATGCCGGCACCGCCCTACTTTCCACCAATGCATCTGCAGATGATTTTGGCACTCAAAATTCTGGTTCGGGCAGTGCTTCAAATCGCAACAACAATGGACCAAAACGAGGTCAAAATTGCAACCACAACAAAGGAAAAATAATAGTGGAAGGGGGCGGGACCGTGGTGGCGGGAGAAACTCTGGTGGAGGAGGCAGCCGCAGGCAACAGGGGCAGAACCGTCCCCACTGGCAGCCGCAACAATTCATCGGCAACGGGCAGTAGGGCTAGTTCCCGCATTGGGGCTAGAACCCGCAGCAGTGGGCCTCTCCATGCCCGTACCCGACGGCCCGGTGGGCTAGGCCCAACACACCAAGCCGACAACCTAGAGTCCTAGGCAGCCATCCACATCAAGCATTTTCAGCCCATGGACCACCGTCTTCGAGTTATGCTCCCACAAACATCGAGCAAGCCATAAACAATATGACTCTCAATGTTCCCAATGACTCACGATACATGGACACGGGGGCATCCTCACACATGACGGCATCTCAAGGTACCCTCTCATTTTATTTTAATATGAGTAGTAATAAAAATATTATGGTTGGCAGTAGGCAGGAAATTTCAATTCGTGGTATTGGACAATTAAACCTTCCCCCCTACCCTCACCCACATTTACATTTAAAGAATGTTATACATGCACCCAAACTTATTAAAAATTTGATATATGTGTGTCGTTTCACCACTGACAATAATATTTTCTGTTAATTTTGATCCATTTGGATTTCTGTGAAGGATTTTCAGACGGGGATGCCACTAATGAGATATAATAGCACTGGGGATTTGTATCCCATCACCGCCACCACCAACAACCAAGTCACCACTCCATCAACTTTTGCTGCTCTTTCTCTTATTTTATGATATAATCATTTGGGACACTCGGGAGCACCGATGTTCAACTCCCTTAGGAAAAATAAGTTTATTGATTGTAAATAATCTTTGATTTCCCATGTTTATCAGTTTTGCGTTTTTTGGAAGCATGTTAAATTTCCTTTTTCTTTATCTACTTCAAATATTATTATGCCATTTGATATCATGCATAGTGATTTGTGGACATCCCCGATTTTAAGTTCGGCAGGTCATAGGTATTATATGCTTATTTTAGATGATTACTCTAATTTTCTATGGACATTTTCCATTGGAAATAAATCGCAAGTCCACACTATTTTTAAACAATTTAGTACTTTCATCCAAACCCAATTTGAGAAGTCTATTAAATATTTTCAATGTGACAATAAGAGGGAATTCATAAATGACCAATTTAAAGATTTTTGTTACAAAAATAGTATGTCATTTCGTCTCTCATGTCCACATATTTTTCCTCAAAATGTGAAAGCCGAAAGAAAAATATGAACAATCAATAATTTAATTCACCCACTTCTTGCGCATTCGTCCATACCACCATCATTTTGGCATCATGCTCTTCAAATGGCCACATATCTCTTAAACATTCTCCTTAGCAAGCTACTCTCAAACCTATCACCCACACAAATCATGTATCATCGTATTCCTTTCTACACATATTTAAAAGAGTTTTTGGGTGTTTGTGCTATCCATTGTTTCCTTCCACAACCATAAACAAACTTCAGGCATGTTCCATTACGTGTGTATTTTTGGGATACCCACAAAATCATAGGGGATATAAGTGTTATGATATGTCTAATGGGAAAATTATCATCTCTCGTCACATTATTTTCGATTAGTCCATATTCCCGTTTGCTAATGCTCACACGTCTTCCCTGCCTTCATATGATTTTTTGGACGACGGGTTACATCCAATATTGCGATACCATTTAAACAACCCATCTCCACAAGCCCAAACGAGGGGGCCCACTGTTTTCTCCTCATTACCGTTGGTCCAGCCACCAACCCAGACTAGGCCAACCCAAATAAGGGAGCCCACTGCTCCCTCATCATCAGGCTCGGTCTAGTCCATATACCAAAATCAGTCGGCCCAAATGAGGGAGCCCACTGCTCCCTGCACCTCTTCACCGACCTAAATAACATGCCCAATTCCTCAAGCCTATCTGAGCAGTCCCTCTCGGCCCTGTGCAGTTCTCGAAAATCCACAGCCCTAGCCATTCATCTCGGCCCCACCTCAGTTTATTGAAATCTGTGCCATGCATGGATTTTTTTTTATCTAAGTGTCATTTTAATCTAACATCCTCGGTCCAACCATCACCGATTCCCAAAAATTCAAAAGCTGTCATGTTAGATGAAATTGATGCTCTTATTAAAAATAAGACGTGGGAGTTGATGCTCCATCCTTCTAATGTAAACATAATACGCTCTATGTGGATTTTTTTGTCATAAAAAGAAATCTGATGGTTCTTTTGAATGGCACAAAGGCCGTCTTGTTGGTGATGTCAGGTCTCAGCAGCTTGGAGTAGATTGTATGAAACGTATAGCCCAGTGGTTAAACCAGCGACTTTCCGGACAGTTCTCAGCCTGGCTCTGTCAAATCATGGTCCATTCATCAGTTGGATGTCAAGAATGCATTTCTACATGGTCACCTACATGAAACAGTTTACATGCACCAACCGATGGAGTTCTGAGATCCTATTCATCCTGATTATGTTTGCTTGTTGAAGAAATCTTTATATGGTTTAAAACAAGCCCCCCGAGCATGGTATAACAGGTTTGCTGGATTTGTTTCCCCACTGAGATTCTCACATAGCAAACCCGATCAGTCTTTGTTCATTTATAAGAAAGGGAATGACATGGCATACCTTATTCTCTATGTGGATGACATCATCCTCACAACGTCATCTGTATCTCTTCGCCAGTCAATAATTTTCCTGCTTGCATATGAATTTGCTATAAAGGATTTGGGTCATTTGAACTATTTTTTGGGCATTGATGTAACTCAACATGCATGTGGTCTATTTCTTTGCCAAAGGAAATATGCTGAGGAGATAATTGACAGAGCCGACATGTCTTCATGTAAGCCGTCACCAACACCGGTGGATACCAAGGCTAAGTTGAGTAACTCTTCAGGGTCTCCCTACGACGATCCGTCACATTACAACAGATTTTGGCTTACATTTGTACAAGTCAACATCTCCGATCTCACGTCTTATACCGATGTTGATTGGGGTGGATGCCCGGATACCAGACGCTCCACCTCTGGTTATTGTGTATTTCTCGAAGACAATTTGATCTCGTGGTCGTCCAAACGCCAACCCACGCTCTCTCGGTCTAGTGCTGAAGCTGAATATAGAGGGGTTGCGAATGTTGTCTCTGAATCATGTTGGCTGTGTAATCTGCTATTGGAGCTTCATTGTCCGATCAAAAAGGCAATTGTGATTTATTGTGTTAATGTATGTGCGATATATCTGTCAGGGAACCCAATACAATATCAACGCACTAAACATATCGAGATGAATATTTTATTTGTACGTAAAAAAGTTGTCTGTGGACAAGTCTGTGTTCTCCATGTCCACTCGCTATCAGATTGTCGATATATTCACAAAAGGTCTTCTGCGGATAGTCTTTAATGATTTCAGGGACAGTCTCAGCGTACGGGAACTTCCCGCTAAGACTGCGGGGGAATGATAGACTATGAAAATAATCTTTGATTATTTCATAATCAATGTAAATAATTTATATTTATGTGTAAATATCATTAGTTTATTATTAGTATATTCTACCATAATTGTAGCCTAAATTGAAGCTTGTACACTTGTATATAATAGGACATTATGGAATGAAATCATTACGAAAAATATTTCCTTCACGTACAATAATTATACATTGATTATGTTAAAAAGGAAATAAAATTTGTTGTGGGATTTATTGCGCTGTTGTGTAGTGTAGGAAAGACAAAATTTGACAACGTTCCCCATTTTGGACATCACTATTTATTATGTAACCACTTTTAAAATTCTTTTGCACGTCTACCAATTTTGGAGGGATTTCAGATATGTGAGGTCTAAAATTAGGTAAAACGTAATTTCAGATGTTTTGTTCAAACATTTCTGTCTTAATTTTAGATAAAAATGACTGAATTCAACCGGATATGATTGAAAGGCAAAAATGAATAAATTTTAGCCACATGAGCCTAATTTCACTCACTTCTCTAAAGTTTTCCGAGTGGCAGGCTTATACATCATTATGCACTGCAAATATACCTTAAATGACGGTTCCAACATCGGGTATATGTGCACTTCGGCCTGTAATAATTCATATGTGATAATCATATTAAACCTTGAATTCTAGAAGAAACCTTCATTGCAACCTAAGTCACCAAAAGAGCAATTTTATCAAATTTTCATCTTATATTGTTCGTCTGTCATAAGGGATTCAAACTTGTGAGTTGTCTTTCATCTGGATAAAATATAGACAGAATTTTTAGGTTTAATTTTAATTAACTAGCACACGTCAAAGTTTATAAAGTGAGTGTGCGACTTAAGCAAAAATGGATGTCACTTTCAAAATAAAGGTTGAAATTCTTAAAATTAGTTTATTAACACAATTGTTCAAATTTTCCTGCTTTTACATTAGAATTTTCCTGTTATATTATTTCTTATACTCCAAAGACTTATGAGTCTATACATGTGATTATGCTTTGCTTTTCTTTTGGTTTCTGCTAGTGGAATATGTGTTGAAATAAATTTTTAATAATGATTATTACTAGGTTAAAACGACCAGTGGGGACTAATGATTGTGATTACGGTTAACCCTTGATTTTACTTTTACCATATGTAGTCATTTTCCCTTACAAATACAATGTTGCCATTTATAGCCAAAAACATATTTGGGGTATGTTCTAAGTAGTCTTCTAAATATGCTCTTAAATATTTTTGGTCCTTTAAATTTTCTAGAAGTGAGTACTTCTGTTTTTTGTCAAATAATAAACTCTCTATTATATTTGAAGGGAACTCTTAAAAGAACAAGATTTAACTAATAATATCCATAAAGTCTCATCAAATCCTAAGAATCTTCAATACTAAAAAAGCTGCACTACTAGACATCAAAAATGTCAGAAGTTGCACCTCAAAAAAACTGCACCAAACTCTAGAAATAAATCAAAAATAGTAAAAACTTTAAAAACTACACCTCCACATGTGAGTTTCCGCTAGATCTTTTTTTTCTTCTACAATTTTCGTCAAATCTAAAAAACATATATATAATTTGTTAAATATTTGATGAAAATAAAAAACGTCCACTTGGAAAACTTAAAGGACAAAACTGCACAGGGATATATTAAAAACCTACTCTAAACCTAATCATTTTCTCTCATTGGTGCCAAATTATTTTAGAAATAACATCCGTGGACAATGATAAGAGAGTTGCTTTTACTCTCGTCACAACCTATGAATACAATAGGATAGATAAACTTTCAGCACCTTGATCAGAAGTCGAATTTGAATATCATGAATGGAGATTTTTTTTTTTTGATATCCAGCTTCCTGGCTTACGTCAGACTATTCCTGGAGATAGTAGTACCGGTCCCTCAACACTATTATCAGTAAATCGCGGGATGTGTCTGAATGACCAGGGTTTGAGAACAAAGCAACTGATATCATCTACAAGGTCCTATCCCAGAAGGGAGCAAAGTGCTCCCACCAGGATTCGAACCCACGCTGCAGACCTCCAAATGGATTTTAAGTTCACCTCTTTTGCCATCCAGCTATGCTTCGGGGATGAATCTAGAGTAATTGGCTTTTGATAAGTTTTGCGTGTGATAAATCTGAATTAATCGGGAGTTTGGGACATTAAATTTCAAATATCAGATTAATATTGGGGAAAAAAAGGAGAGTTGTGTTTACTCCCGCATTTAGTGCTGATTTGTGAAGTCTGAAATATAACTATATAAGCGAGTGACCCTATCACCTACCCATCTCTAGTAAGGGGTGGCCAGTGGGCCGGGCTCGGGTCTGGCGGGCCGAATCTGGCGGGGTCTGGCGGGGTCGGGTCTGGCGGGACTTGCTCCAGTCCCGTCCCGATCCCGATCCCGTCGGTATCGGGTCGGGGCGGGCGGGGTCCGGCGAATTTTCCTTTTTTAAAAAAAAAATAACATATGTATAAAAAAAACTCAATAAACAAGACAAGATAGTGTAATAAAAACATCCTAAGGCTGTTTTTGTGCCTCTTATATTATTTAATAGACATATAATTTTTTTGTAATACAAATACAATTGTCTAAAATCTAAATTGCAACTTTGTGGTGTTGTCCAAAAGTTGCAAATTACATAATAAAATTGCAATTAAAAAAATTACATTCTCAAAAAACCCTGTTCTAATTGTTTGATGATTTCCTGTGGTTCTTCGGTTGGAATTGGTATTTGTTGGTCAAATTGATTCACGTCGCTTCCACTACCTTCGGTTAAGATTTCGTTGTAGTTTTCATCTTCTTCTTCGTTGATCTCCGGTTGACCGCACCTTCTCCGCTCCGCCAGTATCCAATCTCTGAATAATACCGCAATTTTCAAGTCAGTCTTCGGCTAATGAGTGTATGTGGTCTCCTATTTGATATCTGCCCAGCGAAAAAGCGCTTTCAGACGCAGTTGATGATGCTTGAATGTTCAAAACATCTCGGGCCATCAATGAAAGTGTCGAAAGGTCTTCTCATTCCCACTCCAAAGATTTCAAAGCAAGTCTTCATGTCCATCTTCATTGATAACTTCTTGATACGGTGCAGAACCACTGCAAAATAAAAATATCCAACCCGCTAATTTGGTTAGTAGTAGAGTGCGACCGCACATTCTATTTACGAGGCTTTCAATACTAGCCGCTAAACAATGTCTTTTGTGAGGTTGTGTTGAAGATGAAGAAGATGGTATGGAAGCTTGTAAGTTACTAGCATTTTCTTGTTGATAAAATCTATATATTTTTGCATTGGTGTTCTACGCTAGACAACACTTCTTCTTTAGTTTGTTCAATATGTGGTGGGTGATTTAGATTTTTGGGACTTGGAGGTGGTAGTACTTCTATACAATCAGTAAATATTTTCAATTAGTGATTCAAGATCAGTCTATTTTAATAGTAGGATTTAATACAGAACCAATAATATAAATAGTGGGAATAGAAATAAAATGTTTTTATTTTGACAAACATTTTTAATAGTCAGCCTTATAAAATTTGGTTTTTTCATATATTCACTAAGTAATAAAAATATTAGAGTTATATAAAACAACATAGTTGAAATAGTAGGATAATATATCTTTGGAAAATTCTTTTGTTGCTTGAAAAATTTCTCTAAAAATACAATAAGTTCGAAATTTTTACCCAATCACTATCTAAAATCATATCAATTTGGATTTTTATTATGAGAGTTAAAAAATAAAGTTATAGGTATTCTATAGTCATAAGCAACAAGTAGTTGCTCGTATAAAGAATTCCACCTAGTGGATACTTCTTGTGGAATTTTTCTATAAGGTAGTCCACAATCGTGATAAGTTTTTTTATATTCTTTTCTACGTTGTACTTTATTATTTTTAAAAATAAAGTTTATAGCAAATTGTATTTTACTAAGAATGTCTTCAAAAAGTGATAGACCATCCTTTACAATTAAGTTATATATATGGCACGCGCATTTTATATGAAAATGATCTGGAAAAGACGGAGTTAAACTATTTTTTAAAATTGTAACTGTGTAATTGTTAGAAGAAGCGTTATCTAATGTAATAGTCATAATTTTATCGGTTATTCCGTAATAATGACATACTTGATAAATATTATCTGCAATAAAAGTACCCGTGTGCCTATCATCTATATATCTATACGCTAAAATACATTTTTGCATAGACCATTTATATTCTATCCAATGACAAGTTACAGTTAAATAATCATGGCCGTTAGTACTACGACCTATATCAAACGTGATAGATACTTTGTCATTAAAATGATATAATGAAAAACGTAAATATTGTTGATATTCATGCGCGAATTTAAATACATCTCTCTTAACAGTTGATCTAGGAAAACCGTTAAAAGCAGGATTATATATATCTCTAATGTAATGAATAAAACCGGGAGATGAAGGAAATGAAAAAGGCAAACCCTCCACAGCAACTAATTTTGATATTGCTTCCCTATCTCTATGTTTATTGTATTTAGAGCCTACAATTTCCCCCGTCATTGGGTTAATTTGACCTTGTACTTGGTCCGGGACAGTATCAGTATGTGAACCTTGTCCCGATGGAGCGGATGTTTGCGCACCCGGTTTTGAAGCCTGGTATTGGGCATACCTAGCTGGATGAGCACTTACTACGTGTCTAATTAAACCCCCCGTCCCACCGTGACCTTTTTCAGTTTTAAATTTTAAAATATTTTTATAAATTTTACATATAGCTACTTGATTCTCTACGTCCCTATCAAAAAAGTCCATGCATCTGATTTTAATGGTCGTTTTGCTGGACCTCGTCTCATACTAGGGGGAATAGGAGGTATTTCTGTTGAAGGTGCACTAGTGGGTGTGTTGTCATCAACATTAGTGGGTGTATCATCTAGATCATCGTCTAAATTAAAGTCTTCTTGAGTTCCATAAAATAGCTCCTGTCTAAATCTAATGGTATTGTAGGAAAATGTCGAGTATCAACAAAATCATCATGTGTAGGAATAAGATGACTAGAAGAAGTACCCTCGCCCTGGTTGCCCCTACTAGAAGAAGCATCATTACCCTTACCCTTACCCTTAAACATACCTTTTAATCCTTCCATTTTAATTATGATAATAAATAATTAAAGACAATAAAATTAAGTGCGCTAAATAAAATAAACAAACAATAATAATTTAATGAAGGAACGAATGTACCAAACGTCGACGTAACGTCGACGTGTAATTGAGATGTTGAAAATTGAAACTTTGCTCGATGGAAGATCCTCAAGCTAGTTGCCAACTTCACTCCCAATTCCCAAATGAATAAATAAAATTGAATATTTAGTAAACAGTGTAGACTTGTAGAGAGATATATTGAGAGATTATAGGAAGATTTGTGAGAAAGATGAAGAGAAAATGAGTTATTTATAGTTGGAAAATTGGGTTAAAGTGTAAATATAATAACTTATGGGTTAAAAATAAATATTAAGGGGTAGGGGGGTTGGGGGAGGGGGGAGGCCTAAAATGGCCGTTGGCCAAAATCTAAAATGGCGTTGGTGCAACGGTCATATTTGCAAAGGGGGGACAAAGGGCGGGGTCGGGGTCGGGGACGGAGTCGGGCGGGCGGGCTGGGCGGACTCAGTCTCAAGGGACGAGACATTGTCCCGTCCTGAGTTCGAGGCCCGCAACCGTTTTTTTTTTTTAGCGAATTCGGTGCGGGTCGGGGTCTGGCCGTCCCGGCCCAGTGGCCACCCTACCAAATCAAATGTAGCTTTATCCAGCATAGCCTTGTTGGCCTTCTGTGCATTTTTCTTAACCTTAATAAATTCCCCTATAATCTTCCCTTGTAGCATTTTTATTTCAATATTTACTCGATTCACTTTTACTTGTTCACTATATTCAAAATGAACGTCTACTTTTACTTGTTCAAATTGAAAGATCAAGAGATAATTTATCCTTTTATATCTATTTTACCTAGTTATTAAGTACTACAATACAAGAAAATATAGAATTTGCAACAAAACTTTAGCAACAATAAATATATTATTGTAAATGGCAACAAAAAAAATAACTTGTTGCGAATTTTTTTTGCAACGGCATGTTGTTGCAAAAAGTACTTTTGGCAACATCTAACATATGACAACAAAAATATTGTTGTCAAATGTCTTTCTTCTTGTAGTGCTAATCATTTCCAATTCATTTTTCAACATTTAGATAAATTATAATATATAATTATAAATGATATAGTAAAATTATTATTTTATTTATTACTTCTTAAAGAATATGTAAAGTCAAATATCGGCAAGTAAACATGAACGAAGGGAGTACTTCTTATGAAAAATGCATAGTTGAGAATTTTGTTATATAAGAAATTACTACTCTTTCAGCCGGATGCTTAATTCTTTGATTCAGAAATATTTTATTTGCCTAAAAAAATTCAAAACTCGTGTTACACAAAAGAAAAAAAAGTAAGCAAAGAAAGACTAACGTAATTGTCTTCTAGTTATATCAAAACTTTATAAGCCAGTAAAAAATATAAAGAATTTTAGTATTTTATTTTTATTATTTTACATAATTATAGCCTGAAAAATTAAATATGACATATAGTCGACTTCACTCAATTGACACACATACATCCATATTATGCTAAGGGGTGGACGTACATTATGTGAAACGGGTTAATTTCATCCGATACCATTTCATAACAAAATTGATGATAGATTTAAGCAATTTTAAAACGGAATATTTAAGTAAAGTTAAAACCTAAATTTCAACTTCACTTAAGAAAAAATCTACATAAGCCATTAATATTCCTCTTTTGCTTTTTTTTTCTTAGAGATATAAAAGAGAAAAAATAAAAAGGGGGTGAATCTAAAGTGATATGGTAGATTGAGAAATGGAGTTTGCTTTCGACAAGTCTTCTTAATTAAGAATTAAGAATTAAGAATAAACTTTGCCCCTCTAGTTTTATATTTCCCGTACAATTTTAGTAATGGAATAACTTAATCTATATACACACACTATATTCTAAACAGGACAAGACGGATAATCCACACTATATTCTAAACAAGACAAGACGGATAATTAAAGTCCGACACATTAATAGTTTAATACGACCATTCAATTTAAATAATCAAAAGGGGATAAAAGGCTCTCTCGAACTTCAAAGCAAAAGTAAAAGATACCTTCACCTAATTCTCATCATAGGTCCTAATTCTCATCATAGGTCTATTTAATTATTATGAAATTTAATTTAATACTTAACATGATAATGCATGATAATCTTTACTATATACATATATAGTACATTCTTAGGAAGACTGTATATACGTAATTATGTTATTTAAACGCTGGGTTTGAATAATGCAATATATATATATATATATATGGATTCTTTTATAATGAGCCCATTGTCATGACAGAGTCAAATCAATTCAATTATCTACTCCTATAGTTTATGTTTCTAAAAAAAAAGTCTATATATTTACAATTTAATACTTCCCCTTCTCTTTTATGTGATATATTTTTCATTTTTCGAAAGGCAAAGGCAATTTAACAAAACTTTATATATTTTAAGATTAAAATTTATATATTTAAAAACTTTATATTGAATTAGATTAACTCAATATTTTGAAACTAAATTGAATTAGAACTTAATATTTTAAGATTAAACTTTATATATTTGAAAACTGCATAAAAATACTATAAATTATAACTTTTCTCATAGCAATTGAGTGAAAAGATATATCTTAAAATATTGATTAAAGTTCATGCAGTTTGAATCTCAAAAAACAAAAAATATCACATAATTGAGACGGGGGAGTAACTTATCTCACATTGGATAATAGTTATTCCTATCTAAAAATAAGTGCTTATTTTTGTAAAGGGAAAATACTACTTAATTTTTTGTATATCAATTCTATTTCCCCAATGAAAAAGGGTAATTTTGTTCAAGCAAACTTGAGTTTTACATCATCGTGTAACACGACAGAAAAACAAATTAAAGGATAACGACGTTTTGTATCGTATTGAGAAAATTACATCCCAAATCCATGTGGTACAGCAGAGCCATGTGCCAAGGATTTTTGGTAAGCATAACCTTGATTTTCAAAATTACATCATCTTTCTTTTTTCTACTACAGTATCGTTTTTAATTACTATTTAATATTTAAAATTTACTGACCCGATTAATTAAAATTTGAATAAAATTGATAAAAAGCTATTTTTTTGGACTACTAATTAAGTTCTAGACAATATTATTCAATGTTTAGCCACCATTTAATGCAATTTTTTTTATTTTTTTTTATATTTATCAGTTTGAACTCTGTGAATCATTTTTGGACTTGAATTGATAATAATTTAATCTCCTTCATGGGTTTGAAACTCCACCACATTATGTTGGAGTTTCACTTGTCAGTTAGCTTCGAACTCCAGCACCGTATATTAGAGTTATTATGTGTTTTAGCTGAAGATATTTTTGTACAAATTTTATTTTCGTATGAAGAAATGGCCTACCACACAGCCAAATTTAAATTTTAGAGAACGACTTGAGCAAAAATGGATGTCACTTTTAAAATAAAGGTAACATTCTGAAGAATAGTTTAGCACAAGAAATGGGCTAAAATGTTCAAATTTCCCGGCTTTTCCACTAGCGTTAAGTTGAGTCTTTTTTAAATTCAATTTTTCTACTCCATAGACTTAATAGTCTATAATAATGGTGTCCAGTGGGCCGGGTCAGCCCGATTCCGACCCCGTCCCGCTATCCGCCCCGACCCCCCCCCCCCCCCTTAAAAAATGAGATGGAAAATGACGGTGTCGGGGATCGAACTCGGGATGGGACTAGGGCTCGTCCGACCCGTCTCGATCCCGCCCATCCCGCCCCACGACCCGCCATGACCCCCTCCCCCTTTGCAGAAATAACCGTTGCACAACGGGTCAATTTCAATTTTAGCCGTTGGCAACGACTATAACGACCCTTTTGGCCCCACCCCATAAACCTCCTACCCCCTTAATATTTATTTTTAACTCCTAAGTTAGTATATTTACACTTTAATCATATTTTTTAACTATAAATACCTCATTTTTCTCACAAATCTTCCTACCATCTCTCCATCTCTCTCTCTACAAGTCTACATTGTCTACTAAATATTATATTTTATTTGCTAATTTCTATCAAAGTTTAAAAATTGGGAGTGAAGTTGGCAACTAGCTTGAGGATCATCGAGCAAAGTTTCAATTTTCAACCTCGATTACATGTCGACGTCACGTCGGCGTTTGGTACCTTCGTTCCTTCTTTAAATTATTATTGTTACTTAATTTTAATTATCGTACTTAATTTCATTATATTTAATTATTTATTTGCATAATTATAATGAAACGAAGTGGACGTTTTTCTGGTAGAGGTACTAGAGGTAACATGGATAAGGGTGCATCTTTTAGTAATCCTAATTACGGTGATTTCACTTATATAGATGAAACTGATTTTTTTAATGTTAATATTAATATATCATTAGATCATGAGGTATATTCTACATCTGAACCAGAATTTAATTTGGAAAATGAATTAGAAGATAATTTAGATAACACACCCACCAGTGCACCTCCACCTCAGGCTCAGGCTGAGTCTCAAACTGAAACTGAAACTGGAATGGCTCATGTCTCCCCTAGTATGAATCGAGGCCAAAAACAACGAAAATTAAAATCATCTCCATGGAATTTTTTTGATAGGCACACTGATAATCAACTAGCTATATGTAAAATTTATTGCGAAGTTTATAAATTTAAACTGGAAAAGGTCAAGGTGGGACGGGAGGTTTAATGAGACATGTAGAAAACTCTCACAAGGCAAGGTATAACCAATACCTGGCTGAAAAATCGAGTGTGCAAATGCCTTCTGAGTCGAGACAAGGTTCACATAGTGTCCCCGACCAAGTACATGGTCGAATTAACCCTATGACGGTGGGAATTGTAGATCCTAAATATGATAAACATAGAGATAGGGAAATTTTAGCAAAATTAATTGTTGTGGAGGTTTGCCTTTTTCATTTCATTCCTCTCATGATTTTATTCATTACATTAGATAAATATATAATCCTGATTTTAGCGGTTTTCCTAGATCAACTGTTAGAAGAGATATTTTAAATTTGCCCATGAATATCAATAGTATTTACGTTATGCAACGTATCAAAAGTATTTACATTGTGCATTTACGTTATAAAATGATTTTCCTAGATCAACTGGTTTTATATATATTATGATACTTAAGGAACATCTGGATTTAATTAAACCTATTGAACCATGTTCCATCATATGTAATAATCATTTTTCCTATATTTGAAAATACTGCCTTGGTCCAAAAATATTTATCGCATATTTCATTTATATGTCTCTTAAAAATGTATTTATAAGGATAGCATTTTGATAATTTTATCCTCCTAACATATTTCATCATGTTATATCTCCTCAACAAATATTTACTTATTTATCTATGCCAACTCCATCAACGATGTACTTCCTCTTAAATGATGTAATTAATACAAGAGTATAATGAGAAAAAATTACTTAATTTCATATTGGTTAAATAAAATGACAAGTATTTTGACACAAATATTTTAGTAAGGATAACAAGTATTTTGAGACGGAGAAAGTAATAACTTTACACTTCCATTTTTCCTTATTTAGAAGCTTTTAAAACCACATAAATGTTATGACACATTAAATGCACAAGTTTTAAAAGTTTTATGGCCACACAAATTCAATAACATATTTAAGATAACAAGTCTCAAAAATCTTATGTATTTTCTTAAACTACGTGCAATTCAAAATATGTCTAGATTGGACGGGTAGTATAGTAAGCATCAACTTGACAGCTTCAACCTTTAGGAGTCGTTTAGTTGCTGGTTATGAACTGATTTATTTATGTATTAAAATCAGCATAATTTGTACTATCATGTTTGGAAGTGTTTTAGATGTTATGTAATAAACTCGGTACATCAAATATCGGTGATTGATTATCATTTTACAATCTCATATAACTAATACATGTATAAGATATGAGAGAATTTATGTATTATTTTATGTAGGGTAGAAAATGAAATAACTAATATATGACTAACTAAACCCTGCATAACTAATATTGTAATACATACATAACTAATCCCTTCATTACTAATACTTACATAACTCTAACCAACAATCAAAACGATCTCATTGACTCCGTTGCTATTTTTGAATTATAGGTTAAAATTAATATTTATTAAAGTTTAAGTAATTTTTACATATATACTCCTCCATCCCAATATAGTGGTCGGGTCTGATTGGGAATGGAGTTTAAGAAGGAATGATTTTTTGAATTTTTTAAATCTAAAATAAGTCATAGACATTTGTATGATTATAAATTATTTTACTAAAAGTAAATTTTAAATTTTAAATTTTAAATCTAAAACAAGTTATAAATATTTATGTGATTACATATTATTTTAAAAAACATAACAAAAAAATTGGGTTAGAGAAAGTATATAAGTACTATATATATAGCTCTGTAAGAAAAATATAGGCCTGCAGCGTGGGTTCGAATCCTGGTGGGAGCAATTTGCTCTCTTTTGGGGTAGGACCTTGTAGGTGATATCAGTTGCTCTGTTCTCAAACCCTGGTCATCAGGCACATCCCGCGATTTACGGATAGTAGTGCTGAGGGATCGGAACTACTATCTCCAGAAATAGTCTGGCGTAAGTCGAGAAGTTGGATATCAAAAATAATAATAATAATAATAATAATATATATATATTATATTCGTCAAACTCATTGAACCATGTTCCATACTCTGTGTAAGCAGTACTTTTCACCCGGCTAAAATCCCTATAACTGATACTTCAACTTGGAAGTAATTAGATAAAATAATATTTTATTGTGGGAAAATTCTTTACTAATATAATGATGATGAGAGCAGGTGGGACTAATGATTAGCGGTTAAACCTCGAGATTACTTTTACCATACCATATAATCACTTTCTCTTTCAAATGCATGTGCATATAGCCTATAGAACTTTAGAGTAAGCCAAACACAGAAAAGCAGATATATAGGTCTTCATTGAGCAGTAATAGGGTAAATACTTACCACCAAATTGAAGCTAGAATTAGGGTTGCATGTTCAGTTAAATTCAATAGCATTGATTCAAATTTTATATTTATTTTTAAAAAAAAATAATTAAATATATATAAATATTAAGAATCCAATAATTTAAAAGTATTAAAATTCCAAATCCATAAGCTCCTATTTTAGCTCTGCATCTACCTGCACCTCGTATTTATACGACTACTTCTACAACAACATACATAATTTAATTTCACATGTGAGATTTGGAGAGAGTAAGGCGTATGCAGATCTTACCCCTACCTCATGGAGATAAAGAAGTTGTTTCCGATAGATTTTGAATTTCAAAAAATATATTTCAAAGCAGTTTGAAAAAGAAAATACGGATATGGCAAATAAAAATGAAAGAAATGCATAACATTCAGAAAAAAGGAACAGTAACAATAACGAAATAATACGATAATCAAAGCACAAGAAATACAGGTGGTAACAAAAAATCGAAAAACAAGAAACTACCAGAGTAATGCTAATACTAGTGTAAGAAAGTGAAAACAGATACGGTGCTCCAAACTACCACAAAGTCACCTCGTATTCATAATAAACCATATAAATATATTATAATTGAGTAATTTAATAAAATAAATATGTATTAGTTGATTATACTTAAGCATTAAAAGCTTATACTCCATTCATCTCAATTTATGTGATGTAGTTTGACTGCGCACGAAGTTTAAGAAATAAAGGAAGATATTTAATTTTGTAATCTAAAATAAATTTAAAATATTTATATAATTATAAATTATTTCATTAATTAAATTATAAAATATAAAATTAAATTATTATCAAATAAAAAAATATTTTATTATTTTTAACATAACTAAAAGAAAAGTGCGTAAACTTTTAGGGCAGAGGACCTAGATGTAACACCAGTGGACAGTGAGCAGAGAGTTGTCTTTACTCCCGCATTTGGCGCTGATTCGTAAAGTCTGAGAGCCTTCAGCCGACTGTGTGAACAAACATATAAGCCGATGACTTGTCATTCTTCGGCCTTTTCTGCATTTGTCTCTAACCAATACCTTCCTCATGACTTGCCTTCTTTTTTCTTTTTGAAAAATCAAGACTTAGGCACTTCTATTACTCTCTAATTCTCTACTAGAGTCTTAGACCTATCACTTAGGGCTCCTTTCGTACCACAGATAAAAGAAAATTAATCTCAAAATTAAATTTAAAATGAATTTATTACATGTTTGATTGAAATAAAATCGCAATATAACTAATAGTGTTATTTTTATTTATGTGAGAGAGTGGAATAATAATTCCGGAATAACTAATTCCGAAATAATAAAATTTAGGATAACTTGTTACCCAACAAAACAACCTCTTATTATCACATGTATAAATAGAGTATTTCAATTTATCAAGATTTGAATAGATAGAAAGATATTACAGAACATTTGTTTTTTCCCCACATCTATTGAGGAGTATTTAGACCTATTTTGAGTCTCAATTGATTAATTTAATGGGAAAAGGCCAAAAAATAACTATTCTAAATAGTATAATTTATTCTTTGTTATATTTTTCGCTAAAAAATTCCTCAGTCATTAGTGAACCAACTTAAAAATACCCTTCAACTAATTAAATAGCTCAAAAATACTTCTCCTACTAACTATTGCTCCAAAACAAGAAAAAAACCAAATTTATCCTTAAACTCTTTGAAATGGGACATTTTCCCTTAATCTAATGGCGGAATGGAGAACTTTATTTAAGAGACGAGAACTTTATTTAAGAGATACGAGAGATGCAAGACTGCAATTTTTGAGATCTCTCAACCACTAGACTAAAGAATTCTATTATATTAAGAAAATTCAATAATTTATATATATAAACCACGATCAACTATCAATGGAAGATCTTTCAAAAAAACTGCAATCTAGTCCGAGAATACCCAAACGCAACAAAGTTGCTTCAACTATAAAACTAAATCAATATGTTAAAGCGAATTGGATGATTCCTGACTTAAAATATTCCTAATCTAAGAGTAAAGACAGCTTATTCTTAACCTTTGTCATTCATTAGAAAGAAGTTGTAGAAGTAGGAGCCAAATTTTCAAAAAGACTTTGAAAAACAACTTGGGAAAAAAAAAGTGATGGTTACAAGTTGCTCTACCTAGTGCATAAATCAATTTAACCAAGTCAAATCTTGTAGAAATAAGTTGTGAACATTTTTATTTTGCAACTTACAAGATGTCTTGGGCCAAAGTGTTCTTTTTAAAAACTTCTTGTCCCTTATTGGTAATTCATAAAGAAAATGCTACCTTAGAAAAACTAGGGGTGAGCACGGGTACAGGGTACCCAGATACCCGACCGGAACTGACACTAACGGGTAGGTTTCGGATAGATATATTATAATAGCGGGTAGGGTCCGGGTAGTAAAATTAAGAACCGATCAATGTCGGGTCCGATTCCTAGGAAAATAGAGCAGTACCAGGACCGAACCGATACCGGAACCTATAAAATATTAAATATTTTAATTTTTTTAGAAACATTTGGACCACTTTTAACTTTTTCCAAAATTATTTGTTGCACGCTTTGCATTGATTTTCCCCACCCCAAGACGTAAATATTTTATATTTTTCACCCCTTTATGCTTGTTCTATTTCAAAGTATACTCATCTTCAATTTGTATTACTTTTTTATTTGAAATGTAAATCTATTTTTAAAATTTGTGTATATTTTTATAGTTGTGAAGATGAAATTTAGGAATTTACTAGTATAATAAAACTTTTCTTTTGTATCGATGAGCTTATGAACACGAAAATAAGTTTAATTCAGATATTTTCAAATTTATTTTGAAATCAACACGTTCAATTAATTAAGTGTCAAGTTTGGCTTGCAATTTTAGGTTTTGGTAACAGAATTAGTTTTTCTACAATGAATAAGTTTTCTAAAACTTCTTATAAGGGTACTAAAAACTCTGATTGCAGGCTAAAAAACTACTTGATGAAATTATTTTAGAACTCTTTTTTATTCTCATAGGCTTAAAAATTATTGCTTAATTTGTGTTTTTTATTTACAGAGTGCAGGAACCTGACCCGAGTCAGGTAGGTTCAGTAATGTTCTTCTGGTAGGTTCCGGATAGTAAATTTAGGAACCGATCTTTTACCGGGTAGGGTCCGGGTAGTTAAAAAATGTTAGGGTACCCGGACCCGCTCACCCCTAAGAAAAACACAGTGCAAGTGAGAAAAGAGCAACACTGTGTCAAAAAAGTAGTCCATATAAGGGAGCAAATCAGAGCAACCTAGCAAAGTAACAACACTACTTTCCTCTGCTCCTCTCTCTCTCTCTCTCATCACACCACTTTGCCTTAAGTTTCTTTAAACAAAAACATAAAGACTTCTTTACCAAATTTAACAACATTTACTAGTCTTAGTTTATGGATAACCAAAGAACTACTCTTCTTAATTGGGCTTACTTCTGTCAAGGCAAGGTCAGAATTGTTCCTCACCATTCTACATTTTTATGCATTTTCAAGATTCTTTTTTTTTTTGTATGGATATTTTAAGACCATTTTATTGGAATTTTAGCAAGTTGCGTCGGAATCTTCATTTTCGTTGCCGCACCCGTGTTGGATCTCCAAAAATGCACTATTTTTGGAGTGTCGGACACGCACCTATCGATATTTTTGAAGAGTCCGAGCAACATAAAATTTTAGAGCAAAATCTTGATGGGTTTTTGTTTTCTTGAAAAAATTTCAGAGCGTGGATGAGCTAAGCCAGACACTGTTGCTGACAACAATGGAGCTGGAGAACACAAGGTTGAAAGCTCAAGAAGAGCTGAAAATGAGAGAAGATGAGATACTCCATCTCAAAGATATGCTTAACAGGGCCATCAATGACAAAAATGAAGCTCAAGAAAAATGCCAAAGATTGGTCCTGGAAAAACTCTTACTCCAACAACACCAGTTTCATCAAACAGGCAAGGGTGTTAAATGGTCGGATTGAGCTTAATTTGGATTGATCAACATGAGCTAAGTTAATAAATGAGAAGTTACTGACCCGTCAAAAGTTACTTAAACTAAAATAGGGTCATAACTCAACCCGGTCAATCTTACCCAGTTTTAAATTCTTTATTTGTTTTTTATGGAGTAATTTTTTAGTACTTAATAAAATTATTATTTTTATTTATGATCATATATAACATATCAACTCAGTTTTTAGGACAAGTTCCACATTCAGTCGGTTGGCCAAAAATAATTATATTCGTTAGTCAAATATACAAAAAAATATATTATATACTATGGAATATATATCAAAAATGTATACTTCATGTATATTAAACACTAATATACAAAAAAAAAATATTTACAGTCTCTTCTTTATGTCATAATTTTCTCAATTTTTATGTGTTGAATTAAGTAATGGATGGGTCAATAATCAATCCAAACAAGAACGGGTCAGATTAGACGTATTTTTATGAGCTAATTTTGCCACCTCCATCAACAGGTCCATTATCGGGAGTTTCAAGCATTGAAGATGAACCAATTATCAAAGGATTAGAATCCTCCACCACCAACAACACAAACTTCTCTTCATCAGATTGTGATGAAAGCATTGTTTCTTCCCCACAAGACAGAGAACAACAACAACAAGCTTTGCCTATTCTTATAGACAAACCATTACCAGAAAATGGGAAATTCTTGCAAGCAGTAATGAAAGCAGGACCACTTTTGCAAACACTTCTACTTGCTGGACCTCTGCCTACGTGGCGCCACCCCCCACCCCCTATGGACACATATGAGATTCCACCACCCCCTGTGGTGATTCCATCTCAAGATCCAATTTTTAATGCTTTTAACAACTGTGGAAGACTTGCCAAGAAAAGGGGTAGTAGTCTTTTTGATGATTCTGATTCTTCCATTGGAACAAAATATCAAAGGGTTGTGCTTTGAATTTTCAATTCTTGGTAGCGTTAGTACATCACATTCTTTGGGATGCGGCTTTTTTTTCAGATTCTACTAACGCGGATGCTTTGTGCTAGAGTTTACTACTAGTACTAGTATCATATTTTAAGGAAAGAAAAAAGAACTGATATTTAGAAATTTTTGTATAGAATTGAAGAGGTTTGATTTAGGAAAGTGAGGAGGTGAAGATCTAAATTTGACTTTTGTTGAAGTTGAAGGGAAAAGAAAAAGATTATTGTTCTGAGCTATTTTTAGTTTTTTAGGGTCAGTACTATAGTATGTTGGTTGGATTGTCTCTTTCCTTCATTATTGTTATAATCTTTTAGAGTTGAGCTTTTTCTCTATCATGCACTAAATTCCGAGTCTCAATTCTCTAAGATTATCAAGCTCATTGTATGAAAATATTCAATTCGAGGAATTTTTAAGCATATGATGCTTGGTTCCTTACTATTCAACCCTGTGGCGGAGTTAGGGATGCAAGACGATTCATCATCTGATTAGTTTGTTGGAAAATTATAATGTATATGCAAGATTAAAATTATATTTATATATATATATATATATATATATATATATATATAGTGAACCTTTACTTTTGTGTTATTTATTTCTTTAAATTTTGAATCCTTAACAAACTATTAGCTTCGTTATTGATTGTACTAAGTCCTAGTAAAAATGTACTAGATTTGAAGGTGTAGATATGAAAAGCTTAACATATATTAGAGGGAGCTATTTCTTTTTTCCGCCCCACTCTAGTCAAAAGGATCACCAGTAATTCGAACCTCTGGTTAACCGATTGGAAAAGATACTTTATCAATAGAATAAATTCAATGAATTTGTATTTATGTCGGATAAGGTTCATTTAAGAAGAAATGTTATTTATTAATATTTTTTTTATATTCAAAATTTGAATTCAAATCAAGTGAATGAATCTGGACCATAGAGTTGTTAGGATTGGAAGGTGGAAGAGATCAACAACCACAAGGTGTAAGAGCTCAGCTTTGTCGACTGAGTTAATAGAGGGGGAATCGACAAATAAGAATCAGACTCAGGATCTACTACTCTATGTAATGTTAAAAAATTTTAAATTTTGATTTGATGTATCACTTAGTCATATTCTCTTTCTCTACCTTTCTCTAAATTAAATTAATTAATTTCTCAGTTTTTCCTATCAAACCCCACTAAGTATCTTTATTGTTCAATTTATTTCTACGGCTAATACTACTTCCTCTCTGAACACGTAGGGATGACAAATGGGTATAATTTTGCGAATTTTGCACCGCACTCGTTTCAGTTGGAGCGGGTATGGGTATAACTTTGACGGGTAGTAGGCGGGTATGGATATTGAAAATGTACCCGTCACGGATAGGCGGGTAGGTGATGGATTTGCAGTCATACTCGCCTACCCGCCCGCCTTATACCCGCCCCAATCCCAAAATATTAGCAGCCCAAAAGTCATGACAAGTCTCTCATTATCCAACAAAACTCAAAACCCTACGCCTCTTCAGTCCTTCACGCCTCCCTCTCTCGCGTTCCCCTTCACGTCGTCTCTCCTCCCTCTCTCATTCTCGACGTCTCAGCCTTTTTTTTAAAGGAAAAATCACAAACTTTTTTCACAAACCACCTCGACGTCTCTGCCTTTTTCTTTAAAGGAGATGCTGATCGGGAGATATTGAGAAATATTGTTGTCTTTGCTTTGTGTTTTGGGGTTGTCTTGGTGAGGTCAATTTTTGTGCATTTGTTAAGTTTTACCTATTGGGTTTGTGGAGTTCAATTGAAAAAGTTGAAAAACTTTAGCTTATAAAGCTGAAATAATATGTGGATTTTGTCTGCATTTGTAATATATAGCTATTTAGGTGGATAATTTTTTGATTTTCTTGAAAATTTTATTTTCTTGATTCTTTGTTGTGCAAGGGGGAAGAGGTGAAAAAATGGGGAATTCTGATGGTGAAAAAATCTGGAATTCTCCTCCATCTCTCTCAAAGAAAATGAGACCGTAACAGTATTGATTCTTGACTCAAAATTTTGGGATAATTTTTGGAATTTGAATTTTTGGGATCATGTTGATCATTAATTGATCACAAATGAATTGATTACAAAATATGACAGGCGGGTATTGGCGGGTGACGTATATCCACTTGGGTGGTGGAGCGGGTGTGAATTTAGGAATATACCCGCCTAGGCGGGTATGGATGTACAATGGCGGGTATAAAATTTTCTGGCGGGTACGGGTGCGGGAGATGGGGTACCTGCACCCGCCCCGCCCAATTGTCATCCCTATGAACACGCTCTCTATGCTTTCTTTGCATCCAACGGTACTCTTTCCCTCCCCACCCCCGTTGAACCAACTCCGACCGCGATCAGAACCAAGTTTTCCCGGGCGCGCAAGGTTTTACCGGTGGGACAAGGTTTTTCGGTAGAGACAAGTTGTTCCGCCAGAAACAAGTTTTCCGGTAAAACCAAGTATTTTCAGCAGCGCAAGGTTTTACCAGCGGGACAAGGTTTTCTAGCAGATTCCCGGTGTACTGTTCTCACTCGACGACTTAACTACAACACTAACCGTCAGCGGCAAAATTATTCTCTCGATCTCTGAACTCCAGTGGATCTCACCGACGAAATCGAGTTCTCAAGTCGGTCCATCTGTCGGAGTTGTCTAGATCTGGTCGGAATATTTTGTCTTCCGGCAGACACTTCTCTCACAAGTACATTTTATTGAGGATTCTTTTTTTATTTCTCTGTTCTCCTCTCCTCTCTCTTCTACTTTATTCTTTTTGTTCTTTTTCTCCTCGATCTACACAAGTACTCGACTTTTTGGTGAAAACTCAATTGAACAGTACTTTCGGTGCCGGTGAACGGTACCAGTGAACAATTATTTTCACCGACAAACAGGTTCGATTCAATTGGAGTTGGTACCTCCGATTGCCCGTATTCATTCTGTCTTTATCCTTGTTGTTAAATTTTGCCATTTTGTTGTATTGATTCGTGACGTTACGTTCTTGCATTTACCATTCTTGTATTTAGTTATAGCATTCTTTGGCATAGTGGTTTTACTTGCCTCTAGATTCTTGTTAACTTGTTCTTTCACTTTGATCCCTTCTTGTTTTAGGGTAAACGTTTAAATAGTTTGTTACTTTGTATTTGCTTTAGTGGCTTTGGTTACTGATGGTAGACTAGGGTCATGTTTTCGGTCGGGGGCGAGGGTTAGGGGGCAAGTGGGGTAAGAGAGATGCTAGACTGAGAATAGGGTCTTGGAACATTGGGACTTTAACGGGAAAGTCCATAGAGCTAGTTAAGATTCTTAAGAAGATGAGGATTAATATAGCATGTGTCCAAGAGACCAAATGGATAGGACCTAAGCCTGAGGATGTGGACGGGTATAAGTTATGGTTCTCGGGTAGGTCAAGGTATAAGAATGGGGTAGACATTTTAATAGATAGCGAGCTAAGTGATCAGGTGGTAGAGGTTAGGAGGGTCAATGACAGGATGATGGCGATTTAGTTGGTAGTTGGAGGGTTCACTATGAACATTATTAATGCTTACGCGCCGCAGGTGGACTTGGACGAGGAGGAGAAGAGGCACTTTTGGGAGAATTTAGATGAGGTGGTGGGTGGTATACCACCCATTGAGAAGTTTTTTATAGGAGGGGATTTCAATGGACATATCGGGTCACTTCCGGGGGTTATGACGACGTGCATGGAGGCTTTGGCCTCGGGGATAGGAATGGGGGAGGCGTCTCACTTTTGGAGTTCGCTCGAGCTTTTGGGATGGTGATAGCCAATTTGAGGTTCCTGAATGAGGAGCACTTGGTGACTTTTTGTAGTTCGGTGCCTAAGACTCAGATAGACTTTTTGCTCCTTAGGAAGATTGACCACGGTCTTTGTAAAGACTGCAAGGTTATTCCGAGGGAGTATCTTAGAACCCGACATAAGCTTTTTGGTGATGGATTTGGAGATCAAGATAGAAAAGAAGATGAGGGTTGTGGATGACAGGTTAAGAACCGAATGGGGGAGTTTTACCATGGCTAGTGCAAAGGAGATGGGGGAGAGGTTTGATGGCCAAGGTGGCTTGGGGGAGTAGTGGGGATGTGATCGGTATGTGGGACAAGACGGCCAGTTACATTCGAGAGATAGCTAGAGAAGTGTTTGGGGTCTCGAGGGGTAGCCGTGGTGGGCATCGAAGGGACTGGTGGTGGAATGGTAAAGTTCAAAAGAATGTGGAAGTGAAAAAAGTGGTGTATGCATAATTGGTAGAATGCAAGGATGAGGTGGAGAAGTGGACGAATAAGGAACTGTATAAGATGGCGAGGAATGAGGCAAAACTTTCGGTTATGGTAGCAAAAATGGTGGCTTTTGAACGCATGCATGTGGAATTAGAGGGAAAAAATGAGGATAGAAAGTTGTACAGACTAGCCAAGGCGAGGGAGAGGAGGGCTCGTGACTTAGATCACGTGAGGTGCATTAAGGATGAGGAAGACAAAGTACTGGCGGAGGACGCGCATATAGACGGAGGTGGCAGTCTTACTTTCATAAACCCTTGAACGAAAAAGGAGATAGAGACATTATGCTGGGAGATCTAGAGCAATATGGTAGGTATCGTAATTTTGAGTATTGTAAAAACATTAAGGTTGAAGAGGTTAAGGGTGTTGTTTGCAGGATGTGCAGGGGACGAGCGACCGGGCCTGATGAGATCCAGATGAATTTTGGAAGAGCGCATGCAGGACAGATTTATAGTGGTTAACTGAGTTGTTTAACGTCATTTTTAAGACGGTGAGAATGCCCGAAGAATGAAGGTGGAGTACAATGATCCCTTTGTACAAGAACAAAGGTGATATCCAGAGTTGCAACAACTATAGGGGTATCAAGCTGTTAAGCCACACTATGAAAGTATAGGAAAGGGTCGTGGAGATGAGGCTGAGAAGAGGCGTGTCTATTTCTGAGAATCAGTTTGGATTCATGCCAGGGCGTTCGACCACAGAAGTCATTCATCTTATTAGGAGGTTGGTGGAGCAGTATAGGGAGAGGAAGAGAGACTTACATATGGTTTTCATCGACCTCGAGAAGACATGCGACAAAGTTCCTAGGGAGGTTCTATGGAGATGTTTGGAGGTTAGAGGTGTACTTGTGGCGTACACTAGGGCGATCAAGGATATGTATGATGGAGCCAAGATTAGGGTACATACAGTAGGAGGAAACTCTGAGCACTTTCCAGTGATGATGGGGCTGCACCAGGGATCAACTCTTAGCCCATTCTTATTTGCCTTGGTGATGGATGGACTGACACGATAAATCCAAGGGGAGGTGCCGTGGTGTATATTATTCGTAGATGACATAGTCCTCATTGATGAGACTCGCAGCGGAGTGAGCGCTAAGCTGGAGGTTTGGAGACAGACTCTAGAATTTAAAGGGTTCAGGCTGAGTATAACCAAGACATAATACTTGGAGTGCAAGTTCAGTAACGGGAGCGACCCTGAGACAGGCGTGGAGGTGAGGCTTGGTACTCAGGTCATTCCAAAGAAAGGAAGCTTCAAGTATATTGGGTCTATTATCCAAGGGAATGGAGAGATTGATGACGATGTCACACATCGTATTGAGGCACGATGGATGAAATGAAGGCTCGCATCTGGAGTCTTATGCGACAAAAAAGGTGCCACCAAAACTTAAAGGCAAGTTCTATAGGACGGTGGTTAGACCGACTATGTTGTATGGGGCGGAGTGTTGGCCAGTCATGACTTCGCACATCCAAAATATGAAAGTTGTGGAGATGAGGATGCTGAGATGGATGTGCAGGCATACAAGGAGGGATAAGATTAGAAATGATGATATCCGGGATAGAGTAGGAGTGGCCTCGGTGGAGGATAAGATGCAGAAAGCGAGGTTGAGATGGTTCGAACATGTGCAGAGGAGAGACACAAATGTCCCAGTGCGGAGGTGCGAGGGGTTGGCTATGGACGGGTTCAGGAGGGGTAGATGTAGGCCGAAGAAATACTGGGGAGAGGTGATTAGACGGGATATGGTGCAGGTGCAACTTACTGAGGACATGACCTTAGATAGGGGGTTGTGGAGGACACAGATTAAGGTAGAAGGGTAGTAGGTAGTCGAGCGTAGTCCTACTTACGCTTGCAAACTGGTAGTTGTAGTGTTATTATTATAGGACTACATAGCCTATCATACTAATAGGCGCAATATTTTTTATAGTCCCTGTAATTTGATTCTGGCTGCTATGTGTCCTTTAGTGTGCTTTGTTTAGCTTATTTACATGTGATAGTTACTGCTTACTTTTTTAGAATGCGCTATCATGGCCTATTCGCTTTTGATACCATGATTTTCATACTGCATTAGATTTTTTTTTGATCGAGTCTGACTGTTTCTGTTGCTTTTTTTTTTTGCTTGTGCTGATGCTATGTATTGAGGCGAGGGTCTCTCGAAAATAACCGCTCTACCTACCAAGGTAGAGGTAAAGTCTGTGTACACTCTACTCTCCTCAGACTCCACGTTATGGGATTTCATTGGATATGTTGTTGTTGTTTGTTGTTGGCTAATACTACTTTCTTACGCAATCCATATGTATCTTAGCTTTTGCTTTTTCGTGTACTGAATTTTATCATGTCAAACCCCACGAGGAAACGCCTCTATACCAGACAGTAAAAATTTTACATTGATAAAGATTAATGTAAAATTAATAATAATAATAATAATAATAATAATAATAATAATAATAGTCTGTGCTAGCTTGTGTATATATCGATTATTCCATTATTACGATAGTATCCATTACCTTATATTAATATAAGCACCGAATAATTCTACCTATCACAAAGCGGATGAGAAAAAGGCTTAATCCGTTGTTGTCACATTGGTAGCGATTGATAATAACCACTTACTAATATAGCTGTCAATTGACACCCGTAAAATCCAAAACTAATAGTTCTAATTTTGATTTTTGGAACATTGAAATATCGACTTATTAGCTTTCATATCATACCTAAATCATGTCCAGAACAGGTGACTTTCCACCGTTCAAAAAGTAGTACCATAGTTAACAAGAGATTCCATATATTATAATGTGTATAATCCAAAAGATAGGACAGATAAACCCTTATAAATTAGCCACTAAAGATGAATTTTTTTCTACAAGAGCTCTCAAGTCTTGTGTATTTGCAATTTTCAGTACTCATCTAATCTGTTCACTCGTGATTAACGATTTCCCGGAAAATACTTCTCACAAAAATAAATAGTTTTCTTATTTATTTTCTTAATGTTTGTTACGTAGCACATAATTTTATTTCAAAAATATTTATATATAATTTAGACAAATACTATAGCGGTTTGGGGATGCGACTATGGGGTTGCGTGTATTGGAGGGTGAATAGGAGACAATCAGTGTGAAATATCACTTGTGAAACGTGTTTTTCCTACTTGTAGGGAAATCATTTTCCTCATTTTTAAGGAACGTGTGTTCTTAGAAAAATACTTGCCAAATTTTTTTAACCAACCAAACATAAGAAAATTGGAACACATTTTTCATACCAAACACACCCTTCCTATGTGAATGTAAATATTCTTGCAGTTTGACAACATTAATTGAATCATTACAATCGCGAGACTTTAAAAAAAAATACAATTCAGTGCACTAAGCTCCTTTTATGCACATGTGCAGGGTTCGAGGTAAGGTCGGACCATACGGATCTATTGTACGCAGTCTTTCCCTACATTTATGCAAGAGACTATTTCCACGAACATGTATGATGGAGCCAAGACCAGGCTAAGGACTGCGGGAGGTGACTCAGAACCCTTCCCAGTGGTGATAGGGTTGCACCAGGGATCAACTCTTAGCCTATTTTTATTGCCTTGGTGATGGATGAATTGACGCGGAAAATCCAAGGTGAGGTGTCATGGTGCATGTTATTTACGGAGGACATAGTGCTGATTGAAGAGACCCGTGGTGGAGTTAACACTAAGTTGAAAGTTTGGAGACAGACCTTGGAGTCCAAGGTAGGGATGGCAACGGATCGGATCTGGACTGGGTCCTACTAGATCCAGATCCATATCCATTTTTCATACCTGGATCCAGATCCATTGGGTCCATAAAAATCATATCCAAAATCCGGATCCATCGGATCCTCCGGGTCCACGGATCGGATATGGATCTACATGTAAAATAATTTGGCTTGAATAATATTCACACATGTTGAAACTTTTATGACAAAATGAAACGCAATCTGATTGAAAAATGATTGAGTTCATTCAATCAACCTACACAAATATGACACCATTCTTCCAAAATACTGAACAAAGTTTTAGCATCACAAGAAAATAAACACGATTGACTTCATTAGTGATGTTGAACAGGTTGCAACTTTGAGCTAATTTTTGAAGGCTTTAGTGATGCTTCACTTGTAGTTCTACTGATTTACTTCGTTAAACAACATAAAACAATGTTAGTCATATATCAAAAGTCCCCATTTTTTTTGCTGATCAAACAAATGAAAGAAAGATACTTAAAGCTTACGGCTTGCAGAAGAAATGAAAATTTAAAGAAGAGTGATATTTTTTTCTTTTTATAGAAATGAAAATATGGGAAACTGCAGAGAGCATATAAGTAAAAGAAATGAAACTTCAAAGACAAATTACATGGCTGTGTGACTTGTGCCTTATCCTGGTTCAACCTTTTACCCAATACATAAATTATGAAAAAAATTTAGAAAATACTTATAAAATTACATTCTAGGTTATGGATATATTTAATAAAAAATGGATCGACGGATCGGATCTGAAACGGATACGGATCTCAAATACAAGATCTAGATCCAGATTTGATCCGTCAGAAATGGATCCGGGTCCGATCCGGATCCGCCGAGTCCAAATTTTGAAGATCCATATCCTATAAAACGGATCTGGATCCACCGGGTCCAAGATCCACTGCCATCTCTAGTCCAAGGGGTTCAAGTGGAGCAGGACCAAGACAGAATACTTGGAGTGCAAATTCAATGACATAGAGCATGAGGAGGGCGTGGAGGTGAGGCTCGAAACGCAGGCCAACCAAAAGCGAGAAAGTTTCAAGTATCTTGGGGCCATTATCCATGGAAATGGAGAGATTGACGATGATATCACACACTGCATTGGGGCAGGATGGATGAAATAGAGGCTTGATTCCGTAGTGTTTTGTGATAAGAAGGTTCCACAAAAACTTAAAGGTAAGTTCTACAAAGTAATGGTTAGACCAACTATGTTGTATGTGGTGGAATGTTGTCCAATCAAGAAATCCCACGTCCAGAAGATGAAAGTTGCGAAAATGAGGATGTTGTGATGGATGTGTGGACATATTAGGAGGGATAATATTAGAAATGAAGTTATCCGGGATAAGGTGGGAGTGGCCTCGATGGAGGACAAGATGCGAGAAACGAGGTTGAGATGGTTCGGGCATGTGCAGAGGAGATGCACAGAGGCCCTAGTGCGGAGGTGTGAGAGGTTGACTATGGATGGTTTCAAGAGAGGTAGAGGTAGGCCGAAGAAGTATTGGAGAAAAGTGATTAGACATGACATGACGCAGTTGCAACTTATTACGGACATGACCTTAGATAGGAGGTCGTGGATGACACAAATTAGGATAGAAGGTTAATAGGTAGTAGAGTGTTGTCTCACGAATTTTCCATACCAGTACGCGTAGGATTACCCTTTAGCTTATTGCCTCTCAATTTCTGCTATTATTTGGTGTCTCTTGTACTTCGACTATCGTATTAGTTGTTGTAGTTACTGTTTCCTTTATACATAATGCCTTGTTATGCTCTCTTTTATATTTTGTGATGACTTTCTAAAAATGCTTGTCTAACTTTATTTGAAATGTCTTTATTGAGCCAAGGGTCTATCGAAAACAGTCCCTCTACTTTCCAAGGTAAAGGTAAGGTCTGTGTACACTCTACCTTCCCCAAACCTGACTTGTGGGAATATACTGGGTATATTATTATTGTTGTTGTTATTACTATTTACACAGCTTGAACTCGTGACCTTCTAATCACATGACTCTCCTTCAAATCGCGAGACTTCTTAAGGAAAATAATAAAAAGTGAGTTTTCTTGAAAAAGCAACAAAACGTGGTCAAAACGGGAAAATAGAGTCAACGAGAAACAGGCAACTCTTGCAAGTTGAAGAAAATGACTTCTTACCTTTGTTTCTTTTCTTTCTTTTCTTTCTTCTGATAGAGTCCCATAAATCTAACAAAAGTTGTGTAAAGCTTAAAATACAAATTGTTCTTTAAGTTTGAAAATGATGGATTATTTTGACAAGAGTGCACATTATATATGGCGGGAGGGGTTTCATGATTTCCCAGACGGAATAAAATATTTACCCGTATATATTCCTTTACAAAATTCGATCCTTGGAAACAAATTCGCCTCTTTAAAAATACACTGTAGCAGTTATGTACGTTGTACACCGTCAAGGTATGCAATTCATATATTGTATACCATTAGGGGTCGTTTGATTGTTGATTAGGAAGTGAATTATTTCTGTATTAAAACCAACATAACTAGTACCATGTTTGGTAGTATTTTAGTTGTTGTGTAGAATTTAGGACACCAAGTACAGTAGTTGATTACCAATTTACAATCCCGCATAACTAATACATGTATAAGTTATGAGGAAATCTACATATTATTTGAGGCAGAATAGAAAATGGAATAACTAATAGTACATAAATAACTCTTGATTAAAAAAAAAAAAGAGTAATATACATTAATAATTAATTCATGCATAACTAATCCTTTTATAACTCTAACCACCAACAAACTACCCCTTAATGGTATACTACAATGACAATAGTTCACTCAAACTGTATATGCCATTCAGATATACAAAGTGCATATCTATTAAGTTTTGTAAATGTTTTTCCCTAAATATGCATGAAGTATAATATTCTTTTTTAAAATGGCCATTTTCGCATAATTCTTTTACCGCCTGGCGCCTGCACATCAGGTAATGTCCTCATTTTCTATAATAGTGGTGTCTGAGCTAGTCTTTGCACGTCTCGATTATTTTACAAAGTTCACTTCTTAAAAGATTACATTGTAGCAATTATGTATGTTGTATGTATAACATCAAGATATACAACTTACATGTATATCTTAATGGTATACAACAATAAGAATATTTGAATCACACTATTATATACCATTCAAGTACATATCATATGAATTATATACTCCGAGGGTATATAACATGCATACCTACTAGGAATTTTGTAAATGTTTTTTCCTACATATGTATGGAGTATAATAATTTTTTAAATGAGCATTTCCGCGTACTTGCTTTTTGGCCAAGCTAGTTTGCATACATTTCGATTATTTTACCAGGTACATCAACTATACCACCGACTATGTTCCACCAACACAACTACCGGATACCTATTCCTACCAAAGCTTAATTAATCCCATGGGCTTTGAGTCAATAAACCAGATTTTTTTTATGAAAAACATGTCAACAACGAGGTCCATGCAGCAGACTAACATGCTATTGCTCATAACATATTCCTTGCTATTAAGACACCCATGTGTTCACTAAAACATTTAACAATCACATGGAATAATAATACCAAAACAAGGGTCAATTTTATGTCCTAAAATATTATTCAGATCTATGATTCCAATAGTGGAAAAAATCTCATCAGCGAGACTTGAAAATTTTCTCTTTAACTTATCAAATTATACATACAATAAGTGTTGATACATTGACTAAGGCGATAACTGATCAACTTTCAGATAATTGGTCAAGACAACTTACATCTACCAAGGACATCAATCTGTACAATGGACATGATCATTCATTCAGATAAAAGACGTGAAGCAATCTTATTAGTCTTTTTCATTGCCATCCTGATCATTTTTAGACAAAGCGATCTTTGATTAGTCTTCTTCATTGTCATCCTGATCATTTTAGACAAACGATCTTTGCTTAGTCCTCTTCATTGCCATCCTGATCATTTTTTAGACGTGAAGCGATCTTTGATTAGGCTTCATCATTGTCGTCCTGATCATTTTTATGATTGTGCTTTTGAGCGCTATACATATCTGCAACCTGAGAAGCAAAGCATGAGGAAATAAAAGGTTCAAACCAACAAGGTCACGAACAAATAGAACATAAACCAGCAAAAGATGAGATGACAAAAAAAATTCACCATCTCTGCTGATGATGCCTGCTCAGGATTCTTGTCCTCTCGTACACGCATCAAACGTGGAAATCTTAAAGAAATTCCCTGCGACAAGAAATAGTAAATGATATAAATGTACTCCAGAATTTTTATGTGTGTATGCATATTGAAGATAGAGCCTTAACTAGCCATTAATCAACATTGGCATTTATTCTACACATTTGAATAAAAGATTGTCCCAACTGTTTGGTGTCCAATAGATAAAAACACTAGTAACTCTTGCATGCTTTGGCATGGTAAACCAAGTAACAAAGACTTGAGAGGTGTAAAACTGCGAGATTCAATTTTCTCACTATTTGTTCTATTCAAAAGATACATACCTTGCCGGGATCCATGATACCTTGGGCAGCGCAGTGGACAGGGCTGATGGTAAGATCAGCAGCTTTCACTTCCCATACCTGACATTAACAAAGAGTTATGGAGACATTAGCCTTTGCATCATGGAGTAAAAACATATGATAAAAGCAGTGTTCTCAAAGGCGAAAAGTGCAAAATAAAGCACTGAACTCTATTGAGACTTTAAGAGCAAGATGCAATTAAAGTGCACACTTCAATGAAGAATAAAATAAAATAGTTTGTATGCAACTCAAGAATAACAATTATAAGCACAACAACCATATGGATATAGGAATTTGAATTTTTTTGCAATGAAGTGAACTCTGAGAGAGAGAGAAAACTAAGAAAAAGGATGACAAAGTAAAGTATGGCAAATGAATGGAATGTAAAAACTATTACCTCGGTAGGTTCAAACCATACATCTGGATTGATGGTTTCCGCATACCTGTAATATGACTGAATATGACGCATATGTTAGAAGGGCACAAGGATCCACTAACCGAAAGCAAAGTGCTTCCAAGTAATTTGGGGAAAATGAAAAATGCAACCTTTGGTTTAGGAATAACTTTGGAACGGAGGCTGGAAGAGCGCTCTTCAAGCATTGCTTCAGAAAACCCAGTTCCTAACCAGAAAATCATAAAAAAGCATCTCATGTAAACACCAAGTACAGAAGTAGGCTAAATTGGTGCCACTTAGAGGTCGTTTGGTAAGAGGTATTAGAGAAAATAATACTGGTATTAGCTTTGGTATTATTTAATCCATTGTTTGGTAGTGTTTTCAACCTGTATAACTACTACATGTATTCAGTACTATTCTGATACATAATAAACCATGACATTAACAATACCAGTACTATTCCTATTATAAAACACCCTATTTTAGTACTATTTAAAAATTATAAAATGCATGTTATTTAATACAACAAACCAAACAGTCGATAAAAACTAATGTCAGTATAACTACTCCCAGCAAAACTAATCCCAACATTAATAGACCCTATTCAATACTATTCCTATACGCCCTACCAAAACAACCCCTAACGTTTACAGGAGTAAACAGCTTACCAATTTTACAGATGCTCTGGAACTCCTCATTGTTGCTATCATAACAAGCTAAGAGAAAGGCTCCGTATACACCTGCCAATTTAACCAAACTCAGGTTAAAGTCCACTGTGAGGAGTGAATATTATAAGGTCCAGTTTATCCCCATAGAAGTTTATGAAGTTACCAGTACGTTTCCCCCGACCATGAAAAGCAGCAATTGGTACCAAATCCAGTGAGTCTCCAATACTGAAACTCAAATTGGTAAATATTGAAATTTCTCCACAAGTTTAAGCAGCAATATATCTAAAAAGTAGTACTCCCGACACATTACCTCTCCATGTAGTCCTTCTTCAGTTTTAGCCAGTTATTTGACCGCTTTGAAGGCTCATATGTAGCATCTCTAGATAGTGTTTTGATAATCAATCCCTCACAACTGCAGAATGGACAAAATTGAAGTGATCAAAAAAATATTCCAGTTTTCTTCAACTACAACTAAAGACGTTAAGATAGGAAGTCCTTTTTTCCTTTTTCTGTGTATTGCAAGTTTTGTTTCCTTCCCTATTACCTCTTTACCCATAAGGATTAGAACACACCAAGAAGCTATGAAATAGACAGTAGGAAATGAGGAGACTTGATTTATGAACTTCCATTCTGTCGTATATTGTGTTTTGCAAGAATTTTGACAAGTGACAAACAAATTAAGCAATTGAATCATGCACATGATTTGTACTTGTTAACTATCCCCATGTTTCAGGTGCTAGTAACCATAACGTTGGCAACAATCAGAATCTACCATATGCATTTAGTTTCGTAACATTATTTCAAGACACTGTCAGATATGAATCTTTTGAGTAGATCAAAAAGGAAGATTAAGAAATTATGTACTCCTGATGATACAGAAATTCTACCTAATGCCCCGCGTAACCAACAAAGTTATGTAAGGCTTTTAAATTTTTGACAAGAGACTCCATGGGTCACAATATCTTATGGGTGTTTGTGTCAGTGTGACCCATAGAGTCCACTCGTCCAAAATTAAAAGGCCTCGCCTTACGTATTGTTGGTTAGTGTGGACAATGTAAAATTTCTCCAGATGATCTTACTTAACTTTCCAGCATCTTCCTCGGTACCATGTGGATTTTTAAAAGAAAGGATAGAGAAGGCACAAAACCAAGAAAAGAACATTTCAGAAATCTCCACTTACTTGACTTTACTCCTTTTAACATACTAAGAAGCAATATAGGGTTTGATTTCAAACCAACCAAAGGTACAATTTTTTATCATAATTTTTGACAAAGCAATTTTTTATCATAATAAAAAATAATTAATCAAAGTGGCAGCAGCAAACACCAACAAACACAGAAACGGCATTTACAAGAACTGGCTTTTCAAATGCTTGACATAAAGCAGCTTGTGACAGACTTTACAAAAGTTCATGTCACGATCATTACGAATGCATTTGAACTTCACCAAAACAAAAATTAAAACTATATCATAAAAATACATTTGAAATACCAGAAAAGCAGAACCAGATTTGTTAGATATCAGTATCAAACCACTACCTGGCATTGACCGCATCTTCAAGAAATTTAGTTATTTCCTCGAGATCGTTTGAGGTTACAGCTGTAGCATACTGGAAATATCCAGGTTCTTCTTCAAATGACTTGTAAAGATGCTGCTTGAAGCCAGAAGACACAGCATTAGCAATCGACTTTGTAAGACGTGTTCGAGCGATAAATTAATTGCTCACACAATGTTAATCTATGTACTACAAGTAAACATGACCAGACATCAATATGAAAGAACAGTTTAAAATATTAAGAATGAGGAGATCTTAGGACATCATAAGCCCACCTCCTGCCAAAGAAATTAAAACCATAAGCTCCACTTAAGAACCCCATATAAATGTTATGTTACCAGTTTCAAAAAAACAAAAAAAACCTATATAAATGTTTACAAACAATCAAAGACATGGATAGTCAAGAATCTTCTTTTTAGTTAACAGAAAATTTTATGCACATGGATTTACTTGTGTTTATTACTCCAGCCCTCTCAATAGAATTAGACCTGGAAGAGCATCTAAAATTGACTAATATATAGATGGAGTAGGACACTTGATATACTCATTGAAAATAAAATTCAAAGGTCTTGATATATAAAGAGTCCTGCGCACTCCCCCCACCCCCACCCCCACCTCCACCCCCTCCTCTTCCCCCCTTTTTTTAAAAAAATCAAGGGGGAGGGGAAGAAATACATGCTGAGGTTTTGTAACAAATTATGTCACAGTGACATTTCCTCCTCTCACGGCACCATAAGACGTCAGAAAAAATGCTTTAACTAAGCCGTTTAAGGATGAGACATTCACTGATAGACAATTCATTTGGTACAATTACCATCAACACAAATGCTACTTGGTTTTCCGCAGAAGCACAAAAGCATAAGAATTCACTGAATCATGAGAATTACAGAAAATATTCAACCGCAAAAATGAGATACCTCTCTGCGGACGTTAAGTTGCTCTTGAAGAAGTGGTTGTCCATTAAGATACAAGATATCAAAAGCATATATGCACACGTTAACCTTGATTTCACTCACAACAACATTCTTACGAGCACGCGTGCTAAGGATCTGTCATGAACATATATCCATAAGTATCACCTCATTTTACACCAAAATTACACATAAACATAGCATGACAATTCTCCAAGCAAATAATGAGCATTTATAGGAGAAGAATTATTAACAGTTGAAGCTTGCTTGGGAAAATGCACACGAGAGATAAAAAGAATACGAATATAAGCTCGAATGAGTTCAGACACAACTTGCTTGATCAACTCCATATGACCTGGACAGAATAATAGTTCTTAGTTGATAAAGAGCCTAACTAGGTTAGCTAGTGATCGAAACATAAAATTTCATAACTTTGTTCTGAAGTTTATCTCCCATCCATCTTCTAGCCTCATTCCTTTTTACTTTGACCTCACATTTCTTCCTCTTCTATCTTTTCTCATTTATTCTTATTCACCCTCTAGTATTGTTTATTACAAAATAATTTCCTCTGCACTTTTTTTGGGACCTTAGAATAGGTGAAGAAAATAGAAGGCAATAGAAAAGAAAAGTATCTAAGAAACATGGACGCTATCATCCTGTTTAGTTTACAAGGAGTTCAAAATATCAACTCCTTGTTTGTATTTAAAATTTCGGGAGAATCTGAAGAGAAAATTACTCGGTAAACCTTAATAGTTCCCCTCTTTTTCTTTCAAAAGTCAACCTCACGGTTCCTTTTTTTGTTTTTGCTTCCACAGATACTCAATCCATCACATGTAAAAGACACATACACCTAATAAACAGACAAGAAATGTTCACTTGCACTACCACTTTCCAGTAAACTTTTGACCTTCAAGGCACACAGATTAAAATTCAACCCAGAGTGGCCACCATATCACACAGCAGATCAAAGTCCTTGCAACCAATAATTGAGAATAAACCATTAATTTTTATCAAAGACAATCCACTGAGTTTCTAAGCTAGAATCAGCAGCTTTCTAGGTTATCATTTGCTGAAGTACTAGAAGAGTTGCTCCCAACTTCTTTACCTCACTATTTTTTTTGAGCATCGAACAGAACCAATTTCCTATTAATTTGTGTCCATTTCCTCACCAACTTCCGTGTTCCAAACTAATAACAGGTAAACTACTCTTAGAGTCCAAAGTTTAACGCATTTTTCTCCCTCACTGCTTTAGATTCATGCTAATCATTAGGGCTAGAAATTTAAGCCAACCCAGAGCAAAAAAGCATATTATTTGACAAGCAGTTGGTTCAAGTGGCGAGATTATGAATACTAGGAATTTCAATTGCAAAAGTTCTTCATACCCCTCCATACAGACTATGAGAATAACCGCAGTTGATATTAACATATATCCCTCCTTAGCCATGCAACACTGCTAGAAGGTGATAGATCATGGGGAGGTGATCTGAATCACTATTGATACGACGCAGGGCTGATTTGCTGACCATAACGAACTTGACGGGAGGACATGAGTTGAGAATTATCACCGGATTTGATCCAAAAGAACACAGTCCGGAATTAATAAGTCACGCTTCGGAAATACATCTATAAATAAATGAGCCACACCATCTTTAACAGATTGATTTAAATGAGCAAGGGAAGAGAACACTTCCATTTTTTTCTCCACCATACCTAATTTTTTATGAATTCATTTTTCTTTAGTGCTACGTAGTTTTGACAAGAGGACAGGAGTTCACATACTGAATTCTAGCAAGGTTAAAAGTTGTTGGATTGTCTCTATGATCAAATTTACCACCTCTGAAGCCCCAACGATGGATCTACAAGACTACAACCGTGAAATATATATAGATTAGGTGTAGATAATTCACCTGAAAGGGCAGGATCTTCTGTTTCTGACGGTCGTATGCAACCAGTTCACAGTCAAGAACAAATGATGTTGCAGAAGGTTTCTTCAATCTGCAACAAACTTCAAAAATTAGCTAATAAATTTGCAACGAATTTTCAGGTAATGTACGACTCTGGTTGTAGGTACACATAATTGTGGAGAACAAAAATCTTGTAGCAGTAATTTACATAAAATATAACAACATACCCAGTGTGGTCCCACGAGTGGGGTCTGGGGAGGGTAGGATGTATGCACGCAGACCTTACCCCTGCCTTTGTGGGGTAGAGAGGTTGTTTCCGATAGACCCTCGGCTAAAAAATTTACATAAAATAACAAACAACATCGTACCCGGGTCTGAGGAGGGTAGAGTGTACGCAGACCTTACCTCTACCTTGGTAGGTAGATCGGTTGTTTCCGAGAGACCCTCGGCTCAAGACAAAGCACAAGCACAAGCAAAGTAAGACAAACAAAGCGACTAAGTCATGATAACGAATTCTGAAAAAGAAGCAATAACTAATGCAGGTAAATAAGATAAACAAAATACACATAGCAGCATAAATCAAACGACATGGGACTATAAAACAATAATGTGTCTACTAGTATGATAGGCTAAGCGGGCCTACATTAATAACACTACAACTACCCGTTTGTAAGTGTAGGTAGGACTATGATGGACTACCTACTACCCTTCTACCCTAATCCTTGTCCTCCATAACCCCCTATCTAAGGTCATGTCCTCAGTGAGTTGCATCTGCGTCATATCCCGTCTAATCACCTCTCCCCAACATTTCTTCGGCCTACCTCTACCCCTCATGTACCCGTCCATAGCCAGCCTCTCACACCTCCGCACTGGGTCATTTGTGTCTCTCATCTGCATGTGCCCGAACCATCTCAACCTCGCTTCCCGCATCTTATCCTCCACCGAGGTCACTCCCACTCTGCCTCGGATATCATCATTTCTAATTCTATCCCTCCTTGTATGCACACACATCCCTCTTAGCATCTTCATCTCCGCAACTTTCATCTTTTGGATGTGCACAATCTTGACCGGCCAACACTTCGCCCCATACAACAGTCGGTTTAGCCACCACCCTATAGAACTTGCCTTTAAGTTTTGGTGGCACCTTTTTATCGCACAAGACTCCATATGCGAGCCTCCATTTCATCCACTCTGACCTAATACGATGTGTGGCATCGTCATAAATCCCTCTATTTCCTTGAATAATAGACCCGGGGTACTTGAAGCTTTCTTTCTTTGGAATGACCTGAGTACCAAGCCTCACATCCACGCCTATCTCAAGGTCGCTCCCGTTACATAAAATATATACATTAAAACGTTGCTATCAATAATCTAAGTCCTTGATAAATGTCATATATTCATATTCAAGTTAACCTTTTGTGCACAACAGCAGTCAATTAATAAATATTTGATCCTGGATTTGCACATTATAAGATTCAATTTCAGAGACAGAGTTCCGAGCAAACACAGTGCCCAGGACACATAAACTTTGTCATGCAGACCTTCCTTTGTTTTAAATATTTCATGCAGACCTTTTTTAAGCAGCATATTGTAAAATTAGAGCGCCAAGGTTTTAAAGTCTCCATTGTACTACAACAACAATAACATACCCAGTGAAATCCCACAATGTGGGGTCTGGGGAGGGCAGAGTGTACGCAGACCTTACATCTACCTTGGTAGGTAGAGCGGTTATTTCCGGGAGACTCTCGGCTAAAGACAAAGCATAATCACAACCAAAGCAAAACAAGAGAAGCGGTCAGACCCAGACAAGAAAGTAAAGCAATATGAACATGCTGATAAAAAGATCGAATAAGCCATGGTAGCGCATTCTGACACAAGGAAGCAGTAGCTAACGCGGATAAATAAGATAAACAAAGTACACTAAAGAACACATAGAAGCAGAAATCAAACTACAGGGGACTATAATGTAGGTAATAAAGTCTCCACTGTAATGTAGGTAATAAATGGAGCTTTCGCGTCTGAAGAGAACATCGAGCTAAGAGGAAGTGCTCGCATACTACAACTTCAGAAACAGAAAATCTAGACAAATGGAAGTACTACCTTGAGATAGCAGCAACAACGTCGGGAAACTTTCCTGTATTCCTTTCTGCATTTCGGCTGTATATCTCAACGGAACCATCTTCCATGTAGTGTATCTGGATTAACAAACAATAATTAACAAAAATTAAAATGCAAATAACAAATTTCTTTTAAAATGATTAAGAGATCCTGCAAGATGTTCAGAGAGCATTACTTAAGACCGACTTCAGTTGACTTTTTATATTAAGGATGTGAGCTTTGACTCCATTAATCGGAAGGGTAGAGTCGAGGAGGATGCAATAGGGAAATAGAAGCAAAAGGTGACATCTTTTACTTATCGAACACTAGGATGAATATCAAAGCAGAGAACTCAAGGGAAGTTATCAATAGCAAGAAAGAGCATGTAATGCAATAAACTGAGACTCTGAATGCTAGAAAAGAGTACCATCCAGGAGGTTCCAGAAAGTTTGAAAATGTAAGGGAAATAGTTTTTAGGGGGACAATTGTGGCCGAGAATTAACAAAAGAAGGGGGAAAGAAGATTAGGAAATCTTTTGAGGAAAAAATACAAAGTAACTAGGAGTCTGATGAGCCCAGTAAAAATGAAGGAGATGTGTCTTCCTTTTCTTTGTATTCTTTTGCATTAATAAAATGCCGCTTCCTCTAATAGATAAAAAATAAGATTAACCAAGAAACAAATAGCTCCATCAGCTATGATGGAAAAAAAAGGAAATCAGCTGCATGTGAGGTAGCATGAATAATTTATGGGGAAAAAATCAGGTGTCAACATTTCATTCAATTGAGTAAATGGTTGTAATTAGGGTTTATTCTTTCAGGAAGTGACTTATATTTATAATTTTAGTTCCCATTGAGTTTGTGTTCAGTTCCTGGAGAGAGAGTATATGAATTAGTAGTAATTTACTGAATAAAATTACTAATAAGGACAAGATTATAAGAACACCTGAGCACGTTCACCGTCGTACTTGTATTCGCATGTGAATTCCATATCCTGAAACTTATCAAGAATTTCAGATACCCCTTTTGTTGGCTTAGCTAGCATAGGTCCAACAGGAACACCAGGAGAGAAACTGCATGTTTCTGCAAGCTTCCAAACACCATCAGCTAGAAGAGCAGGGACAATTTTTTCATAAACCGGAATTACAGAGTACACTTGCTTTACAATCTTGGCAGCCTGTCAAACACAGAAGTCAAATTGAATAAGGAACCAATGAGATAAGCATTCAATAGCAATGGAAATGCAACAGGCAGCTCGTCTAATGGACTTACATCATATACAAAATGCAAAGGGATCAGAATTTAATGAATCAATAAATCATGACTTATAGAATCAACTAATCTGCAAGATAACACTGATCTCCTTCTGCTAATTCTCTTTATTTGATGAAGTAAGTAATTTCATTGCTGGCATCAAGTGGATGCATAGTGGTTACAAAAGTAGAGTAGCAAAAGGAACGTATCATCTCCAGTACATATCTAGTTAAGAGTTAAGGAGTTGATAAAGTTCATGAAGGTAACAGTGGAATCTATTGGGGACAAGTAAACCCAACTATACAAAAACATAAAGACGTTTAGCTTTTAAAGATTGGAAGGAAGTTGATATTCCATCAAAGCATCTCCTATTTCTTTCATTCCAGATGCTCCAAAAAATAGTAGCAAGTATCCGCTTCCAGATTCTCTTGATGGTGCTATCAACTTTCCAGTAACTCCAGCTTTCAAAAACATCCCTGATACTCTGTTGCATGACCCAATTGAATCCAAAAAGTGAAAAAAAAACATATTCCACAACTCTGTTGCCACAGTGTATAAAAAGGTGGTTGTGTGACTCTGCTACCTTCAAGCACATATAGCACCTATTTGCCAAATGAAACTTCCTTCTGGCTAGGTTATCTTGAGTCAAGCATGATTCATGTAATGCTGTCCAGCTGAAACAACTAATTTTAGGGGGTAATTTGACTTTCCAAATAAGCTTCCAAGGCCAATGAGTTGTAATTGCAGTCTGAGGGCCTAGAAGTTTATATGCGACCTTAACTGAAAACTCCCCCTTCCTCCTATCTCCCCATTTTAGCTGGTCTGGCATAAGGTTGCTGATTGTGGCATTATGAAGTGCTGCTAAAAGGCTGATCAGTTCTTCCATCTTCCAGTCCTGAATGTTCCTTCTCAGGTTGAGGTTCCATGTGTTTCCATCTCTGTGCTGGTGAATCGTAGCATCTGGTTCATTGGCTATTTGAAAAATGTTGGGGTATGCAACCTTAAGAGGAGTGTTGCCCAACCACTTATCTCTCCAAAAACAGATGTGCTGGCCATTCCCTACTACCAGGTGTTTGTGCTGAGAGAACACCTCCCATAGTTTGCTTATGCTCTTCAAGCAACCAACCCCATAAGGTTCATTTGAGACTTTAGAACATCAGTGGTTCAAGGCTCCATGTTTGGTTGTAGCGGAAACAAGCTTACGACTGTCATATATAGTCAAGCTGAAGCTATGCGGATTGGAAAATCATTTTTCCCCTTTCTGAAAGATAATACTTATTGAAGGTGAACCAACGGAGGAAGCTCCGTCACAAAAATTACAGTAGGAGATAAAATATTGTCAGTGCAACATGAAATATATTTAGTTCACTCTACAAGTTTCTATAATTTCTTTTTCTAATAATCGAGAAATCCTGAGAGCTAGGGCGCACAGTTCGAAATTCGGTGGAAAATGTGGTTGCCCCTCTGCCCTTCTCCACTTAAATGTCAGACTTTTGTCCACGGCAAGGTTCAAACTCATAATATACACCTAACCACGCACCATACACTGCACTTTTGCCACTAAACTAATGCCCTGGCGGCGACAAGTGTCCTTAATTTATGCAGCTTTAAGAACTTGTAGAAGCACTTATTCTTAAATGATGCCTTTTTCAGATCACTTATATTCCACCAAAAAGAGTGAAAATCATGGGGCTACCAGTACAATACTCTATAACATACAAGAAATTAGGCTATTCAGATCTATGAGGTCTTATGGCAATCATAATGCAAGTCTTTAGTGGCAATCACTGGCACCTTTCAACTTTTTTATTTTAACCAGTAATTAATGTTCCAATCATTGCAGAGGAAGAAAACTAATAGATAATTATGCAAGTTTGCAGAAAGGAAAATCTAATAGAAAACTCCTCCAACTGGAGAACAACGCACCTCTTCCAAAGGAGAATCGACACCTGCAGGAGGTGATGAGTGCTTATCTGAGTACACAAAAGCATGAGCGATTGCAACTAACAGTGTTTGTTCAGCCAAACCAATGCGTAGCTTTGTCTGCAAGAAAGAGAAATCAACTGTACAAAGATTCGATGTGCAATGCAACAGCTAACTAGCTGCATGAAAAATGAAAAAAAGAAAGGCTTTCCTCTGACCTGGAGGAGACGAATCAAATATTGGGGTTCGCAATCAGTAGCTGCAACAAGCAGTGACTTAATGTAATTCTTTTTCTTTTCCTGACTATCCTTTCCAGATTCCTAAGAGAAAATTCCCACATAAGAAAAGACAACATAATCATACTACAAATAGTAGATATCATACTGCAATATCCAAAAGTATATCAGATAAAACAAAAATAAGTAACTAAATAGAGGATCATCTGCACCACAAATAGGAGAAATTTATTTTGTAGCCTCCATGCAAACCTATTTAGAATGACGCACAGAACTGACTTGATTGGAGGCTTCTAAAAGAAAGTGAACAATGAAACAGGAATACCTTGGCAATAATCCGAAACGTGTCAAAAACTTTGACAACAGTCAACGCTTCTGGTTTACGCATCAGAGGCTGTGATGAACGGCTAGCTTTAGCAACAAGGCCCAAGTCTCCAAGCTCCTGCGTTTAACAATGACAAAAAGACATTTGGACTAGTCAAAACTGAACAGGAAAAAGGTTGACTCTCCTAGATTGCATGGTATAATTTAAATAGAACAGGTACTAGCAGACATTACAGGATAACCATACAAGTGTCATGTTCGTCCCTTATGTATATACATAATCATGTCAACTTATGTATATAGGCTTGCAACTAGGATTTGGTCCATGAATAGGTTAGAGAAGTGGTCATTAAGATTAAAAACAATACGAAGTGAACAGCATTTGATCCCCACTAACTCCCTCATCCCCCCCCCCCTCTTAACAAGCCTCTCAAATTCTTCAATCTCCACACAACATGAAAGCTGAATTTCACTTTTGTCCAGCAGATCTTCCAACTACTAGTTTTCTACAAATTCGGAAAAATAAAAACAGACAATGACATCAAGTGCCATGTAATTACTAACATAATCTGACATAATTCTGTGAACTGCACTAAAGTTCTCCTGTGGCATATAACTGCATATAAGGGGTGTCATTGACTTGAAAACTAACAATATGTTATGAACCCCGTTATATTCTTGGTAGACCAAACAAGTAATAACGCAGTCAATGATGGACTTGGACCTAAGGTGAAGTTGAGGCTAAGCAAGAAAACTAAACAGCCCAACAACAGAGTGGATTTCCTCTGGGATCCGGGTTAAGCAAAGTTAGCGCATTAAAAGGGGGGCAGTGGCCTATTGAAAGGGTTATGCGTATTGTTGAGTAAAGTGTCTGATTCCTCTCATCTCCATTCTTAGTATGAGCTTCTCATCCCCTTCTATCTATCCTTATAGTTTTAATTCAATCTTCCCATCCAGTGACATGGCACAACTTCAATTTAATGAGTACATGACCCTAGATAGAAAGGTGTGGAGGTCAAGGATTAGGCTAAAAGGTTCTTAGGTAGACGACTGGTCTCCTTATTAGTAGTATTAGTTAGTAATCGCGTATTTTCTTTTCTTCAATGTGTATACTATTTGTTGCCTCATTTGCTTTTTATCTTGCTATCTTGTTGTCATATTTTCTTGATCTCGTGCTTCACATCATTGTCTTTTATTTCAAGCTGAGGGTCTATCGGGAAACAACGTCTCTACTCCACAAAGGTAGGGGTAAGGTCTGCGTACATCCTACCCTACTCAGACTCCACTTGTGGGACTACACTAGTATGTTGTTGTTGTTGTTTGAGTTGAGTTGTAGGGTGTGTTTGGTATGGAGGAAAACTTTTTTTTTGATGAAGTGATTTCATTTCATTTGAGAAAAAAGCATCAAGAAGATGCAGTTTGCCAGAAAATGTTTTTCAGTTTTCCAATGTTAGGTTGGTCAAGAATTTTGGAAAATATTTTCTCTAGGAAAACAAGTTCCTTCAAAATGAGGAAAATGACTTCCCTAGTGGAAGTGGGGAAACATGTTCCACAAGTGTCATTCCACATTGATTGTGTCTTCCCCACCCCCAATACAACTCATCTTCACCCCACCCCACCCTCGTAGCACCCATCCCCAACCACACCACACCCCTACACGCCCCACCTCCCATAGGATTTATCTAGATTATATACGAATGCTTTTAGGATGACATTTTTTGCTTACGTACCAAACACAAGAAATAAGTAAGAAACACACTTATTTTCCTGAAAAACATTTCCTTCATACCTAACACACCCGTGCATTGTTGAAGTAATAGAAGAAGTGTTTGTAAACTGGTTCATTACACAATATCACTTCAAACAATCATTTCATCAACCCCGACTGGACTAACCATAAAGTAAGTACGCACTAGGCACTTTCTAAAGGAAAGGCTTAGGCAATTACACTCGATAAAGAAATGGTTAAATTTCATTTTTAATACCCTCTAGGGAGCCTCGCTCACATAATGCACTTCTTTTCAGTCAGATAAAATATTCAAGTCATGTTTGAGTCTCCCATTAGAACCCATAAGGAATTAGTGCCAGAAATTTTCAACTGCAAATTAACAAACTTATTAATGTTTCAGCTGCAAGCATACACATTGGTCACATTTGAACCTAATTCTTCCAAATTAACAAACTTATTAGTACCTTGTATTGTTTCTTGACATGTGCTTCTTTAGCCCCACAAGCTTCAGCAAGTGCCTTGATAATCGAAGCATCACCAATACCAAGCTCCATACCATCATGTGCAGCTGCAATCTTGTTAGCAGCAAGGTACACAACAGGCAACAAATCCTCAGGCGTCGTCTGAATCACAGTCCTCAACATATTAGTCACAATTTCAGTAATCACAATCCTCCCTGACTCCTTAGAAATCGCGTCTAACGCCTTAGCTACAAACATAAACGGCACTCTCTCACCATCCCCCCAATACGCCGCCTTTTTCGGATCGAAATTCACAGCTTTTTTCTTAATTTCCACAATGCTCTCGTTTGGGCTTATCATCTTCCGTTTCTTCACCACCCCAAGCTCCTCACTTTTCGACCCGTTAACCAAATGGGTATCCTCAATTGGCTTCAAAATTGAATCTTGATTACCTATAGGAGTTTTACTGGAAGTTTCAACATCTGGTGTTTTACGTTTCTTCACCAAATCCTCACTTTTCGACACAGTGACCAAAAGGGTATCCTCAATTGGCTTCAAAATTGAATCTTGATTACCTATAGGGGTTTTACTTTTCGACCCAGTGACCAAATGGGTGTCCTCAATTGGCTCCAAAATTGAATCTTTGGGGGTTTTACTGGATGTTTCAACACTTGGGGTTTTACGTTTCTTGTTCTTGGGCATGAGAACATCGAATAGAGAGCGTTGAGTGGACATGGTTCTTGAATTAGGGTTTGAAGAGAAGAAGAAAAGGGGTTTATTAAGGGTTTTAGGGGATGCGATGAGAAAGATTGAAGAGGGTTTAAGGGTGAAATGTAGATGGTTGTAAAATGAGGGTTGTTTGAAAGAGTAACAACATGAGCGCAATGACAACATTCAATTTGGAAATGGTCTTTCTATGGAGAGGTGTGTAACAGGAAGAAATGAGGGAAAGAAGGGACGGGTGGCGGGAACGGAAATGTGTTGCCGTTACGTACCTAAATTAATTAAAAGACTCGTGCTATATGCGGATTCTGATAACGGCCGGACACAACTTAATTTTATTTTTTAAAGTGAACTTGGAGTTATTTTTCTAATTGTAGTTCACTAATTTTAATGAGTTACATACCGAAGAGGATATTGATTACATTATATAAATATATATATATAAATATTATTTATGAGATACTCGCTCCATCCATTTTTAATGTCACATTTTGATTTGACAGACCTATTAAGGAGCCAAAAATAGAATGCTGACTTTATTATATCACCCATAATTATTGCTAAGTAACATAATGATTAAAATAAATAAAATATACTTTAAAAGTTGTGCAATCACTAAAATTTTCTTGAACTTGTCAATCCAATAATAAATGATAAGGGTAAAATATATATGAAGTGGTATTGTGTTCATGTCCATAGGTACAGATAGGCAGAGCGACGCTCCTCCCCAGTAGGTTGCATGTTTCAGTTGTTGATTGTCGTACTCCACTTCTCCAGAGTCGCTTTATAGGAGTCGATAGGTACTATTGTACGTATTCCTTGTATTTTGTATGTCCACAAATTTGTGGCCCCGGGCCCAAGTATACGTACGTATATATAAATTGTGGCCTTGGATCCAAATACATATGTGTCATTAGGCCCACAATTCAAGTGTTCAATATTAAAAATTTACATAAAAGAATTTAGAATCATGCTATACTGAGCAATAATTCGCTGAGACATGTATTCATGAAATTGATTATGAGGATTGAAGCTTTAACTAGTTTACAATATGTTGAGTATTCTAGACTTTGACTCATGGATATCAACTAGTCTATACTGATTACGTACTGAGCTCACAACGTTCAGAATGAAAGTTATGAATGTATTACGAAACTAGAGAATAAAGGTTCTACAACTATTCAAGAAACTAAGCTTAACTATATTTCTGAGGCAATTCGTAACATAGTAAAAGAACGTATTGTAGTGAGAATCATTAGCATTCTCAAACAGAGAGTTAGCCTCGCATACCTTATAATTAGATGTTGAGGAGAATCATGTTTTAAGATTCTCTAGATTCACAACTTATAAGGGGATTATACTCAATTGAAGGGAGGCATTGTGCAAACTTTCTTGAAAACAAGCTCCGTAGAGTAGCTTTCAACTCTAATTTTTCCAAAGACTCTTCTTATGCCTTGATTATTTTCCAAAACTCTTACTACACTCCTCATTGGGGTTCCATTATGTTCCCATCATATGAGTTAAACCTTAACCCGAAGATACGAGGTGTTACAATATCTCGCCCTTTGAATCATTCGTCCTCGAATGATGAATCGTGGTTAAAATATGACTAACTCTGGAATTTTACAAAAAATTCGATAGAGTTTCCTTATAAACATGACTATCACAACATCTCTCAAACACCTTTCAGCTAACTAGAGTATCAACACAAACCTCACAGGGCATCATAATACCCATAACAGGGTAACTGAACATGAACGTGACTGATGGAAACATGTGTACACTAAATTGTCATGAATATTGATTTGAATGAATACATGAATATTGAACTGAAGGGATACTGAACTTGATAAATACTGAGCTGACATCAATATCTGAATACTAAGCTGGCATAAATACCTGAGTATTGAACTGACATGAATATATGAATACTGAAAACGTGAATGTTATACCACAATACTGAGTGTACGATGACCAACTCTGGTGGTAATTCTAGTTTGTCAGCCACTTGACCGACCCTTCGTAGGATCCTATATAGTTTAATATATATGGGATTGAGCTTCTTCTTTTTTCTCAAATCGCATGACGCCTTTCATAGGCAAAACTTTCAAGAAACGCCCTATAGTTAACATAAAACTCTGAATCTCTGCGTCGCACATCCAAATAGGTCTTCAGATGACTCTTAGTCGTTTTCAAACACTCATGACTCAAGTTAACATTTTCCCATAGTCTGATGGATTAAGTTTGGCCTTAGCAATTCTGTTTTTCTAACTTCAAACCAAATCAATAGGTTATCTACACCTTCGCCCGTACAAGGCTTCAAACAGTGTCATCTTGATACTGACATGATATCTATAACTTTACATAAACTCAAAGAGAAGCAAATGATCATCCCAATTACCTTTAAAGTTTATGACACATGCTCTCAACATACATCTGAGCATCTGGATAGTGTGCCCTACCTCATAATAAGTCTAATGGTGAAAAATGGTACTCATACTTACCTTGGTACCCAATCCTTTCTGAAAAGACTTCCAAAAGTTTGTCGTGAACTGGATACCTCGATATGCAACAATGGACACTGGAGTCCCATGAAATTTGACAATGTCCTGAGTATATAAATTGACATAATCTTTTGCTTAAACGGTGTTTTCATAGGCAAAAAATGTGTTGACTCGGTAAGTTGGTCTACAAACACCCAAATCAAGTCATGCTTCTGAAATGAGCGATGTAAACATGTTATAAAGTCCATGTTAATCATCTCACATTCAGGACTGTCTGCATTCGGTGCTAAACTATTGGGCTTCTAGTGCTCAGTTTTCACTAGCTGATAATTCGAACACTTTACCACAAAATTTGTTACGTCCCTTTTTTTATCGTTCCACCAATAATTTTTCTTAAGATTATGATATATATATTTGTGGAACCTGAGTGAATGAAATACTTGGAATTGTGGGCTTCGAACATAATCCTCTCCTTGAGCCCATCTATGTCTGGAACGCATAATGTTGACACCTAGTTTTGTCCCCTCTTTTCCGATTATCTGTTTGCGTTTTAAAATATTCTGACACCTCAAAACAATTTATATATATATATATATATATATATATATATATATATATATATATATATATATATATATATATATATATATATATATTATTCTCCATATCATCATTATTATTATTCATGTTTTACTATCATTTGCCTTTTTAAAATCATAATCATAAGTTTACCCTAATATATGTTATTCTATTTTTCGCAAAACGACATCACATTTTCCATTTTGAGCATTTTAAACATTTCGCAAATATTATGTTTTATTATTATCACATCGTTATATCTTTTTTTAAATAATTTACATCTCTTCAAAGCATTTCTAATAATAAATCCTTTTATATTTTAACCAACTCCCCATTTTATTCCCCTCACCCAAAATAATATCAACCAAAGGAGGCCCAATACACAACCCCCCTTACCAAGCCTAAATCATCCCAAAACACCTCAACCCGTCGGCCCAACAAACCCAACCGAGCCCAATTTTTTTGGCCCAATCGGCCATTCCCTTTATTTCTTAAAAAGTCTCAAACAAACCAAGACCCCTAATTCCCCATTGTCCAACAACCGAACCGGCCCCCCAACCTAAAACCCATTAACCCATCGCCCCAACCAACCAACCCCCAAAGGCCCCATCGTCCAAAACCAGACACCCAAAAAACCACCGACAACCACAAAATCCACCGGATATTCGCCTCACTGACGCCACTGCCACCACGTCTCATCTCCTCCATCAATCACTCATCTCTCTTCCTCTATTGAAGACGTTTGAGGCCTGCAAAGCTATTGACAATAGCTGTGAAGAGGAAACCCAAAACCCTTCGGTTATTTCTTCAAATTCGAGGGGTAACGGCATGAATCCATACCCCTTTATCATTATCTATTATTTTCAGAATCTGGAAAAGAAGAACCGTCACTTTTTCCCTCTTTTCTTTGAATTCGAATTCTAGCTGTTAAGCTCTCAAAATACGGCTATAAATAGAGCTCTTTGGGTTGTGTTTTAAGGAGGTTTTTTTTGGGGGGTTGGAAAGAAATCCCCTCTTTTTAAAAAAAGTTGTTAGCTAAAAAATCGACCTTGCTTGCTTTTTCACAACGAATATTTCATAAACGAAAGCCCCCTTTTGAACAAGCTTTGATTCTAGAAAAATCCTTTTGTTTACTCCTGTTTCTGGTTCGACAAAGCCACAAAACGCTTTAAGCTCTTGTTCTTTTCTCAATCGCATAAACAAAACTTCTCCGAGCAGGGTTGACGATTCGAAACGACGCCTCAGTTCGCTGCCCGGAGAAGGTCGGTAAGCTTGAATTCGGCTCAGTTTATTTTATTCTTTATGTGTTATGTGTGCTGATTAGTTTAGTTTTCTGATTATAATGCATGATTTCAAGTATGATAGCTTATTTTAATTTAATTAGTTTAATTAGTAGATTTAGGTATTACATTATGGATTAACATGTATAATATGGTATGAGTTGTCTTTGTGTATTTTTATGATTTAAGAGCAATATAAGTTTGTTTGTCTTCATTTTGGATATTTGTCGGTAGGAACTTGCATGATAGAATCCGAGATAGCCAAATATGCATTTGCTATTCTTGTGGATTCTTGAATCAAATTGTATAAAATGTGTTAAGTTTGTTTTGACATATTATGACTCGACCTGCATCTATTTTGTTCTTAAGTGGTAAACAATTGTTATTCTAAATTTCATTATAGTTAAAGGACAGAAAAATAGTTAAATACCTAATGTTTCGAGTTTAGTTCTTTACTGTTTGCTTTTCCCCAACTAATAAGTTCCCATCTTAAACATAAGTTTTGCAGTAACTCGAACATGAAAACAGTTCAGTTTCTTATTGTTTGCTTTTCCCCAACTAATAAGTTCCCATCTTATTTTCATTGATTAAAAGTGTTTATATACAATTTACATATTTCCATAATAGGAGAATCATATTCATATTCCACTTCTAAAACCTTATTATACTTGAACACTAACTATACAATTATGGAAATACAATTATGGTAAATATACAATACTAATTACACTCAAATACTACCTAAACTAATATACAAAATCCGAAATATACATATGATATACAATATATCATATGTATATTTATTTAACAAAGAGAATTGAGAGGAGAGAATCGGGAAAGAAGAAGAAAAATAAAAGAAAAGATATGGATTGTACCAGATCAACAATAACTCTTCCAGCTGGCTAATAGATATTTAACAATCTAATAACTACCCAATTAATCTGAACCGTGCCATACCCCCTTTTCACCCCACCCCACCCCCCGCCTAAGGATGCGCACATATTTTATTATTAAAGGGTTTTTTCAATTGAAGTGATGATATTGAAAATAGATTATTTAATATACATAGTCGTCAGTTGGAATTGAGTTTTGTATTCCAAGTCACGTTATGAATCTCTAATCAAAAGAAAACGACACTTTTTTATTGGTCCGCAAAAATATAAGACCGGGTAAGAAATTATGTTGACCAGGGAGAAGGTATTAGGCATTCTGTGAGTCTCGTGGTTCTAGCGCGGTCGCTTTATCGACTTGTGTTCGGCTTAAAAAAATCTTGGATAATTTAGCTTTTATTAGTCTTGTCTAAGATGCAAGTAAACACAATCTTGACTTGCATATCACATCAAAAGATTGAACCTACTCGCGTTTGTGAAAACAAGAAGATTATTTTATTAAAGTGTTACGATCAAGACGTGTGGCCGACCTTAACGTTTTATTTACATGTCCTTATCCGAGACCTCGGTCAAGACTATATATTATTCGTGCCCTTGTTAGGGCTTACCATTCGAAACAAATCATTTCTATTAATCGGAGAGAATTATTTTATCCTTTTTTTTAATCTTTTGAAAACGGGATTTGAGATAAGCTTTTATCCGTCTCGCTGGACTCACTTAATAATTAATAGGGGCATTAAACACTGGTCAACACAAAACTTATCATATTGTCACGGCAGCTTGTTTCCTTAACCAAAAATTCAGCAAGATTTCCACTTAAAGCTGACCATAAATTAGGAATTCTTTCTTTAGGCGATAAGCAAAAAACTAAAATAGCAATCTAATAACTAATGAACATAAGCAAAAATAAATCACATTCAAGAGTACAAAATAAACATGAAGCCACTAATAGGAATGATTAAAATACTACATATACTCTTAACTTAATTGCAATAAAGTCAGTTACTTTATTAGCAATTTAACAAGTAACTGAGGTAAAAACAAACATAGCAAAATACTAACAGAAAAGAGACAAAAAAAAATGGACATTTGATGAAACAATAATTAAAAATGGAGAAAGATTGAACCTTTATTGCTGAAAATTTCTTTTAATACACCAAGATCAAAGAAAACTCCATGCTCGCGTACAAAAATGGACTACGATCAGAGTTCGACGCCGGCGGAACCTTTGATTTGAAGACCTCGAATGGTGGTTTACATGGTATTTTGAGGTTGTTTTATGGTGTTTAAATGATGGTTTTTTTTAAAGTGGTTTGGAACTGTTTTGTTTGGTGAAGGTGACAGCTACCTGACGTGATGAAGAACATATAATTTTGTGTATCTCCTAGAAATGGCTAATGCGGCTGACTCTTTATGGGTAGAATGCCACTGTGGTCTGTGTATTGATTGCGACTGAATGTTTTTTCTTCTCTTTCTTTTTATAGTATGCTGTGTGTCAAGAATTGGGGAGCAAGAAAGGAAAAAAATGAGGTTATTCTTGCCGAGGGTTCGTGTTCGAGTCACTCACCAGTGAGAATGGAACCGCTGTCCCCAAAAATCACTCCATACGCCAGAGGGCCAAGCGGTGTATACTAATCCAGTAGGGCCAGGTCGGAGGTGGGGTTTTCTGGGGTATGGGCCATGTCGGTGGGACCAGTCACTTTAAAAAGTTTACCCTACATTAGTTTTGTCCTCCGGGGCATAGTCCAGTGGCAAAGCCTGGGCGCTATAAGGCGCTCTGGCATGGGACAGCGTGGGTTCGATTCCCCGCAAGCACGAAGAAACTCTGCATGTTGGGGAATTTGACCTTATCTCATTGATCAGTTGTACGCTCCCAGAAAATTGGTCACCGGAGCACATCCCGCGATTTACCTGGTAATAGTGTTGAAGGATCGGTGCTATTACCTCCAGGACGTCTGTGTGCGCGCACAGGTGTATTTTGTGGTCCCAAAAATGAAGTGAAAATGTGTGTTGGCTAAGAATGTCCAAGAATGGAATCAAACTTAGTTATGCCAAGTGGCAAAATTCCATTAGTTCTATTTTTGTTCATTTTTCTTTCAAAAAAAAAAAGAAAAGAAAAAGGTAAAATGTACTACTCTCACTGAATTAAAATATCAAGACTAAAAAAATGTAGCTACTTTATATTTATTTATTGAAAACCTTTAACTTGGAGATTAAACTAAAATAGACAAAACACATTTTTTTGAAAAAAATATTTTTTCCATAATAAAAACCAAACTAAAATATGTAGAACACGAACTTTTTTTTGTTGTTTTCAATTTTATCAAAACAAAATTTAATAAAATGAAATAAAAGTCAAAATATCAAAATTAAGCTTAAACCAAACATTTAACTCTAAAATGGTGTAAAATCTAAAGGAGTGTCAAAATCACGTGTCTACAAACCGTACAATATTAAAACTAAGATCTAATCTTGGCCGCTCCTTTAAGTCGTCACACATAGCAATGAATAGATGTCCTTCCGCCATGTGTTCCGGGTCCACTAAATTCAACGCCCCCAAATACTCCCATCGTGAATCCTAATTCCCAAATCCCCAATTTTATTTCCATATCTCCATCCATAACATTGTCCATTCTCAAATTTTGAACTTGAAACTCTTAATTAAGGTTAATCTTATCTCATTTATCTCATCACATTTGTTAGTGATAATCCTTCCTTTTTCATTAAGGTATCATGTGAGCGATAAACTATTGATGATGACTTAGGGTGTGTTTGGTACGAAGGAAAATATTTTCTTGGAAAATAAGTGAGTTTTTACTTATTTTTTAGTGTTGTAAGTAAGTAAAAGAAAATATTATCCTAAGAGCATTTATATATCTAGCAAAATACTATGGGGGTGGGATGAGGTGGAGATTTCGGAAAATACTCATCCAAGCCCCACCCTCCACCACCCACCCCAAAATAAAAAAAAATTGGAGAGTGGTGGGGGTTGGTCGGGGGGGAGGGGATTGGGGGTGGTGTAGAAAACCAAAAAAAAATTAAAACTTTTAATTTTTTTTTTGGGGAGAGTGTATAGGGTGGTGATGGTGGTTGGGGTTTGGGTGGAGTGAGTGGTGATGGTGGTTGGGATTTGGGTGTGGTGGGTGGTTGGGTGGTGATGAAGTAGTTTGTTGAATGCCACTTGTAAGACTTGTTTTCCCTACTTTTATTAGGGAAATCATTTTGCTCATTTTTAAGGAACTTGTTTTCCAAAAGAAAATGTTTTCCAAAAAAATTGGCTAACCAAACATGAGAAAATTGGAAAGCATTTTCTGAAATATGTTTTCCTTCGTACCAAATACACCCTTAATCTACACTCTTTTGAATGAGGTTTGCACAAAAAGACTGATAAAATTGATTGATATTTGCAATTAAACTTCGGAAAGTGCGGGTATTTTATCGATCAAAGCTGATTATTATGAGATATGTCATATAATATTTTCAAACTTCAGACGTATAACTTTGAATTTGGGACTATAAAGCTTAACTTCAACCTTGTAAGATTGTATTAATCTCCATTGGGAGTCTTTCTCATTAATATAAATATATATAGTGTATACAATGTTGAATCCTAATAGAATAAAGATCATATATTTATCATAATTATACACTACTATTAATTATAAATTATATGGTGAATATATTAAATATTCACTAATACTCAGTCGGAGCGGGAGGAGGCCGGACGCTGAGACTGGATCTGAAGTCTAGGGATAACTATCTAAGAAGTCATTTAGTGAAGATATCTGCATACTGATACGAAGAAGGCATATGCAATACCTTAACATGACCTATAGCAACCTTCTCACGAACAAAATGTATATCCATCTCAATGTACTTGGTTCGTTGATGCTGAACCGGTTATGAGATAAGTAGATCTCAGATATGTTATCACAATACACCATAAAAGCCTTACGCAAGAGACACTAAAGCTCCAAAATAAGGTTTCGGAGCCAGCAAATCTCACCAACAACATTTGCAACTCCTCTATACTCTACTTCTGCACTCGATCTGAATAAGGTGGCTTGCCTCTTGCCAGACCACGAAATGCGATTATCTCCTAAGAACACAAAGTAGTCGGAGGTGGAGCGTCGTGTGTCCAGACAACCTGCCCAATCGGCGCCCATATATGTTATCAACCTGGACGGTGAAGAGGGGTAGATATACAATCCATAATCAAGTGTGCCCTTAACGTATCGAATGATACGTTTAAGAGCTGTAAAATAAGGCTCCCTAGGGCATGTATAAACAAACACACCTGAACAACATAAGTAATATCAGGCTTGGTGAAAGTATACTGAAGTGCACCTACAAGGCTTCTATACAGAGTGGGATCGGACACTGGATCACCGTCAACAACACTGAACTTCGATTTTGAGTCAACCAGAGTAGGCATGATCTTGCAATTTGTCATTTTAGCCCTGTACACAATTTCTTATGCACACTTATGCTAACTGAGGAACATAGTATCTGCAGATCTAGTCACTAATATCCCCAAGAAATAGCTCAACTTTTCCAAGTCAGTTATAGCAAATTCAGATTCAACATAGCAATGATCTCATTTTTCAACACATCAGAAGAGACACTGAGAACAATATTATCCACATATAATAATAAGTATGCAATGTTACTACCTCGATGAAATATAAAGAGAGAATGATCACACTTGTTGCATACAAACCCAATCTGCATAATATAATTGGTAAAATGTTCATACCATGCTCTGGGGGCCTATTTCAAACCATATACTAACATACGTAGACGGAAGACATAATGAGAAGCCTCCGGATGAAAAAAGCCTGGCGGCTAGTGCATGTAAATATTTTCTTTCAAGTCCCCATGTAAAATGGATTCCTCACATAAAGCTGATGAATCATCCAATGCTTATCCATAGCAATAGCAATAGCAATGCTTAGAACAATGCGAATGGTAGTCGATTTAACCAACGAACTGAACGTCTCACCACAATCAATACCCTTATGCCGATTAGTACCATTAGTTATAAGTCTCGCCTTATATCGCTCCAGGTCACCACTGTCTCTGAATTTGTGATGAAATAACCATATGCATTAGATCACATTCACCCCGTCCGATTTAGGAATCAAATCCCAAGTGTGTTGTTTTATTAAAGCATTACATTCCTCACGCATGGTTGCATTCCAATTCATGTCAAGTTTGGCTAATTTTGAGTTTTTGGGAATTGGGGATATAGTTTGTGTGGATAGGTTAAAATGGATTTTGGGTTTGAAAATCCTGTGTTGAGCACGGGTTTCCATATGGTGCGTAGGGGCAGGGACATGTTGGGTAGGTTGGTGAGGTGTCGGGTCTGGGTTATACTGTGAGGTTGGATTTGTTGAGGCAGGGACGGTGGGTGGTCGTCGTGGGAGGTCAACGAAGTGGGGTTATAGAGGTTAGGTTCTGGTGACCAAGATGGGTAGGCGGAATCAAAGGGATGTGATGGGGTTGGGGTTGGTTTTGATGACTGGTGAGTGGGTGCTGTCGGGTTGGATAACTGGATCGATAGGGTGGTAGGGGTCGACAGGTTGAGATGGTCGACAATGGGGTGGATAGACGGTGACAGTGACCGGTGGGTTGGTGGCTGATGAGTCACCGGTGACAGTTGGGTTGGTAGAGCTGGGTCAGATCAGAATGACAATGATGGGTGGGTCATCGACGGTACATTGGTGACAATGTCTTGACTGGGATGTGACTGGACAGATGTGGCATTAATGTTGGAAATTGCCGGAACAGTGGTAGTGCGACGGAGGACATGGTGGACAAGAGTAGATGTGTCGGACTCATCGAGAAAGGTGTAATCCATGTTTCGGAATTTTTGGGTGTTTGCAAATGGAAAGATTGTTTCGTCAAACGTGATGTAACGAGAGACGTGAATAGCCACTATGATTATACGAAAAACCTACGAAGACACATGGAGTGGTGCGGGGTGCCAATTTATGAATGGCAATGTAGGCAAAATTTGGGTATCAAAGGCAACCGAAATCCGAAGATGATCATAGGAGGGGATCCGACAATATAGAATTTTAGTGGGGTCTTATTATGAAGAGTGCTGGTAGGTAAAATATTAAGGATATATTCTACCATTTTGACTGCATAGACCCAAAAGGAAGGAGGAAGAGAGGCATGGAAAAAGATTGTATGGACCGTGTTATTGATTGTACGGATGATTCGTTCAGCTTTACCATTTTTAAGGATGGTGTGGGGATACGAAAAATGAAAAAACATGCCATTATTTATGCAAATTTTTTGAAAGGCGGAATTGTTAAACTCACAACCATTATCACATTGAAAAGATCTGAAGTGTTTTTCGAATTGTGTTTTGATATAAATACGAAATTCAAGAAACTTGGCGAAGACGTCAGACTTGAATTTAAGTGGGTAGACCCAAATAAAGTGAGAAAAATCATCTAATAAAACTACATAATATTTATGATTCAGTGATCTAGTAATGAGAGATGTCCATAAATCTGCATGAATAATGTCAAATGGAGAAAACGTAACACTTAAAGAAGACTGAAAAGGAAGGCGAACATGTTTTCCTAAAGGGAAAGAAACAAAATGTTGGGCAAGTTTCCCATTATTATATCGAATAAAATTATAGATTCTAAGAAAATTAAAAACAGGAGCTCCAGGTTGTCCAAGTCTATTGTGCCAAGTTGACGGAGAGATGGCAGCAAGGGAGGGTAAGAGTGGGATCTGGCAGCGGAGGTGGATGAGAAATGATAGAGGTCCCCCACACTATTGCATCTCGTAAGAGGTGTCCCGTAAGTAGATCCTTCACAGAAAATCCAAAGGGGTCAAACTCAACATACACATTATTGTTACGAGTAAATTTCCTAACAAATATTAATTTTTAATGATGTTGGGAGCATAAAGGACGTTATTTAGGGAGAAAGGTGGATGATGTGGTTGGGTGTAGGTTGTACCATAACCTTGAATCGGAATGTGATGACCATTACCGACTGTAATAAATTGAGGATACTTTAAACGAAACAACTTGGAAAGATTACCTGATGAGCGGGTGAGATGTGAGGTAGCTCCTAGGTAGAAATGGCAGTGGATCCTGGACCCGGTGGATCCAGATCCGTTTTATAGGATGGATCTTTAAAATTTGGACCCGACGGATCCGGATCGGACCCGGATCTGTTTTTGACGGATCGAATCTGGATCTGGATCTTGTATTTGAGATCCGTATCCGGTCCAGATCCGACTCGTGGATCCGTTTTTTATTGAATATATTCATAACCTAGAATGTAATTTTATAAGTATTTTCTTAAAATTGCTAAGCACATCCTTGCAAGTTTAATTCTCAAAACAAGTTTAATTTATCCCCGTGTTAACTCAAAAATCAAAAAATAAAGAGGTAACTACGATAATAAAATCAATGTTATATTAGTGAATGACTAACATCTACATAGACAAGTAGTTAAAATTATATTCGCTTCATTTGTGAAGATTCCAAGCACATGCAAGTTCTGCATTGTGGAAATACTAGTAAGCATTTTCCACAACTAATGTCATTGTCCAACATTTTCAATTAATAGCTCACAATCAAAATGAGACAACGAACAAAATATCTCATATGAACATTTCAAAATCGAAACACAGTAAACCGTTAGCTAAGTAAAAATCGTTTGTCAGTTCAAAAAAAAATCTTACCAAGGTTACATTCTTAGCAAAACAAATTTTTTACATGTGGATCCAGATCCGATCCATGGACCCGGTGGATCCGAATTTGGATATGATTTTTATGGACCCGATGGATCTGGATTCAGGTATGAAAAACGGATCTGGACCGGATCATACTAGATCCAGATCCAGATCCGTTTTTCATACCTGAATCCAGATCCGGATCCGGATAAATTAAACTTGTTTTGAGAATTAAACTTGCAAGGATGTGTTTAGCAATTTTAAGAAAATATTTATAAAATTACATTCTAGGTTATTAATATATTTAATAAAAATGGATCCACGGGTCGGATCTGGACCGGATACGGATCTCAAATACAAGATCCAGATCCAGATCTGATCCGTCAGAAATGGATCCGGGTCCGATCCGAATCCGTCGGGTCCAAAATCTGAAGATTCAAATCCTATAAAATGGATATGGATCCACCAGATCCAGATCCAGATCGGGTCCAGGATCCACTGCCATCTCTAGTAGCTCCCGTATCCATGTACCAATTCTCGTCGGGCTGCTGTACGGTCAAACTGCTGAAAGCTTGGCCTAAATCGGTGGGGGCCAGGCCATACCCATTCGGATTATGCTAGGCCGAGACCAGGTGAGCCTATTGGGCCGTCGGCTGTGTCAGGCGTGGGCCTAGTCCCGAGCCCAAAATGCCTGGCTGCCAGGCCTGCTGAAACTGGGATGTAGGCTGTTAGAATTGAATGTATGGCGAGGCCTAGTTTGTTGGGTTGGACCAGTGAATTTGGCCGACCCACTGGCCAGATTGGGGCTGACTGTACTGCTGGTGGTATGGGCTGGATTGATACCCAATTCTGCCTCCTTTCCTGCGGCCTCTGCCACCTCTACCATTGACATGACCTCTGCCTCCCCTGCCCCGACGCGGTTGTTCCACGATTGGTGTTTGTCCGGTGGTGGTGGCTGGCCGGCGGTGGCGTTATTTGTCGCGGGATTTCCAACTACTAATGCATTTTGATTGTGTTCGTCTTGCTTGACATGTCGGGTTTCTTCCAATAATAATTGTGAACGGGCCTTGTTGAAGCTGAGTAATAGATTGGCTTGTTGTATCATGGTGGCTAGAGTATCGTATTTACCCTTCGGTAGACTAACAACTAGTTGGAGAACCATCTTTGTATCGGAGACAGGCGTCCCCACATTAGACAATTGATCCGCAACTAGTTTCAATTGTTTATAATACTCTGACGTGTTAGCAAAATTTTCAAGACGTGTATTATTGAATTGCTCCTCCAAGTATGCGGCAAAGGTGTGCTTATTCTCCAACCGTATCCATACCTCACGAGCTAAGGCACCGATTTTCATTATCGTATGAAGCAAGTCCTTGGAGATTGTGCCATAAATCTACTGTTTGACGATAGCGTCAAGACGACGTCATGTCGGATCATCAACTTCAATAGGGCGAGGAAATGAGTCGTCAATATGATTAAGCACGTTATAGGCACATGCATGAATGCGGAAGAGTTCAACTCACGAAGAAAATTGACCATCTTCTTGAGCAAGAACCACAGGAATGAAGTTCTTGATATTGGTTACGGCGAATGTCGGATGGAAATAGGAGGAAAAGGAGGACATGTTGGTGGTGGGGAGGAGGGGGGGTGACGACTGAGGAGGTTGAGGCCGCTGTAGGAGATGTGGGATGAGTCATTATAGTGGCTGAATTTTGGTGAGGAAAAGAAGCGAGGAATCAGAAAATTGTTCTCGGAAAATAGGGTTGGCCCCCAGTCGAAAAGAAAAAAGGGGGGGGGGGGCAGCGAGAGAAGAGAAAAGAGGGTTTAGGTGTTTTTGCGGTTTGACTCTTGATATCATGTAAGATTGTATTAATTTTCCTTGGGGAGTCTTTCTCATTAATACAAATATATATAGTGTATAATATTAAATCATAATAGAATAAGAATCCTATTTATCATAATTATACACTATTATTAATTATAAATTATATGGTGAATATATTGAATATTCACTAATAAACCTAACTGATGACCACATTGCATGAAGTTTGTTGCTGCCTTGCTGGATAGAAAAGCCCACTCAAGCGGAATCTGTAGATCATAAAAGCAATTCTGGGCTAGAAGAAATTGGCAACTAGCCAATTTTAGATAGCTAATCAAGTTTTAATCATCATTTTAAAACTATTTAAGTTTAGCGGTTTTTTAATACGAAATGAAATTTGATATTCCTAATTAAAACACGAAAAAAGTCTAATTTTTTATTCGAGTTTGAACATTATCAATTCAAACTCCAAAATTTATTTTCATTATCAACAATTCATGAGTTTAGTTAATTAAATTAATAACTGATAATTATTAAGTATTAAAAATATTTAATAACTAGACGACACACCCTTTTTAAAATAATATGTTGTCGTGACTCTGGAATCCCCAACATCTTCTTACCCGCCTTTCATCAAAGACCAAAAATGATATAATTATTTTCTTAAAAATGGAAATTTCAGAAAAGATAATCATGTTAAATTCATTAATAATATAATTTTTAATATTTATAATTTACTGACTCGATTTATCTCAATTCACCTTAGATATAGTTATTAAAGGAGTATCAACTCAAGCAAACAGTTGTCGAAAAAAGAAAAAAAAGTCAGAAGCAACATAATTATGACTTATGAGGTCTGCAGAAATAATTCCTCATCATTAATCAATCTTCTTTCTCTTGATGCCACAACAATGTCCAGATCAAACCACTAATTACGGATCTCACTGGAAAACTTTTCCTCTTATTTTTTTTATGTGGAAATAAGTGTCTTTAATGTTTCAAATTACTTCATAAGTAGTTGTGAAAATTGCTCGAAAGAAAATTAAAATAAGAGGAGAAGTCATCGACTAAGATCCGAAGTTAGTGGTTTGATCTAAATTTAAGTAAAACAAATTCAAGAGTCTACCATTATAAGTAATATATGGTGGATGTACCATATGTACAAATTCAACAATTTACAACTCGAAACAAAAAGTTCAAAACTTGTAGAAGCACAGATTTATTCAACGGGTCTACCGGTGTAAATAAGTACTCCATCCGTTTCAATTTAAATGTCTTAATTTAACTGGACACGAAATTTTAAAAATAAAGATAGACTTTTAAATCTTGTGATCTTAAATTAAAGATGTGTATAATGTATTAAAATATCAATTAATCTTGTGATTATAAACTTGTCATGTAAGATCCTTGAATTGTCAATTTACTAAATGTGAAAAGATGCACTCTTTTTGGGATAGATCAAAAAAGAAATTAAAATAAAACACTTAAAATGGGACGAAGGAAATTAATATGTATACATGCTTGTGAAGGTATTGAATATTGATTTTTTATTTCTCGAGGGTGTTTATATCTAGTATTAACTATGATGTTTATGACGGAGGGCGCGGCGGAGTGACGAGGGCGAGTCGAGAATAAGGATGGACATGTTTCTAAGTTGACAAACTTTTGAAAAATGGTGTATGTTACACCATAGGTGAATTTCACATTGGACTGAGAAAAAAAGTAAAGAGTTTTATAAGATATAATACAAGTTTACATAGTACACACACTTTTAGACTTTATGATGACATAACTCAAAGGACAAATTCGTGAGGTCTAATGGGTCAAAATGTACATTATGTTCCAAGGACTTCAGTTGTGAAAAATGTGTTGGAGATAAAGTCGTACGTGAATAGTGAATAACTATTACAAGTGCTTCGAAAGGATAACAACAAAGATTACAACAAGTTGTCAATCTTTTAATCTTGAACTAGAACTTCAAATCTGGATCTTGTATTCAGAACTACGAGAACATGCGCTGCTACACTTGTGGCTTGTAGAACCGCTGAGAATTTGAACTGTTAGAGTCCTTTGAGATTCAAGTTCACACCTGAAATACTTAGAAACCAATTAGACAATCACAACACCACCAGCTGAGTTGAGAGATGACTATCTGCCTTTAAGACAATATTGCCCCCGTATATAGGCTTTACGGAAGTGTGGACAATAGTCTTCCAAGATGAAACAATAAACTATCAAGTGTGCAAAGCCTACACAAATGACCTCAGCGAAGAACACGAACAATGAAGATTGCTAAGAGAAGGATTGCTTATCAGGAAAACTGATCTCTTTGTGGTGTTGTATACTTGTATGTATATTGTGGGCATCTATAGAATTGAGCCAAATGCCTCAATTTATAGGTATGCAAGATGACCTTTCAAATGCCCCATAAATGACATTCAATTGTCATGTAATGGATGACATTTAACCCCAAAGTAATGCAGCTACATAATGGTCCAAGTAATGACCATTATCGAGTGGATTCAATGTCATTGAAACCACCTCAACAGCCAAACTTTTGGAATTTCGTCGAGCAAACACTGCTTGGGAAGCGCCGCGGCGCTGCAATATTTAATGTCGCGGCTCCAGAATACCAAACAATCATTTAGTGTCGCGGCTCCAGAATACCAAACAGTCAATTAGCGCCACGACTCAGCTTGGGGGGCGCCGCGGCCCAGTCCGGGTGGCGCCACGGCCCTTCTCGGCTCCGCGGCCCTTTTCCGACCCGTACCATCTTACACTTCGCACAATCCTTCATTCGTTTACCGACGTGGAACACTTGTTATTTAGCCAATAACCGTCCATCATTCTATGTCTCAAACACTTCACTTACGTACCAATATCTCTTTCATTAACGAAATTTACGATACTTGACACTAAGATTGCACGTGTGTGAAAACGACGTTTCCGATGCGGGACCCCAATTATTCGAGTCATAAATAATGGGATAAACTTAATTCCACATTAATAAATTTCCAACAAAACGTGATGTCTAAGTCGCTTCCTCGGTATGGTAGTGGGAAAAATCTCAACGAGGGCACTGAAGCCTTAAGGAGGGTATACGTGATGCCCATAACGAAGAACAGGTCGAAGAGAAAGATTGATAGTCATAGAAAGAAGGGTGCATATTACTAGGTGGATTCCATACCAAAATGAGAGAAGAAAATGAAGTAATTTATAAGACATAGCACAAATTCAGATAATTCATGAACTTTTGGACTCGATAATAACATAACACGAAGAAAAAAAAATTCCATGAGATCTACCGTACCAAAGGGAACTGCGGTGAGCACTATTATAACGCTAACTTCACAACAGCTTCTTTATGCCCAAACATAATTATCACTATTAGAGGCATATTCTACTTATAAAGAAAACCAAAAAAGTGAAGAGAATATTATACTTTGAAAAAATGAAAAGAAAAAGAAAGCCTTTTTTCCCATGTAGAGAGGAGCAAGTAAAAGGAAATAAATGGGTGATTAAGATGGTATTCAAATTTCCTGATCATGAAGCAATTAAAGAAAGTGTCGCTTATACTTTAGACATATTAGTACTATTATTAATTAGTTAGTCAATTACTACTTGATCCACTACTGTCTAAGTCAGCTACTTGTTATTGGAAAACATGAAAACAGTGGAGTGGACAAGAATATTATTGTGTCTTTGTCAATTTCTTTCTATTCTTTCTGTATTTGTTTATGTACCAACAATCTAAGGTCACATTGAGTTACCAATCCTTGATTAAGCAAAATTAATATTTAATAATAACAGACTCATTTTAGCACCTTCTCATATAAAGTAGGGTTAAAGTTATGTCTTTTAATTATTGATAAATTCTGATTTTAGTTTTTATAACATTTAATTAAGCGTATTTAATTTTTCATTAATTGAAATTCCTTTATATTTATAAATTTATCATAAGTATTAACCGTTCAACAATTTAATTGTTCATGTATTATGATAATTTTATTTTGTTACTTCATATTTAGCGATAATATTATTTTAAAAATCAGTCCAAATATATATACCATACTTCCAACATAAAGAGACTTACACATATTCACTTAATTAAATATTAAATGTATCAAATACCACAAGAACTAAAATTAAAATTTATCAATAATTGAATAATCAAAAGTGCTTTTATATAAAGTATCACATGATAGGTACCTTTCTTTTTTAAACTCAATACATGAAATTAAAATAAGTAACCACTGAAGAGTACTTTTTACTCTAAAAATCTTGGTCTATGAGAGAAGTAAACGCAATTAGTGTAAATTAATAGTACTAAAGCTCAAAACTCAAATTCATAAATCTTGGTCTATATGAGTGCCTTATATTTATTTCATTATATTCAAGTCCATACATTGCTAGGTGGGCATGTCCCACATAATTTAATATTTAAATAATTTATCATAATTAAATTATTTTTACGTAGTTGTCAACCTAACTTATCCGATAAAAGGTGTGTTTAGATGATAAGCGTCCTCCACTTTCAATTCGAAAGCTGCGAGTTCGAGTCATCAAAAGAGCAAGAGAGAAAAGTCCTATGAGGGAGGGGCAATTTTTTTTTTTTTATCCTTTTCGACTTTAAAGACAATAGTTTATGAAAACTTAAGTAAGCATGATATATGAAAGAAATAATCCCCTTGATTATTTTCATTAATTGAATATGTATATATACAAGTTACATCTTTCCATAATACTACAAATCTTTTTCCTATTCTACTTCTAAATCCTTATTCTACCATAATTCTAACTATACAATTATGGTAGGTGTATAACACTAATTAAGGTATCTTTTTTATTACAATATACTACAAATATATATACCATATATACACCTATTATTTCTGGCCGAGAGAGGCCCACTGGCCGAGAGGCCCAATTCCACTCGTACCGCTTAACACACCCATGATCATAAGCGGGCGATTTTCGAACGATGAGACTGCCCTAAAATCTTCAAAGAGAACCGCCAGACCATTTGTAAAGATGTCTCCGCAATTTGATAACGAGACGGGACATGGCATACGCGAACTTGACCGCCCGCAACCTTTTCCGGACACAGTGAATGTCCATTTCGATATGCTTGGTGCGTTGGTGTTGAACGGGGTTATCTGAGAGGTAGATGGCACTAATGTTATCACAATATACCAAGGTTGCCTTCTGAATGGGACAATGAAGCTCCAAAAGCAAATTACGTAGCCAACGGGACTCGGAGACCACAGTCGCTACCCTGATATTACCGCCTCTGCCGAGCGTGACAGAAGTTGCTTGACGCTTTGCCGACCATGAGACCAAGTTGTTGCCAAGGAACATAGCTAATAGCCGGGTCGGGCGTGCGTGTCGGGACAACCACCCCAATCAAGGCATCCGTAAGAGACAAGTGTGGATGTAGATGAAGGATACAAGTGCAACCCGTAGTCCAAAGTGTCCGGCGAAGATGCCGAATGATGCGTTTGATTGCATCTAAGCCAATGCTCAACCACGGATCATGTATGAATAAACACACCTGTTGAACGCGCATACGTAATATCCGGTCTCGGTAAAGGTAAGATCTTTGGAGGGCCCCTCAAGATCGCTGCGATAGCTGGTCGGGTCCTCGTATGGTGCACCTGTTTGCGGCACTCGACTTTGGGTTTGCATCAACCGGTGTGGAAGTGGACTTACAGGATGACATCCCCGCCTCTCGATGATCTCAAAGAAGATACTCCGCTGAGATAGAAACAAGCCAATTCGAATGATATTTGACGACAATCCCCAAAAATAACTCAACGGCCCCAAGTCCTTCATAGCAACTCAGAATCGAAAGGCTTGGTCATGATAGATTGGCGCAAGGGCATCGGAAGAGGCGATCAAGATGATATCATCCACATACAAATGTAATGTAGGCCAAAGAAGAACCACGGCGGTAGATGAACAAGGAATTGTCTCTAAGCTATGAGTGAATCCAATAGTTGAAATAAAGTCAGCAAACCTCGTGTACCAGCCCTGAGACGCTTAAGCCCCATATAAGGCTTCAACAAACATACATGATGAGGACGGTTTGGATCCTGAAACCCAAGGGCGATCGCATATAGAATGTTTCCTTGAGATCACCGTGTGAAAGCATTTTGATGATCCAATCGATGAATTGGCCAAGTCTTTGTGACAGAGCTAAGCTGGGTTCACGAATGGTAGCCGGTTTGACCACCTGACTAAACGTCTCCCCACAATCAATTCCAACTTTGAGTCTTACCATCACCAACAAGTCGCGTGCCTTATGTCGAGCAAATGACCCATCCGATTCTCCTATGAGCAAAAATCCACATAGACTTGATGATATTAATACCATATGGGACGGGGCACCAACTCCACATCTTATTATCAATAAGAGCATTATATTCATCATCATAGCAATTTTCCAATTAGGGTCATTTAATGCGGACCGAGATTGCGTGGCAAGGGGGATTTAGGTGACATCGAATGTAAATTAAAATGTCTTTTAGGTGTAAAAATACCCGGCCGACTCAGTGACCTGCCTATGACTCGATGAAGAATTGAGGGAATTTTTGGGATTTTTCTACGGGCTCGGGACCGACCACGTGAGCGATCTGGCCTGCCCAAATCGATAAAGGCGATTCTGGACGGTTCGGACCGGTGACCAGTCGCGTGCCCAATTGTCGAACTGCTCAAAGGGCGAACTGCCGGATGTGGCGTTATTTGTAGACGCCAGGCGTAGGTCTGGGCCCGGAGGATTTTGGGCACGGAGATGTCCAGAAAAATTACGAATAATATCACGGGGATATTTGGTCATCCAAAAATTATATGACTTAGGTTCGGGAGTATGAACTTTCGTAAATGGGGAATTGAGTTTCATCAAAATGACATGGCGATTGATTATGATTTTCTTGGAGGATAAATCAAAACACTTATAACCCACGATGATTTCACTGGATAACCCAAAACACACACGGTAGACTAGGCACGAAGTTTGTTAATTGTGGTGGATGAGAATAACGGATAACACAAGCACCCAAAATCAAGGTGAGAATAAGAAGGGTTCTTATTATATAGGACTTTGAGGGGGAAGAGTATGTCACCTTTAGAGCGGAATTATGTTCAACAGTAAGTGGCCGTTTGCAGAGCATGATGCCAAAAATATGGAGGTAATGAGGCATGTATTAGAGAGTTCTGACAATGTTATTTATGGAACGACTTTATGTGGCTTAGTCCCATTTTGTGAAGATGTATGAGGACATGAAAAGCGAAAATTTATCCTGAGTAGCACAAAAATCTCAACTCCCTAATCATACTCTTTCCCCATTATCACATTGAATATTTTTTATTTCTCTTTCAATTGAGTTTGAATGAACGCACTAAATTTTATGAAGACGGAAAACACTTGTGATTTATTCAAGCAATTGGAAACGTCCCACAAAAAATCTAGAATAATCATCTAAAAAGAGAACATAATATCGATGACCCATTGAACTAAGAAACGTGAGATGTCCATAAGTCGCTATGAATAATATCAAATGGCATAGAAGTATGGGAATTGGATGCTACAAATGACAACTTAACAATTTTTTCCTAATGAACCAAGACTGATAAGGGAGTACGACTTGTACCCTTACAAGAAATAAAGCTATTTTTATCTAAAGCCGATAAAATAGAAGATCCCGGATGACCTGCATTTAGCATGCCACATGGAAGGAGAGATGGTCTGCAAAAGCGATGGCAAGAACTGGACTCGATGGACTAAACCGCATGATAGGATGCAGTCCCCTACTATCACACCTCACGAGATGACTTCGCCTTGAAATCCTTTCACACAGAGAAAACCGAAGGATCAAATTCAAGCAACAGAATTGTCATTTGTGAATTTTCGATTGCACTAAATTTTAATCAATTTAGGAGCATGTAAAGTATTTTTTCAAGATGAGTGGTGGATTAGGAGGAGACAATGTTTTTCGACCATACCCTAGAATTGAATAGAACTGCTATTACCAACAATTATCTCCAGGGGTGCTCAAATTGGAATAAGATGAGAGAGTACCGATTCTAAGTCATGAGTAGTGGCCAGGTGTCCATGTACCACTTTGGGTCCATGGGACAATCCCAACGCGTGCATCGCGCTCGGATATCGGCGAGTGGGGCCCGCATGATGGGCTTGCGGAGGACGGCCCAGGGCGACGCCTATTCCGTGATGCCGGGTAGGTCTTTGGAATACTGTTTCTTGTTGAGCCATCGCCGATGGGCCTCCATTTCTTCAGGCGTTGAGCCTAGATCACAGGCCCATCGTCACCGGGAAAGCGGTCGAGGGTGCGGGTTCCATCACCGCACGCCCCATTCCGCCGCCCACCGGTGGTGGCCCACCGCACCTGGATGGGACCCACCACCGCTTGTTGCTCACCGGAACCGCCACCAGAACCACCTCGCTGGTTGCCCCGGCGGTTTTGTTATTTTTGCGATTATTCTTCGCCACCATTATTATGGTTTTGGCCCACTATTAACAAAACCGAAGAACTGGAGAGGATGCCACCATGACAATCGGCTTGCTCCAGAGCGCGCTTTTTAGCCAAACCGGCTTCTTTCCAACGTCCGCCGCATGGAGCGGGCTTGATGAAAGTCGGGAAAAGGGTTGCTTTGGCGAAGAGAGTTCCAACACCATTATAGGCCTCCGAAAGTCTCTAAGAACCAATCAGAACTAGGCGATTATTCTTACATGTGCGCCAACATTACGGAGTTGATTCGCCAATTCCTTTAGTTTCTTGCAATATGCAGAACATTGAATACGTCCCATTCGAGCGAGAGAATTTCCGCCTGAGTGTGACGATACAGAATGTTGGTTGTCTTGGAATATGTCACTAATCTATTCCAGTACAGCCCATAGCCGTGGTATCGGGCTCCATGTCGTCTGTAGAAGGTCCATTTGAAATAGTGGCGATATCCACCGGAAGCAGTAGCATCAAGTGTAATCCATACTCAGATCCTCCGCAGAAGCGGGTCTAGCGAGGAATTATGTGATGAAGAACTTGATAAGAGATAGCGTGAATTTTAAACAACTCGCGACACGTTGCATATTGAACGTTTTTTCATCTCAAGGACAATAGGGACACTGAGCTTGATATTGGAAACCGTGAGGGCGGGTGGTGAAAATTGTTCTTAGACATATTTGAAAGAACAAGGAAGGAAGTTAAATTTAAGAGAGGTTTTGAGAAGCGGAAGACAAAATTTTTAGAGAGAAACCCGAGGGGGGGTTTCTAGCCACAAGAAAAGTTGAGAGAAAACTTTTGTGTAGACCTAGTCTCTTGATACCATGAAAGAAATAATCCCCTTGATTATTTTCATTAATTGAATAGGTATATATACAAGTTACATCTTTCCATAATACTACAAATCCTTTTCCTATTCTACTTCTAAATCCTTATTACCATAATTCTAACTATACAATTATGGTAGGTGTATAACACTAATTAAGGTATTCTTTTTATTACAATATACTACAAATATATATACCATATATACACCTATTATTTCTGGCCGAGAGAGGCCCACTGGCCGAGAGGCCGAGAGGCCCAATTCCAATTCTGGTCTGTTTAACAATATATTAATAAAAATTTCTTGACTTTGATTAAGTAAATAGTCTAAAGGTAATTATTAAGTGTTACCTAATCTATCATTCCCCTGTCCTTTCCTCCAGCCATCCTTCAAAAAAAATATTTTCTATATATTCCCTTCTTATCTATTGTATTTACAAGTAAATTATATGATCAGGGGTATCGATTAGAAGGACTAATAAACTTCTGATATTTGATACTTTTACCAAAACAATACAAATAAATTGTGAAGGGGGAACACTTTTCCCTTTAATAAAGTTTTTACACGAATTTGAATTAGTGTGACCAACGAATTTCAGATCTTCTCATAAAGGGTATAATCTGCATGCACTTCACCCTCTTCAGATTTCACTTGTGAAATTACACTGATATATTATTGAAATAACAAATTTCAGATATATGGTAATTATATTAACAAAAACTACAAGTAAACTGTGAAGGGGGAGCACTTTCCCCCTCTAATAGATTCCTAATATTTCAGATTCCAAGTAACAAGTGAAATGGGGGTTAAAGATAGGAAATAAGAAACATTCCGAAGAGGCATGGAAAAGGAGAAAAACAATCATTACAAAGAGGGGAAGAAGATAACAAAATGGACAAGAAAGGGACCAAAAACCAAAACAACACAATTCCTCTCGGGAAAAAGCCAAAGAAAGGAAAGTAAAGCAAAGCCTGAACCCCCATGAGAATAGGCCAGAAAGTGCTCTCTCACCCGTGTTTTAAAAGACAGATTTGGGATGCGTCCCATAACTCGTCCCGGGGTGAGGCATCGGCAAAATGCGATTTAGTTCCGTGAGGTTTATATCGTAAGTGCCTCATTATATGTCCTAAACACGTCTATCACTCAATGTTCGAGACTCGCGTAATAGTTCTTACACAAATTATGTTGGAAATTTGACTTTGACGGGAGTTGCGTTCAACCATATTTAATGACTTAAACACTAGTGTTCCGCATGTTGGAAACTTCGGTTCTTCACACGTGCATAATCTACTAAGTAAGTAGATGACCGTAGGGCCAAGGATCGTCAAATTTCGTTGAGAAATGAAAGAGCTATTGATCCACGAAGTGAGGTATTTGAAACATGGAAAAATGTGGTAAAGACCAATCCTCCCTCATCGGTGGGAAGAAAGATTTGTTTAGTTTATAAGTCTCAACATTGGCTTAGGGTTTGAGACCCCAAGAGGTATCCCATGTGTTTAAAGGAGGGAGGACCTAGATATGCTTCGGTTCAAGGATAAGCCCACACGCGCGCCGCCGCCGCCGTCCCGTCAGGTCAGGTCAGAGGCTTCTTCTGATATTATCTTTTTGAACCAAAATTGCTTAATATTTACAGTTTGGTCCCTGAAGTTTCTGGTAAGTTAAATTGGGCAGAGAAATATGCACTCAATTCAGTCATTTATTTTGGCTGAATAACTCTCCCTAAAGGCTAATCCGTTGCACATCAATTCATCATTTATTTTGGCTGAATTATTACCTCCATAATTGCGATTACTTGGCCAGTAACAACAATCATGTGGGCAGTTGGTAAGTCCTCTCCTACAACTATATAATAAAGTCTTTGCCAATTGTTGAGAGCACACAGAACACACAAACGAAATCAGTTTCTTCCTACTACTTCCAGCATCATTTCATTACTCAAAATTCTTCAAGGTAACACTTGAGTTTCCTTTGCTCATTTGTTGAGTTGTTGTTTTATCTTGGTAGACTATTGTCCAGAACGTAGAAATGATATATACGGTGCAATCTTGTCTTAAAGACAGAGTGCCATCACTCGACTCAGCATATCAAAACTGTTCCAGTTTCTTGTTCCAGTTTGTTGTAATTTCATTGTGTTGTAATACTTAACAGTTACTTATTTCAGTTTCCTGCACCATTGTAACCAACAAATTATATGTCAAATTCCTTAGTTAACACCATTGACCCTCATAATTCTTTAATAAATGAATGATGTTTATTAGGTTTTTTCATCTATAAAAATAAGAAGATTGATAGTAACTTAAATAACAAGACGTTATTGCATATATACTATTTGAGAACATCGTGAAGTTGAATATCACTTAACATTTCTTTTTAAAACACATAGCCGAATTTTTTTACATCTTCACTTGTCATTGGTCTTCATGTTTTGGTCCTATGTCTCAATATTGTCATATTTTATAATTTTGCTATTTGAAAGTAATTTTATTTTTATTCACGAAGGAGTGATGGTTTAATTATAATGCTAATACAGTTTATTGATTATTTCTTTTAGGGAGGTAATTGTATCGTATAATAGTATGTGTTTTAAGAAATTATGATTCTTTTATTGTTTGAAAGTTAAAATGTTAGAGTTGATTTGCACCTCATAATAGCTTTTATATCATTACACTATTTATTCTTGTAAAATTATGTTATAAATTTTATTCTCTATGAGTTTCTTTAATCATATTTTTAATCTTTTAAAACTATTAATATATTTTTTTATTTATAATTTTGTATTATATACTATTTTATTATATTATAAATTAAAAATTTATGGGACTTATACACCATATCTCGGGACTTGCCCCTCAGCCATGCCAAGTAAAAACCCCCGCCTCACATCCTACCTTTTAAAAAACACACTCTCACAACCAAACAGAATCAGTAAAATGAGGAAAAAGCCATAGCAAAAGTTGCAAAAAAAAAAAAGGAGAGAGAGAGAAAACCCTGAAAGAACTCACAAAAACTGTTCTCAGTTAACACTACCACTACAGTTCAAGAAAAAGCTTATCTTTCGTATCTTACCAGTCCCTTTCATTTCTATTCTGTCTTTTCGATAAGTCTTTCTGTTTTTTAACCTGTCAGTTCAACTTCAACCCATCTATTTTCCCTCCCAATGCCACCCAATATGGTCCCCCTTGTCATGAATTTAACACTATAGTCCATGTTACCTCTCAGGTTGGGCAAAAATGGTGGTCTTTTTCAGGTTGGGCAAAAATGGTGGTCTTTTTCTTTCATATTTAGTTGTTTTAACACATTTCTGTATGTGGGTACTTATCAAGATTCCATTTTTTGATCTTAGTATACTAATTTGACTCTTTTCTTGACTAAATAAGCAAATGGATATTTGGTACTGGGTTGGTTCTTGTCTGTTTCAACAGTGTGATTTCTTGCTGTTTTTGGATTTTATCTTCAGATCTAATTGTAGCTTATTAGAGGTAATTGTAATGGAAATGTTTGGTGTTGGGTTGATTGATGATTTTGATTGTTGAACTGATTTACTAGGTATTTGATGAGATTGAAGTTGAGAAGGAGTTAGGGTTTGTTTGTTGGAGTGTAATTTTTTTGGTAATGGATGGGCGAATGAAGAAATATGGGCAGTTGAGTCCAGAGAGAGCAAAAGTTTGGACTGAGAAATCACCTAAGTATCAACAACAGCAACCACGGTTGACTAATGGCAAAGTCCCTGTTGTATACTATCTCAGTAGAAATCGACAGCTCGAACATCCTCATTTCATTGAAGTACCCCTGTCTTCCCCTGACGGTCTCTACTTGAGGGGTAATGCATTTTTGATTATATTGTGTAAAATAAATGTTCGACCAATATGATTGATTGTAGAATCTAAGCCACTGATTTTTTATTTGCTTTGTGTTCATGTATTTTTGAAGATGTAATTGAGAGGCTTAACGTTTTGAGAGGCCGAGGAATGGCTTCGTTGTACTCTTGGTCTTGCAAGAGGTATGAGTTGTTCAACAGTTTTAGGTTTGTTGTCAAATTTGGCTTTAAATGAAATATATACAGTCAAACTCTCTATAACAACACCGTTTGTTTCGGTCTGACTGTAATTATAGTTTGTGGGCTTAATATTTGTTTGATTATGAAAACAGAAGCTACAAGAATGGATTCGTGTGGCATGATCTTTGTGAAGATGACCTCATTCTTCCTGCTCATGGTAATGAATATGTTCTTAAAGGCTCAGAGCTATTCGATGAATCCGATGCAGGTATATTTATACCTTCCTTAAAGAATTGTAAACTTTGAAGTTTGAACCACTTGATTGTTAGTGTTACTGCAAGAAATTAGAACAATGGATGAGTTTGGCTGCCTTAATTCATCACAGGAAGTCTTTTGCTACTGGACTTCTCTTTTATTGTGAATGGTTACAATTTTGAGATCATTATTTAGTGCTTATAAACCAACTATGAGTAAACTGGCTTTTTGCTTCCAGGGCGCTTCAGTCCTGCTGGAAATGTTAGGTTGTCAAACCAAAAGCTACTGCCAGAACCACAATCCTCCAGAAGCCAAGATGATACGTCATCTTCTTCTAGCATGAATGAAAAAGGTACAAAGAATTCTCAAGATGATGAATCATCACCTCCTGTTCAACGATCAGGTTCTTCAGCGGTATTTCCTCAGTCCAGTAGTGCTGATAAAAGTTCTTCATGGAACGGTTCATTAAGCTTGACAGAGTACAAGATCTATAAGACTGAAGGTCTGGCCGATGCTTCAACTCAGACTGATGAAAACGCAAGCAAAGCTACACCTCCTGAGACTTGCACGAGAGGTGTTTCTACAGATGACGGGTCTACAGAGCCTGAAAATAATGAAATTCACGAGGTTCCAGTTCAACCGACAAATGAATCTGCACAGATATGCCGGGAGACAGTATCGCCTGCTCCGTCCTCGTCAAGTGCATCGTCATCAGGTGGTAGAACAGATACGTTGGAATCCCTCATTAGAGCTGATATTAATAAGCTCAATAGCTTTAGAATAATTGAAGGGGAGGAGTTTCGGGTTCCAAAAACTAAGCTAAAGCCTTCAAATGTGCTGATGCAATTAATTTCTTGTGGATCAATTTCAGTAAAGGATCATAGTTTTGGCCTTATTCCTACTTACAGGCCGAGATTTTCACATTCAAAATTTATATCTCCTCTGTTCTCAACCTCGTTATCTTTAGGAGACCTTGATTGCCTGGCAGAGAATCCTAGGTTTATGGGTTTGAAATTGGAAGAGAAGGAATACTTTAGCGGCAGCCTTCTTGAGACGAATATGCCCAAGGAACTTACTCTTTTAAAGCGGTCGTCCTCCTACAATGCTGACAGGTTGCTGTTTTTTGCTTTTCTTCTATACTAAAATAGTAGAATCACTTCTATGTAATTAATAGACACTTCAGACTTCTTGCCAATGAGAAACTACTTTGGATTTGTAAAACCAAAGTATCATGGCAGTAGTTTCACAATCTGTACCTGCTAAATTTTGCTTATCTGATTTCCTTCAGTTTTAATCATGTCAACATTCATAGTACAAATCGTAGGATGTTTTTCATGTTTAATTATTTTGTCCTTCCTCATGGTGGTTTTCTTTATACTATCTTCGACTCTTCGTTGTATAGGAACAAATCAGTATTTTGACAATGGTTAGGAAGAAAACCTTCTTTTTGATTAATTTAACCTTGAAAGATCGCCTAGATTTTAGATACTGTTTACTGCAACAGCCATCTGCATAATTGCAAGCTATATAAACTCCGTGTTAGCCTGAGTTATTTGTAGGTAAAATTGTAGGCCATTGACCTTCTGAAAATGTTGAGTTGGAAAACGGAGTAATTGGTCTTCAATACTAAGAATTCTTTGTTTGATTTTGCTTGCCATTCTAAATGTTGAGTTGGAAATGGAATTTGTTGATGCAGGACAAATAAAGAACTTGGAGATTCAGTTGAAGACAGAGAGGAGAAAAGCTCAGGCACAAAGTGCATTCCACGATCCATCAAGGTTTCCCTGAATAAGCAGCAGGCAAGAAGCGAGGCAATGAAATCTCCTCTTTCCGAAGGTCCTAGAATCTCATCAGATGGAGTAGGCAGTTCACGAACCATCACATCTGACTCATTTCGTGGAGGAAGCAAGCGAATTACAGAGCCGTCACCTGTCAATAGACACTCAAATAGAATAGACTCCTTCAGAGAGGAGAAAGACAATGTGATCAAAATTGAAGAAAGTTGAGTATGACTGACTAAAGATATGTTATTTTCCTTGTTATCGAATTTTGTTGGTTGAAATGTTTGTCATTTCTTTCAACAGGCTTGCTTAATGTTTTAGTCATTTCTTTCAACAGGCTTGCTTCAGGAGCTCGGGTTATAATACAGTCGAAAGGAGCTTATGACAACGATGAACATTAGGCGACCAGAAGCTTTCGGTTGACTAACGTTGGAATTTTGTTAATCTTGTAACTACTTGTCCTACATTTAACTGTCCAAACATGTTTTGTAAATGCCAAATAGGGAAAAGCATGGAGCAAATTGAGTATTTGCTGATGGGGACAAGCAGTTAGTTTTGGAGCTGGTTCTATTGTACCTACCATTGGATTTTTTGATCTTTCTTTTTTTCCTCCTCCAGTTTTCTGGTGTATAATTGCCATTGAAACGATCAAGTGTTCCACTTTCAATTTAGTCAACTCAGTACATCTAAGCAATCATTTGTCTGGCTGTCTTATTTTGTCTTGCAGTTTTATTGCATGTGTCAAAAAGATGTAGGGATGATAAATAACTCAAAAGTTTGAGGAAATAAAGACTGCATATAAAATGACCTCTTGCTTCTCTATAAGAGAGTTGTAGAGAGAATGACAAGATAATTTTCTCTTAGGAAAATGGGTTACTTCATATCTCAATATTATGTCTCGGAGAAGATCTGAATCGCAACGCTCTTTAGCATGTGATTTTGAGTCTCGTGTGTCTACTAATTCTATACCAGCATTGTACCTATTGAATATTTATACTAAGGAATTGTTTGGTAGAGTGTATAAAAATAATACTGAATAGAGTGTATTAGTAATATTGGTATTAATTATAAAATAATTAAGTTGTATGAAATTTAGGACAATAATGCTATCAAAATTAATCCACTTTTAAAATCTTACAAAAAAAAAAAAAATTCTCCCTCTCTCTATTCGTTCATGGCTGCCATGGAGTTTTAAGCTTCCTTTCACGTTTTCTACTCCAAAGCACCAAGCCAGTGTTTGTAAAGCTTTAAGCAAAATATTTGGCCGCCGATCTCGAAATCGAAAGAAATCAGCCAACAGCGAGCTCAAAGTTCTTCCACAAAACTCTTTAAATCTAGAACTAAGTTCAACGTTTAGCTCAGTTAATCAACAACAACAACAATCTTCATTTTCAATGGTTCCAGCTTCAATCTTCGTTCCTTATCAGTTGGGCTTTCCAGAATTCTGGCTCAAACGAATCAATCGGAATAGAATATCACCCCCGTATTCGACAATGATAGACAAACCCTCAGTCGATTTGACTCTCAATTTGTCATGTACCCAAATCGACTTAAACCCAGTCTCTGCCGCCGTCTCACTATCTCTCTCTCTCGGCGCCACCGCTGTCTCGTCGCTGCTCCCACATCTGGTGATGGTGAGCCGGAGCTCCGGCGTGATCTCCGGGCTTAACTGAAGTTGCACCAGACCACAATATGCAGGATGTAATTGGAGTGTTGGTTGCTGCACGTGATACATTGGCTGAATTTAGAACAAGAGAAGTGAATCTAAACCAACTGAGATTTTTAAGTGATGAAAATGGAAATTTTGCTGCTCCGTCTCAGATCTCAGATCTGACGATGGTGTGTATCCGTGTACATGGAACTATAATATTGTATACGGGTGTGTATGGGTGTTTTATGTATATAAGTATATAAATATGTATACACTTTCAAACACTTATATACATAATGTACTTATCTTTTGTACATAAGTGTATAATACTGTATAAAAATATTTTTGGGTTAAAGCTTTACAATGTAAACTTTTAAGCTATTTTTTTGTAATGTAAGCGAGCAAATTGTATATTTTTGAAATTTCTCCATTAATTATGTTGTTATTAGTTACGTAGGGATTATTTTTTATTCACTGTTTGATTTGGTGTATTAGATATAACATGCATTGAATAATATTTTTTTAAATTGGTTGTTTACAAAAATATTCTCCATACTATATATTATGTGAGAGACATCAAGGACAATTGTGTTTTTAACCATGCTTATACATGTATTAAAAGTTCTTTCATTGCTAATATCATAAATTTTCTATGCATTAGTTATGCATAGGATAATACCAAATAGAGTGTATAACTAATGCTTGTATTAGTTATACATAAATTAAAAAAATATACCAAACAAGATATTAATAATACACAAAGTTAATGCATACATTATTACCGCATAAACTTTTGATACAATTTAAGTGTTGATAAGTACGATTCTTAGAACAGGTATCTAAATGAAGAAAAAAAAACAGACAAGTTTAAATGAGCGCCCATGTAGTATTCAGTCTGTCTTGAATGTTTCATAAATATGATATTTATATAGTGTGGTGTATAGAATATTTAATAAAGGTGAATTGGTCGGTCGATTTGAACATTCGACTACTTCGATTTGGATTATGTTTGGTATTTATATAAAAGTTAAACAATCAAATTTATTTTTTGATTCACTCATAGAATAGAAGTGAATAGGGTCCGAATATAAGTACGTTAAAAAACATAAACAAAAATTATATAGTTAAACCTTGTTAAGATTCCATTTTTGTTAACCCAAATTCTTTCTCATATTTAATGTTAAGGAATAAATTACACCTATTTTATATGATACGCTTCTTCCTGCCCCAGATATGAACTATTAAAAGAAGAAGCCTTGAGAACTTTTATATATTGATATACTATATCCTGTCTTGATGCAATAAAATAAGCCTAATTAGGACCCTATAAAAAGTTAAAAACACTTTGAATTTTGAAATGAGATTGAAGACTAAAACGAAAAAAACAGTGACTTTGGTATTGTTGACTCACTTGCTGACTTTTTGAAAAGGTTAAAATGAAACTTTTACCTCGGTTCTTCAACAATTTTTTATACAAGAAGACAAAACAGAAAATGCATTCTCACCTTAGTGATTTTTTTTTAATAAAAAAGGTCAAATCTCTCTACTTTATTTTATTAATCAATTTTATCATCCGTTAGTGATAGTAAATAAATGTACCCCTGCCGTTAGTGATAGTAAATAAATATACCCCCGCCGTTAGTGAAGTTTACATTAATACCCTTAATTGGATGGAAACTCTCAAATTTCATAAAATTACTAGATTTAAAATAATAAGCCGCCTGGACCCGCTTATTAATTTAACCCGTACCAATGACATCTAAAATTTCATAGATGAGTGACTGCTCTTTATCTTCTCCGGCGAACTCACGACTCCAGAGTCCGGCGAAACCTCACCGTAACAAAAGCCCCTCTCCAATGCCTTACTCATTCTTTCCTCTTTACGAAATGAAACAAAATGATTTTTTAGTTAATTTGTACGTTAATTTGTCAATTGAAAAGGTTATATGTTACGTTTAAACATTATTTTACAGTAATAAGGTTAACAAGGTATAGTACTAGCTACTTGATGCAACTTACTTTTCATGCCTCAAAATGGTAGAGATACCTGATATTATATACCTTATCGCATCCAGCAAATCAAACTGTTGAAATTCTGGTTACCGATTCACAAATACGATGTAAAGCGTATTATTTCTATTATTAAATCGCTGATTTCAAATCAGGATATTAGTAAACACAATTTTTTTTAATTTCTACTCCGTAAAGAAGATCTTTAAAATAGAATTAAAGAAGAAGAGAAGAATAATTTATTAAACAGTAAAATGAACAAACGATTGTGTATTGAGGCGAGTAATCTCTTTACTTAAGACATTTAGTGCCCTGTCCTAGATGCTGATACAGGTTATGTCATATGTCTCCAGCATTCAACAATACCTTTGGTGTTCTTCAACATCACTTCGATGAACGCCAAAAACGAACGCAGATTGATGTAGCACAAACTCACTTTTACAGACTCGCAAAATCTCAAATTAAAAATAACAAAATTTATGTGTGTAAAACTCAACAGGACGAAGAGTTTATATATAGGTTGAAACAACACCTTTGGTTGGGATTTCGTAATTGTTCCCAACCATTGCTAATTCAAAAGGTGCGACTGTTACTAACAATCACTTGGTTTGAATGGTGCAATTGTTCTCAACAGTCACTCATTCAAACAGTTCATTCTAGATCAGATCTTATTGATAGAGATTGATTAGTACCGTTAGATCATAAATGTTAGTTTTTGTCTAAGCCATCAGATCATAACTGATCCCATCAGATGCAATCCTGAGCGTCCATTTGAATCTCATTGTATAAAATCAAAAGCTCTAAGTGCAAAGTGCAAAGTGCGTGCGCCCTAAACGCTCATTTGCCCATGCCACGCGTGGTGCGAGTGCGGTGCTTCGGTGAGAAGCACTAAGGCAAGGGTGCACCTTAGCCTTGTATTCATAAGTTAATGTTACACATATAACTTATATACAAGAGAAGCCTTCAAGTTTTAAGCAATGTGGGACTAAAGATTTTCCTTTATGTTTCAACATAACACAATTTCCATTCAATTGGATATGGGCTTGAATGACCATCCCAAGCCCAATTTCCTACAATCCCCCACATGAATGAAATTGTCACACAGAAAGTCAGAATGCTTGACTCTAAACCTAAACTCTAATGCAGACACTAGAGAGTTTGTGCGCGGAACATCACTGCATCAGAAAAGATGGCTATTGGCCTTGAATCTTTCTTAGTGAATATCTATCGGGTTCACTGGTTGATTAGTGAACGTGATGTCTTGAATTATTCAACCTTATGATGCAATCCAATGCAATAGATATCACACAGTGTATTTTCTTACATATCAGGTTCTCGGTTGTGTTCTATCCGGCCCTGAACGATACTGGAAATCTATGAGTGCTTTAGAGTAACATAGCCTTATAATTCTCATAGAAGCGGCCTCGCTTCTCACTCATATATGTGATTTCTTATAAAAATTATCCTGCCATACTTTAATTAGTAAAACTAATCTATAGGAATCATTAAAAAAAATTCTTATCCTCTAACTCTTGACATGCAACACTTTTTATCATAGAAATGGGTAAAGAGATTATCTCTTCCAGTGTCACTAGCGAGTATTTCACAACTTTGTTGTCCCTTTTGAACCTAGATCTTGGGATCTCCCGTCACTAGGTTGGGTTACCATTGCAATTTACTCCTTTGAGTAGGCAGTTAATCCAATTCCCCTCGATGATGCAATTACTACATCTCTAGATAACCCTTTTGTAAACGGATCCGCTAGGTTATCCTTGGACCTTATATACTCCACAATTATAATTCCACTAGAGAGTAATTGCTTAATGGTTTCATGTCTTCGGCGTATGTGTCGAGACTTACCATTGTACATTTTACTACGTGGCTTTACACCAACTGCAGTATTATCACAATTAATGTTTATTGGAGGCACTGGTTTGGACCATACAGGTATATCCTCTAAGTAATTTGAGAGTTTTCATCCAATTAAGGGTATTAGTGTAAACTTTATAGACGACAGGGATATATTCGTTTACTATCACTAACGACAGAGGTATATTTGTTTACTATATATTTGACCCTTTTTCATTTTTTTATTAGTTGCCTGCTCTCTACATTCCAAATTAACATTTATTTAGGTTAAAAAAATATTGTCTCAAAATAATTGTTCCTTTATGAATTCAAGATTAAAATTGATAATTATTTTTAACTATATTCTTAATATTAAAGAAGAATGCACAATATCTAAAACGAAAATACGCAATCTATTTTTATTAAATAGAAAAACTTAGTAAATTATATGTTCTTTTTAGTGAACGCGAAAAATGTTAAAGAGACAACTAAAATGAGATGGAGGGAGTAAAAAATAATTTGGAAATCACCAAATGTTTGTTAGAAGGGGGTCTTAAGAGAGCTAAGCGTGGTTGTCGAGAACTCGAATTAAATTACTTACTTCGTCCACTTTTACTTATTCACTATACTAAAAATAAATATATCTATTTTTACTTGTCTAGTTTGAAAATCCAAAAAATAATTTATCTTTTTATCTATTTTATCTCATTATTAAGTACTATAATTATTTTCAATTCATATCCAACATATAATAATTAGGGGTGATAGTATGCCAAATCAAACATGCACAAGTAAACATGGACGGAGGGAGTGATCCCTATTCTATGAGAGTGATGACTGATAAAGGTTGCAGACGATCTACTAATTATAGATAATTGTTTTATTTATACTAGTAGTATGAATTTGTAGCCTGAAAATATGATAAATAATCTCTCAAATTAATCATATTAAACTATATTGATAATATAAAGATTAGAAATACATTATTTATTTGTGCATGTAAGTTAAATTCGTTGCCAAATGTTAGTGAACTTGAGTCTTTAGTCTCTTTTATGTAACATTTTTTTTAAAATAAATTGAAATACAAAAACAGCATTTTTCAATAATGCAAGCAAGTTTTGAGAATGTTAAGGAAACAAACCACAACAGTAATATTTTCTGTTTAAATTAATTTCTCAGGTTTGAAAGTTGGTTTGAGGAGACCCTCAACGATAACACTAATCATGAGACTATTATTTCTCATTGATCTTGGTATATAAAATACTATATGAATTAGTGTATAATTAAGGTATACTGAGATTAGATATGTTGAAATCGAAATAAGTAACCAAACAATGGATAACACAATGCAAATTTTTATACCATGATTAATTGATTATTATGAACGCATGTTTTTTACTTCCAAAACACAATACATACGATAAGCTTTTCAATATCTTCTCAGTATACTCGGCCAAGATTTTCATACTTTGTTATGTGGTCTTATCTTTAGTATGCAATATATATAGTACCATGAATTTTGTTTTGAAGAGTTCCACGTCGGATAAAAAAAGAGATGAGTGGTCTCCTTATAAGGTCTTAAACAATCCTTCTTTCATGTGCTAATTTTTAGGGTTGAATAAGATCCAAAATCCATTTTTAACACGATATTAGAGAAAGGCTCATCTCAATTCTTGTTTAAAGAAATTGCACAGTTTCCCTTTCAAATAGGCTAGATCTTTAATTTTTTCCCTTCAATTGAACTAGATCTTTAATTTTTGCCTTTAAAATTGAACTTATGCTTTAGAGGGGCATACGTTCTTTAAGGGCATGAACATAGAATATTATAATGCGAAAATATAAACTTATGTCCACGAAAAAGTTATTTGTCTTGAGGGGCAAAAACTAAAGACCAGTAGAGAATAGGGAAAAAGTGCAAATGACCCTTCTTGTTTGTTGAGGTCGGGCCTCCATATTAAATTGTCTACGCTCCAGATGTCTAGTCTGGGCGTGAGGTGGGTAATCTTCTTATATAATATTTGGGCAATACTTCTCTCGTGAACTAGTTTTGGAATTGAGTTAGATCCAAAATTCATTTCTTGACGAATTGAAATAACAGTAAGTACTAAGCAATAACTGTATTTTGTGTTTAAATTAAAGGGTAGTGAGTGAGCTGCCAAAAAGGTGGTTCCCTCACAAGACAACTTTAGGACCAACATCAATGAAATCTTTCCTTAGGTCCCATTTGTTTTCTTTCCTCACTAGACTAGAGTAATAAAGTAGCTAGCATATCAGTGCTGAACTGCTGCACTGCTGCTGCCTCCTAATAAATGGAAAATGCATACCTCTATCCATGCTTTTTGGTCAGTGGTAGCTTGGAAACCTTGTAGACTGATCATTTATTCTTTTTATCTAGTTTGTAGGTCTCCTTTTTGTTGAGAATTATTTAGCATGCATCTTGCTATGTTCTGCAGGGTACTTAGCTGCTATATGTTAATATATGTATAGTGATGGACGTAATATATAATGATTTACATTTATCATACATCCGACATATAATTATTTCTCCACCACCACAATAAAATGCAGTAGCTATTGGGAGTGACCAAAAGAAACAAGGCAAATGAAAATCACATGCCCCACATACTAGAGGTAATGACCATCATGATGCTTTGGGTATGACTAACTCCTTCAATCCTTTAGAAGGTTCAAATGCTCTGCAATTGATGATTCAATCAGCTTTTGCTGCAAAGGCTCAAAGTAACAGATTATGATCAAGGAGCCCGACCCATCCAAAAAACCAAGATGAAGTTAGCCATCTGGAATATAAGGGGGCTGAATACGTTGCGTAAACATAAAGAATTAAAGAAGTTTATGAGTAGAGAAGAGTTTTCCATTCTGTCTATAGTTGAACATAAAGTTAAATTGAGCAATGCCACTCAAATAATAAAAAAATTATTTCCGGGATGGAATTGGTGTCACAACTATGATAACATAACAAGGGGAAGGATATAGATAGTGTGGGATGCTAATATGGTAGATATGGATGTCCACAATATGGATATTCAATACATACACTGCTCTATTAATGTATTACCTCTACAAAAGTTAGCTTTAACTTCACTATTGTCTATGAGCTTCATACTGTGGATGATAGAAAGAGCTTGTGGACTGATTTAAGACTGTTAAACACCACTTGTAACAGTCCATGGCTAATCATGGGGGATCCTAATGCAGTTCTATCTGGGGTGACAAAATAGGAGGGGCCACAATCCAAGATAGGGAGATCCATGTATTTTGCTAAATTCTTGGAGGACATTGGCATGACAGAAATGAAAAGTATAGGAAGGGTGTATACATGGACAAATTGTCATGTGCATAACAAGATTGATAGGGCATTAGTGAATGCTGCTTGGATGACTATATAGCCTCACCTTGAAGTTGTGGTTATAAATCTATTCATATCTGACCATACTCTTTTGTGTATCACATTTCAGAGTTACCAAAGTAATAGGGCTAGACCTTTTAAGTTCTTCAATAATCTTGCTCAAAGTCAGCAATTCATCAAGACAGTGGAGGAAGCATGGAGTATAAGGGTGCAGGGATACAATATGCAAAGGGTATGGAAGAAGCTAACTAATGTCGGTATGAAGACACTACATATCTCGGCATATCCAAAGGTGGAAATCAGGATTCAGGAAGTGCGACAAGAACTTTTAGAACTGCAGAAAAAAATAAGGAAACCTTACCATGACCAGAATCTATTTGAACAAGAAAGAAGCCTTAAGTTGGAACTAGAGAAATGGGTTAATGTGGAGGAGGGTATCCTGAGACAGAAATCTAGAGCCCAATGGCTCCAATTGGGTGACTCTAATTTTGCATTCTTTTTTGCCAATATGAAGAACAAGTAGTCCCAGAATAACATAACAAGACTCATTAATGCATAAGGCCACATCATTCACAAGGAATATGAGATTGAACAAGAATTTATTAGATTCTATAGGAGGTTACTAGAACCTGTTGCTGTAGAATTGTCAGCTATACAAGCTAATGTCATTGAAAATGGCCCAATACTAAGCAGAAATCAGCAACTGGAAATTATGGCTCCTGTTACAAAGACTGAAATTTTTAGTGCTCTGAATGATATAGATGACTTGAAGGCCCCGTAAAGATGGTTATAATGCTTATTTCTACAAACAAGCATGGTGGTGGGTGATGAAATCTCATATGTTGTACTGCAGTTCTTTGACACATGACATATGTATAAAGCCATCAACTGCACCACAGTTACACTCATCCCGAAGGTAAAAAATCCTTCTTCCAACGTGATGACTAAAAGATTATAAAAGGTTATGGATTATCTAGTAGATTCTAGCCAGGGGGACTTTTGTCCCTGCCAGGGTTATCACTGATAATTTAGTACTTAGACATGAGCTTGTGAAAGGATATGGGAGGAAGGGAATTCACCTAGATGCAGGTTAAAAGTGGACATGCAAAAAGCCTATGACTCTGTTAAGCTACTGTTTGGATGCTTTCATGATTTCTCTAGAGCTTCTGGTTTGATTGCTAACCTAGACAAGAGTTCTGTATACCTGGGTGGGGGTACCAGATGATGATACACAAGCAATTGTAGAAGTGTTACAGATGTCCCAGTGAGAGCTTCCATATAGATACTTAGGTGTTCCATTGAGCAGCAAAAGAGTCTTAGTCAGCCAGTGTCAACCACTACTTGACAAATTGCTAGAAAGAATTAAGTAATGGACCAACAAATTCCTATCATACTCAGGAGGAAGGCTACAGTTGGTGAAGTCTGTCCTATTCTCCATTCAGGTCTTTCGGGCACAGATTTTTGTCCTACCAAAAATCATTATTAAACTCACTGAGGTTGCATATAGGAAATTTTTATGGACTGGTGGGGTAGACAAGTCTCATAAAGCTCTAGTAGCATGGGCCCAAGTGTGTTTGCCAAAGACAACAGGGGGATTAAATATGCTTGATATTACAACTTGGAATAAGACAGCAATCACTAAACTAAATATGGAATATATGTGTAAAGAAAGACAAACTTTGGGTCAGATGGATCCATAGTTACTATGGGAGACAGAGAAATTTGATTGATGATGTTCCTAAGCAAGCTTCATGGATTGTCCAAAAGATTTTGAAAGCCATTAAGTACACACTAGAAGCAGGTATTTCACTCCAAGAACTATATCAGATGTCATCCTTTTCCATTAAAAATATGTATCACAAACTTAGAGGGGAATTCCGTAAGGTAACTTGGAGGAAAATATTATGTAATAATCAAGGTTCACCCAAATGAAACTAATTTTATGGTTGGCTCTGAATGGAATGCCGAGTACAAGAGAATATGCAAATTTGTACTCACAATCTTGATAAATAAACTCGCTTCTTTTTATTTATTTTGTGATTGAAGATTATTTTTCATATTTGAGAAAATTTATTGCAAATAAATTGACACGCTCAGTGGGATCAAGTTACGTCAAGCATGTACTCCGACAAGCCTTGAAGTAGGGGCAATCGTAAACATCGAAATTTTGTAGGACTTTACAACACGAGCCCAATCCATATTCTTTAAACCAGAAAGTCTAGGGTTTCTTGTATGCTACTCTACTCTAAATTCTAGGTCACACCTATAAAAGGGGCACATATTTTCCTGAAAAGACATCTCGAAAATCCCATAAGTCTCTATGATATTCACAAAGATATCAAGACATAAATTAATGTCTTTATCAAATTGCCCGACGTTCTTGGAGTTCAAATACATCACAAGAAGGTCATCCTACGTTCGATAAATGCACTACTAACGGTCTTCGAACTATTGAAAAAATTAGGAGAGAAGAATCAACAGAATGAACAGAATTATACCCACAATGTTTATTAGTAATAATATATTATTGTTTCTTCATATTTTATTTGTGTTTGCAATTTACTTTTCTCGTATCAAAAATTTGTTGCAAACAACATTGCATTTCATTATTCATTTATACCTGATTACCTGATAAATCGTTTATCTGATTTTCTTAAACGGAACTTGAACATGAAATAGCAAGTCTATATTACTAGATGATAGTCATTCGCTATAAAATAATTTATTTAAATATCTTATTTCCTATTAGACTAATTTATATTTTATAAACAATTACATATTATTCAATATAAAGTATTTTTGTGACTTTTTGTCATATTGGTATAAAATATAAATGTGAAATTAACCCTTTATTTCTTCTAATATTTAAGTTTTCCTAGTTAAAGTTCAAACAGACAGTGCCAAATATATTTTGCATAGACACAAAATCTAAGTAAAACCCAAGAAAACTCAAAGATAAAATCTCAGACACCACACTCTTTGTTTCTCTGCTATCTAAACATTATCAGTTTATCAATTTACCATCATCTTTGGTAGCCATGGCCACCCACACAATCTTCACAACTACCAGCACTACCAATTCTTTGATATTCCCAATTTCTGCCCCTTCACTTTACTCTTCTTTCCATGGTGTTTCCCTCAATGTTAAGTCAAATTCTCGCCAATCTTTGACCCTTTATGCTGTCACATCTCCCAAACCCCTCACTGTTTTTGCTGCTACTAAGAAAGCTGTTGCTGTCCTTAAGGGCAACTCTAATGTTGAGGGTGTTGTCACTCTATCTCAAGATGATGATGGTTGTTTACTTTTCCACCCTTTATGCCCTAATTTGCTCTAAAGATTTAATCTTTATTAGGAATGTTTTATACCCCTTTTATCTGAATCTTTATCTGCTTGCATTTCTACCCTTTATGCTCTAATTTGCTCTTCTGTTGTCACATTTGTGATTATGACTACCCTTTTAACTGAATCTTTATCTGTTTGCATTTCCACCCTTTTGTGCTCTAATTTTTTATTCTGTTGTCACATTTGTAATTATGGCCTAAAGATGTAATCTTTATTACAAATGTATCATACTCTTTTATCTGAATCTTTATCCATTTGCATTTCCACCCTTTTGTGCTCTAATTTTTTATTCTGTTGTCACATTTGTAATTATGGCCTAAAGATGTAATCTTTATTACAAATGTATCATACTCTTTTATCTGAATCTTTATCCATTTGCATTTCCACCCTTTATACTCTAATTTGCTCTTTTATTGTTGTCAGATTTGGATTTTGACCTAAAGATGTAATCTTTATTAGGAATGTTTTACACCCTTTTATGTGAATATCCGTTTGCATTTCCACCCTTTTGTTCTCTAATTTGTTCTTCGGTTGTCACATTTGTGATTGTGAACTAAAGATGTAATCTTTATTAGGAATGTTTTATACCCTTTTATTTGAATCTTTATCTGTTTGTTTTTTTCACCCTTTATGCTCTAATTTGCTCTTCTGTTGTCATATTAGTGATTGCGACCTAAAGATGTAATCTTTATAATGAATGTTTTGTACCATTTTATCTGAATCTTTATCTGTTTGCATTTCCATCCTTTATGCTCTAATTTGCTCTTCTGTTGTCACACTTGTGATTGTGAGCTAAACATGTAATCTTTATTAGGAATGTTTTATACGCTTTAATCTGAACCTTTATCTGTTTGTTTTTTCCACCCTTTATGCTCTAATTTGCTCTAATGTTGTCACATTTGTGATTATGACCTAAAGATGTAATCTTTATTATGAATTTTCATACCCTTTTATCTGAATCCTTATCTGTTTGCATGTCCACCCTTTTGTGCTCTAATTTGTTCTTCTGTTGTCACATTTGTGATTGTGACCTAAAGATGTAATCTTTATTAGGAATGTTGTACACCCTTTTATCTGAATCTCTACCCAGCTCTAATTTGCTCTTCTGTTGTGTTACATTTGTGATTGTGACCTAAAGATTTAATCTTTATTAGGAATGTATCATACCCTTTTATCTGAATCTTTATCTGCTTGCATTTATACTCTAATTTTCTCTTCTGTTGTGTTACATTTGTGATTGTGACCTAAAGATGCAAGCCTTCTAAGTATATTTCATACCCTTTTATCCGAGTCTTTATCTGTTTATTTGTCCACCCTTTATGCTCTGATTTGCTTTTCTATTGTCACATTGGTGGGTTCTGACCTAAAGATATAAGCTTTGCTAGAAATATTGCGTTCCCATTTATCGGAATCTTTGTATGTTTATTTTTTCACCCTTTATGCTCTAATTTACTTTTCTATTGTGACATTGGAGGATTCTGACCTAAAGATGTAAGCCTTCTAAGTATATTTCATACCCTTTTATCTGAATCTTTATCTGTTTATTTGTCCACCCTTTATGCTCTGATTTTCTTTTCTATTGTCACATTGGTGGATTCTGACCTAAAGATATAAGCTTTGCTAGGAATATTGCGTTCCCGTTTATCGGAATCTTTATATGTTTATTTTTTCACCCTTTATGCTCTAATTTGCTTTTCTGTTGTGACATTGGAGGATTCTGACCTAAGATGTAAGCTTTTATAGGAATATTTCATACCCGTTTATCTGAATCTTTATCTGTCGTGTCTCTAGTTATGGCCTTATTTGGTTTTGTATTACCATATTTGTTGTTTTTTGACCTAAAGATGTAAGTTTTTATAGGAATATTTCATACCCTTTTTGTCTGAGTAATTATATCTTTATTCTCCTCTTTGTATAGGTCCAACCACTGTGAACGTTCACATAACTGGACTTACTCCTGGGCTTCATGGGTTTCATTTAGTGAGTAATAGTTGATATAATTTGAATTTATTGTTTTCTTATGTACTTGTCCTTGTCGCAATTATTGGTGAATTATGGTTAATGTTATGCTTTGACTTGTGTTGCATCGTGTTGTAGCATGAGTTTGGTGACACTACAAACGGGTGTATGTCTACAGGTTAGCTTCTGATACAGTTTGAACTTTGAGTTAATTGAAATGTTGGTCAATTGGAGTACCAAAAAAAAAAGGAACACTTCTAGTAGCTAGTTGGAGATGACGTCTTTAGTTCTTGTTTTGAAATTTGTTCCCTTTTGTTTTACTGTAGGACCCCATTTCAATCCTAATAAATTGACACATGGAGCTCCTGGAGATGAAATCCGTCATGCGGGTGACCTGGGAAACATAGAGGCCAATGCCGATGGTAAAGAACATGTTTTCTATTTTTCTTACCGCTTTGACTCTGTTTTTGTTTGTTAAGATGGATGATAATTTTCTGCTTTCTTGATTATGCTTACTGTATGCAGGTGTGGCTGAAGCAACAGTTGTAGATAGTCAGGTTGTTACATACACCTTTTCCGGTCATTCAAGCTTGCGTTTTTGCACTCTACGTTTGTTACTTTTATAGGTTTGGATAATTTACTGACTACCTTTTGTGCACCAAGTAGATACCATTGACCGGTCCAAACTCAGTTGTTGGAAGAGCACTTGTAGTTCACGAGCTTGGGGATGACCTTGGAAAGGGTAAGGTTCTACATTTAGCATTTGATCCATTTAATCTGTGAATTTGAAAAGGTTATTTCTGCGAGTGTATCAAATTTATTTGGTAGGTCTCTGTGGTGCTTTTATGAGAACCCTCATTTGGTGATCTGTCTGTAGGTGGCCATGAACTCAGCCTTACCACTGGAAATGCTGGTGGACGATTGGCATGCGGTAAGACGAAACACTCTTTCCTCCCCCTCTCCCTGCTGCTCGCTATTCCTTCTTGTATAATTTCTAGTCTGATATTATTCTTGCTATAAATGAAAAGGCTAGCTAAAATTAGTAGAACTTAGCCTGGTATTACTTTAGCCCCTAGTTACACGGTGTTTATAATGGTTAAAGATAATCTTAAGAGCTTGTTTTGCAAGTGTTCCATGACTAAAACTCTTGTGAGTGTTCAATGTCTAGAACTTTATTGAGCTAGGAAACAAATGTTTATTTTGCAAAAAGAAAGGGAGATGCATGGTCAAGACTTTCTTTTGAAAAGGCAGCCTGTTTTTAGCTGCGTTGGACTGATATTTTTTTTCCCCCTTTGTTTGAGATGCTGATTGTGCAAAGCTCATATGTGCTTCAGTCTTATCACTTTCCCTTCATGTGCTGTCTACTCTGCATGTTAAACCTTCGTTTTGGCCGTCTTCTCCATCTTATCCTTGTCTGATTCCCTCAGACGGTGTTAGGAAATACTTTGTCCCAAGTCGCGGTATCAGTTTGTGTTAAGCGTTCCCAGTTATTAAAATCTGGTTTCTGAATAATACTTACCAGAGTTACTGACGGTCTATTGATCATCTGTCATTTCTACATGTGTAACCAATCTGGCTTTTGACTTGATTAGTTATAATTTTTTAGTGTGACTATTTTAGCTATAAACAAGTAAGATGATTGAAATAACTCCAATAACTGTACATAACAAAGAAAACTAGAACAATCTCCAAATACTGTAGTAAGATAGTGGTTCTTGATAGACTCTTCTATCTTTCTCATTGTCAATACCTCATTTATCTTTAGTTGCAACTCCTTCTGTATACGGAGTTTAAGAAAGAAAGAAAGTAAGAAAGACTTTTGAAACTTATGATCTAAAACAAGCCATAGATATCAGTGTGGGCCATTAATCATCTTATTAATGGTGAAATGAATAGTTTAAAATTAAATTATTTCTATAAGGAAGTATGACATTCTTTTTGGGACAGATTGAAAAGAAAAGTATGACATGTGAATTGGGACGGAGGGAGTATTTTTTAATATTTCACTATGGTTTTCTAAATTAACATGACTCGTAAAAACTCTTTGGTGTATAAGACAACCAAAAGTAAAATGGGTCCTCCTTCTGGCGCTTATCTTTGCATTAAATGTGTGGTACGTTTTGTTTGGTTGATGTCCTTCTGCATATAGCTAGTTTATATGACAGGCTTCTCCCTCTCTCCTTTTTAACTTAGCAGCAATTATACAGATATAACTTATATATATAATCAGATATACTGACCAAAATTCCTAAAAGCTAATCTGAATAAGCAATTACCAGCCATATGATTACGGTACCACAGGAGAGTAGTTCATTCTTGATTCAAGATTGAATTACTCATATGCAACATGATGCATGAGATGATTTCTTTGTCCCGCACATTAATTATGTAAAATTAAAATTTTAAGTGGAAATCTAATACATGAACTCCAACAGTGGCTTTAACATTTTGCACTTCAAATTTCTGGGAACCAATTCAATCCTTGTCCCTCATATTCCTTCTAGATACAGAAACCACATCTGTTATATGTAATTGTAGTTCTGTGGAGGGTATTGTTCATTTCTAGTTAATAGTTGGCAGAATCAGAGTACCTGTTTTCAGGAAAATTCTTAACTTGCAGCCTTGTCTTTAACTTTTTTTAATTTTTTTAATTTATATATACCTATACGTGTGTATCTGTGAATAAACTTTGGGTCTTGCACCAATGCACCCAGAATGTCAGCCAATAAGACAAAGTTGGTCACTACAGAGACAGCTGACAAAAGTTGTTTCAGGAAGCTCATCTAGCTGATGTCAAGGTGGAATAGTAGGAAAATGAACCCTCCGAAGAAGGAAACTATGACAAATTAGACTGTCGTGAAAAATGACAACATCAACTTAGGAAAAGAATGTGTTGTACAAAATAGAAGTAGCATTGTTCTAACTCAGCCTCTGCATCTCTGACTCTTCCTGAGAGCAGCAGATCAATCATTGACAGCTAGGATATTTTTTACATATATATTTGTGGTTTCTTTCGCTTGGAAATATGATGCTCCCTATTAGAGCATGCACAACGTGAGGCTAACTACAGTAGACCGGACTTAACAATTCATGTTTCAATTTCCAGGAGTGGGTGTGTATAGTGTTGGAAGAGTGCCTTGCTTGCACAACATGTGAGATCTACTTTTTGTGTAGCTATGTGCTTTTAGTGAAGAGTTCAAAATTCATGTGACAAATGCACTCAAAAGAGAGACCTTTTCAAGTTCCTTTTAAAAAAAGGGACCTTTTCAAGCTTTCTCCAACTCCAATATCCTACACCATTCTGTGCGGCATCACCAGGTGCCGGCTGCCGGAAATACACTGCCTTTCTTTTTCCGCTGTGTAGTTCATCCTCATCCTGCCTCTCCTTTACCCGAGACTGATTTATTTAGTCTGAACGTTGAACGTCATTGCTGTAATGTCGATAACTGTTAGAAAAGCACTCTGAGGTTATGTGGTTTGTCTAACTTGGATATGTTGAGAGGAAGACTCAATTGACTGCACATTAGAAGAAGTCTAATAGATCGTCTCATTTAAGTGTAGATCTTTTCCTCTACTTTAGATTTCCTAAACCCGGACATGTTTCTCTTTATACTTTCAGAAGAGAGGCTTCTCGTATACTTACTTTTGCTATTTGAATATGATCTTTGGTGGGGGAAGAGTTGATTTAAAATTATTGGTTGGCCGATTTTGTTATCTCCATTATTTATCATGGTTCTTAGTGACTCCTCTTAAATAGTTCTATTACATCAATCAAAACTTTGTCGTCTGTGAGGCTCCTTGAATTTCTAATGGTTTTGATATCGTGCGAACTTCATTCACTTAGAATCATCTGCATGCTATGTACACAGATGCTTTACAAAAATACTCTTTAGCTAATATTCATCGTGATTTTTTCCTATGCAGGTGTGGTTGGTTTGACTCCAATATGAAGTAAATGCAGCAGCAGCAGCTCTTTTGTCAGAATTATAAGGAGTGAACATATTTACTCTCTTCTCCAGGTTACGAATAAAACTCTACATGAATATGTTCTGAGAGATTCTTCATGGACTAAATTTGAACTTGTATGTACACTTGCCAAATGTAGTGCAACACTTTTTGCTTCAAATCTGTAATTGGAGTTGCTATTTTACTATCCTTTGAGTTTCGACTAAGTTTTCGCATTACTGTTTTTCCTATTAGCGGCAAAGTTTGTGGCTTTGTGCTATATCATGAACTTGCTTGACTTTTGCACTCTTATAGTTTCTAATGTTGCATTTTGCCATATAGACTTTAGAGAATTATTCTGTTTACCCATTATAACTAGTTCTGAATTAAACCATTTTCTTACAACACATGAGGTCTTATTTCAGTTTTCCAAAAAAATTATTTTGATGAAAAAAAGGGGATCAAGTAAAAATGTAAAGTAGTCATTACATTGATAGGCTCCCATTAATCTTCCTTCTTCTTCTTCTTCTTCAATGGCTTGAAGTTGGAACATAATAATTGAACTTTAAGATACAAGCTCGTTTGAACTATAAGTGGTTGTTTGTGAACTTTGGCATGGTACCTAATTTTGATGCCGTCATTTAACTTGTGCATGCTTTTGATTTTTTTTTTTTGCATGTGTACTCCACTTCGGGACAACTTCAAACTATGCGTTTTTTTTTGAAGTTAGTCTTAACAAAGTCTAACTTCAACATTGGCTATCTTTTAAATAATGGTCCTAAAAGTGGTTGTTTGTGCACTTCACCTCATTTTCAAGCCCTTAGTTATGTTGGACCTGGACTTAGATCATTGAATTGACAGGCCAACAATAACCAAGACAGATTGTTAACAAGTTTTTTTTTTGTGGCTAATTAAAGTTTATCATAAAGATTCACTTATATTACTGTTCAAGTTATCTGATTTTAACATATCATAACAACTTTTTTAAGCTTTTAATTGGTAACTCTCTTGGAGGCCAACACATACGAGAATTTTAACAAAAAAGTGACATTATTATACATACCGTTATGGCTGTACCAATTTTTTCTTCCTGCAATCATGGTCCATCACGAAGCTAATATCTCAGAATATTCATTTTCTTTGTTAAAACCTTATTATAATTGCTTGTAAATTGATAGTTAAGATGGGCTGGAAACTTTCGACCTCTTTGAAAGAAATAATCTCTTGATTATTTTCATTAATGAAAGAGTATATATACAATTTGCAATTTTCATAATAGGAAAATCCTATTCATATTCTACTTCGAAAACCCTATTCTACTTGTACAAGAATCCTATAATTATGGTAAATATGCAATTCTAATTATGGTACAATTATACCAATTCGGTACACTACAAATATACAAAACCGTGTACAACGTGACAAAAACCGAGACTAAATGTACATGTGATATACACGTACATACCGTGTATATCTTATGTATATTTAACACACCCCGTAGTCATAGCGGGTCTTCGTACGCTGAGACTGTCCCTAAAAAATTTAAAAAAGGACCGAGGGAAGACCCTTTGTAAAGATGTATGCAATTTGATACTTGGAAGGGACATGGCAGACGCGTACTTGTCTACGAGCTACCTTTTCGTGAACAAAGTGAATGTCTATCTCGATATGTTTGGTGCGCTGGTGCTGAACCGGATTACCAGAAAGGTCGACGACACTAACATTATCACAATAAACCAAGGTAGCTTTCTGAATAGGACAATGAAGCTCTAAAAGAAGATTACGTAACCAACAGGATTCAGAGACCACATTGGCTACCCCTCGATACTCGGCCTCTGCACTAGAGCGTGATAAAGTCGACTGACGCTTTGCAGACCAGGAGACCAAGTTATTACCAAGAAACATACAATAACCAGACGTAGATCGTCTGGTGTCTGGACAGCCACCCCAATCAACATCTATATACGAGACGAGTGTAGACGTCGACGAAGGATATAGATGTAAGCCATAGTCAAGTGTCCCCTGGATGTACCGAATAATGCGTTTGAGCGCATTTATGTGCTCAACCCTGGATCATGCATAAACAAACACACATGTTGTACGACATACGTAATATCTGGTCTTGTGAACGTAAGATACTGAAGGGCCCCTGCAAGACTGTGATAGCGGGTCAGATCCTCATAAGGTGAGCCAACCGTGGTCAGATCCTCATAAGGTGAGCCAGCCGTAGCACCCAACTTGGGTTTAGTATCAATCGGAGTGGAAGTGGACTTACAGGATGGCATCTAGGGGTGAGCGGGTCCGGGTACCCTAACATTTTTTAACTACCCGGACCCTACCCGATAAAAGATCGGTTCCTAAATTTACTACCCGGAACCTACCCAGAATGGTCCGGTAGGTTCCCTGCACTGTAAATAAAAACACAAATTAAGCAATAATTTTTAAGCCTATGAGAATAAAAAGAGTTCTAAAATAATTTCATCAAGTAGTTTTTAGCCTGCAATCTGAGTTTTTAGTACCACTTATAAGAAGTTTTAGAAAATTTATTCATTGTAGAAAAGCTAATTTGCAAAACCTAAAATTGTAAGTCAAATTTGACACTCAATTAATTGAACGTGTTGATTTCAAAATAAATTTAAAAATATCTCAATTAAACTTATTTTCGTGTTCATAAGCTCTTCGATACAAAAGAAAAGCTTTATTATACTAGTAAATCCCTAAATTTCATCTTCACAACTACAAAAATATACACAAATTTTAAAAATAGATTTACATTTCAAATAAAAAGTAATACAAATTGAAGATTTGAGTATCACTAAATAGAACATAAGCATATGATATTAAAAAGAAATTGAAGAGTTAGATATGAACCCATATGCATTTTAGGAATGACGTGAACACAACCAAAGGAGAGAAAGAGGCAAGGTGAAGCTTCAATGACGACAACGATGAAAGTACTGAGAGAAAGCTTCAACAACGACGATGAAGCTCTTGGTGTAGCTAAACGTCATTGTTATTGAGAGAGTTTTGGGGTGGGAAAATCAATGCAAAGTGCAACAAATAATTTTGGAGAAAGTTAAAAGTGGTCCAAATGTTTTAAAAAAATAAAAATATTTAATATTTTATAGGTTCCGGCATTTGCCCGGTCCGGTACTGTCTCTATTTTGGAACCAGGAGCCGGACCCGACATTGATTGGTTCCTAATTTTACTACCCGGACCCTACCCGTTATTATAATATATCTACCCGGAACCTACCCGTTAGTGTCGGTTCCGGTCGGGTATCTGGGTACCCTGTACCCGTGCTCACCCCTAATGGCATCCCAGCCCTCTCAATGATCTCAGCTCTATACTTCCTCTAGGATAAGAACATACCTGCATGACGAGTGACAACAATCCCCAAAAAGTAACTCAAGGGCCCCACCAAGTCTTTCATAGCAAACTCAGAACTGAGCATTGTCATGATAGACTGGCGTAATGCATCAGAAGAGGCAGTCAAGATAATATCATCCACATATAATAGTATATAAGCCAAGGAAGAACCACGACGATATATGAACAACGAATTATCAGACATGCTGTGAGAGAACCCAAGAGTCGAAACATAGTCTGCAAATCTCTTATACCAAGCCCATGGAGACTGCTTAAGCCCATACAAGGACTTCTTCAACAAACAGACATGATGAAGATATTTGGGATCCCTAAACCCCAAGGGCTGATGCATATAAACTCTCTCCTTGAGATCACCATGTAAGAAAGCATTCTTCACATCTAACTGATGAATGTGCCATGCTTTCGAAAGAGCCAAGTTGAGCACAATGCGAATGGTAGCCGACTTGACCACCGGACTAAATGTCTCACCACAATCCACACCAACCTGCTGAGTCTTACCATCACCTACAATACGAGCCTTATGCCTCGCAAACGAACTGTCAGAATTATTTTTATGAGAAAAAATCTACATAGACCGAATAATATTAACACTAGATGGACGGGGCACCAACTCCCACGTCTTATTATCAATAAGGGCATTATATTCGTTGACCATAATAATTTTTCAATTCGGGTCATTTAAAGCAGACACATGATTACGGGGTAAGGGTGATTTAAGAACATTAGAATTTAAATTAAAATGTCTTTTTGGTTTAAAAATACACCGTTGACTACGAGCGATCAGTCTTTGACTCGGGGGAGAATTGAGCGGATTTTGGGAAATATCGGATCACGTGACGGATGTACCCGGTGACGGTGGGCTCGCCCAACTTCGATGTGATCGAAAGCGAGGGTGGAACATTGGCGGTAATGGGCTGGGTAACTGGTCCAATTACCTTCACTGGCCCAGTAACTGGACTGGACACATTGACGGGAACTATAGCTAGTGACGGAACAGTGGGCCAACGGGCAGTGGGCTCGCTGGTTGATTTGGGGTGCGGGATACGTCCGAAAATTGGTGAATAATATACGGGGATATAACATCATCCAAAAAAATATACGAACTAGGCACGAGATTACTAACCTTAGCAAACAGAAATTGGGATTCGTCAAAAATTGCATGGCGACTAATGATGATTTTATTAGATGATAAATCAAAATATTTGTAACCACGATGATTTGACGGATAACCCAAAAATACACATGGGGTAGACCGGGCCTGAAGTTTGTTAATTGTGGTGGACGGAAAGAGTGCATAACACAAGCACCCAAAGACCTTAATATGTGAATACGAAGGAGTCTTGTTATATAAAATTTGAAGAGAGGACGAATATGTCAAATCTTTGGAAGGAAGAATGTTAAGAAGGTATGTAGCCATTTATAGAGCATGATGCCAAAAAGAAGGGGGTACAGAAGCATGAATCGATAAAGTTCAGACAATGTTATTAATGGTACGAATTTTGCGTTCGGCTTTCCCATTTTGTGAAGACGTATGAGGGCAAGAAAAATGAAAATTGATCCCATTAGTAGCACAAAACTCCGAAACACCCCATTATCATATTCTTTTTCATTATCACATTGAATATTTTTATTTTCCGTTCGAATTGAGTTCTAATGAATGCTCTAAATTTTAAAGTGGAAAAAACTTGAGATTTTTTCGCTATCGGAAAAGTCCATAAAAACTTAGAATAATCATCCAAAAATAGAACATAATACCGATGACCCAAAGAACTGAGAACATGAGATGTCCATAAATCGCTATGAATAATATCAAATGACATTAAAGTATGAGAATTAGAGTCTACAAATGACAATCTAACAATTTTTCCTAAAGAACAAGATTGACAATTCGGAGTACTACGCGTACCCTTATACGAAATAAAATTATTTTTATCTAAGGAAGACAAAATAGACGACACTGGATGACCAAGACGAGCATGCCACAAGGAAGGAGCAAGGGCTGCAAAAGTTGATGGCAATGCTTGACTCGAGAAACCGGACCTTGGCGTAATATGATAAAGATCTCCCCTACTATCACACCTCATGAGAGGACTCCCCGTCTTGAAATCCTTCACAGAAAATCCAAAAGGATCAAATTCAACAGAAACAGAATTATCAGTGGTGAACTTACGGACATACACCAAATGTTTAATCAATTTAGGGGCATGAAGGGTATTTTTCAAGATAAGGGCGGATGGGGGGGGAGACAAAGTTTTATGACCATAACCACAAATAAGAATAGAACTACCATTACCAACAATTATGCAACGAGGGTTGCTCAAATTGGAATAAGACGAGAGCGTACCTTGATCGGATGTCATATGGGTGGTGGCTCCGGTGTCCATGTATCAATTTGGGTCTGGCGAATTTAATCCAAGTGTGTGCATTGCGGATTCAATATCGGTTTGTGTGGAGCCCGCTGCATGGTAGGCTTGCGGAGGCCGAGGCCCAAGCAACTCGGCTTGCTGCCCCTGCCCATCACTGCGTCGAACAAAACTAGACCGCTGCGAATTGGGCCTGAAAGGCTGACCAACCCACTGCCCGTGATATGGAGTTCCAGAAAAACAAGGGTTATTGGCCACTACCCACTGGCACAGGCCCAAGGCTGGGACCAATTAGGCTGTGGCCCACTGCTGTTGGGGTGGGACCCACAGCCGCCGGTACTGCCGCCCCCACTGCCGCCGTTACCACCGCGTTTGCCACCGCGATATTTCCATTATTTTTCCTAGTATTCTTGCCGCCACCGTGAGCACGATTTTGACCCGAATTATCAACAAAATCCGGAGAATTTGTGGAAGATGTCATCATGACTACAGGACTAGCCCCGGTAGCCACATTCTTAGCCAAATCGGCTTCTTCCAAAATAAGCATGGAGTGGGCTTGATAGAACTTTGGGAGAGGGTTACTTTGACGAAGTAGAGTCCCAACGCCACTATAGGCCTCGGAGAGGCCAGTAACCATATGTAGAACAAGACGATCTTCACTAACGGGCGCGCCAACGGTGCGGAGTTGGTCCTCCAATTTATTCAACCGTTTGCAATAAGCTGAAACATTCGGAAATTTTTTCATGTCGACGTGGGAAAATTCCTGCTCAAGGGAAACATCTCTGAAATTCTGATTATCTTGGAATATATCACGTACTCTATTCCATGCCGCCATCGCCATAGCGTTTGGTTCGATAATCGTTTGCAATAGGTTTGTAGAAATAGTGGAGTAAATCCACTGAAGAACGGTAGCATCAAGAGTCGTCCATAACTTAGGATCATCCTCGGGTTTGGGCACCTCCGTATCCTCAGGAGCCGCGGGGATTATTTGATGAAGTACTTGATGCGAGCGTGCATGAACTTTGAACAATTCGGCCCACGTCACGTATTGAACGTTTTCTATTTCAAGAATGATAGGGATATGATTCTTGATGTTAGAAACAACAAGGGCAGGGTGAAACATGTTCTTTGACGTAGACATAACGAAAGAACAATACGTGCTTGAGGGATTTGGAAGAGAAATTTGGGAAGAGGAGGATACCGTCGAGCACGGAAAATGAGAGAAGAGAGCTCAGATTCGGCGAACTATTTGGACGGAAATTGTTGGAAGAAAAATATTAACCTAGACTTCTGATATCATGAAAGAAATAATCCCTTGATTATTTTCATTAATGAAAGAGTATATATACAATTTACAATTTCCATAATAGGAAAATTCTATTCCTATTCTACTCCCAAAACCCTATTCTACTTGTACAAGAATCCTATAATTATGGTAAATATACAATTCTAATTATGGTACAATTTGTACCAATTCAGTACACTACAAATATACAAAATCGTGTACAATGTGACAAAAATTGAGACTAAATATACATAGGATATACATGTATATATCGTGTATATCTTATATATATTTAGTATATTTAACACTCTCTTACTTTAATCATTCTGATGTAAAATACCACCTAATTAATAATGCTTCTTGCTTTCACATAAAATTTTGCCCATAGAAATATCTGTTAATCTCTTGATTTTTCTTTTATGCGACATGCTTACTATTACTAAAGTTTGTCGTGGGATGGATATGATCGATCCTACCACTCTTAATCAGAGATTTCAAATTCGGGTCTTGAGAATGAAAATAATTTTGGTAGGGATCTCTTTTGCCTCTAACGGGTCTTAGGCGGTGCAGAATCCGTATTAGTTAGACCTAAAAAAGATACCGAACCTCGAATAGGAAAAATATTACTTAACTCATGACTATTGGAGACGTAAAAGAACAACAATAAAACCAAAAAGGAGAAGGGAGACTGGATCTTGATCATGACATAATTATGTTGAAGATTGGAATTTTAAATCTTGCTCATAACTTTCATCAAGCATGTGTATTTTAACAAGTTTGGAGATGGTAAAATGCTGAATAAAAATCTAACATAAAATAAGAAATCGTTTATGCTTATATACCTTCTTTTATACTTTATATAAGTTAGATATAGTGGCATATTGTTCCTAAAAATGTGAAAGTTACAAAATTAAAATTATTAAAAATAACGTGAAAGAAAAACAAAAATACTGGATTTTGAATCTTTAGCACTAATACATTAACAGTTGGGGCAAGTACACTGTGAGAGACTAATTCAGGATTTTAATTTGACGAGTTCAATCTTTAAAGTTTTTAGCACTGAACTCATTATAATTTTAAAATTATAAGTTTAAAATCTAATATCTACTGAAGCTCTATTGTTTTCATACATATTTCTTCATTTTGTTCCAAAAATATTAAATTCAATTGACTCCGTAACATTAGCATTGCATTCGCCACCTTCACGAAGTGCTTCCAGCTCGAACTATGTGCATAGAAGTAATATGAACATGTCTTCTTTTTATTATTACTATTATTTTGATTTCATTTCTCTTTTAAATTTAAGTGTAAACTGACTCGTAGCAAGTCAAGAATATAAATCAGAATTCAAAATACTAGTAATTACCTTTTGACAAACAGCTATATGGAGGCGCACGTTTCATCGTGTGTTGGATGAATCATGAATTTATGATTAATGTCGTGTTTAATTACTTTTGTGGGGTACTTTTTTTTATTCATCAGTCAATAATTTAAAAGTAGCTTTAAGAGAGGTTATCAGAATTTTAAGCCAAAAACATGTGTTTCAAAAGCTTCCATATTAAGCAAGGTATTTATTCTTGAAAAGCAGATTCACGATTAGAACTGATTAAAGAAGAAACTAAATGTGAGATAATCAACATTTTTTAAATTAAGATACTATGAAGTACTTTTTTGATCTATTGTTTCAATTTTAGCAGATGTTTTAGAAGGATGACGCACTTTACAGAAATTAGATATTAATGGACAACTGTTAGGCTCAATTAACCCAAAGATACCTTTGATATGGTATGATATTGGTCGTTATTTATAGCTTTTCAATTTTTTCAACATAACTATCAATATGAAACTTTGTTCGCTCATTCAAGAATCTCCCTTCCCAGCTAAGTTCCACGTGACTGCCACTCCTCACCACGATCCATGAGTCAAGTTTTTGAAATTCATTGCATGCCATACACATGGCCGTGCATTTATGGCCACCTAAGCCAACACTAGCTTCTCCTTATGCATGTGCATCTTCAAGCTACCCTTTGACATGGTAAATATAGGAATGTCATCATCACTCCACTTATATTCTTATCGTCGAACCATTAACTTTATCAATTATTGGACTTACTCAACCCAAATATATTCTTAACGTGTTGTGACATCGTCTATTTTGAGTCAAATTGGCATAGTTTCCCCTTCACATTATTAAGAATATTTCTATACTATACATATAATTTTTTAATCTTTTTAACTACGTACAATGTGGAACTTCGTTCGGATAACTAACAGTAACATGCATATATATGTTCCACTTTCATTATATGAATAAAATTGTATTAATATCTCTTGAAGAGTCTTTCTCATTAATAAAAGTATATATAATGTGTACAAGAGGAATCCTAATTAAATGAGGATCTATATTTTACATAATTACACACTAAAATTAATTACAGAATATACGACGAATATATGGTAATATATTCGCTATCACACCCCCTCAATCGGAGCGGGAGGAGGCCGGACGTTGAGATTGGATCTGAAGTCTAGGAATAGTTGTCTAGGAAGCCCCTTAGTAAAGATATCTGCATACTGATACAAAGACGGCACATGAAACACCTTAACATGACTTATAACAACCTTTTCACGAACAAAATGTATATCCATCTCAATGTGTTTGGTTCTCTGATGCTGAACCGAATTATGAGATAGGTAGATCGCAAATATGTTATCACAGTAAACCATAGACGCCTTACGTAAGGGACAATGAAGCTCCAAGAGGAGGTTTCGGAGCCATCAGATCTCAGCAATAGTGTTTGCAACACCTCTATGTTCTACTTCTGCACTCGATCGGGAGAGTGTGGCTTGCCGCTTGGCAGACCACGAGATGAGATTATCTCCTAAGAACACATAGTAGCCGGACGTGGAACGTCGTGTGTCCGGACATCCTGCCCAATCAACGTCCGTATATGATATCAGCCTAGTCGGTGCAGATGAGTAGAGATGCAATCCATAATCAATAGTGCCATTTTAGCACTCAGTTTTGACTTCGAGTCGACCGATGTAGGCATGATCTTGCAATTTGCCATTTTAGCACTGTACACAATTTCTTCTGCATATTTACGCTTACACATAAAGAAATCCCCAAGAAGTAACTCAAGTTCCCCAAGTTTGTCATAGAAAATTCGGATTTGAGCAGAGCAATGATTTCATTTTTCAACACATCAGAAAAGGCAGTCAGAACTATATCATCCACATATAATAACAAGTATGCAATGTTACTACCTCGATGAAAAATAAATAGAGAATGATCACACTTGCTGCATACGAACCCAATCTGCATAATGTAAGTAGCAAAACGTTCATACCACGCCTTAGGAGCCTGTTTCAACTTTCAAACAATACAGTGACTTACGAAGACGACATACATAATAAGGAGCCTCTGGATGTACAAAGCTTGGCGGCTGGTGCATGTAAACAGTTTCTTTCAAATCCCCATGTAAGAACACATTCTTTACATCAAGTTGATGAATCAGTCAGTGCTTACCCATAGCTATGCTCAGAACCGTGCGAATGGTGCATGATTTAACCACCGGACTGAACGTCTCACCACAATCAATGCCCTCCTGCTGACCAGTACCATTAACCACAAGTCTCGCCTTATGGCGCTCAAGATCACCAATGTCTCTAAATTTATGACGAAATATCCACATTCATCTAATCACATTGCCCCATCTGGCCTTGGAACCATCTATCAAGTGTGTTGTTTCGTTAAAGTATTAAATTCCTCACGCATGGTCGCATTCCAATTCGGGTTAAGTTTGACTAATTTTAGATTTTTGGAAATTGGGATATAGTTTGGGTGGATAGGTTAAAGTGCACTTTGGGTTTGAAAATCCCGTGCTAAGTACGAGTTTTCATTTTGTGCGAGGGGACATGGGCCGATTGGGCAGATGTGTGGGTTGAGTTCTGGCAGTGGCGTAGGTCAGTGGTTGAAGAAGGTATAGTTGGTGACGGGGAAGTGTGATCGATTGGTGACAGGCTGGACGAATCGAAGGGATTGGGTGGGGTAGGGTTTGGTTTCGGTGACCAGTGTCGGGAGGAAATTTCTGTTGGGTTGGCCGCTCTTGGTCAAACTAGAAATTGCGTGAATAGTGGAAGAACAATCCATTTGGATTAGAGTTGTGGCACGAGAAGACAGAAGATATGTGCCTAGGTTCGTGTGACGGATTGACAATGGGCTTAGGTATTCAGCGTGGGGTGGGTGGTGGTGGTTATATGGTGATGGTGACTGGTGGGTCAGTGGATGACGATGTTGATTTGGTTTCGATGACTGTTGACTGTGGGGAACAATGGCGGATTGGAACGATGGTGGTGGGGAGGTATCGACGGAATGGGATCGGTAATAACGGGGTTGGGTGGTGACGTGACAGAGGTGGTACCAACGGTGTTTGTTATCGCCAGAACAGTGGGAACGGTGGTACGACGAAGAGCATGATGGAAAATATGTGAGGCATCGAACTCGTCTAGAAAGGTATAATCCGTATTTCAGAATTTTTGGATGTTTGCAAATGAGAAGTTTGTTTTGTCAAACGTGACATGGCGAGATATGAGAATTTTACGTGTGGACAAGTCATAGCACAAATAGCCCCGATGATTACACGGGAAGCCTAAGAAGACACATGGAGTGGTGCGAGGTGCCAATTTATGAGGGGCCATGGAGGCAAGACTTGTATAGCAAAGGCAATCGAAAATCCAAAGGTGATCATAGGAGGGATCCGACGGAAAATAATTTTGGTGGGGGTCTTATTATGAAGAGTACGGGTAGGTAAAATATTAAGAATGTATTCGACCATTTTGACGGCATTGACACAAAAGGAAGGGGGGAGAGAGACATGAAAAAAGATTGTATGAACCATTGTATTCATAATGCATATGATTCATTCCGCTTTACCATTTTGGGGGGGAGGTGTGGGGACACAAGAAGCGAAAAAATATGCCATTATTTGTGCAAAATTTGTGAAATGTGGAATTGTTAAACTCACGACCATTATCACATTGAAATGATTTGATGGCTCTTTCAAATTGTGTTTTGATATAAATACGAAATTCAAGAAACTTGGCAAAAACTTCATACTTGAATTTAAGTAGGTAGACCCAAATAAAGTGAGAAAAATCATCTAATAAAACTAGATAGTAATTGTGACCCGGTGAACTAGTAATATGAGATGTCCATAAGTCTGCATGAACAATGTCAAAAGGAGAAAAAGTAACACTTAAAGACGACGTAAAAGGAAGGCGAACATGCTTGCATAAAGGGCAAGAATAATGATTTTGGGCAAGGTTCTCATTATTACATCGAATGAAATTATTGCTTCTAAGAAAATGAAAAACAGGAGCGCCTGGGTTTCCAAGTCTATTGTGTCAAGTTGACAGAGAGATTGCAGTGAGAGAAATATGTGATCTAGGTCTGACAGCGGAAGTGGATGAGAAAGGATAGAGCCCTCCCACACTATTGCATCTCGTAAAAGGTGTCTCCGTAAGTAGATCCTTCACAGAAAAACCAAAGGGGTCAAACTCAACAGCTACAGAATTATTACGAGTAAATTTCCTAACATATATTATGTTTTTAATGATGTTAGGGGCATATAGGACGTTATTTAGGGAGAAGGGTGGGTGAGGTGGTTTTGTGTGGGTGGTACCATAACCTTGAATTGGAATGCAATGACCATTACCGACTGTAATAAATTGAGGATACTTTAATCGAAACAGTTGGGAGAGATGACCTGAAGAGCGGGTGAGATGAGATGTGGCTCCCGTATTCATGTACCAATTTTCATCGGGCTGCTGGAGATTTATTGAGCTGAAGGCATGACCCAAAATAGTGGGGGCCAGGCCGTACCCAGGTTGCTGCTGCTGGGCTGATATGAAGTGTGCTTGTTGGGCCGACGGAAGCTGCTGGTGTGGGACTGGTGCCGAGCCCAAGATACGGGGCTGCCAGGTTGGCTGGAACTGGGCCGCTGCTGTAGGAAACGGGCAGGGGGGTGAGGCCCAGTTTCTTGGGTTGGACCATTGACCTGGGCCGGCCCTCTAAAAATTTTGGGTGGCTTGGGATTGCTGGCCAGACAGTCCCCCACATCCGCGGCCTCTGCCGCCTTTACTATTGTCGCAACCTCTGCCACATCCGCGGTTGCCCGGCGGTTGTTGGTTGTCTAACGGTGGTGGCTGGACGGCGGGGTGGCGTTTGCCACCGGAGTTTCAACTGCTAACACCTTTTGATCTTGTTCGTCCTGTTTGGCACGTTGGGTTTCTTCCAACAATAATTATGAACGAGCCTTGTTGAAGTTGGGTAGTGGATCGACTTGTTGTATAATGGTCGCTAGAGTATTGTATTCACCCTTCGGTAAGCCAGTAACTAATTGGAGAACCATCTTTGTTTCAGAAATTGGTGTCCCCACATTGGATAATTGGTCCACAACTAACTTCAATTGTTTACAATACTCGGACATGTTAGCAAAATTTTCAAGACGTGATTATTGAATTGTTCCTCCAAGTACATAGCACGGGTGTGCTTGTTGTCCTGAAAAATCTCCTCCAACCGTATTCATAACTCACGAGCCGAGGCACCGATTTTCATAATCGTATGAAGCAAGTCCATAGAAATGGTGCCATAAATCCATTGCTTGACAATGACGTCAAGACGACGCCATGCCGTTTCATCAACCTTCATAGGGCGAGGGAAGGAGTCTTCAATATGATCAAGCACTTTATAGGCACATGCATGAATTTGAAAGAGTTCAACCCATGTATAATATTGACCATCTTCTTGATCAAGAACCAAGGGAATGAAGTTCTTGATGTTGGTGACGACAAAAGTCGGATGGAAAGAAGGAGTGGAGGAGGTAGTGGGTGGGGTGTGGGTGACGATTGGGGAGGAAGATGAAGCTGTGGGAGAGGTGGGAGTAGCCATGGAAGCCATTAGAGGGGCTACATTTTGATTAGGAAGTGATTTTTTTAGGGTTTGTGGGGTGGGGGTGGGGGTGGGGGTGGTGGGTGGGGGGTAGCCGCCGGCCAAATTTGAGGGGGGGGGGGGGTGCAGTTTTGAAGAATAGAGTTTAAGGTGTTTTAGGGTTTGACTCTTGATACCATGTAAGATTGTATTAATCTCCCTTGAGGAGTCTTTCTCATTAATACAAATATATATAATGTGTACAAGAGAAATTCTAATTTAATGATGATCTATATTTTACATTATTACAAACTAATATTAATTACAGAATATACGACGAATATATGGTAATATATGTAAGATTGCATTAATTTTTCTTGAGGAGTCTTTTTCAGTAATACAAATATATATAGTGTGTACAAGAGGAATCCTAATTGAATGATGATCTATATTTTTTACATAATTATACACTAATATTAATTACAGAATATACGATGAATATATGGTAATATATTCACTATCAATATGAGTAGTGTTTACTCCGGGTTCATCAAATTTTGGTGTGATATATGATTAATTTCTTCGCTTTATAATTTTTTTCCACAATAATTGCCAAATTGGGGATCATGCAATATTAGTCTAACACTTTGAAATACTTGCATAGTTTTCTAGTAACTTTACAAAGAGGTGAACCTCTTTGCGTAATGGGAAATGGAGTAAGATCTAAGATTAATCAGTGCAACAAAATAGAGCTTGACATCAAAAGGTAACATATGATATCATCATAACAGTGGATTAAGAAAAAAAATTGGAAAGTTAAGTTGAAAATTATTACAAATCCCCGTTATGTTTAAAAATTTGAATACCTATATATTTTAACATATTACATATAGTACTGAATATGAAGTATATAACTAATACGCTCACCGTTCACTTTTACTTGACACTTTTTAACTTTTCATGTCCCTTAAGAAATAATGATTGATATAGACATTTTACCACACTATCTCTATTAATTGATTAAAAAAACTCAATAATTGAAACCAAATTTCCATAGGTAATTTTAGAGCTAGTATGAAGTTCCAATGTTCAACATTAAGTTTTTTATAGATATTAGTAGCACTTTACAATTCATCAATTTCTTTAATGAAAAGGTGTGTGTCAATCCCAATACAAAGTATTGTTTAGCTAAAATTGACTTACAATTTTAAGAAGTATTGGTAGTAAATAAATTAAGGGTAAAACAAGAAAAAAATTTGTCTTCTCTTAATATGCGATAAGTGACAAGTAAAAATGAAAATCTATTTTTGAAATAATTGATAAGTAAAAGTGAACGGAGGGAGTACAATATATGTGTATTAATATAGTAATATATTCAATAGTGTATAAAGAACTTTTCTTGGGAGAAAATCAGTCTAATTTTATGGTTTTTTGGTTAAAATCTGTTCCAGAAAAATAAAAATAAAAAATTTACTAAACTAGGATCAGAAAGGTACTGATTCAAGTCTCCTCCTTCTAAATCTAGATTTAGAGAGTAACAAATAGATTCTTTTGATGGAATGGAGGCATAAACAACAGAATCAAATAACTAGGATCAAATTTGCATGTAATATAGATAACACATTAATTACACATTTCAATCAAATATAAATTCGATACTTATCTCTTGAAGCGTGACATCGATCAAGAATCGAATCTTCAATCACGAGCAGGAATTATCAACGAGATCTTCCTTCAGTTTCACGATTTGCAGTGTTCTGCTATCTAACCTAATTAGATTTTGGATAGAGAACACTCGTGTGGCCAAGTATTACGGCTCAGGAAAATGCGGTTCTCTTAGGACTGAAAAACATTCTATTTATAACCATGTTTTAGGATGTAAACCCTAGTCCAAAACGTGTAGACTACTTCTCCTCCAAGAAATATATTTTTCAAGTCCATTAATTAATTAAGCATAGCAGGGACCACATAATAAATAACGAGGCTTCTAATTGCGGAATTAATTCAAAATATGAATAAATTAATCCTACCACAATAAATTACAGATTATTCCACTAAAAATCTGTAAGTGCACTCCTCAGTTTAATTTTGAAATCTTTCATTAAAGCTTATTTAACTCCTCATGTTAAGATTACAAATACCAATTAAATAAATTAAATTACCGACAATTTAATTTATTGACTAATTAAATCATTTATACTTCCGCTTAACTTATTTCATGTGACAGATACAAAAATCCACCCGCATGGTTTTCATGTGAAAACTTATAAACATCCATAAAGGGGTATCATCAATCTCAAAGTCGAGACATGAATTCTATCAACTAATTATTATTTCTCAAATGTTATTTGTTACTATCCACCGAAGGGGCGCCTTGGAGTAACTGATAAAGTTACTGCCATGTGACCAGAGGAGGTCATGGGTTCAAGCCGTGAAAACAACATCTTGTATAAATGTGAGGTAAAGTTGCGTACAATAGACCCTTTGTGGTCCGGCCTTTCTCCGGACCCCGCGTATAGTGGGAGCTTAATGCACTGGCCTGCCCTTTTTTTATTTGTTACTATCCAACCTATCAGATACATTGACGACTCACAATAGAGTCGTACCTTTTGATAAATCAAAATAATAAATAAATCACATTGATCATAATAATCATATCAAAATTAAGAGTACAAGTACATTAATGAGCTAGAGAGGTTGTTTTACATATTCAATACTAAAATAGTTATCTCTACTTAGTCCGTTCAATACATACAAAATGTACTAGCACAAGAAGTCGGAACTATACCGTTCACATAATGAAGATACATTATATTTAATCTTGTGCTACAATCATATTGATAGCTTTGTCTAATTTTCATCTTAGATTGTGAATATGAACTTAATACTTATAAGAACCGATGGTTTAATCTTCTGTGTATAAGCTATACTCTATACACCAAATCATCTATTACATAAGTAAAGAACACACATACATACTAATACATGATCTATTTAATTTTTTATTAAAAATTAAATAAATATACAATTATTCTATAATAAATACTATATCCAAAACACAATTAATAGTATATATCCCAACATCTTTAAAAAGTTACATTCTAATAAAGAGTTTCTAAAAATAGGTCACATATATGTGACAGGAAATTTAAAATAATAAAATCAGCAAGCATGAAAGAGGAGAGGTATTATCATAGAGTAATAGTTGGACTAACTTTTGGTGGTCAAATGATGAAGATATATATAATGAAATATTTATAAGTATATGAAAATAGACCGTCTACGAAAGACGTGACATGTATCCTATTACGAGTCGGTGACGTGAAACAAATATATATGAGAGACGATTTTTCTTCAATTGAGGTGAATAAATATATTTATACTAAAGTGGTAAATAGCGAGATGTAATAATATGATTATATGTTGATGACATACTTATAAGTTTCAATATTGTGCAAAGTATAAATTATTTTATCTATATATTAATTTTGGTATAAAGATTTGAGTGATATAAGAATTAGTACCAAACTATTTTGTATAAAAAAAAAGGGTAGGGAATTTAAAAAGAAAAGTTTTTCAAAATTAGTGGCAGGGATTGGTTAATTAGCAATATTCGTGGTCAACTATGAACCAACCATATTAATATGTCAATATCATTATCTACTTTGCTTATGGAGTACTTCTATATTCATAAAATTGACTCCGTTAGTCAATAGTAGTAGATTATGTCTATGCTTTTGGTGATCTTTTTTATTTTAAAACGCCAAATGAAAAACTGAGCCAAGAGGAAAAAAAATGACATAAACAAGGGTGAAAATTTCAAGAAAATTGGTCACAGGAAGTGAGATTAACAATTACCTAAAGATATGTATTTATTTTATGCAATCTTTTTCTTGGTTGTTGTAACAAGTAATTCACTCAATCATTCATTTATTTTGATGCCATAATAGAAAACTATATAGCTTTTATATATTGGATCAAATAACAAAATATTGTTGATGAAAATATTGCTTTTTCCAGGTGAAATAAAAATTGAATTCATATAATAAGAGAAAAATTTATTTATTAGCCGGAAAGATGTGTACCCGTGAAAGAAGAATTAAGTGGAATAGAATTGATTGGATGGTAAAATTGTGAAAACACTTGTTTCTTTTATATATTGAAACTTAATTAGCTCCATTTTAGATCGAAATACTATGTATAAATAATACAAATTGCCGAATTTTGAACAACAAACAATTAGTTCAGATATTTACGAATTTAGCTAAATCATTTCAAGAAACAATATCTCTAAAATGTGTAGAAATAGTAAACAACAGAAATAGAAAAGGATAAAATAGATTTTAGAAAATCAATTCGAAGCATTCCCTTTCTTGCAACATCTTTTTTCTTTTCCTTTCTTAATGGTTCTATTTTTGTTGATGATGTCCTATAGCTTACTCACACTCAACCTAACTACCCAAGTGGAAAAAGTACTTTGCTTCGCAACTAGATTAGAAAGACTGGTAAAGGATCCAAAGTGTTTGGCCCAGTGGCCAATACATTAGGGTATTGCTGTCTGAGGTTCCGTGTTCGAGTCCTCTGATCAGCGAGAGTGGAACTGTGTTCCCCCAAAAAAAATCCCTTCATACGCGTAGGGCCAAGCGGTGTATACTAATCCGTAGGGCCAGGCCGGAGGTGGGGTTTTCTGGGGTATGGGGCCGTAATGCGGTGGGACCAGTCACTTTAAAAAGTTTACCCTACCTTAGTTTCGTCCGCTTGGGCAGCTCAATTGGTTTCAAGGGGGATATTTGGAATAAGAGACCAAGGATCGAATCCCGTCAGCGGCAGTGTGGGGGTTTCTTCTTGAAATAAAGGAGGGCCCCTTGTGCGCAGCGTGGTACTGGTCTAACCTTTGAAATCAATTGAGTCACCATGATTTACCTCCTTCACAGACCTGTCGGACCGGGGTGTGGGGGCTCCTGGGGTGGGAGATTCCACCTTTTGGAATAAGAAAGACTGGTAAAGGTTGTTACTATTTGATTTGCTTGCTTTTTGCAACTTGTAGTGGAAAATACTTGCATCAATCCAAGACGGATTCGGAATTTAAACATCGTAAATTCAACGTTAAAAATATTGAATTTAATATATATATTTTCGCACACAATATAAAATCGAGTGAGAAACGGTCATAGCTTTTGCAAACTCATAGCCAGAGATAGATTCAAATTTAAATTTTATATATGGATTCAACCTTTAAGGTTCTTAGGATCCATGAATTCAGTATAGCTTTAAAATTATGGATCCCGACCTACTATTTGTTATAAATTTAATGAGTTTTTACGCAAAAATAAATTTATATTCCGTGTCAAAACGGTCATAGCTTTTGCAAACTCATAGCCACAGATAAATTCAAATTTTAAACTTTATATATGGGTTCAACTTTTAAGGTTCTTAGGATTCATGAATTCATTATAGTTTTAAAATTATGGATCCCGACCTACTATTTGTTATAAAATTTAATGAGTTTTTATGCAAAAATAAATTTATATTCCGCGTCAAAATTTAAATGAATATAGTATTACGTTAAGATAAACTTTATCAGGAGCACTCATATAGTATTATGTTAATATTAGTATTTTTTAAATGAATGGTTACTATGCGTTTATTTCCTTTTCAAGAAACGATAGGTGGCTTATAACGAGGGTGTTTGCATTGACTTATTTTAAGTAATTATTGACTTTTAAGTATTTTTCTAGCTTTTGTGGCGTTTGTCAATGAGAAAAGTGCTTAAAATATTTACTTTTAGACATGAAAAGTATAAAAATAAGTCAAAAACAATAAATTGATATTCAATTTTTTACTTTTGACTTTTAACTTGTAAACTACTTTTTAAAAGTCAATCCGAACACCCTCTGTATCATTCTAGTATTACTTCTAGGATGCTAGTGTAGCCTAACATTTTAGCAAGTTGATCTGGGTGTGGTTTCTAATATAAGGTACAACAATCATTAAGTGACGCCACTGCACAACGAACTAATTATAAGACGTATAATAACTTGTTATTGTTTTTTTAAAGTATATATGAATTCTATAAGAAATTTTCTTAAGCATTTTGGAAGAAGCTAGAGTTTATGAGTTTGGAGTAAAGAAATCACATAGCATTTTCTTCGTTTCTTGGAATCATAAAATTCCAAGGTATAAAAGATATAAACGAATAAAAATACCATAGCATTTCCTTGAATTAACTCCGTTTGCCTGTCTAAATATTAAGAAATAAAAAAATATGTAAGTCTGCGCTGCTAGGCGCTAGCTATAGAGGGTTTGGCTCTCAATAACAATATAAAGAAGATATAATGAGTTTGGCCTATATGAAAATGAAACAAAATATTTAAGAGTGAAAGACAATAATATTGAAATTCATGGCTAGATAAGTATACTTATATCTTAATCAAAGGTCTCAAATTCCTAACATTGATATAAAGTCATTTTTTGTAAGGAGCTTTTAATCTCTAACATGAGATTTTCTGAAGTAAATTCGAATTAATTAGTAAATTCTAAATTGAATATCAAACACCGAATGAAAACTCATATATATGACAACGAGAAAAAAGTAGTATATTTCATTCCTTTGCTTTCCCTAACCAACAAACCAAACAACGCTAATTAAAGTATTTTTTTATTTTTAATTAGGTTTCAAATTTGAGCGTTGGATACAAAGTCGCCTCTGATACGATTTTACCCTCAAAATGAAACTACTCACATGGATTTGAATTAATCGGATCCCAAAATCAGAGGCGGATGGAGCACTTTAACTAGGGGTCCAATTGAACCCCGAACTTTTGATGCGGTGTATATTGTAACAATTTACTAAAATTATAAGAAATAGTAAATATGAACCCAGACATTAAACACAGAGCATTTTAAGGGGATAGATGATAAACTGAAAGAGATCAAGTGTAAGCTACAAAAAATTCAAGAGGATATGAGGCATCATCTACAAAATATTGTGCTTATAGAGGAGGAAAAGGGCTTGAAAGCACAACTGGAGAAATGGGGAAATATAGAAGAAAGTATCTGATAGAATAGAATAAAAAAAGGCAGTTCGGTGCACTAATATTTATTTATAATTGTGTATATTGTGTATATGGTAGATGTATATTTAGTCATTAATTACCGTATATTTAGTCATTAGTTATCATTATTCTAGCCTAGGATTATGCTTGTATTTTGGATATATTTACTATCCATTTGGAATAAAATAATCAAGGAAGAATATTTCTTACATGGTATCAGATTCTCGGAAAAGTTCCTAAAACCCTAAAAATCCTTACTTGTGCCATTGGCCCCCACCCCAATTCGCTTTGTGCCGCCGACTTCCTTCCTCTCCCGTCAGCCATGTATTTTGGGTATATTTACTATCTCTTTGGAATAAAATAATCAAGGAAGAATATTTCTTACATGGTATCAGATTCTGGGGAAAGTTCCTAAAAATCCTTAGTTGTGCCATCGGCCCCACCCCCTTCCCTTTGTGTCGCCGACTTCCTTCCTCTCCCGTCAGCCATGTCTGACTCAAAATCATCTTTTCATCTAGCCCTCACAATTTCAAACATTAAAACCCATGTCTCCATCACTCTTGAGATGGAAAATGTCCATTATGCGACGTGGGCAAAGCTCTTTAAAATTCACTACCGATCACACCGGGTTATTCATCACATAATTTCGCCTGAAAAAGGCAAGGAGAAGGTGCCAAGAACCGATGATGAAAAAGAATTATGGCTAACCCTCGATGCGGCGGTTCTTTGGTGGATTTATGCCACTATTTCAAGTGATTTGTTGCATACGATTATTGAACCCGAATCCATGACAATGGAGACTTAGGATCGCTTATGGGATATATTCCAAGATAATAAAATTTTTTGGACCGTCACTCTTGAGCAAGAATTCTCCACCACTGACATGGCAGATTTTTTCCAATGCATTCGCATATTGTCAACGTCTCAAGGTTTTGTCGGACCAACTCAAAAATATTAGGGCCCCGGTAACTAACAATCGGTTAGTTTTACAATTGGTTGTCGGCCTCACTGACGCATATAGTGGAGTGTGTACGCATCTGGGAGCACATGGTTTTGCCTCCCTTGAACAAAATAAATATATTTTTATGTACTAGACATCATAATTCTCATGTTTGTCGTTCATGTCCGCTTGGAAACATGTTAAATTGCCTTTTGTTGCTTCTAATTCTTACAATGTTATGTTTTTTGATATTATCCATAGTGGTATTTGAACATCTCTCGTTTTGAGCTCTTCGGGCCATAGATATTATCTTCTTTTATTGGATGATTACTCTAATTTTCTGTGGACGTTTTCTTTGTCTAAAAAAGTCACAAGTTTTTTCCACATTTTCTCCTTTAGAGCATTCATCCGCACTCAATTTGAATGAGACATTAAAAATATTCAATGTGATAATGGTAAAGAATTTGATAATGGGCCATTTTGGAATTTTTGCAAAACTGATTGTTTATCTTTTCGTCTCTCTTGTCCGCACACCTTATCTCAAAATGGAAAAGCGGAAAGAAAAATCTGAACCATTAATAACATCGTTAGAACCTTACTTGCCCATGCCTCTCTACCACCATCATTTCGGCATCATGCATTACAAATGGTAACTTATCTCCTTAACATACTTCCGAGTAAACAATTAGCATTTACATCCCCTCTCAAAACTCTATATCTAAGGGGCCCATTTTACTCTCATCTACGGGTATTCGGGTGCTTATGCTATCCTCTTTTTCCCTCTAATATCATCAACAAACTCCAACCCCAGTCTACTCCGTGTGTTTTCTTGGAATATCCATCTAACCATCGTGGATACAAATGTTATGACTTATCTTCCAACAAAATAATCGTAAGTCGCCACGTGGTCTTGATGAATCAAATTTTCCCTTTGCCAAATTGCATGGTTTCGTGGCTCCTACCTAAGAATTTCTTGATAATAGCATACCCCCATATTTGGTCCATAAATTGGCCTCCCAACCAGGACTAATTTTTCCCGGCAGCTCAGCCCAATTACCGAGCCTCTCGCTGGCAGCCCACTGCCGAGAGGCCCAACGACTGGTAGTCCGCTGGGTCACAACTTATCTTCACTATCGGGCAGTCCATCTACTGCAGGGTAGTCCATCATCTTTAGCCCCTGGCCCAACTCCAATTCCGGCCCAATGACTAGTTACTCTTAGTCAACACGGGATTTTTCAGCCAAACAAAAAATACGGTCTTCACATCCATATTACCAAATCCCGTTTCCCCGCAATCCTGTGTCTGCCCTTATTAACTCGACTTGGAAAACGACTTTGGATGATGAATATAATGCTCTTATTAATAATAGGACGTGTGATTTGGTGCCCCGTCCTCCTGATGTTAATGTGATTCGGTCTATGTGGATTTTTAGTCATAAAGAAAAATTTGATGGTACATTTGAGAGGTATAAAGCATGTCTTGTAGGTGATGGGAAGACGCAACAAGTTGGTGTGGACTGCGGTGAGACTTTCAGTCCGGTGGTCAAACTAACAACTATCCGCACGGTACTAAGTCTGGATCTTTCAAAGGCATGACCATTTCATCAACTTGATGTAAAAAAAGCATTCCTGCATGGAGAACTCAATAAAACGGTGTACATGTATCAGCCCATGGGGTACAGGGACCCCACTTATCCTAGTCATGTGTGTCTGCTGAAGAAATCATTGTATGAGCTTAAACAAGCCCTTCAGGCCTGGTACAAGAGGCTTGCAGATTATGTTTCTAATATTGGATTTTCTAATAGCAGGTCTGATCATTCTCTATTCATATATTGTCAAGGTAATGATATAGCTTACATTCTTCTGTATGTGGATGATATTATATTAACTGCCTCATCTGATGTTCTTCGCAAGTCTTTGGCTCAGAGTTTGCAATGAAAGATTTAGGGCCACTAATTTACTTCTTGGGGATAGCTGTGACACGTCATACAGGTGGTTTGTTTTTATCTCAAAAGAAGTATGTAGAAGAGATCGTTGAACGAGCTGACATGTCCTCGTGTAAGCCGTCTGCCACTCCGATTGATTCTAAACCGAAGTTGAGTGCCTCTTCCAGCAAGCCATATGTCGATTCATCACATTACCGCAACCTTGCAGGGGCTCTACAATATCTCACTTTCACGAGGCCCGACATATCTTATGATGTGAAACGGGTTTGTCTATTCATGCATAACCCGATGGAGGATCACATGCATGCGCTCAGACGCATTGTGCGCTATATTCAGGGCACTCTTGATCATGACTTGCATCTATATCCGTCTTCGACATCCACTCTCATTTCTTACACAGATGCAGATTGGGGTGGATGTACGGATACCAGACACTCCACGTATGGTTATTGTGTATTTCTTGATGACATTTTGGTATCTTGGTCCTCCAAATGGCAAGCTACTTTGTCCAGATCCAGTGTCGAAGCAGAATACCGAGGAGTTGCTAATGTGGTGTCTGAATCAACGCACTAAGCATATTGAGCTGGATATTCACTTTGTTCGCGAAAAGGTTGCTTGCGGACAAGTACGTGTCTTACATGTCACGTCACGCTATCATATTGCAAATATTTTTACCAAAGGTCTTCCGCTGATTCTATTTGAAGATTTTCGGGATAGTCTCAGCATACGCCGACCTCCCGCTTCGACTGCGGGGGTGTGATAGAATATGATAGAATATGAATTCATAATTGTGTATATGGTAGATGTATATTTAGTCATTAATTACCATATATTTAGTCATTAGTTACCATTATTCTAGCCTAGGATTATGCTTGTATTTTGGGTATATTTACTAACCATTTGGAATGAAATAACACTATCTATCGACAGAAATCAAGGATTAAATGGCTAAAAGAAGGAGACTCAAATACTGCTTATTTTTTTGCAAGTGTGAAGAACCGAACTTCTCAAAATCACATAAGCAGACTAGCTACTGGCCAAGGGATTATACTGCACCATCCTGAGATATAACAGAGGAGATTGTTGGGTTCTATAAAGGGCTCTTGGGACGAAATGCAAAATGCTTACCTACTACTAATGCGATGATTATCAAAGAAGGGCATGTTTTAACTACTACACAACAGAGAGAAATGATCAAACCAGTAACTGCCGAGGAAGTGGTCCAAGCTCTTAAGAGTATTGAGGATTCCAAGGCACCTGATTGTGATGGGCTGAATGCTTATTTTTTCAAGAAGTCATGGGATGTGATTGGGACTGAGGTGATTGCTGCTGTGCTTGAGTTCTTTAAAAATGGTATCATGTTTCCCTCTATAAATTGTACCTCAGTTACTCTAGTACCTAAAGTGGATCACCCAAATACCGTTAAGAAGTATAGACCAATATCGTGTTGTACAGTGCTCTATAAGTTGATTTCCAAGATAATGACTAAAAGGTTACAACCTGTAGTGGATGTGTTGGTGGATGGAAGTCAATCAGCATTTTTACCGGGTAGAACCATAACAGATATATTATCCTAAGCCATGAATTGGTGAAATGCTATGGAAGAAAGAGAGTATCGCCAAGGTGTATGTTGAAACTGGATATGCAAAAAGCATACGATTCTATAGAGTGGTGCTTCTTGGAACAAGTTTTAAGAGGGCTGGCTATTCCTGAATTATTTGTTAAATGGTTGATGAGCTGTATAACAACTCTCTTATTCCATTCTCATAAGTGGCAGCCCAGCCAAGCCATTTGCTGCGAAGAGGACTGAGACAAGGGGATCCGCTTTCCCCTTACCTATTTGTGTTGGCTATGGAGTACTTGACAAGAAGCCTAAAGACTCTGAAGCATGTTCCGGACTTTAACTATCACCTCAGATGTGAAAAGATGCACTTGGTGCAACTTGGTTTTGCTGATGATTTGTTATTTTTTTTTGCAAGGGTGATACCACATCTGTTAAGCTTTTATATGAGGCTTTTCTTCAATTCTCTAAAGCATCTGGATTAACAGTGAATATTGGGAAGAGCTCCATATTCTTTGGTGGTGTTCCTCCAGAAGTCAAAGCTGAGATCCTTAGTATCCTGGAATTCTCTAAGGGGTCATTTCCTGTGAGATACTTGGGTGTGCCACTAACTATTAAGAAACTGTCTATAGCTCAATGTAGACCACTAGTTGATAAGATGGTGAGTAGGATTAATACTTGGACTTCCAAGATGCTCTCCTATGCAGGCAGATTATAACTAGTAAAAAGTGTGCTCCTAGCTATTCAATCTTTCTGGTCCCAAATATTCATTATACCTAAGAAAATTGTGAAGCTGGTGGAAGTAATATGTAGGAGTTTCTTATGGAGTGGAGGGAATGAATCACTAAGAAGCAACGGCGTAACTTGTCCAAAATATTAAGGGGCGATAACTACTAACAAAAATATTGTAATTGAAATTTATAAGAAAAAAATATAATTTTATCAAAGATTCAAAATAATATCAACACAACAAAAATATAATATATATAAAAGGAAAAACGTATCTATAAATTAAAAGCAAATCGGAATACTACAAACCACATCGAGCAATCAAAAATACTACAAATTATGTCAAAACAAAACTAAAAAGATTAAGGGGTTTTGGGCGTTCGGGGGCTAGGTAGTTGAGGTGTTTGGGCCGGGTAATTTAACTTGAATTGGGCTTGTAGGGCAGATCGTGTATTTGGGATGGAGAGAGAGGGTACATATTAAAAAATTGAGTTCTTTGAGGGGCCCACAGTCCCCTGCCTCTACCAAGCTCCGCCACTGATAAGAAGGCATTGATGTCGTGGGATAAGGTGTTTTCACCAAGAAAATGAGCAAGATGTGCATTGCCGTGGACAGAATTATGTGCAATTATCTCGGGGACTAGGAGAGTTAAATTACTACCCTTAGGCAATTTGAATTGTATAGGAGACTGATGGATACTGTGTAGGACGAGGCAGTACAATTCTGAAGGTTTTGATTTGATTGTAAATACATGTCCTTGTAATAAAATATTTACTTATAAAAAAAAACGGTTCAATGCTAAAAGAATTTTAAAGATTGACTCTTAGAGTTTAAATTCTAAATCTACATCTGTCCAAAATAGGTATCGGACTAAACCAAACCATAGAGAAAATATTGCGCTGTACATAACCAACTAACCACACTTGAATTTCCTACGCCAAGAATCTGTCATTAGCAACCCTCACCCCATTCCCTGCACCTTGCCACTTTCTGATTTTTGGCCGCCCATTCTTAAAACTCCTTTACTTACTTTTTACCTTCATCTTTTCTTTTTAATTTCTTTTCATGTGTTTGTATTATCTAGAACTAGAATACTCTTTTCTATCCCATTTTATAGTTACAATTTTTTTTTTTAATTTTGAAATTATTTAATTTTAATATTCTTATTTACCCTTAATGACATGACTCGTTAGCATCACTTGATATACAAGTTTATTCATTTATAATGAGAGAAAAATGAAAAAATATGTGAAAATTTCAACATCACTCATTTAAAAGGATACTTATGATATTTTTGTATATATTTGACTTCTATATCAAAAGTATTCTTTAATTTCTTTAATTTTGTTATTAATTAAATACATTTATATAAATTAGGACGGGCGAGTATTCTTTTTCAAAAAAAATACTTTGAAAATTGTGTTTCATAGAATTTCGGATGTTTGATTGGGAACTAGGTTATATAAGCAACTTATACTAATAGTGTAATGTGGGGGATAAGGTGATTGAGCCCAATATGGACGGACCTCCAGGATCCACCAGGCCAACAGCCAACTTATTTGAGTTCCGCTAATAGAGCGGGTCATTTGCACTTTTTCCCTATTTTGTATTGGTCTTTAATTTTTACCTTTTCAGGGCATAATTTTTTTTACAAAATTCGATATAAATTGTGCCGAATCCTATAAAGAACTTATGCCTTAGAAGGCATAAGTTTCATTTGAGGGACAAAAATTAAAGACGAACCTATTTGAAGGGAAAATCGTGCAATTTTTTGTAATAGAAAACTCTCGGCTTTCTAGTCTTTTTTTGGTTTCCATCTAGCGTCTATTGTCCGGTACTCGTATTTGAATTTGTGCCTGAAAGGGTATAGCTCTTTCTAATAAAGATAATTTCATATTCAGAGCTCAAATTCAAAATTTATATTTAAAAGTAAAAAAATACTTTCCACTTCACCAGAATCTCTGTTGATGACTTCTAGTCTTTTTAAACACAAAATCCTAGTTTCATTCTTTTTTATATTTCTTCGAATTTTCAATAAGTTGACATAAGGCATGGCTGCAGTGCTTGTATAATAATTCCAGAAAAACCATTGTGATGTTATGTGCCATTCTTTATCATCGCAAATATATTACCTTTCAGAGAGTTGACTTCCATTTTTGTTAATTACAAATTTAATTGGTTTATTTTCTTGTAAATATTAGATCTGAATTGAAATAATTAACAAGGTCACAATTGGCGTGGAAATAAAGAAATAGACAACATAGTGATGGTTAATAAAAAGAATAAAATGGCATGTAAAGAGATGCTTGAAACCCAACAATGTATATACTACACCAATTTGGATCAAGTGATCTTCTAGGCATATTCTTTTCAATCATTTTGATTCGTTTTTATGACTTTTTTATTATTGTTCTTTCTCCTCGTATTTCATCGTGTGGAGATGACTTATTGCTATTCCCCGTATATAAAGTATCGTCTCTCCTACTATTCCAACCCATCTTTAATTTTCTTTTTAATTAACTTATCTATCACAAGCTAAGGAAGGATTTAATACTTTTTTTCTAATGGTAGTATTCACTCTTTATATATAATAAATTTAATTCATATTCGTTGACAATGGCAAAAAAAAATTATATACATTTTTGTATTATGATTATTCAGCGTTAAACCTAGAGTTTTCTACTACATAAGCGACTAAAACGAAGCTCCGGTCTTGATTTGTCTTGGTTCAACCCCTTATTAGAATATTAGTGTTAAAAGTCCCACATCGAATATGAAATGGGAACATTGACTCCTTATATGGACTTGGACAATCTTCACCCTACAAGCTAGCTTTTGGGGTTTCAAGTCCATATAAGGAGTCCATGTTCCCATTCCATATCCGATGTGAAGCTCTTAACAATTAGTAATTGAAATAAAAGGCAGGATGAGATCAAAATTACTTACCGTTCATTTGCTCTATGTTAAGGGTGGCCAGTGGGCCGGGATGGCCCGACCTCGTCCCGAGCCCGCCCCGACCCCGCTAAAAAAAATGGTGGCGGGACTCGAACTCGGGACGGGACAATGTCTCGTCCCGCCAGACCCGAGCCCGCCCCAGGCCTGCCTGACCCACCTCGCCCGAGCCCGCCCGACCCCCCGCCTCTTTGTCCCCCTTTGCAAATATGGTCGTTGCACCAACGACCATTTTAGATTTTGACTGTCACAACGGCCATTTTAGGCCTCCCCTCCCCAACCCCCTACCCCTTAATACTTATTTTTAACCCATAAGTTATTATATTTACACTTTAACCCAATTTTCCAACTATAAATAACTCATTTTCTCTTCATCTTTCTCACAAATCTTCCTACAATCTCTCTAATCTCTCAATATATCTCTCTACAAATCTACATTGTTTGCTAAATATTCAATTTTATTTATTCATTTGGGAATTGAGAGTGAAGTTGGCAATTAGCTTGAGGATCTTCCATCGAGCAAAGTTTCAATTTTCAACCTCTCGATTACACGTCGACGTTACGCTTGGCTTTGCATTCTGCTCGTTCCTTCATTAAATTATTATTATCTGTTTATTTTATTTAGCGCACTTAATTTCATTTACTTTAATTATTTGTTAGCATATAATTAAAATGGAAAGAATTAGAGGTATGTTTAAGGGTAAGGGTAAGACTTCTTCTAGTAGGGGTAACCAGGGCAAGGGTACTTCTTCTAGTCATATTATTCCTACACAGGATGATTTTGTTGATACTCAACATTTTCCTACAATACCATTAGATTTAGACGAGGAACTATTTTCTGGAACTCAAGAAGACTTTAATTTAGACGATGATCTAGATGATACACCCACTAATGTTGATGACAACACACCCACTAGTGCACCTTCAACTGAAATACCTCCTATTCCCCCTAGTATGAGACGAGGTCCAAAGAAACCGACCATTAAAATCAGATGCATGGACATTTTTTGATAGGGACGTAGAGAATCAAGTAGCTATATGTAAAATTTGTAAAAATATTTTAAAATTTAAAACTGGAAAAGGTCACGGTGGGACGGGGGGTTTAATTAGACACGTAGTAAGTGCTCATCCAGCTAGGTATGCCCAATACCAGGCTTCAAAACCGGGTGCGCAAACGCCCGCTCCATCGGGACAAGGTTCACATACTGATACTGTCTCGGACCAAGTACAGGGTCAAATTAACCCTATGACGGGGGGAATTGTAGGCTCTAAATACAATAAACATAGAGATAGGGAAGCAATATCAAAATTAGTTGTAAAAATGATCTGATATAATGTATATAACTTAAATTCAAAGTGATAAAAGAATGGGGGTTTGTAGTGTGGTATAAAACTTTAGACCTACCTAACCAGGATTATGGTGGAGCGATAAGTTTTAATTCCTTTATGGTCCTTAACTAAATGTATCAGATATATAACTTAAATTCAAAGAGATAAAAGGATGGGGATATGTGGTGTGGTATAAAACTTTAGACCTAACTAATCAGAATTGTGGTGGAGCGATAAGTTTTAATTCATTTTTGGTCCTTAACTAAAGGTATCTATTGTTTCAGTTGTCCAAGTTCGGCCTACTTTTTTCTTTCTTATTCGAACTTTGGATATGGTGGAGTCACAATTATTAAGAAATGCTTTACCTCTAATATGAAATTACTCTGGCAAAAACTTTTAATCTGCCCCAATACTAATACTGAACACCAAATATGAAATCAAAAGATAAAACTTTACACCTCATACCCAACTGTTTGTGACGTGTGATTTGCAGTGGCTACTTAAGGGATAGATTTAAGTAAAGCTCCGTGCTCAAATAAAAGGTTTTAAGTTAGTTAAGAAACTTGAAAAGTAAGGATGGTCAGTTTAACAATTAGGTGTGATGGGTGGGCTGATAGCTACTAGCTATATCTATTCTAGTGAGAGCCATCCCAAATTTTAGGTATCACAAGATAACAAACAAAAAAAAAGAATAAGAAAAAAATTGTACTCCTATTTTCTTAATTATGACAAAACAACGGATTGTATAGTCGTGATCTTATTATATATATGTATATGTTGTGCGGCACACGTCCCTCATATATACAAGGCCAGCCCATTGCTATAGTCGTGCAGTGTGCACCCTATCGAGTTGGAGCCCTACGCAACGAGTTTGATCGAACTCACTGAGCCGATTCTAGATTCACCTCTGAAAGGTGCTAGTAACTTGAGATGAACACAGAGGCGGATGTATATTATATGGTAAAGATTCAGCAGAATCAAGTAGCTATGGTCCAAAATTTATATATGTATTAAAAAATTAATTAAATATATACATAAAATAAATTGTGATTTTATTAGCATAAATGGATTGAGGGTTCGGTTGCAAGCGAGGGGTTGCGGCCAACAGGGCCGGATCCAAAGGGTTGATTACGGGTTCACGCAAACTCAATAACTTTTACCTAGACCCTATATATTTATTCTTAAATATTATTTGATTTAATTCAATTGTTATTGTAGTATTAATTTAAGATTGATGTAAAGCTCTATATATTTTAAGTTCTAAATCTCCTTCCATCAATCGGAGCCCATAAACTTTAAAATCTAGACCTGATGTACCCACTATAAAATATAGTGTGAGTTTTGGACCAACTCATGATGTGACGATAATTGCCTAGTAAAGAGACGAATATATCTCTACCATATAGTGATATAGTAGCTAGTAATATAGAAGAAAGAAAGTTAAGTTAAAGATGAGTAGTAGTAGTAGGCTTTAAGTGAAGGGAAAATGGACACGAAAAGTATATAAAACAGGTAGATACACATGGTTTTGGCTGTTACTAGCCCATCCATCTTTCCTATCCATTAATTCTGTCATTTAATGAAACGGCCACACTGACGGAGCTAGTTCCCCGCTTATTCCTTTTTTTTTTCTTCTAGTAATAATAATAATAATAATAATAATAATAATAATAATAATAATCTAGGAGAAATGAATAAATACAAAGAGAAAGAACCTAATCCACAGACTTTTGGTTGTGGTGCTGGTGATGCCAAACCTTAACAAAGCCATAAAGCAATCCAATACACTTCCATCCCCCACACTCCATGCTCCTTGATTTTGCCTACCACAATTCTACTTGAAATCGACATTAGAAATATGCTTGATCCGACTAATTTCAATTCACGCTGTATAAACTCATTAAAGGAGTAAAGTGCTTTGAATATGTTGTTATTGTGTTACACACAAACATCTGAGGTTGAGCAAGCATTTGAAGTTTATGAGTTTGTTCCCGTCCGAAATGTTTGCCATTTTATCGACTGACGAAATTGAATAACAAATTGATTCCTTAACTAAGCGATTTGGGCCGGTAGCGAAACTCTAACTTCCAGCAACGGGTTCCCCAACTACTCCAGAAAACATTAGGATGGTGATTGAGTAAACTAAGTAGTAAGAAACATAAATACAACTAGAGTGCAAAAAAGGCGATAAAGATATGAAAAAATCAGTTTTTTGATTGATTGGATATGTCTTTTTTTTGTACAAATGATCCTATATTTATACTACAAGAAATAAAACGTGATCCCCCTATATTAGCCACTAAATTACCCACTAAATTCACTAGCCAACTATGAGGAGATGGTGCTGATTTTTGCTCATTCATTCCCTCTTGCACGATTAATGGCACTTCATTCTAGCTGCTGCTGATTGTTACCGTTTCTTGGCCGTAGGTGAGCTGATAAAGTATTGTTCCAGTAGCTGTAGACTTAGAGTTTTTGATTGCCCAAATAGCTTCATCCAGAGTGAGATGCCATACTGCCGGTCTATCCTCCATATTTTTACTGATTATGTCCACAATAAGCTTGTTAGCTGCCTCGGCTTGTCCATTCGCCTGTGCATAATAAGGCGAGGATGTGATCATTTTGATCCCAAATTTCTCAGCAAAGTCTGCCACCTTAGAACTAGTGAACACCGTCCCTTAATCGGTTGTAATCGTCTCAGGAATACCATATTATATATGATCTGGTGTTGGATAAACTGAATGACATATGTCTGATGAACCCTCTTCATCGGCTATGCCTCTACCCATTTAGTGATGTAATCGGTAGACACAATAATGAAATTATGTCCTTTAGCCGATTGTGGATGAATCTTGCCAATGAGGTCTATAGCCCATCCTTTAAAAAGTCAGGGCTTCACGATCGGGTGCAACGACTCAGCTAGTACCCGTTGGATTGGTCCATATCTCTGACACTCTTCACAACCTTTTGCGTATTGAAAGCAATCGGTTTTGATTGTAGGCCAATAATAGCCATGACGATAAATCAACCACTTCATCGTTGGCCGGCTCTGTGTGATCCATAAATTCCTTTATGAACTTCTCCCATGACTCTTAAGGCCTCTGCCTTATCAATGCACTTGAGTAGTACTCCATTTACGCTCATTTTGTAAAGATAATCATCAATGAGCACATACTTCAAGGCTCTCCTCTTAACCTTAAGGTCCTTGCAAGTAGAAGAATCTTTTAAGTAGTCGATTAACACTTGATTCCACGAGTCGATCTGGTCTATGGCTAACACTTCGGCTGGCAGCTCATCATACTATAGAGTGAGTAGAGACTTCCTAAAGCCAGAAGCTTCTTGTGCTAAGTCGTTAGCCTAAACATTCATTCCCCTGGGAACATAACTTAACGTAGATGATGCGAACCTACTAAGTAACCTGCTAGCCATTTCGTAATGGGCCAACAAATTTGGATCTTTGCAGTCATATTCCCCAGCCAACTGCTTGATAGACAACTGAGAGTCTCCATGAATCTTGATGATCTTTTCTTTCATAGATACTAGGAGTTTAAGTCCTATGATGAGAGCATCGTATTTAGCTTAGTTATTTGTCAAGTCAAAATCTAACCGATAAGAGAACCTCAACGTTTCATCTCTAGGAATGGTTATCGTTATTACGGCTTGGACTTCCTTCTGGGCTATTGACCCATCAAAAGTTAGCGTCCAAGGGACGACGTCCATACATGAGGTAGAGGGGGCACACGGGTCATCCACATCTACACAGGGGTGGTCTGCCAAGAAATCGGCTACCGCCTGACCTTTAACAGCCCTGAGTGGCCTACACTCAAGAGAAAACGCAATGAGTTTGATTGCTCATTTCATTAGTCGTCCTTGCAAAACATGTCTATTCAATAAATACCGAACGATGTCAATCTTGCACAAAATATGAACCACACGTGGCATTAGATAATGTTCAAATTTTGTACAAGCATATAATAAGGACAAACAAAGTTTCTCTATAGGGAGTATATCTAGTTTGATCTTCATTGAGCATTTGGCTAAGGTAGTAAACTGCCATTTCAGTTACATCATCGGCATCCTGTGCTAACAGGCAGCCGATAAACAAATCTACAGTCGAGTTGTACAATTTCAACAGTTTCCCTAGCATGGGAGGCACCAACACAGGAGGAGTTGCTAGGGCCTTTTTAATTTGATCAAATGACACTTACTGTTCTGGGCCCCATATTAGCTCTTCTGACCCTTTAAGCCTAAGCAAAGGTGGAAAAACCTTCATTTTACCAGCCGAATTAGATATGAACCTCCTTAGGAAGTTGATCTTCCCTAAAAGGCTTTATAATTCCTTCTTTGTTCTGGGTGGTGCGGATTCCATTACTGCCTGGGCTTTATTATGATATATCTCAATACCTTTCTTATGTACTAAGAAACTAAGGAAGTTGCCAGTCGACACTCCGAACATGCACTTGGCTGGATTCATTTTAAGATTATGAATCCTCATTCTTTTTAGTGCTTGTTCAAGATCGGTAAGTGATCCTTGAAGTCCTTAGACTTCACCACCACGTTATCAATGTAGACCTCTACAGTCTTGCCGATCAGATCATAAAAGATGGTGTTCATTTCCCTCTGATAAGTAGCACCAGCATTCTTCAGACCAAACGGCATAACTACCCACTCGTAAATGCCTAAGGCTCCTGGACACCTAAAAGCAGTCTTCTGAATGTCATCCTCAGCTATTGCTATCTGATTATAGTCGGAGTATCCATCCATGAATGTCAACACACCATTAGCGGCTGTCGAGGCGACAAGCATATCGGCTACAGGCATGGCGTATTCATCTTTGGGAGTGGCTAGGTTTAGGTTTCTGTAATCAATATATACCAGAACCTTGCCTTTCTTCTTCTTGACTGACACAATGTTTACCAACCATTCCACATACCTAGCCGTTTAGATGAACCAGACCTTCAACAGCTATTCAATCTCAACTTTGATTTGAGGCATCAGCTGAGGGTGATATCTTTTAGGCGGTTGTTTATGAGGTATGAAACCCTCTTTAATTGACAATCTATGTTCTACCAAAGTACGTGTCAGCACATGCATCTCATGATAATTCCACGCGAAGCAGTCCTTATACTGCAGTAGAAGAGTCGTTATGCTTTGTTTACCCTCCTCCTCCTCAACAAACCACTAATATGTGTTAGCCGAGGGAATTCTTCAGTACCCAAGTTGATATCTTTCAAGGGATCCTGGGACTCAAAACTAGGCATAGCCCTTCTTATGGGCGATTCAAGTTTCATCAGCAACTCAATGTCATCGGTTGCCAGTATTGATTCTCTGTTGTAGTCCTCTACCTGTAATGCCTCGGCTATCCTTGCTTCAAAACTTAGAGCAGTCAGCCGATGTCATGTATGATTTGGGTCTCCTTAATCATCTAACTCTTCCTAGGTAAGCCGTGGTTCGGCTAATTATTTTATTTTAAAACCTCATGGAGTAAGATTGCAGTATTCCCAAGATCCTTCTTCGTATTGCTCCACGACAGCTATGGGAGCCACATAGGGTGAATATAAGGCAGCCTCCAGGTTCTTAACCCCTGGTTGAAATGGGTTATCATCGGCTGAGATGATCTCTATCTTGTCTTCTTCCTAGAAAATGAGCTTTTGATGCATGGTAAAAGAAAGACATCGGCTGGTGTGAATCCAGTCTCTGCCATCAGAATGGCGTATGACAATTTTCCATCTATTACAAAGAAGGCAGATCTACCATTTTAGGACATACAGTGATTTCTGCTACTAAAATCTTCAAAGGCCTCTCCCATAAAGCTAGCCATTTTCATGTTAGTTGGGATGAGATCCTCTCTGGTTTTGTTGAGGCCTTTCAAAGTAAGCAGCAACATCACATTCAGCACAGCCCCATTGTCGAAAAACACCCGGTTGATAACTTTGCCGTTAATGTAAGCCTTAACATAGAGGGGTTTGAGGTATTTAACCATATCTTTCGTAGGTGCACCAAATACAGTGCTCAAAGTATCCCTAGCTGTGGTATAGGCTATAGTCGCCCATTCAGTGTCTTCTATACACACATCACTTTCTAGGCTATCCAACGTAGAACGGCCGGCCCAGAACTCACACTGAATCAGGCTGACCATTTCAATAGCTGCCCAAATCTCATCGACTGAATCATGATTAAATAAATTAAGGATGGAGTCTCCCACCTCATCCAATTCGGTTGACGAGAAATTAATATCTTCCATCTCCTAGAGGCATATAGGAACCGACTGAGGTTCTAATGCTTGGATCCTCTGTGCGCTCTGTGGAACCGTCTCGGCTAGGGATTCCTTTAGGATAATGATCTCTCATTAGGGTTCCTCTGTCGGGTTGTCATCAGGCTACATATTCAGCTCTGGTTGGTCCACAACTTCTTTTTATGCAGCACTGTCTCTGAAGAGATTGAGTCGAATGCCCACTCGATAGCCTCAGCTATGACAGACTCATGAATTTCCTGCTTATCGGCCGCCTTAGCGATGGATATCATGTGCAACGTTTGCTTCATATTGCGCAAGGCTTTGGCACACTACATCCTTCTTTTCTGAGTCATGGATACGACACTCGGTGGTGCCTCTTTCTTTCCAGGAGCCTGATTGATGAACCACCTTCCTTTCTCTATATTGGCAGTTGTCTTGATTATCCTCCGGGGTCTCAACTAACCTTCATCCCTCACTGTGATACGCAAGAAAGAAACGCATTCTTTTACGTTGAACTCAGCCACCCTCTGTTTAACTATGTGGAGTGGTTCCTCGTCTATCTAGGGCACGCTCGGCTTCTCATTGACTGGTTGCCATGCTTGCCCACCAAGCCTGTGCCTGTAGTCTGGTGGGTCCCTTTTGAATATCGGGTATTGTTTATGAAGTTCCCGAGCAATGTGCTATGGTTTATAAGGGCAGCCACAAAAATTATTTCCAGTGGGCTGTTTGTCCGTGTCCTCATATACGCCATGTAAGCTGCCTAGCTGATCAAACACAGAGGTCCTTGTGGCCTCCTCCTAACCAGTGGGCTTCTTTGAGACCCATATATTTTTCATCAGCCTCTTTCCCTTGACATCATTTGATTGATCAGGTTTAGTAAAGAACACCGTAGATATCGGCACTGCAGGAATGAGGTTAGTATCAATAGACATTTCAGCTATGCTTTTATCGACTAGCTTGAACCTTCCCTCCTTGATGCCCTTTTGAATCGCCTTCCTGAAGACCACACGATTAGAAGTAGTGTGGCTATATGAGTTGTGCCATTTACAGTACTTCTTATCCTTGAGCTCTTTGGCAGGCGGAATCCTATAGCCATCAAGCAGCCGAATCTATTTATCTTTAAGCAGATGATCAAATATCTGATCTACCTTTGTAATGTCAAACAAGTAATCGACCTTGTCATCAGTTGAACTCGTCTCCTTGCCTTTCGTAGCTTTCAAAGATGGGCAAGAATAAACCTTACCCCTGACAATCTCGGCTACCATTGCGTCTGTTGTGTAACTGGCTGACTTTGAGTCAGACTCATCTACCTCAATAATGGATACCAAATGGGAGCCTCAGTTCCGGTTAGCTCTTTTTTTCTCCTTCTACTGGATATACTGCTCTATTTGGCTAGCATTCTCGGCTAACTGGCTTAAGTTAGAGCAGGATTGTCCCGCTAATTTCTCTTTTAGCTACATGTTGGTGATTATCATGTGGGCGCATTCCGACTAAGGGAAGTGTATAATGCATTTCCTAACCTTTCTTCTGAATCTCTCGATATAATCGGTAGCCGACTCATCGACATGTTGCTTGAGATTCATCATATTGGTTACAGTGACTTGAGGTTGGGGCCAATAAAATCTATCATGGAAACAACGCTCCATGTCAGCCCAGCTCTGTACAGAGTCGGGGGTCAAGGATGAGTACCAGACAAATGTTGTTTCGGTTAGAGAAACGGGGAACAACTGCATCTTGTGATACTCGTTTTGGCCAACCTTGTCACATTGGGCTGTAAATCTGCCGATGTGCTCAATGGTAGATTTACCGTCATCACCCGAGAAGGTGGCGAAATCAGGCATTTTGAAGCCTCTTGGCAATGGTGCTATCCAATCTACCCAATTGAGGTAGGGTTTCTTGTAAATAGGCCAGTCCAAGGGTTTTAGTTGGATGCCAAAATACCTCTTCATGGTATTCGCGATAGTTTCAAGGGTCATCAACTGTGAAGTTCCCTACTGATTCTCAACTGGAACCGGTTGGTAGGCGTTCTGAACTGGAGGCCTCAATTCTGTACCTTGTTGAGCAGGGTTTTGAAAGTTGTAGGTGTTCTGCTGGCCATTACCAACATGTGAGTTATATCCCCATTGCTGTTGTTAGGCGTAGCCACCAAAGTCTGCAACCTGAGCTCCTGGAACAACCGACGGAGCATGAGGATAAGGTGGAACAATGTTCCATGTCTGCTCTCCCCGGACATCAGTCGTTCTTGAAAAGTTTGCGCTTCCTGGATGGTATGGAAGGGGTATCGGCTGTGACTGCTGGAATGGTGTCCTGCTGTAGAAAGCGTCACCAAATATCCGAGCAGGGTCATAGTCAGGGGCCAACGGCTGCCAATTCGGTTGGCTAACATTGGTCGCCTGCACCGTAGGGACGTTTGCAGGAGCGTACGACATAACGGGCGGCAACCCAAGGTGTTCGGATGCCTGAACTGGTCTCCGAGCCATATTGATCTGCCCATACTGCATATTCGTTTTGTCGAGTAGCATAGTTTGCCCCTCAGCGTTTGGCGGCAACCATACAGTAGACTGGTTACTAAGTGACTTGGCTTATGCTTCCTAGGTGTGTTATCTGCTGTACCTGAGTAGGTACTGACTGATACACATTCGGCTGAGGAACAACACCTGGAGTCACAGTCGCATGTTGCACAACGCCACTCGTCATAGGGATGGCGGAACTAGCCGAGCATTCTCCTAGATGCAGTCGGTTGGATTCTAGTTCCCTCGCCTGCTGAACCTCATTGTGCACCATTGGCTTAACGATGTCAGCCAACTGTTTGTAAACCTGGTACATAATATTGTGGATGCCTAAGTCAATCTAATGTCTGATGAATGACGTAGTCATGACAGTTGGACCTTCAGGTTGGCTAAATTCACCCACGGCTTGGGTTGATGGAGGAAGTGGAGGGGTATCAACCGATGTAGCCATACCCGAGGAAAGTGGTGGCTCGTTGTTCCTTCTGGGAGGATTCTGTTTAGGATGTGGACTGGACTCTAGATTCATCTTCTTACCAGACCTTAGGCGCATACGCCAAGCGTGATCTTGACCTGGAGAATCAAACTTCGCTATAAGGTCACATGTGGTCCCACTGGGCGTGCCAAATTTGTTCCCGTCCGAAATGTTTGCCATTTTATCGGCTGGCAAAATTGGATGACAAATTGATTCCTTAACTAAGCGATTTGGGCTGGAAGCAGAACTCTAACTTCCAGCAATGGGTTCCCCAACTACTCCAGAAAGCGTTAGGATGGTGATTGAGTAAACTAAGTGGTAAGAAACATAAATACAACTAAAGTGCAAAAAAGGCGATAAAGATAGAATGAAGATATGAAAAATCAGTTTTTTGATTGATTGGATGTGTCATTTTCTGTACAAATGATCCTATATTTATACTACAAGAAATAAAACGTGATCCCCCTATGTTAGCCACTAAATTACCCACTAAATCCACTAGCCAACTATGAGGAGTTGGTGCCGATTTTTGCTCATTGATTCCCTCTTGCACGATTAATGGCACTTCCTTCTAGCTACTGCTGGTTGTTACCGTTTCTTGGGGTCTAGGATGCTATTTGACTTGGTCTTTGAGGCGTCCAAATATGTGTGAGTCTTAATCGTTCCTCGGAATTGTGACTCGGCTAGACTACTGTAATAGCCGATGAAGCTTTTTTAGCCGAAGGCTAGGACTAGTAGATTCGGCTACGAGTCAGTTCTGTTATCGACTTAGCATTCTATCGCTTACTCATTTTGATGTTTCCACCTTCGACTGTCACTTGATTCGGCTACACACTTAAAGGTATTTTTTGAGTGTTAACAGAGTTACGCATTTACCACCAAACTCATAAGTTGTTTTAATTAATACATTCGAAATTAAATATTTATACATATTTAATAAATTTTCTAACACAAATAAGAGTACATAACTTTACCAATTGAATAGTGGCGAAGCCACGTAGGCTCAAAATCGTCAGTTGAACAGCCTTTGCTAAAATTATATATATATAGTATTAAATCTTAAACACGGTAACATAATTTCTAATTTCACCGCTACACCCAAAAAAAGAAAATTCTAATTATAGAGGGTTAGGAAAAAAATACTTATAACAAAAGTTAAAAAAAAGATACATCATCACTCCCTTTTCGTGAATGGAAGGCAACCATGAACGCTAACCACTTACTTACTAAAAGTATTGAATTCAAAGAAAGTAAACTATCAACAATATCGGTGAAAATAAGTACACTAATAAAGAAAAGATTTAGAAAAAGAATTTATGTATATTTATGAAGCAGTCCTAAGAATTTATGATCACAAATTTGTGACAAATTAATTCAACATAAATTGATCAATAAGTGTAAAAAAAAAAAAAACAAGACAATAACTGAAAAACTAAAAAAAGAAGAAAAAGAATCTCTTCTCTTTCAAATTACTATTAATAATAGCAATCTACCAAAGGGGCAGTGACGAAGACAAGACTTTGTTCAAATTTGTGATCATCTTCTCGTGGCGCTGGCAAATTAAGATCAAGACCAAAAATGTTTCTTATAGACTTTTCATCATGGGAGGATGATTCTGAAACATTACTTGTTGTCTCAAAATTCGTCGAATTCTTAGTGTTTGTAGTAGCAGTTGTCATCGTAGGTGGTCTGTGTCTTCTCATATGACCGCCTAAAGCTTGTCCAGATGAAAATTCTGCCCCACAAATTGAACACTCGTGAACTTTAGTTTTGTTGTTGACTATTTGGTTTGAATGCGATGAACTAATTTTATTGAGTCGCCCTTGTTCTTGATCATTTTCTAGATGATGATCATCATGTGGATCAACAACAGTAGTGTCAGTGGCAGTAGCAGCGACAGGGCCAGGTTTTTTCTCATCCACTATGGTTTTGGGCCTTTTATGACTTGCTCGGTGTCCACCAAGTGCTTGAAATGAAGGGAAAATTCTGTTACAAGTTTTGCACTCATAGACATAAAAAACAGCTTTTCCAGTTGTACCAGTGGCCGTTTCTGCAAATTTCCTGCTGCTGATTTTTTCCTTTTTAAATTCACTTACAACTTTTACTTTCCGGCCACATCCACTTTGAGCTAATAGAATTAAACAATTGGCCATGTCTTCATCTTCCTTGGAGGTGCTAGTTGTTGATATTTGAGTAATAGAAGTGGTTGGTGAATATTGAATTGTTGAATTATAATTTAAATCATCTCCGCCACCACCATCATCATCATCACTTCCGACGCTAGTGGTGGATGAGCTTGTAGTGATCCTCATCGTCCCCGCTCGATACAGCGGGGACGATGCTCTCGATCGCTTAGTACGCTTTCCTTTGAAAGCGCACGAGCGATCCGCGAAATTTTGACAAACTTCCATGACTACAAAAACAAGAAAAGAAGCTAAGCAAGTGACAAAGTGAAGAAGAAGAAGAGTGATGAAAGAATATAAAGAGGGAGAGAGAAAAAAAGAAATAGAGTGATGTTATAGCTAGTGGCTTTTGTTACGTATATATATTGATGTTATAGCTAGTGGCTTTTGTTACGTATATATATATATATATTTTTTTTGTAGTGAATGGTAAGGACATGGTTGGAGAGCGTCAAATTTATATTCCACCCAATTTTTAACTAAGTGAATGAACAATTTTTTTCCAGTTATGTTATTTTTACACTGAGAAAAGTGTCTTTAAGTAAATAGGAGTAGTAGAAGTCTACTTTGGCACTTTTACACCCCCTTTAACTACACAGCCCATAGCTAGCTTAGTATGACAAGTAACTTTTCTTTGATCTTATGGAAAATTCATTACGTTTTTTCAATTGATTGTTATGTCGTGTAAAATTAAGATGCATAAGTATGGTAAAAAAATTCACATTAAGCATTAATTGGTGAAATGAGTGTATATAGATCACCCTTTTGCCAAGTTATTTATGAAGGGGTAATGTATATATATAACTTTGGACATTGCATGCGGTAAAAACTTCTTTATGAGTATATTGGAAAATTAATGTACTTAGTTGGAATATTTTGACTAAGTAGTAAGGTGAAATGAATGAGTGTTGTAACTGGAAAACAAGTAGAAAGTATGTTAACATTTTACATATAGAAGTCTAGTTGGTAACTTGATGGTAACGTTTTGAAGTTTGGTTTCACACTCTCTTTTATTTTTCTTTCTTTAATTTGTTGGTTTGTTATTGTTAAATTTTAATTAGAGTTAAGTAATTAGCCAGCAACACTAACGAATAAACACGCCAAGAAAATAAAGCAAAGGGGGATTGCACGTTAAAGGCATGATCCACCTCACTCACTCTATCACTTCTTAGACTCAAAGAAAAGAACTATTTTTCTTATTTCTAATTACTCCCCCGTCTCAATCTATTTAATACATTTTAACTGGATATGGAGTTTTTTTAAAAAAAAATTGTGGACTAAAACCTACATTAGATATTTGTGTGATTATTAATTATTTCATTAAGTGTAAAATAGAAAAAATTTAAGTTAATTTGTTTCTAAAAAATATATATAATTCTTTATGAGACGTACTAAACAAGGAAAGTACATCACATAAACAGGTACACGAAAATTATTACTCCTATTTTTAATAATATAAAGAGAAAGAGGTCCCCCGGGCATAGCTGGATGACAAATAAAGTGAACTTAAAATCCAGCTGGAGGCCTGCAGCGTAGGTTCAAACCCTGATGGGAGCAATATGCTCTCTTCTGGAGTAGGACCTTGTAGGTGATATCAGTCGGGAAACTGGATATCAATATATATATATATATATATATATATATATATATAAAGAGAGAAAGAGATGCAAGTATAAGCAAGTAAGGCAAACCACCCAGATTCGATTGTCTTTCAAGCAAACCCTTTGCTTTTATCTATCTTAACAAATTGAATTCACAAACAAACTAAAATAGTGGTCCTCCACTTTTAGGCCACTCAAGTATGACAAATTCAAGCATAATTTAATTAATTCAATAATGAATATATTCATGAATTTAACTTGTTAGTTAGCGGTAACTCTGATTTTCGTGATTATATATGTTTGATTCTCCAACTTTTACAAAATCATTCATAATAAAATCAAAATTGTCGTGAATATTTTTCTTTTTAGAGTCAATTTGTTGGTGGAGAGAACATATCAAACTTTTATATATTTAACATGATATTCTCGTCTTGAAATCTTCTAAGTTCCAATCGCAAAATTTGAAATTTATGAAAATTAGAATTGCTAACTATTGACTTAGAATGCACAAATGATTTTTGGATTTGTTCTACAAATTTTATTTTCCTTTTATATTTCTATGGTTAAGTTTTATGTATACACTAGTAGTTATTTACTGCTAGATCGATCGCATCAAAAGCAATTAATTAAGATGAGTAATCATAATCGATAAAATTCTTTACCTAGAAAATAAGACATGTGATCTTCTACAACATGTTACACTATATTGTTTGTGTAAATATCCATTTACATTCCATAAATTCATTTTTATTGAATTTTTTCCCATTTAGTGAATTTTCCAAATCCCAACATTATGTATCGCTAGGTGAAAGAGCTTCAATTCTCCTACAAAGTGGGAAAAAAAGAAGATTATTAAATAACGTGCATTTCACTATGTGGTGAACATGTTGAGAGGGATTGTATTAGTGTTATTATGAGAGAGAGAGAACGGTAGACCATAGATGTACCTATCATATTCAATAGTATTTTTTTTAACCATATTCATATATATGTATGTGGTGCTAATTTTAGACTTGTGACTATGGATTAATGGATGACCTCATTCTTCTCTAATGGCATGTTTGCCTCCTTTTCTTTGATCTCCGTTTGGTATAATATAGTGCTTAATTTAGCTATGGGAAAATAACACTTTTCATATCTTAATTATGATTAAATTTTGATTTTGATCCTGATAATATCTGATTGAACCATGAATTAATTGAAATAGTGAACTTTTCATCCTTTTGCGTGTGTCTCTTTCTAAATTTACTTAATTGTCAACTGCAACACCATTTAATTGACTACATCTAAAGTTATTATGTATTCTTACTCGATCCTAAAGGTAATACAATCCCAAAAATAATCTGGATATAACATATTTCATATATAGCAGTGTCAAAGCCACGCATTTTTATTAATTGACGGTTAAATGTAGTTAGGTAGATATCATAAAAACCAAAATAAGAATTTACTAATAATGGAGGGACCAAAATGTTATTATCCATTTAGTTTTTATTAGTTCACACGTATAAACGTAAATTCTCTTTATACGAAAATAAGTGATTTTATTAGTCCCTTAAAATCGACAAATGTTGATTTGGTTTTGTGATTTTTCTTTCAAGCACATTCAACCTTAATAAAGCGATGTGTGCGCTTTTGATCCAACTAACTGGTGAATCTCCAAATATTCAATAAATTTTAATTGTTAAATAATTCAATCATCGAGGTTTTATTGTTACATTTGTAATGCTATTCTTTTTCCAAAGATAATATAGTTAGAAAACAATTTACCTATCACATCATATTTTCAATATATATTAAAGGACCAAATAACATACATTTTAGTTAATTGAATATTAAATGTGATTATTTTAAGGATCAAAATAAAAAATTATCAATAACCAAAAGACTAAATCTGCAATTAGTATAGCCTTTTGAAATTTTACTATTCGGCAGAACTTCTTTCTTTTTCTGTTTAGGGTGCTCTTCTTTTTATTCCTGAACATAGAGTAGGAGTGGCCAGTGGGCCGGGCTCGGGTCTGGCGGGCCGGGTCTGGCCGAGTCGGGGTCGGGGCGGGACGAGTCAAGGGGTCGGGGCGGGACGAGTCAAGGGGTCGGGGTCGGGTCTAGCGAGTGCAGCGGGACTTGCTCGATCCGTCCGATCCCGATCCCGTCGATATCGGGGTCGGGCGGGTCGGGTCTAGCGAGTGCAGCGGGACTTGCTCGATCCGTCCCGATCCCGATCCCGTCGGTATCGGGTCGGGGCAGGGTCGGGGTCGGGGCGGGATCCGGCGGGTTTTCATTTTTTTTAAATAACATATGTATAAAAAAAACTCAATAAACAAGATAAGATAGTGTAATAAAAATATCCCAAGGCTGTTTTTGTGCCTCTTATATTAATAGACATGATTTTTTTGTAATACAAATACAATTGTCTAAAATCTAAATTGCAACTTTGTGGTGTTGTCCAAAAGTTGCAAATTACATAATAAAATTTCAATTAAAAAAATTACATTCTCAAAAAAACCTGTTCTAATTGCTTGATGATTTCCTGTGGTTCTTCGGTTGGAATTGGTATTTGTTGGTCAAATTGATCCACGTCGCTTCCACTACCTTCGGTTAAGATTTCGTTGTAGTTTTCATCTTCTTCTTCGTTGATCTCCGGTTGACCGCACCTTCTCCGCTCCGCTCGTATCCAATCTCTGAATAATACTGCAATTTCAAGTGTCTCCGCTAATGAGTGTCTGTGGTCTCCTATTTGATATCACTGCGAAAAAGCGCTTCAGATGCAATTGATGACGCTTGAATGTTCAAAACATCTCGAGCCATCAATGAAAGTGTCGGAAAGGTCTTCTCATTCCCCTCGAGATTTCAAGCAAGTCTTCATGTCCATCTTCATTGATAACTTCTTGATACGGTGCAGAACCTGCAAAATAAAAATATCCAACTAGCTAATTTGGTTAGTAGTAGAGAATGCGGCCAAGCACATTCTATTTCTGAGGCTTTCAATACTAGCCGCAGAAACAGCATGTCTTTTGTGAGGTTGTGTTGAAGATGAAGAAGATGGTATGGAAGCCGGCAAGTTACTAGCATTTTCTTGTTGATAAAATCTATATATATTTTTGCATTGGTGTTTTACGCTAGACAACACTTCTTCTTTAGTTTGTTCAATAGGTGGTGGGTGATTTAGATTTTTGGGACTTGGAGGTGGTAGTACTTCTATACAATCGTAAATAGTTTCAATTAGTGATTTAGTACCGTCTATTTTAATAGTATGATTTAATACAGAACCAATAATATAAATAGAGGGAATAGGAATACAATATTTTTTTATTTTGACAAACATTTTTTTAATAGCTGCCTTATAAGTTGGTTTTTCCATATATTCACTAAGTAATAAAAATATTAGAGTTATATAAAACAACATAGTTGAAATAGTAGGATAATATATACCGGAAAATTCTTTTGTTGCTTGAAAAAATTTCTCTAAAAATACAATAAGTTCGGAAATTTTTACTCAATCACTATCTAAAATCATATCACTGGATTTTTATTATGAGAGTTAAAAATAAAGTTATAGGTATTCTATAGTCATAAGCAACAAGTAATTGCTCGAAAAAAGAATTCCACGTAGTGGATATTTCTTGTGGAATTTTTCTATAAGGGAGTCCACAATCGTGACAAGGTTTTTTATATTCTTTTCTACGTTGTACTTTATTACTTTTAAAAATAAAGTTTATAGCAAATTGTATTTTACTAAGAATGTCTTCAAAAAGTGATACACCATCCTTTACAATTAAGTTACATATATGGCACACGATTTTATATGAAAATGATCCTGGAAAAGATGGAGTTAAACTATTTTTTAAAATTGTAATTGCGTAATTGTTAGAAGAAGCGTTATCTAATGTAATAATCATAATTTTATCGGTTATTCCGTAATAATGGCACACTTGATAAATATTATCTGCAATAAAAGTACCAGTGTGCCTATCATCTATATATCTATACGCTAAAATACGTTTTTGCATAGACCATTTATAATCTATCCAATGACAAGTTACAGTTAAATAATCATGGTCGTTAGTACTACGACCTATATCAGACGTGATAGATACTTTGTCATTAAAATGATATAATGAAAAACGTAAATATTGTTGATATTCATGCGTGAATTTAAATACATCTCTCTTAACAGTTGATCTAGGAAAACCATTAAAAGCAGGATTATATATATCTCTAATGTAATGAATAAAACCGGGAGATGAAGGAAATGAAAAAGGCAAACCCTCCACAACATGTTATAATAGATAATTTATCTTATTTTTAAATTATAGAACTTATATTTTAATAAAATTTGCCTATAAATAAACCTGACAGTGCCAAAAATAATTAGCACTATCAATATATATATAACTTAGAACTGTCTAATTAGGTTCCACTTCTTGAATCTAGAATCTACTTTTGCATTAAGGCTTCTCTTCTAATGTTGCGTGGAAATAGGACTTCCGTTTTAAGTTTTTTTTTTTCTTTACATAGAGGGAAAATGGGGAGGGACTCCGTTTTAAGTTAATCTCACTTTCACACTTTATAACATGGGTTCTTAATCTAAGCTAATGTACAAACATATCAATAATATCGGAACAATTTTCATGCACATGCTCACAATACTTAAAAAGCAAATTACTCTCACTCAAAGTCGGATTCAAGATTTTAAATAGGGAAATTGTAAGTGCAGACTATTTATTTATATAAAAATGGGTGCAACTTTAGTGAAATTTTATATTTCTAATTAAACAGTTTCAACTATGAATAAAATAAAAATACTCAAACGAATAATATAAACACAAATGAAAGACCCAACAATAGTTATATAGAAAAAATTAACACCCTCCCTCTTTTTTTATTCTTTTTCAAAAAAAAAAAGAGACGAGGGTGATCAAAACTCTTCCTTCTCTACTTCACTGTCAATTGATTGGCGCATGAACTAGAATTAAGAGGTGGGAGACTTTACTCAATAACTCAAAACTCTTGTATCTTTGTACAATCTAAGCTACCTCTCAACTTGAGAAAATAGGTAGCAGAAACCCCTATTTATAATACTACAAAACCAAAATAGACTAGGACTAGGGAATCCTATTCCAATATGAATTGGATAAATAAATCCTAACTAGACTTAGATTAAATAACTACCAAATATCAAATTCTAATTAATTTTAAATTATTAATCTTGATTTAATTCCAACTTAGCCTCCCTTAAACCAAGATCTTCAAACTTGAATGTGCCATGAATAATATCATATCATGTGGAAGTTAATCACCTTATACTCTCGAACAATTTCCTGAAATATGTAGCATCGACAAAATTGCGGGTGCCATCTTTAGTCTGCTTCAGTTTCTCTTCAATAGGATTCAAAGTTAATTTGACTTTTTCTTTGTTAAACATCTTCAAAATATCATCATCATATTCATTCTTCTTCTTGTATCCTTGAATAATTATTCTTGCCTTAAAATCATATGTTTCTCCAATTGATTTGTATTTGACCTTGTGTGTCCATTCGACTTCAATTCTCCTTTTTGTATGTGGTAGAATAGTATCGTCAGCAAATAATTTTTCATGCGCTTCAAAACATACAATCTCAACTAATGGCTCAAAATTTATTGCATCTTCAATCTCCATAATCATGCACTTCAATTGCGAATCTGAACCCTTAATTGTTTCTATTTCAATTTTGGGTAGATCATCAGAAACTTTCTTTTGTTGAATTTTTTTGTTTTTCTAATCACTAGATTCATCTTCAATACCTTCAAATAATTTTTTTGTGTAATAATGATGGGTACTTCTATTCCTTTTTCAATAGCCCCACCTTGTATAGATCAATCATGTATATTACATGTCTTATTACTTAAAACACTAGTAGCCTCTATCAGATGAGCAGCAATTTCAACCAAATCTCCCTTTTTAGCTATCTCAAGAATTATTGGCAAATCAGTTTGAACATTATTGGAGTCCGCTTTGCAATTAAATATATTCATACCACAATAAAAATTACATTTGTCTTCGCTTTTTTTTCATTATTTCAGAATTCTGGCCTTCTTCATTTATTTCTGCCAGATTTGATCACACTTCTTTTTATTTTAGTTAGTCATCCTTTATTTGAAATTCTTCCTCCACTATCTCATATGTTTGTTGATTCAAGGACATCTCATATGTTACCAATTGATCTTCTAGATCATCAAATCTCAAAATTTTAAGATCCTGGTAGCCTCAAGAACTGTCTTCTTGGTGTGAAACTCTAATCTTAGAGACTTCAATATCTTTTAAACAACTTTAACTTTTTTTCAAAACTTCTCTGTTGACCTTCATATCATTAACAATTTCTGTAACTCTTGTAAAATATTCTTTGGCAGATTTCATTGGTTTCGTCTGAGTCAATTCATACTGTCTCCAAAGGTCTTGAAGTTTCTCTCTTTTCACGTCTGCAACACGTCGATGTGATTTCGCCAAAATTGTCCAAGCCTCTTTTGTTATTTTTGCATGCAAATATTTGTTATATACATGCAATTAAATTGTGCTATTGAGGTAGTAGAATGCCTTATAATTCAATTATCTATTTTTTTTTCAATTGTGTGTCTTTTTCACCAGTCGATGGTGTGCCTTCTGGGGTTTCCACGAACTCTGTATCAATAATGGACCATAGTCCGACAACTTTGAGAAAATTCTTCATCTGTTGATACCAACTTTCAAAATTATTTTCGCCATCAAACACAAAAATGGGACAATTTAGTAAATATGAAATATGAAATATTCTTTCATATGTGTCGGATCTCATACGAGGCTTTGATTGGATCTTACACAAGCTCTGATACCAAGGAAATAAAAATACTCAAACGAACAATATAAGCATAACTGAAAGACCCAACAATGGCTATATAGAAGAAATTTATCAAACTAGAATGAGGAGGTGGGAGGCTTTACTCAATAACTCAAAACACTTATATCTCAGTACAATCTAAGCTACCTCTCAACCTGAGAAAATAGGTAGCAGACACCCTTATTTATAATACTACAAAACCAAAATAGACTAGGACTAGAGAATCATATTCCAATATGAATTGGATAAATAAATTCTAACTAGATTTGGATTAAATAACTACCAAATATCAAATTCTAATTAATTTTAAATTATTAATCTTGGTTTAATTCCAACAAACTAATATATATATATATATATGTCGTCCTCACAGGTTTGCATCTCTCACTGAAAGAGTGACATGTGTTGTCCAACTTTTAGATTTGTTGTCTCATTTTTATTTTGCCCCTAATTTAATTTCATAATTGCTTCAATTACTACCAAGCAATTTGGTAAATAAGGGAGACTTTTGATACGATCACGAGGAGCACAAATGATTCAAGACACTCCATCCAAGGTCGATTCAAGGAACTCTGAGCCTTACAAGTCATTGTGATGCAAAGAGAGGCTTTGGAGACTTTTGATGAGCTTTATAGGAGAGCATATGACGTGTGAATGATTGCTTGGTCGCGTGGAGTGAAGATAATATGGAGGGGAACGATGGTGGTTAGCCATGCAAAGAAGTTATTTTCAAAATTCAAGTCATCCTCCATAAAAAGACTATCAAACAAGGCACTTACTTCATTAAGATTATTTTTGTAATAGATAGTTTTGTCTTCTTCAGCCTAGTAGTATAAATACTACATTTATTATTTCATTATGTATCTTTGATGAATTGAGATGACTATTCTAAATGCGTGTTAGTTTATTTGGTAGGATTAGTGTAGTGTTGCTCTAGTGTTAGTGATAGTTAATCATGATAGATTCCATTGTTGGCTATGAAATTCTTTTTCATTGATTTTCAATAGAGTTGTTCATTTGTGGATTCATTTGGATTGCTCTTTGTTGAATTTCAAACAGTATAAGTTCTCTTAGGTTGATTCAATTGGGAGAGTTTGGATTTCATACATCCAAGTTTGCCCATAAATCCAATCTAATTGGGTTTTGCTTATATCACTCACTTCTCATCTCCAATTTCTTCAATTCTCATATTTCTTTCTACATTTTGATTTCGTATTTCAATCTATATCATTTGGTATCAAAGCTTAGGTCAAATGATTGTTTGTACAATTCTTAATCCTAGGTTCTTCTATTTTGAAAATCCAAAAATATCAAAAAAAATTGAAATTCCAAAAAATCTAAAAAAAAACATTGTTGTTGCTTTGGTGGATATGAAGCTAGAATCGAGTTACTTGGTATCATAAATCCATAGATTTCAAATTTCAAGTAATTTGGAGGTGTTTTGAAGATTCCATCATTGTTAGACATTTTTCAAGACTAAAGGTGGGTTCGGGGAGATAAATTTGTGTGACCATAACTATGAATTGAAATTGAATGACCATTACCAACAATTATGCCACGATTTTTGCTCAAATTGAAATAAGACGAGAGATTACCTGGCGCGGACGTCATATGAGAGGTGGCCCCGGTGTCCATGTACCAATTTGTGTCCGGAGAATTTAATCCAAGTGTATGTATTGCTTCATCGATATCCATAGGGGTCGGAACTGATGTTGGGCCGGCAACAGCGAAGGCCTGCTGAGGCCGAGGCCCAAGCATGCCAGCCTGCTGCTAGTTACTGTTCACCGACCCAGTCTGCTTCAGCTAAGTGTAGTTGGGTCTGGCCTAGTTCGCTAGAACTGGGCAGGATGGCATGGGCCACTGCCCAGCGGCCCAGGCTTGCTGCTATGGATTTGGTGGCCCGGTGCCCTGCCTGCCACCACTGCTACCGCCACCGCCGTGATTTTTTGCTACTATTTTTTTGATTTTGGTCCTTTTTGCCGCCACCGTTGTTACGATTTTGGCTAGAATTGTCCGAGAATGGATTAGGGTCATCGGACGTGGCTGCCATCATGGCGGAATTGGCTCCGGTTACCACCTTTTTAGTCAACCCGACTTCTTCTAAGGTGAGCATGTAATGTGTTTGGTAGAACGACGAGAGAGGATTGCTTTGACGAAGAAGAGTTACAACGCCATTATAAGCCTTGGATAGGCCTACAATTATCTGAAGAACAAGACGATCATTTGTGATGGGTGCATCAACGTTCTTGAGTTGATCCGGCAACTCCTTGAGCCTTTTACAATAGGCTGAGACATTCGGAAAATCCTCCATGTTGATGTGAGAGAATTCCTGCTCAAGGATCATGGCACGGGAATTTTTGTTATCCTGGAATATATCACGCAACCTATTCCAAGTATTCATTGTCGTAGTGTCAGGTTCAATAATAGTCTACAAGAGTTCTGTAGAGATAGTGGAATAAATCCACTAGAGTACCGTAGCATCAAGAGTTAAATCTATTTCATCATCGATGGTAGGCACCTTCTCCTTGCCTGTTGCCGAGGGGATGATGTGATGAAGGATTCGATGAGACCATGCGTGAACTTTAAATAGTTCTGCCCATGTCGTGTATTGGACGTTTTCCATCTCAAGAACGATAGGTATGTTGTTCTTGATGTTGGAGACTGCAAGGGCAGGATGAAATGTGTACTTTGAGGTAGACATATTGAAAGAACAAGATGAGAATTATGGTTTTATAAAAAAAATAAAATTGAAGGGATGTGGAGGGGGTCGGTTGTAGGCCGATTGGTAGGGTAGGGCGGCAGAAGGGAAAATATTTGGAGAAGGAAAAGTTCGCCCTAGACCAGAAAGAGAATAATCCCTTGATTATTTTCATTAATGTCAAATGTATATATACATGATATACAATATTTAATTATGGAAATAAAATCTACCTTTTCGTTAATAAAAGACTAATATATTTTTCTAATACAAGACTACTACCATAATTACACATGTACAAGAATTCTACAAATATGGTAAGAGGGGAAATCGTGTATATATGGGAAATATATACATGGTATACATAGTAGGGGAAACCGTGTATATTGAGTCCAATATACACGGTATATTCTATCAGTCGGTGGGAAAAACTTAATAGTAGTGTTTTCACATGAAACAATTAAGAAGTTTTTCAGCGTTTTAATGAGAACTTATTTTCCACCATGTGTTTTTTCAGTGAGATGGTTCGACAGGAATAAGGTGAGAAAATCATATTTTATAGCACAAATTTTCTACTGAATGTTGATGGGGTTGAACAACTTTATCCTTAGTGAAATTTTTAACATTATCACGGTTATTTTATTTCATTTTCTAGGTGGGGGTATGAGAGTTGGTGTTATTAAGCCACTTAAATCACTAATTCTAACTTGTTTGTTATGTGCACGTTTAGGTGTACGATTTATTTGTAATCTTAGCATGTGGATGCTATGTATTGCTTGACATGTCCAAATACAACGTGTGTGAATGTGTGTGGAATAGAGTGGGAAAGACTAATATGAGGATATTTTCTTTGTACTCAATTACTAAGAAAATCGAATTTCAGACGGACGTTTCCATCTTACGTTAGCGGAAATATGGAATTTTCGACATGAAGTCCGTCGGAGACGTCTCGTACAAACTAATCTCCAATGGAACTTCACATTTTTTAGTAGTGCAACCCCTATTTCATCAGGTACATGTTATATATTGGGTATCCTCCACCAGCGCAGATGAAAAAATTATTTAGTATTTTCCGTTTTTGTTAGAATTTGGATCCTGATGTTCCGGCATTTTCACCACTTTATTAATGGCTAGATCATATCCTTGGTGCAATAATATATAATTTGATCAATTATAGCATGAAGAAAAACTTTAGTATAAAAAAAAAAGGAGGAGACACTCTCATAGATTCTGCCTAATAGGCCAATCAACAACTCGACCATTAAAAGAACAATGACAACAAAGAATATAAATCATTACGTTGCACTTCCAAGAAATAAACATCTCAAAGTCAATGAAGCTTCGTACTATAGCTTATCTCTTTTACAACTAATTCACTTAACTGCAGTTTAAACACGTAATTAACTATCTATTATCGAAGACTAAGTCTAATACGTTTACTCTAAATTAAAGTAATAGTATACCATTTTAGTTGTATAACTTAATTGATGAGAAAGTCATGAAAGTTGCAGTTACTTGAACCCTAAGAGTCGTTTAATTTGGAGCAAGTTATTTGGAGATTAGAATAACAAAACTATAATATGAAATTAAATAATGACGAATTATTTAATAGATATATTTTTATTGATGTTTGGTTAATTGGACTCAAAATAAAATATACAAAATATGTGTTCCTTTTAAAATGGATACATTGTAATAAACTTTTATTTTCAATTTTGACCTTATCTTTCTTTAAAAACTTTGGGAGAAAAGTTTTGAATAAGAAGAAAATGTGTTATTTTATTATTTTATCCGGGTATTAATAATTTCGGAATGTTATCTACATAGAGTATAGTAAAAAAAAATATAGTACCACAATTTTATTATAAATAATCTCAAAATGGCTAATCCGGGAATTCAAAGTAGTGTCAAATATGAGATAAAATAATCTCTATCATTTATTTCGAAATTATAATTCGTCATCCCACAAACCAAGCGACACATTAGATGAATTCCATAATTGAGTAATTTTTACACTCATCATATTAGACTTGGGATCATGTGCCTATGTGAATCCACATAATTGCACTCACTATTATCTGTGACATTAAGTGCAAACTTAGTATAAATTCATCTCTAATTCATGTGTTTTTGTATACTTTGTGTGTGTGTGTTTGTAATAGAGTTTAATTTGTCACATTTCTTTTCTTTTTTTTGGTACAATAATTCGTCACAAACTAACAATAAAACCATAAGAAGAGACAATAAAGAGATATAGTTGTCATGGCATGTGTGTGCAAATTGAGCTCATTGGGAACATCATGTTGACAACTCAACCAAAAAATACATTGTTGACGTGGCGTGCTTCTCAACTTAACAGCTGGTTGGTTAATTTTCTTAAATTCTCCGACTCAATTGCTCAGGAAAAAAACATGTCCATGGCTTTCAATTTCTCTTGTTTCTTCTTCTTTTTTCTAATTTCTTTAGAAAAAGTTACATTGATTGAGGTAAAAAAGAAAGTGTACTATTAGATCACGTTAAAAGTAAGGAAAGATAACTATCCATAGTTAATGAAACTAGTACTTCTTCCTATCACGTTAAATATATTGATAATGTAAAAAGAAAAATTGTATATAGTTAGTTGATATAATAACTAAAAGTAATGTATCTTCAAAGGTTGTGAAGGTGGTGGATTCAGAAATCAGTTAAAATTTGAACTTTATGAGTTCTAAATTTCAGGATAGCCACATCAACGGTTACTAATTGTGTACTAAATTTAATTTCTATATATATTTAGTGAATTTCTTAATATGAATGTAAGGATTTGAACTAGAGCAACTAGATTCCACTGAACCGAAACGTAATCTTTTAGCTCCGCCTCTAGTTATAGAGGAATGTTAAGTCCCTTCTTTCCTTAATTAGAAGCTTTGAGTTTGAATTTTAAAAATGAAGTTGCCCATAATATGTCTTAGTGCTATGAGAATATGAATTAATCGTGTTCCAAACAATATGGTTCGTAGTAGCTAATATAGCGGCATGGCAGCGTAAATAGAGGGGTCAATTTGATGTGTGATTTGTCGTTTCTAAAGGGCCTAACATAATCCCAAAGTATAACATTTGCCGACCATTGTAGAGGCAATTTATTATCAGTACTTATTCCATTAAAATTCTCTTTCTTTTCACATTGTTGAATTCACTGATCTGCTTGCTGTACTTTTGCACCAATGTTGTTTAACACTCCACGATTCTGTAGCTAGTTTTGGCATAAATAACTCCCAATAATCTTTTTATTACTTTCATTGCTCAACAGCAGTTTTTCTACTACTTTTGTTGTAAATTTTTGAGTAATTTTCACTTAATCTTCTTTACCTTTTGGGTTTGAAAAATAATATCCCCTTCACCTTTTAAATGAGATTGTAAACCCCCGCTTAATCTTAAATCCACAATTAAAAATGAGTTAGATCATTACATGTATTTTCAATTTTTTTCAAGCACCTGCTGCCATTCCTACCATGTTTAGATTAACTTGTGTGCACACCATTAGGTTAAGTTAGCATACGACAGCGTAACTCTTCCAGCAAGTCTGATAAGATAACTTAAAAAGTAAGTAATAACCTGCTAAACAAGATAAATTGTATTGATAGTAATTCTTTATATTAACTCAGAATTTAATCAGAAAAAATGAATTGTCAAATGCCAAGTAATCAAGTACTGTTTGTCGGACCTTTGTTTTGTACAAAATGCTCCATTCATGTTCTATGGCTGATGAGAAGATATTATCAAATCATAAATAAAACAAGCCTACCTACTGTTTTGAACTAATCTCACTAGTTTCAGTTGTTGATATGAAAACTAGTAGGATTAATTCACTATTCATCACACTTTTTTGTGTATTAGATTAGCACCGGAAAGTCTCAAGTCTCACTTTCGGGATAAAACACTCTATCAAAGATGACTTCATTGCAAAACTCAAATCCGAGATCTCTGGTTAAGAATAAAGTGGAATTGGCCACCTCACTACCACCAAAGCCAGTCATCATTTAAGATAAGAATTAAGTGATCTTGCTAATCCAGTTGGTCAGATATAAACACTTCTCTCGTTTTTGAGATTTCCTTAAGTGTGCATAATTTTCTTGGTCTTTGAATATTTAGTTTAGTTGCTTTTCTGTATTGGGCCCCCAGATGATGACCACACAGAAAAGAATTATAGGATTAACATGGGCAAAAGGGACACTTAGAAATAATTGTTCTTGTTATCCTATCAGAACTTTTCAGGTCATGGCTCTTCCAACTTGACAATGGATAATGCCAAAGCAATTTTATCTGATCAGCTTACGCGCATCGCAACTAATTCCACAAAGTACCTGCTAGGCCACTACCTCACATTAATGTAGGTAACATGTAACTCTGTCCACCAAGACTTAAACAGATGGGAAGCAATCACCTCGTGTTTTTACCTATGCTAAAATTTGAGTCTGAGACAACTTATTTGATCACTAAGTCACACCCTTGGGTACAAAAATGCCAAAGCAATTGTCATCACCAAGGAACAAATCCTAAAAGAGCAATATAGGTGAAAATCATATTACTCTAGCACTGTGTAGTATATTAATTAGAACTAGAGTCAATGGATTCAGAATTAGTGTGATCTTATTAGATACATGCATTTCAAATCATTTTTGCAAACGTATGCATCGTTCGAGCCCGAAGTAATGGGTTCAGTTGAACCCACAAAACTCCCCCTAAATCTGCATCTGCTTAAGATGATTATGAATCCCTTAGGTGAATGATTTTACTGGATATAACAATTTCCTTGGAAACAAATAATTAAAAAGATAGGTACAAGATTTGTATCTAGGGAGTTTATAAAAACAATGCAATGAAGACTAACAATGATAATAATTGAAATAACAAGAGGCTTAGGATGAGAAATCTGATTTTACACGTCAGGATAAATGATCTCAAAAGAAGAAAATTGATGTACAAACTTGGGGTCCATTGGAGTCTAAATCTGATGTTTACATTGTTTGTAGCATCCTCCCTACCTGACAAGAAAAATGGAATTAAAAAGAAATGAAAACACCAGTTCTGGATAAGAATTATTTCTCAAATTTAGTCACAAATTCGAGCCTATGCCAAGCAAACTAGTTCCAGTATTTAAGTGGAGAAATGTAGAGGGTCGGGCCCATCATCACCCAGTTTCAAAAGCTATGATCACAAAAGGTTGGCTCCAGACGGATTTCTCTATAAAAAAAAATATTTCTCAAGTTTATCGACTATGTATTATCTTAAGAACTTAAAAGGTTGCATTTTATGGTCGTGCTCAGGAACATCATTCATGCATGTCTTGATAGTACAAAGAAGTACCTAATGTATGCAGGCTCATCCAGGAAAACAATATACTCATGCATATAAACAACGACGAACAATATCCCCAAGGAAAATGCGTGTCACTAATCTAATCAACCAGTCATCCCAACTCAATGTTATTTGGGTTGGAACAGCACGACGAAAGAGAAGATGCATGCAGATCACATTATTCAAATTCGAACACATGAAGTTGATTTCTGTTTTGAAGAGAGCCTGTATCTATGTTAGAGAGATTGAGGAGTTCTACCATCAAAAGTTGAACTTCAAATGGGTTTGACTTAAAAAATTTGGTTCTTTCCACTACAAACAAATGTTCTCGTTTACCTCAGTAAAAACTTAAAAGTATACGTCAGATAAAAAAGGAAACAGCAAGATAGACAAAGCAATTCTAAATCACAAGTCACAAGCCCTGACCTGAAATAAAGTTCTCCTGTCTTACATTATATCTTATACTTATCATTACTTTAGCAACTTAAGTTTGCGAACAAAGCTAAAACTTTGGGGCCACGTAGTTAGTGTTCTGTAAATGTATGGTTTGAATATAGATTTAATGTAGCACCAAAGCCGTTCACCTTGCTTGAATAATAGTCATTGGAATCAACAAATGATTGTACCTTGACCTGGAGAGCCGATACAGCAAATTCCTGACTTGGCACCAGAAAGACCCTATGCTCAATTGGCGTACACTGTCAACCTTACTCGAGCTGTAACTTCTGGATGCAGCTTCAATTCAGCAATATATTCTCCAGTTTCTCGAATCTCAGGCAGAGTGACAATTTTTTTGTCCACATCCCTGCAATTAGATTGTGTGTGAATATATAGTAAAGTTAGAGTAGCAACTCATTTGGTACATCTGATTTCCTCTAAGACTATATGACAATTCTTTTTCACTGTTACTTTTCTTCCTATTAGAGAAGTAGAAAATACCTTCTCAATCCCTTCTTTTCTTCTATTTTTGGGGGGCTTTTTTCATTTCTGACCCGTCGGCCCAAATTAATTACGAGCGCTAGCCAAAATATTCAACCTATACACTGATGATGTATATTATATGTATAAAAATACTTAATATACAAGACATACATTTACTGGTTATTATTTTTTGGACGGTCCAAAAAGGTGATTATCCCTTATAAACCGATGAATACAGAGAACATTGGTTTACAAGTTAATGCAAATTCATATCCAGGATCAACCATATAAAAAAAAAGGGCAGCCCGGTGCACTAAGCTCCCGTTATGCGCGGGGTCCGTGGTCCAGGATCAACCATATGAAAGACAATATACTTTAACAGTCTTCAATGAACTTAAAAGTAGTGATTAGTTCTCGCATACTACTATCTACATGCTCTGGCAGAAAAGATTGGAAAATAGTACCTCTGTATCTGTGCTTTTATAATATCAACGAGATCCTGAGCAGTGACACTGCAATAAAGATGACGTCAAAAGGTAAACCAAATATATATATATATATATATATATATATATGTTGCTCATCACAATTTAGTATCTCACTGACCTCCCAAAGATTTGTTTTCCTTTCCCACCCTTACGCTTCACCTTGAAGGCTCCAATAGTTTCAAAAATTCGTGCAAGTTGTGCTGCCTCTTCTTTCACCTGAATTCGAGATTAAACTTTGATTAAACCACACTCGTCATGAAACCATTTATTGTGTGTAGGTTGAATCTTACTGTGACTTGAAAATTAATATTTTATATTTTTTCAAATTTCAACAGATTGGATTATTGAGAAATCTAATTACCCGTTGTTTCTCAGCCTCAATTCTGTCGTCTTCCATCTTCATTTCCCTGAGAAGAAAAGTACGTAATGGTATAAAATAAAAAATTGATTCGTGAAGTTAATAGGTAAATTTTTCACTAAAGGCAGAGGCAGAGCTACAATACAAATTACAGGTTCGGCAAAACCCAATAGCTTTGGCTCAAACTCTATATTTATGTTACGAAATTCACTTACTATGTATGAATTATCTATCCCAAAACCCACTAAACTGTCCTGTCCTAGAATCCAGAACCCATAAACTTAATATCCTGAATCCGCCTTTGTCTAAAGGCAAAGCACGCTAATAGCTACCAAACATCTCAATCTGAGCGTAATCTCAAGAAGCGACTTTTTTCTAGCTTGATTACTCCTTAAGGCATCGCCACATATAACGGGGGGAAGCCTATCACTTATAAGACTAAAATAGATCGTGAAAGTATTACTGCTATCGCTCGAGTATTAGACTTTTACAAGACTATCACACCATTAATGTAAACAGCTGTCTAGCCCAAAGCTAAAGACCAAGTCACTAAGTAGTAGGAAATCCAAAGCTTTATATCCAACCGACTATCCATACTTGTGCAATGCGGGAAAAGGTATTAAAGACGAAGCCGTTATCAATATATTATATTTTGCTAAAAGAAGTGAACTTACTTAAAACCTATTATCATTAATCATAAGAGGCACAATCGATGAGCAAAAACGTTATGCAGAGTTTGTGTCTGACCAAGAGTTCTAACACTAAAATTACCATATTTCTGTTCAAGTAATATTGGCAATGACTAAGCATCATTCTGCTACGACTTTTGCAAGCAGATATGTACATTCACTTTTCAACTGGTTACTAGTAGTTTAAAGGATCGCACAGAGTAAGCATATTTACGTTATTTCCGTTCGACACTGGTCCATCAGCATAAATGAGTCATTAGACAACACAAACAATAGTAATAACATACTCTCGCTCATCAACAAGCGAGCAAGTATTGTGTGTGCATTATGAAATACAGTCATACCTCTCGATAACATTCATCCAACATTTCACTATAACAACCGAGTTCTCTTTGGAACCGATTTTTCATGTTACGTTATGTCATATTATATACTCTATAACAACATTTGGCTATAGCAGCCAGAACAAACGACACAGTTATAAAGAAATTTGACTGTAGTTGAAGAAAAGATTCTTGACAATAATTCTAAAGCCCGGAAATACGATAATGAACAGGAGAGCCAAAGTCTTGAGTACAATAATATGGTTAACTTGGCAATTTAAAATATACAGGGTGGTTGGTGTTGAAGCTAGCTAAGTGGTTGTGAATGAGAAATGGAGGAAAATGTAAATTTGAAGCTATTATTCCGCAATTTAAATTTGAATTTTGCGAAATAATAATATTTTCTTTTTCCGGAATACTCTAGAGTTTGCTAGATTATTTTCTACAGTTTGACCAGACACAAGACTATTCACACATTGGTGTATGTTCACACATTTGTGTCTATTCCAAATAGACACCAATTAGCACCAAATTTTGGCTATAAATAGAGGGTTGTCCCTCATTTTTTTGAATCAAAAAATATTATGCACATCATCTGCATTCTGCATAATTTTTACAACATAAAAACTGAGTCAGTGTCTTGTGTGATTCGTTGCCATCTTTGAGTTCGCGTGAAGTCATAGGCGTTTGAGGTACCGCTACTCCTTTGACAGGTTTATCAATCATGGGAAGAAGTAATCCATAACCTCGAGTACTTGAAGGGATTAAATTTCTTAAGGACACGGTGAATTATGTGGTCTCGGATACTGCTTTTGTCATCTTCTTTCTCGGTTTTTTATTGACATATTATTTTGTTGTTTGAACATTGTTTTACTAACAAATTATTGTTTTGAACACATATTGGACAACAATCTTAAGAAAATTATATACACTTTCTGTGTTCAAAAAGTTTCTGGTAATTTTCTATAGAAAGAAAAAAAAATTACAACATATAAAAGTACTTTTTCTGACATAAAAGTACTTTCTTCTGACATATAAAAGTATTTTTTTCTGACATACAAAAGTACTTTTCAGAATTAAAAGTACTTAAGATAGAAAAAAAAATATTGTTTTCAGAAATAATCATTTATCCTTTTGGAGATTAAGACCTTCGTGGTTCTCTACTCCAAGTGTTGGAGATTAAAATCAATGAATTTTCTACTCCAAATTTAATATTCGGTTTGAAGTAATAAAAACTTCACCAGTTTATTAAATCTGTTTCTGTAATAATTTATTCGGTTTGAAGATATAAAACCTTCACTGATTTTGTTAATTCAGTTTGTATTGTTTCCGAACAAAAATGGGAGACCAAACTGCAAATAGCATTGCTATTGGAACTAGCACACCAACCCCCGCGGTTGGAACTACAAGCAATGTTGCCTCTTCTAGCCATTCTGATCCGGCACTGCCACCGGCAGATAAACCCGAAAACTTTTTTGGAATTAATTTTAGGTGATGGCAACAGAAGATGCTTTTCTAATTAACCATCCTGGGTTTGCAAAGGTTCATAAGGGAAGATGCTCCAGTTCCTAAAAGAGTACCAGATAATGAGCGCTTCACCGTTATTGAGGCTTGGAAGCATTCGAACTTTTTGTGCAAGAGATACATCCTTAGTGGTTTAGAGAATGACTTGTACAACGTCTACAGTTCTGCAAAGACTTCAAAAGAGTTATGGAATGCTCTTGAGAAGAAGTATAGAACTGAAGACGCGTGTTTGAAGAAATTTATAGAAGATCTTGTGATTTGTCTAAAGATCGAGGAAGACAATAAAGCTGCAGAGAGGAAGGTTTGTAGTAGTTCAACAATATCAGGAGCAAATATTATTGAGACTGCTCAACCAAAGTCTAACAAAAGAAAGAAATCGTCCGGTCCGACGAACAATTCTAAGAAGAAAAAGTTCAGATGAGACAAGTTCAAAGAAGACTGCTACAATTGTGGCAAGACTGGACATAAATCTGCAGATTGTTGTGCCCCGAAGAACCAGAAGAAAAATAAGCAAATATGATTGAAAAGAATGAAGAGGAGGATTTGTGTGCAATGTTCTCCGAATGTAATTTGGTTGGGAATCCAAAAGATTGGTGGATTGATTATGGCGCCACCTGCCACGTCTGCTCCAACAAAGAGATGTTTATCTCATATGCTTTACTGCAGGGCCCGAAGAAACGATCTTTATGGAAATTCCGCAACAGCTAAGGTTGAAGGCGTCGGGAATATTACTCTCAAAATGACTTTGGGCAAGACAATGACTTCGAAGAATGTTCTTCATGTTCCAGAAATAAGGAAGAACTTAGTCTCTACCGGACTGCTAGTGAAGAACGGTTTTAAGTGTGTTTATGTTTTCGACAAAGTTGTTATAAGTAAGAATGATATGTACGTGGGAAAGGTTACCTTACTGAGGGCCTTTTCAAACTTCATGTAATTGCTATCAATAATAATAAAGTTGAAGTTTCGTCTTACTTACTTGAGTCAGATTCTTTATGGCATGAACGTTTAGGACATGCCAATTATAAAACATTGCGGAAAATGATCAAAAGTATTGCCTAAGTTTGAATGCAACAAATCAAAATGTCAAATTTGTGTTGAGTCTAAATATTCTAAGCCTCCTTACAACTCCGTTGAAAGGAATACTAATCTGTTAGACTTAATTCATACAGACATTTGTGATATGAAGTCAATACCATCTCGTGGTGGAAAGAAGTATTTCATAACTTTTATTGACAATTGTACGCGTTATTGCTATGTTTACTTACTTAATAGTAAAGATGAAGCAATAGATGCATTCAAGCAATACAAAAATGAGGTTGAAACGCAACTCGACAAGAAGATCAAAATGATACGAAGTGATAGAGGCGGTGAATATGAATCTCCTTTCGAAGAAGTGTGTTTGGAATATGGCATCATTCATCAAAAAACTGCTCCATGTGCGCCATAATCCAATGGAATTGCGGAAAGAAAGAATCGAACTTTAAAGGAGATGATGAATGCCATATTGATAAATTTTGGATTACCGCAGAACTTGTGGGGGGAAGCTTTACTTACATCTAACCGAATACTCAACCGAGTACCCCATAGCAAAACACAGTCCATTCCATATGAAATATAAAAAGGAAGAAAACCTAACTTGAAATACTTTTAAGTGTGGGAGTGTTTAGCAAAGGTACATGTTTCTAAACCCAAGAGGGTAAAAATAGGACCCAAAATCGTAGACTGTGTTTTCATTGGATATGCCACTAATAGTAAAGCATATCGATTTTTGGTGTACAAATCAGAAAATCCCGACATTCATACCAATACGATAATAGAATTAGATAATGCAGAATTTTTTGAAACTATTTATCCGTATAAAGGTTAATGTGATTCATCTGGCGAAGGATGTAAACGACCTCAGAAATAATCAAAGAAAAATACACCAAGTAACGAAAATCCAAGGCGTAGTAAATGTCAAAGGACTTCTACATCCTTTGGATCAGATTTTCTGACATTTTTGTTGGAAAATGACCCTCAAAATTTTAAGGAAGCTATGACTTCTTCGGAAGCCCAATATTGGAAAGAGACAGTCAATAGTGAAACTGAATCCATATTAAACAACCATACATGGGAGTTGGATGATCTTCCACTCGGAAACAAACCTTTAAGTTCCAAATGGATATTCAAAAGGAAGATGAAAGATGATGGTACTATTGATAAATATAAGGCAAGACTTGTTGTCAAAGGATTCACACAACAAGAAGGTCTTGATTATTTTGACACATACTCACCGGTAACAAGAATAACATCCATTCGGGTGTTAATAGCTTTAGCCGTTGTGTATGGTCTTTAAATAGATCAAATGGACGTTAAGAAAGCTTTCTTAAACGGAGATTTAGATGAAGAAATCTACATGGAATAACCCGAAGGGTTTGTAGTTCCCGGGAAAGAACAGAAAGCATGTCGACTTGTTAAGTTTATCTACGGACTAAAACAAGCACCCAAACAATGGATGTAAAGTTTGACCAAACGATGTTGGTCAATGAATTCAAGATTAATGAATGTGATAAATTTGTTTACATTAAGAACACTCCAAATCATATAGTCATTGTTTGTTTGTACGCGGATGATATGTTGATAATGAGTAAAGACATTGTTGACATAAATGCTACTAAGCGTATGCTAGCTAGCAAATTTGATATGAAAGACTTAGGAATTGCCGACTTAATTTTAGGAATTAATATCCATAAGACTCCTCAAGGTCTAGCATTGTCTCAGTCTCATTACAGATTGCTTGAGAAGTTCAAGTACTTAGATTTCAAAAATGCAAAGACTCCAATTGACGTAAACCTTGCTCTTGCAAAGAACAAAGGTGAGTGTCAGTTGGACTATGCTAGGGTATTGGGAAGTATATGTACATCATGAACTGTACGCGACCAGATATAGCTTGTGCTATAAGTAAACTAAGTCGGTACACGAGTAATCCCAATCAAACGCATTGGATGGCAGTGAAACGAGTTCTTGGATATTTAAAACATACCGAAAACTTTGCCTTGCATTACAATAAATATCCCGCAGTTATTGAAGGATGCAGTGATGCAAACTGGATCACCAGATCAACAGAATCCAAATCCACAGGTGGATATGTATTCACGATCGGTGGAGGAGCGGCGTCATGGAAGTCCTCCAAACAGACATGTATTGCTCGCTCTACAATGAAGTCTGAGTACATAGCTCTGGACAAAGCCGGTGAAAAAGTTGAATGGCTCCGGAATTTCTTAGAAGATATTCCTTTCTGGCCCAAACTTGTGTCACCTATATGCATACATTGCGATAGCCAAGCAGCAATAGAAAGGATAGGGAGCATTATGTATAACGGTAAATCTCGTCACATACGACGGAGACACAATACTGTTCGACAGCTACTCTCTAGTGGAGTTATCACAATTGACTATGTAAAGTCAAGAAATAACGTTTCGGATCCACTTACAAAAGGCCTAACAAGAGAGGCAGTTGAAAGATCATCGAAGGGAATGGGTTTTAAGGCCTAGGACAAGTCATCATGGCGGTAACTCTACCTAGTAGACTGGAGATCCAAAAGCTAGGTTCAAAGAGATCAAATAAAGTTATGAATGACGGTTCAACATTGTTAAATAACTCAACGTATTCTCATGATGAAGACAATGTTCAGAAACAAGGATAATTAATTAAGGTTTTTTAACGAGTTAATAAAGCTTAAGCTTTTTAATGGTTTCTAAGTTTGGCAGATATGATCAGATAGTGTATCTACGGGATGACACGTTTAGGAATCACCTATGTGAGTATGAAGTATAGGCCGCTTCAAAGAGTATATTAGGTAAAGGCTCATGCTCTACGCCCTCATGAAATCAGGTGGTGTTCATGGCTGAAACGAACACAACAGTGAGAATCAAAGACGGTTAAAGGGTTAATTGTGTGACATGTGGTTGTTTAGGTATGCACCAAAGCTCGTCGGTTCAAAGATATCAAATCTGTCAATCCAACATATGTTCACTACGGAAAGTTCAAAGGAAAACCTACTTATCCAGATTCAATTAATCTTTGCTTACGAATCACACAATTTTTATCATGCATGCATGTTTTTCATAATATAACCATTCCCATTCATGTGGGGATTGTTGAAGCTAGCTAAGTGTTAAGCTAGCTAAGTGGGTGTGAATGAGAAATGGAGGAGGAAAATGTAAATTTGAAGCTATTATTTCCGCAATTTAAATTTGAATTTCGCGGAATAATAATATTTTCTTTTTCCGAAATACTCTAGAATTTATTGGACTATTTCCTACAGTTTGAACAAACACAAGATTGTTCACACATTTGTATCTATTCCGAATAGACACCAATTAGCACCAAATTTTGGCTATAAATAGAGGGTTGTCCCTCATTTTTTAATCAAAAATTATTTTGCGCAACATCTGCATTCTGCATAATTTTTATAACATAAAAACTGAGTCAGTGTCTTGTGTGATTCGTTGCCATCTTTGAGTTCACGTGAAGTCATAGGCGTTTGAGGTACCGTTACTCCTTTGACAGGTTTATCCATTATATCATGGGAGGAAGTAATCCATAACCTCGGGTACTTGAGGGGATTAAATTTCTTAAGTACACACAGTGAATTACGTGGTCTCAAATACTGCTTTTGTCATCTTCTTTCTCAGTTTTTTATTGAAATATTGTTTCGTTGTTTGAACATTGTTTTACTAACAAATTATTGTTCTGAGCACAGATTGGACAACAATTGGAAATGCTAATAAATATAACATATCCAGTGAAATCCCACAAAGTGGGGTCTAAGAAGGGTAGAGTGTACGCAGAACTTACCCCTACCTTGGGAGGTAGAGAGGCTATTTCCGGTAGAACCTCAGCTCAAGAACAAGCAATTCAAAGCACAAAATAATACGATAAAAAGGTCATTGAAAAACACTATAAAAAGCAGGATAAAGCTGACCGAGAAATGTGAATAAATCAACACTTAAAATCATGCATTAACAGGCTCCAAAAGGGACAAACAAACTTAACACTTATCCAGAAAGTGAACAATATTAGCAAACATTAACTCAACAAAATGTAGATAAAGAATGGAGAATCTAAACCAATGAAAGCAACAACAACAACAACGTAACACAGTGTAATCCCACAAGTGGGGTTTGGGGAGGATAGTATGTAGACAGACCATACCTCTACCTTTATAGGGCAGAGAGGTTGCTTCCGAAACACCCTCGGCTCGAAAACCAATGAAAGCAAATGGCAGAATGATAGTTCCAAGTATAATTAAACAAGTTACTTGATAAGTGCAGTTGTCACAATTTGAGCTTTGCCCAACGGTAGCAAATAATTCCTAAAGAATCCAGCTTTAACATCCAAAAGATCTCCTTTTTTTCCCAACTGTGTAATATCCTCTTTCAATATTATCTGCTCCATAAAAAAAACAAAAAAAAAAACATTTAGCTATAAAGATATACATAATGGAATAAAAAATGAGAACCCATTATCACATTTTCAAGATTACTTTACCTTTCGTATTTTCTTGGCTTTTTTTTGAGCCACAATTGTTAAAATTGAGGTTCTCTCTGATAATTTTGATGTTTCAAGATTGGTGCTTTTGGCTAAGGTGTAATTGTGGAGGCAAAATGATGAACTCCATGACAGACTTGTTGCTGTGGACGCCATTGCTACTCAGTTTTCTGTATTTCACAGTATAACGTTATCTTATCTGTATATGGTTCCTTGATAATGGCTTTCTTTACGGGCCAAAAAAATTTATTGGGCTAATGCATGGTACGTCCTTCTTGGTCCAATAATTAAAACTTGGGCCATTTTTCATAGGCCCGTAAAGATGTCTTCATGTTTTGGGTCATTGGCACTTATATGACCTTAAAATGGGTTGGTCTTTAACTTTTGTCCCGCGTAACAAACAACAAGTTTTTGGGATTTCCCTTCAAACCCATTGGTATTTAGTTTTTGCTTCTCGTATATGTGGTTACAGCCTTTTACAGAAATGCAAGGTAAAGCTCCGTATAATAGACTCTTGTAGTCTAGCCCTGACCCCGCGCATAGCAGAAGCTTAGTGCATCGGGCTGCCCTTTTTTTTCTTGTAGATGTGATCTTTAATTTTTATCTTTGTTGCTTATTTATTGAATACTCATTTTTCGCTTGTCCTATAAGTTTGTATTTACGCATCATAATATACCACAAGTTATACCCTGCTAAGGAAAACTTACTTATGTCAGGTTGACTATGAATTGCATTATGGCTTTGCCGGCATAAGCTTTGTAACATCTCACGAGTTATGCTCCATTCGACATAATTTTGATTTTTTGATGTACGTTGCGATAAAATACATTATTCCCTTACCAGCATAAGTTGTGTAACACTTATTGAGTTTTATCTTCTGAAAATAAATTTTTGACCCTCTCGGCATAATTTATCTAGTGTGTGTGGGTATGCGTCTTTCTATGAAATGCATTATGTATTTACCGGCCTAAGTTACTATAAGTGTAAGCAACTTATGTCGGTAAATGCATAAGTAAGTTATGTCTTTTACGACATAACTTGTGGTTGTTGTGATGTAAAATATAAACGTATATCGCACGAAAAAGTTATGTAGGTTCCGATGCCAGTTTATTTTTTGTCTTCTTATTTGCGACTTAAAGTACTAAAGGATAAAAATTAAAGATTACTGTTATATTTCGTTACATGGAACATGCTAAAAGAAAGAAAAAAATTGCCTTAACATACCTTTTATGTCTAGAAGTAGCCCTCCTCTCAACTTACTTCACTACAAAGTAGTCTTCGATTTGCTTGAGTGAATTGTAAGCCAAATATTAAAATAGGTGCAGCACTTTGTTTGTTACCACAGAAAAAGAAAGGAAAAAAAATGTTTTGCACTTCTTTTCGGGTTTCCATCAGAATGAATTTGATGGTGTTTGAATAATTTCGTGGAGGTGCCTTTCTAGCATTTCTTTTATCATGTTAGATGTTTAGCCAATACATATAGAAAATGATTGACGGTATGAGGACTACTTCCAGCAAGGTAGATGTTATCAAAGTGAAATTCACCCAAATTTTACTTCTACTTTTGTTTAGTCACCATTTGATTCTCCTCTCGTGGACATACGTGGAAGTCACCATTTCCATTTATCCACTAATTAATTACCTTAGACCACTCTCCACATTTAACTCATCACACACATAATTAATTTCTTAATCCCAATTCACTTAAATCTTAATAACTTATAAGACCTTCATATACTCAATGTCATAATTTTTGTGATATGACATTAGTCCATAACCTCTTTGGGGATATACAACTATTATTATTAATCCCCATCGTCACACTTGTTACGTCCAAAATTATTTTGGGATTTTATCCTTTTATATACTAATCTATTTATTAGCATACATAAATATAACATAAATTCCCCGAGGCTCGGGTCTACTTTCCTACGTTTAGGTGCTCAAACTACCGCCCAAAATTACGGGATGTTACATTCTGTGCCGTCACTACAGTCTCCCCTTTCCGCCGCCATCGACTCATCCACCGGCAACTAGTCAACCAACCTCATTATCGGACCCACTCCACCATCGACGTCGTACCCCACTATACCATCAACCAACAGTCCTGGTACACCGACAACGATCACTATATCATACCCAGAACCTGCCACCACCATCGACGTACCCCAATCGATGCCCAACCTATCACCCGTCACTGTTCCTACCCTACCCAGTTCAACAGACAAGTCGACCCATCCCCTTTCCCACCCAACACCCTTACACCGTATGGAAACCCGTGCCCAACACGAGATTTTCAAACCCAAAGTCCAATTTAACGTGTCCGCCCAAAACAATTTCCCCTATTCCCAAAAGCCCAAAATTAGCCAAACCGAACCCAAATTGGAATGCGGTCATGTGTGAGGAGTTTAATGCTTTAACGAAACATCATACTTAGGACTTGGTTTCTAGACCAGAGGGGTGAATGTGGTCCGGTGCATATGGCTTTTTCGTCATAAGTACAGGGATAGTGGTGACTTAGATAGATATAAGGTCTGACTTGTGGATAATGGCACTAATTAGCAGGCATGTATTGATTGTGGTGAGACATTCAGTCCGGTGGTCAAACCATCCACTATCCGCACAGTTCTGAGTATTGCTATGGGTAAGCATTGGCCCATTCATCAGCTTGATGCGAAAAATGTATTTCTACATGGGGATCTGAAAGAAACTGTTTATATGCATCAACCACCTGGATTTGTCCATCCCGTCGCCCCTCAGTATGTATGTCGTCTTCGTAAGTCACTATATGGTTTGAAACAGGCCCCTTGAGCGTGGTATGATCGCTTTGCACAGTATAGTATGCGAATTGAGTTCGTCTGCACCAAGTGCGATAATTCTTCTTTTATTTTCAATCGAGGTAGTAACATTGCTTATTTGTTGTTATATGTGGATGATATTGTGCTCACTGTCTCATCTGATGTGTTAAAGAATGAGATTATTGCCCTACTTAAGATCGAATTTGCTATAACTGACTTGGGGAAGTTGAGCTATTTTTTTGGCATATCAGTAACTCGGTTTGCAAATTCTTTGTTCCTGTGTCAGCTCAAGTAAGTTGGGGAGATAGTGTACAAGGCTAAAATTGCAAACTGCAAGATCCTGTCCATTTCGGTTGATTCTAAATCAAAGCTTAGTGATGATGATGGTAACCCCGTAGCCGATCCCACTCTTTACATAAGTCTTGCAGGTGCACTCCAGTATCTTACTTCCACCAGGCCTGACATCGCTTATGTTGTTCAGCAGGTATGCTTATTTATGCATGCCCCCAGGGAGCCTCATTACACTGCCCTTAAACACATAATTCTATATGTCAAGGGCACCATTGATTATGGATTACTTCTATACCCCTCAGCACCGATCAGATTGTTAGCCTACACGGATGCTGATTGGGCAGGTTGTCCGGACACACGACACTCCACCTCCGGCTACTGCGTATTTTTAGGGTATAATCTCATTTCATGGTCTGCCAAGAGGCAAGCCACATTATCCTGTTCGAGTGCAGAAACATAGGATAGAGGAGTTGCAAATGTTGTTGCTGAGATATATTGGCTCTGAAACCTTCTTTTGGAGCTTCAATGTCCCTTGCGTAAGGCGTCTATCGTTTATTGTGATAACATATCCGCTATTTATTTATCTCATAATCCGGTTCAACATCAGCGGACCAAGCATATTGAGATGGATATACACTTTGTTCGTGAGAAGGTTGCTCTCGGTCATGTTAAGGTATTGCATGTGCCTTCTTTATATCAATACGCAGATATCTTCACGAATGGTCTTCCTCGACAGTTGTTCCTCAACTTCAGATCCAGTATCAGCGTTCAACCTCCTCCCGCTTAGACTGAGGGGGTGTATTAACGTGTACCATTAGGTATAGAATTTCAATTCAATCCCACCACCATAATTAGAATATATCCCATATATTTTGTATATGTTTAGTGATATAGAATTATGGTAAGTATATGATTTATTATTGTACTAAAATTCTACACATATACACTAGATATATTTGTATTAATGAGAAAATCTTCCCAAGGAAGATTAATATTATTCTACACAAACAACTGAAAATGGACATGTCTATTGGGGACACACATACACATATATATATCCCTATAAGAAGATTCAGTACTCGCACTCAAAATGAAATTCGTATTACTCAAATTATTTTATATGTCTTACACGATGATCAGAGTAACTAGCTTCGTAGGCACACCATGATAAGTTCGTATGATATACACACTTTTAAAGTTTATTGGGTCAAAACGGACAACTCGTATCATGGACTTGGGCCGTGAGAATTATATTCAAGGACCAATTAATATAAGCATTTAGCCATAACATAAGGGGGTGAGACTTACCTTCCAAATTTTGTATTACTTTTCCTATAAAAAAAATTCAAAATTAAATAGAACATAACGAAGATTTGAAAAGGAAATTAAGAAAATATAGAGTCGTTGAAGGATATACTTTTAAGTATTTATCAATGTTGGTCGAGCAGGAATGTAGGATACAAGATACGAAAAGTTTTGACGACGTGCATGACAATACTCATGTTTCATGGAGTTTTGTGAATGCATTAAACATGCAATTCTCCCTAATTATACAACTTTTACCTTAAAATATACAAATATGATATATAACTTGGTTCTCTAAATTCCCATTATCTACGAGGTTCCAGTAAGGATCAGACTGCATTAAACTTATCGTGCGATCGTTTGGAGGAAGTTAAAATATTTTTCATAAAAATAAGTAATTTTTTAGAATTTATTTTTTGATATTTGATTTAATATATAAGAAACGTTGTCACAAAAGCATTTATATACGGCGGTGGAGGTCGGGGGAGGCAAGGTTGGGGTAGACAAGGGGGGTTGGGATCAGAGACGGATCTAGGATTTAAACTTTATGAGTTCAACCTTTTAAGATTCTAGGATTGAACCCATTATATTTTAAAAGTTACGGGTTCATGTCTAATATTTACTGCAATTTTAATAAATCTATGCTCCGCATTGAAAGTTAGGAGTTCAATTGAACCCCCACATATAATGCTACATACGCCCTTGGTGGGGGCAGGAATGTTGGGGGTAGGAGGAGACAATGAGTTTGAAATGTCATTTATGTAATTTTTCCTCCCAGCTCCCATTAAAAAGGTTATTCTCCTGATTTTTAAGAAATTTATTTTCCTAAAAAAATATTTTTAAATGTTTTTTGACATATCAAACATGAAAAAACTAACAACTATTTTCTCAAAAATGAACACATCTCTAATGTATGCATTGTCACCCTCATGCACAAGATTATTTTTACGATTTGAACTCATAACCTCCTAATCACACAATAATAACTCTTACTATTGACAGTAGAAAATATATTAGGGTAAAAGTAAAAAACTTATTTGCGTTGAATGTCCGTACTAAATCAGTAAATGTATGATATGTATTTGCACACATATATTTATCGTTTAATCATAATTAATAATTATTGCATATCTTCACTTTATTAAATTACTTAACTATTATAAGTTGTATTGACTTGGTGTAAATAATTCCGAGTAATTTTATATTTACATACTACAGGCTATGTAATAAAATATTACAACACAAAAAGAAAGAAACGTCAGTAGGCCCTATCTAACAAAGTGACATTTTGTGGTTAGATTCTCAATTCTCAAAAGATTGACTAAATTTAACTAAAAATATGACGGCCCCAAATCCCAATAAATTAATACAAATGTGGAAATGGTCAGTATTATCTCTTAAATAAATTAATCTCTTTTAATTACACTTCAAATTCATGCGTGAAGCTAAGGTTGAAACTACACAACCAACAGAAATAGTTTGAACAAGAAACATTTTTTTTTCAGAACCAAACATATAATTGATGTCCAAACATGTTATAAAATTAACAACTAAGTCGAACAGAAGTTTGTGTCCCTCATAAGTTATTTTATTTTAATACGTTTAACTATAAAATGTCCCTTTTTGAAGAATTTTGTCTTAATGTGAGATTTATGGTAGTATTTGAGGGAGGTCTTAAGTGGTAGATTTGAATCTCAAAGTTGACTTACTTTGTATCACTATTTCTCTCTGACTTATTTTTTATTCTTTCATTACCAAAACGTCACCCTAAATATCACCAAAAAAATCACATTATTTTCTTCCCCTTCTTATATGATCAAATCTTGAAGAAAAGTATGTTCTTTTACAAGCGATCAAAATTAAGAGTTTTTTTAAGATGATTCAAGGGACAACTAGTACTCCATGTTTCCCTAATAGTACTAATCCACAGAACTTACCATTATATGCATCTCTTCATCATCATAATTTTCAAGAAGATGTGTTTTCTTCTTCTTCTTCTTCTTTAGTCCATAATTCTCATCAACCAAACTCTTTTCTTTTCAATTTATCCCTTCTCAAAGAGAAGGTTCATCAAGTTCAATCACTTGCCACCATGTTTATTTCTCCGGATAATCAAACGATAATCCACCAACCTCTTGAGTCAACGTCTATGGGCATCGCGAATATGGGAACTTTGATCCAAGAAATCATCACAGCTGCTTCTTCTCTCATGTTTTCGTGTCAGAAGATTGCCCTCGGTCTCAGTTCAACCAGCCAAAATTCAAGTAGATTTATCGAACCATCCCAAATCAAGATTCAAGAAGACGGTCATGGTCAACTTGATAATTTGCTTCAAGGTTATAATTGGTATGAAGAGAATTACAATTCTTGTAACACTTATGAAGATAACAAAAATCATGTTACTAGTAATATTATAGCTACTATTAGTCATGATCATAGTAATGAATTGGGAAAAAATGAATTATTGTTGAGTACTTCAAAAGGGAAAGTTGTGAATGAAGAAAATTATGATATTATTGAGTTGGATGCAGCTGATTTATTGGCAAAGTATACACACTATTGCCAAGTTTGTGGGAAAGGGTTTAAAAGGGATGCAAATTTGAGAATGCACATGAGGGCTCATGGAGATGAATACAAGTCTAGTGATGCATTGAGCAATCCCTTGAAGAAGAACAATGATTTAATAACGAACGATGACATGTCAAAATTGAGTAACAAGATTAAATATTCTTGCCCACAAGAAGGTTGCAGGTGGAACCGGAAACATGCGAAATTTCAGCCATTGAAATCAATGGTGTGTGTCAAGAATCACTACAAGAGAAGCCATTGTCCAAAAATGTATGTGTGCAAGAGATGCAACAAGAAGAATTTCTCTGTGTTATCTGATCTTAGAACTCATGAGAAGCATTGTGGTGACTTGAAATGGCAGTGTTCATGTGGTACTACTTTTTCAAGAAAAGATAAGCTTATGGGGCATGTTACTTTATTTGTTGGACACACTCCACTTATTGTAAACTCAATGGCTAAGAAAGAAAGTCTGAGCTAATAGATTTAAGTACTAATTACTATAGTTGTTTTGTAATTCACTTTTTTGTTGTAAAATGTTGATGTGATATATATGATGAGTTAATGTGAAAATTATCCTAGCTTGAAAGAGATACTTGCACTTAGTGAAATATGATAGTAGTAGTATAGTTTTGTAACCATGTATTGAAAATCTACCTAGTTGTGTTTTCGATGTGACCGAGGATGGGATGAGATTTGAATTCAGAATTTATAGAAACTTTGTACTGTGTCTAATATAATTATATATGTGCCATCTAATTAAATGAAAAAAAACATAACAAGATAAAAATGACACTATTTATTTAATTAGTTGTTTTGTATTGCACTTCTTTTGTTGCGGAATGTTGATGTGCTAAGACGAATAAGAAAGCTATCCTAGATTGAAAGAGATTACTATTATTTTACCCTTATGAAATCTGATACTCTGTATGCAGTAGGGGTGGGCGTATATCGGTTTGGTTCGATTTATATCAAAAAAGTATGAACCGAAATAAAAATCGGTTTTTTAAAATAAAAACCGAATCAAACTTTTTAAAAAAAAAATGATATATCGGTTTATATCAACGAACGTATCGGTTTATATCGGGTTTTTTCAATTCAAATATAAAGTCCAAATGATTTATGTTTTTTTAAACATCAACAACAAATGCAACAGCAGATTAGTAGCAACAACAATAGCCAATTTTAACAGGAACATACATAGACTGATTTTTTAAACAACAGCAGCAACATCAAATTTTAGCAGCAGCAACAACAGTTTCAGCAGGAGTTTCAGTTGTTTCAGCAGCAACAACAACAGGAATTTCAGCAACAACAACATCAAATTTCAGCAGGAATTTCAACAGTTTCAGCAGAAATTCCAGCAACAACAACAACAAATTTCAGCAACAGCACGTGAATTTCAGCAGTTTCAGCTGCTCCAGCAACAACAAAAAGAATTTCAACAGTTGTTTCAGCAGTTTCAGCAAAAATGTACTAACCTCTTAGCATTATCCAAATTCACAAAAATTGGAGGCCCAATCCTTTTTCTTCCATTCTCATCTTCGTTAAACCAACTTTTGTAGCGGCCGTCGTCCTCCTCTAACATATCAAACGTTTTTTCAAATATCACAGATTTTTCCAACATTAAGTATGTCGAATTCCATCTGGTTGGCACATCCAAAACCATAAGTCCCTTATATGATATTTTCCCTCGCTCAACACATGTCTTGAATTTTTGCAACCTTGTCGGAGAAGATCTTACATACTTCACCGCATTACGAACAACAACTATTGAGTCCTTCGCTTCTACCAACCCATCCTGAACAATCAAGTTCACTAAATGTGCAGCACACCTCACACGCATATGATAACCATTTAAAACCATCGCCTTAGGACTCCAATTTGTCAGTTTTTTCTTCACATAAGCAATTGCAACTTGATTAACACTTGCGTTGTCCACAGTAATTGTGAATAGCCTATCAATACCCCAATTCAATAAGCATTTTTCTAAAATCTTTTCAATACTATCTCCTTTATGATTAGAAATTGGTGTAAAAGCAAGTATCTTTTTATGCAACGCTCACTCACAGTCAATAAAATGCTCAGTTATTACCATGTAGCTACTCATTTGAATTGATGTCCACGTGTCTGTTGTAATACAAATTCTCTGCTGGTTTGAGTTCATGATTCTTTTAATCAAAGTCTTCTTAGTCTGATGCAACTGAAGAATATCTCGTGCAATCGTTCTTCGTGAAGGCACCTCAAATCTGGGACAACAAATCCTCATATACTCCACAAAGTTCTGACTCTCCACAAATCTAAAAGCTAACTCATATTTAATAATCAATTTCACAAGTGCGGCTCTACAAGCCTCTTTATTAAACCCCATAAATACAACTTTACCATTGTCTTTACCCTTGTCACGAGTTAATACTTTTTTATTCTTATCCTCTTCAAGCTTTGATTTCTTGTACACTTTGCATCTAGCCAAGTGGTTCATTAAACTAGTTGTCTCAACTAATGAGCTATAACAAGCATAATCTTTTCGACAAAAATGACATTTGGCTTTCTGTCCTCCAGGTAACTTAGTAAAAAAATTCCAAACTTTTTATCTCAATTTTCCCTCGTCGGTTCGTTTCACCACTTTTGTTCCATCATCCAAAATGTCTTCCATTCTACAATATTATAGAGTTCATGAGCATTTTGTCTTCCATTTTGTTCAAACTGAAACAAAGCATGAAACATATGAGAATAATCAGAAAATTAACATAACACACAACCTAATACACAATCGAACATGACTTTAACAACATAAATGAGACAATGAATACAAAATACCTAATTCATAACTTCTCCATAATTGTTAACAAACTATTATTACGAATTCATTTCTAAGAAAAAAATGACTTTAAATCCCACAACAGAAAGGTAAAGAACTAAAATTAGTAACATTATGAAACTATAGATTGAATATGCTTCCTTCTTTACAAAAATTACTTCAGTAACTTCATTTTATAATTCAGACAAATGCTTCAACAAACATGGTTCAAACTGAAACAAAGCATGAAACAGATGAGAATAATTAGAAAATTAACATAACACACAACCTAATACACAATCGAAAATTACCATAACACAGAAAATTACCATAAGACAGAAAATTAACATAACACAAAAAATTACCTTTTGTGGTGGCACCTGCAGTAACGGGACGTCGGGTCCTCTGATGAAGCTTCGAGTTCGAGTCTTCGAGAGAAAGAAATCGAAATCGAGCAGAAGAGAAAAGAGAAAACATGCAAAATTGTTGATTCTCTGATGAAGCTTGGAGATTTATAGGTTAGGGCTTGAAATCGATTTGATTAACTGTTGAAGCTTGAAGATTTATGGGTTATGGCTTGAAGAGAAATCGAACTCGACCAGAAGATTTATGGGTTAACTGTTGAATGTTGATTATCCGATAATAGAAATCGACTCGGTTAGAGAAATCGAAATCGAAATCGAGCAGAATATTAATTGTTGAAGACTTGAAGCTTGAAGATTTATGGGTTAACTGTTGAATGTATTGTTGATTCTCTGATAATCGAAATCGACTCAGACTCGGTTAGATTACTTAGATAAATCGAAATCGAGTTATGAGATTATCAACCGAAGAGAAAAGAGGCAAAACGATTTAGGAATTTAGGGTTAACTAGTTAGGGATTTAATTTATATAGGGGTATGGTTATTTACAAGAATAACCTCATTTTTTTGGTTCGGTGTATCAATAAATCACATAAACTGAACCGAATCAATTTAAAAAATTTGCACCGATTTTTTATGAAATCGGTTTTATACCCATTTTTTAACCGAACCGAATCGCCGGTTCGGTTCGATTTTTTCGGTTCTCCGGATTTTTTCCCCACCCATAGTATGTAGTACCTTTGTGACCTTATATTGAAATTACTACCTAGTTGTGTTTTAGATGTGACGAAGGGTGGTAATGAGATTTGAATCTACAAATTTTTATCGAGAAAATGGTCAAATTTACCCTTCAACTATTATTTATAGTTTAAATTTACCATTCGTTAAAGTTGGGTTTATATTTATCCTCCTAAGAAACTTATTATATTTAAACTTATTATATTTGTCCTATCCACATAGATGCCATGTGTATATATAATTTTTCTTTTATTTTATATCATACCAATTGAATTTTACTTTTCTTTTTCGATAAAAAAATAATATCTAATTTTTTTCTCCATCAAACCACCACTTCCCTTCTTCCCCTCCGCCACTGTCATCGCCGTCCACTGCCCTCCACCGTTGCCGATCCACCGTTGCCGATTAATTGACTTAAAATCAACCCATTACTACACTACGCCTGCTATGCTTAACTAATTAGCTACAACTAAACTCCATATTTACAAGCCCCTCTTTAAACTCTAGTTCACCCTCAATCTCTCTCTGCAATATATATATATATATATATATATATATATATATATGAAGGTGCTCGGAATTCAAAGCTTTCAAAATTTATAAACGGTACCTTACGTCTCTTCTTTCAACGGCATATTTGATTTTAAGCAATTAAGATTTGTATGTATTAGCTAATATTCTCCGAATATTCACAATATATTTTGTAATTATGATAGGTGTATATTTAAGGTAACTTAGGATTCTTATTGTATTAGGAATCAACCTTTGTACAACTATATATATATATATATATATTTGTGATTAATGAAATAAATCCCCAAGGGAAATTACTCCAAACTTACATGGATCAAGAGCCAAACCCTAATCCCTACTCTTCTCCTACCAAAAGCCGCCGACCACCCTTATTTTTTCTCCTTCCGGCTTACGGCAACCATACTATATTTTCTTCCATTTCGTGGCTACCATGTCTCGTCCCACTTCCCCTACTAATTTCGGTTCTTCCACTGGTATTTTTGACAACCCCTTCCACGTTCATTGTCTTCTTTTCATCCGGCATTCGCCGTTACCAACATCAAGAATTTTATCCCTATAATTCTTGACCAAGAAGACTGTCAATATTCCATGTGGATAGAACTGTTCTATATTCATGCATGTGCGTACAATGTGCTAGACCATATTGATGATTTCGTTCCTCGTCCATCTGATGTTGCAGACTCTACATGGCGTCGCCTTGACGCCATCGTCAAACAGTGGATATACGGCACCATCTCAAAAGACTTGTTGTGTACTATCATGAAAACAGGTGCTACGGCATGTGAACTTTGGGTATGGTTAGAAGAAATTTTTTAGGATAATAAAAATACTCGGGCCGTGTATTTGGAAGAGCAGTTCAACAATACGCGTCTCGAGAATTTTAACAACATGTCTGAATATTGTAAACAACTGAAACTCATAACCGACCAACTTTCCAACGTAGGGACATATGTTTCAGAAACCAAGATGGTACTTCATCTAGTTGTTGGTTTACCGAAAGGTGAATATGACACACTTGCAACGATGATTCAACAGACCGACCCACTACCAAGTTTCAACAAGACGTGTTCACAACTATTGTTGGAAGAGACCCACCGTGCTAAACAAGATGAGCATAATCAAAAGGCATTGGCCGTTGACAGCATGGCACCACCGGCAGCCAACACCACCCAGCCACCACCGCCAGACCACCAACAACAGCAGTCTTGCGGCAGAGGCCGCGGTAATAACAACAAAGGGAAGGGTCGCGGCAAGCGCCAAAAGAACCAGTAGTCGGGCGCAACCTCTGCTCCCTATTTTCAGTGGGCTGGATAACCATTATGGCCCAATATCGAGAACTGGGCCTCGCCTGCATGCCCCTACCCAACATCAGGGTCCCAGTTCCAGCATGCTTGGTTACCAGGTATTTTGGGCTCCCCTCCAGCCAACAGGCAGGCCCACTAGTCCACCTAGCAGGCCCACCTGGTCTCGGCCCCTCAACATCCGCAAGCCAGCAGCCTGCCCCCCACTGATTTGGGTCAGGCCTTCAACGCCTTGAACCTTCAACAACCCGATGAAAATTGGTACATGAACACTGGAGCCATATTTCATCTCACCCGGTCGTCAAGTAATTTATCTCAAATGCTTCGGTTAAAGTATCATCAATTTATTACTGTTGGCAATGGTCGCCACATTCCAATTGAAGGTTACGGTAACACGCATACCAAACATCCCCACCCGCCTTTCTCCCTAAATCATGTCCTTTACACCCCTAACATCATTAAAAACTTAATCTCTGTTAGAAAATTCACTCGCAATAATTATGTGTCTGTCGAATTTAACCCTTTTGATTTTTCTGTGAAATATCTCAATACGGAGAAAATTCTTACGCACTGCAATAGTGTGGGAGACCTCTAGCCATTCACTCAATCTTCCGCTGTCAGACCACACACACCTATCTCTCTTGCTGCAATCTCTCCGTCAACTTGGCATAACAGACTCGGACAACCAGGAGAACATGTCTTTAATTTTCTTAGGATTAATCAGCGTATTCAATGTAATAATGGGAAACTTGCCCAAACCTATTTTTTTGCCCGCTTGGCAAGCATACTCGTATTCCGTTTACATCTTCCACAAGTATTACTTTTTCTCCATTTGATATTGTTTATGTTGATTTGTGGACATCTCCTGTTGTTAGCTCTGGTCACAAATTTTATCTAGTTCTTTTAGATGATTTTTCTCATTTTATCTGGATTTACCCATTAAAATTCAAATCCGAAGTATTTGCCAAGTTTCTTAAGTTTCAAAATTCATTACAACTCAATTTGAAAAACCCATAAAATCATTTCAATGTGATAACGAACGTGAATTTAATAATTTGGCCTTTCAAAATTTTTGTTCTAATCACGGTATGGTTTTTCGCTTCTCTTGTCCCCACACTTCGCCTCAAAATGGAAAGGCTGAACGAATTATACGTACCATCAATAACATGGTTCGCACTCTCCTGTTTTATGCATGTCTTCCACTCTCTTTCTGGGTCTATGCTGTTAAAATGGTAGAATCCCTTCTTAATATTTTACCCACTAACACTCTCCAAAATAAGACCCCCACCGAAAATTTATACCGTAGGATCCCGTCCTATGACCAACTCTGAATTTTCGGTTGCCTATGCTACCCCAATCTAGCATCCACTGCCCCTCACATATTAGCACCACGAACTACGCCATGTGTCTTTGTTGGTATCGTGTCTAATCATAAGGGTTACCTTTGCTATGACATGTCCACTCGTAAAATTATTACCTCCCGCCACATCACATTTGACGAGTCGTGTTTTCCATTTTTTAATCTTCAGAAATTTCAAACCACGGATTACACATTTTCCGATGAGACATATCTGTCCTCGCCAGTCAAATCACTGTTCCAACTTCAGTCCACTGTTCTCGCATCCCCGTTGTTGGCTCCGGTGGCCTCATCTCCACCAGTGACCAACGTTAACAACGTCCCTGCACCAAAGAGGTCCCCGTCACCCATTCCCACGGTTGACCCACCGTCCTCACCACCAAACCATCACCAATCACCCGAGAGGTTGTCCAGAAATCCACCAGCCGCCACATTATCGATCCACACACAACTCGATAACCTGCAACCACCACCAATGCCTGAACTGCATTGATCCACCACCTCTCCACACAACCCATAAACACCGACAACAAACCCAGACCCCAACCAATCTCCTCAACCCCCATCACCGGCGAAACCTCCATTCCAAAAATAAATCCCGAACCCGCAACCAACCAGCCACTAACCACACCCAATATAAACCGTATACCATTACCTACCCATCGTATGGAAACTCGTGCTCAACACGGGATTTTCAAACCCAAGGTTCATTTTAACCTCTCCACAGAAACCATATGACCCATTCCCAAAAACCCAAAACTAGCCAAACTGGACCCTAATTAGAATGCGGTCATGTGCGAGGAATTTAATGCTTTAGCAAAGCAGAATACTTGGGATTTGGTACCTAGACTGGATGGGGTGAATGTAATCCGGTGCATGTGGTTATTTCGTCACAAATTCATAGACATTGGTGACTTGGAGCGGTATAAGGCGAGACTGTGCTAATGACACTAATCAACATGAGGGAATTGATTGTGGTGAGACATTCAATCCGGTTGTCAAACCGGCTACTATTCATACTGTTCTCAGCATTGCTATGAGCAAGCATTGGCCGATTCATCAGCTTGATGTCAAGAATGCATTTTTTCATGGAGATTTAAAAGAAACTGTGTACATGCATCAGCCACCCGGTTTTGTTCATCCTACAATCCCTCAATATGTATGTCATCTTCGAAAGTCACTTTTCGGCTTGAAACATGCACCCTGCGCTTAGTATGATCGATTTGCCAGGTATATTATGCAGATTGGGTTTATATGTAACAAGTGTGATAACTCTCTCTTCATTTTTCATCGCGGTAGCAGCACTGCTTATTTGCTATTATATGTGGATGACATTGTTCTTACTGCCTCTTCTGACGGTTTGAAGAATGAAATCATTGGTCTACTCAAAATTGAATTTGCTATGACCGATTTGGACAAGCTAAGTTATTTCTTGGGTATATCCATGACCAGATATGCATCTACTATGTTTCTGAGTCAGCATAAATATGCGGAAGAGATAGTGTATATGGCTAAGATGGCAAATTGTAAGGTTATGCCAACTCCGGTTGACTCAAAATCCAAGCTTAGTGCTGCTGATGGTGATCCAGTTTCTGATCCCACCCTTTATCAGAGTCTTTCAGGTGCCCTTCAGTATATTACATTCACTAGGCCTGATATTGCATATGCCGTTCAGTAGGTGTGTCTGTTTATGCACGCCCCACAAGAATCCCACTTTGCTGCCCTCAACCGTATTATCAGATACATTAAGGGCTCACTTGACTATGGACTGCATCTCTACCCCTCTGCACCGATCAAGTTGCTATCTTACACGGATGCAGATTGGGCAGGGTGCCCGGACACACGTCGCTTCACCTCAGGCTACTGTGTATTTCTAGGGGATAATCTTATTTCATGGTCCGCCAAGCGACAAGCCACACTATCCCGTTCGAGTGCTGAAATAGAGTATTGAGGAGTTGCTAATGTAGTTGATGAGATCTGTTGGCTCCGAAATCTTCTTTTGAGCTCTAGTGTCCACTGCGAAAGGCATCTATAGTCTATTGTGAGAATATATCTGCCATATATCTGTCTCACAATCCGGTCCAACATCAGCGGACCAAACACATTGAGATGGATATCCACTTTGTGCGTGAGAATATGGCTCTTGGTCAAGTCAAAGTATTACATGTGCTATCCTCCTATCAGTATGCATATATTTTCACAAAAAGGACTACCGAGACAACTATTCATCGACTTCAGATCCAGCCTGAGCGTCCGGCCTCCTCCCACTCCGACTAAGGGGAACATTAGTGAATATTCTCCGAATATTCATAGTATATTTTGTAATTATGATAGGTGTATATTTAAGGTAACTTATGATTCTTATTGTATTAGGAATCAACCTTTGTACAAATATATATATTGTGATTAATGAAAGGAATCCCAAGAAAGATTATTCCAAACTTACAGTATGAACTTGAGTCCTCCATTGCCATGTCGCCGGAAAATTTTCTCAATTGTTCTCCGACAAAGTACAACTCATACGGCTGGCTCAGTCCTCGAATCTCCAATGAAAAACCAACTACTGTAAACAAGCCGGAAGTACAGATCCAGAAGTTCCATCAATGAAATGATGAATTTCGAGTTTCGACTCGAAGATCCGGTGAATATGTCACCGGCCGATGAACTTTTCTCTGACGGAAGTACTCTTCCGATTTGATAGTTCTAAAAAAAACTATTATCAAATTAAAGTTTTAAATCTCGTCCAATCAAATGTGTATCAAATTAATTAAGAAGATGGATTAGTAGGTGTCTTGGCACTTTCCATTTCGTCTCCAATCATAGTCTATCAAAGTAATTAGGAAGATGGAGTACTTAGGATTTTCAAAAAAATTGAACCAAGCGCTGAAATACTAATCCCTCCGGATTAAAAAGAGTGTCTACTTAATCATTTGCACGCCCCTAAGAAAATACTAATTTCTAAACAAAAATAGATAATTTGACTAAGTTGTCCCTAATTAAATAGTCATTGAGATTTGATCACATTACACTTAATAAATGCAAATCTGAAAAAATGAATTTAATTATTTCTTGATTTATTAACTGAAATTTTTTTTTGACAAAAAAAAAAGGTTATGTGAATAATCCTTTTGATCTGAAGGGAGTAAAAACTAAAAAGTTCAATTTGCATTAAAGCCGCAGTTTTCAATTTTCATTCCCCGCGTTAATTTAAAATACTTACATACCTCGCAGAGCCTTCATCTAACCGTTAATTCCTCCTTTCATCAACCGCAATCATCCACAATCCCCGCAAACTACAACCAACTACTAAACATATCCCACGTGGACACTTAAAACTAAAGCCAACAAATCTCAACCGTCTTTTCAAACGGCCCAAATCCACAATCCGCGTCACTCAAAACCAACCAATCAAATCGCACACCCAAAAAAACAACTCTATATAACTTGCCCTTTTTCATCTTCTTTCCCTCCATCACAAACTACAAATTTCTCCTTCATTTTCTAATTTCTAATTTCAGTTACAATGGCACCAAAGGCAGAGAAAAAACCAGCAGAAAAGAAACCTGTAGAGGAAAAAAAGACTGAAAAAACCCCCAAAGCAGGAAAAAAATTACCAAAAGAATCAGGTATTGTTGATAAGAAAAAAAAGAAGAACAAAAAGAGTGTTGAGACTTACAAGATTTATATTTTCAAAGTGTTGAAGCAGGTGCATCCAGATATTGGTATTTCAAGCAAGTCAATGGGGATAATGAATAGTTTTATTAATGATATATTTGAGAAACTTGCTCAGGAATCTTCAAGATTGACTAGGATTAATAAGAAGCCTACTATTACTTCTAGGGAAATACAAACTGCTGTTAGGCTAGTGTTGCCTGGTGAGTTGGCTAAACATGCTGTGAGTGAAGGGACTAAGGCTGTTACTAAGTTTACTAGTTCTTAGATGGTGTTATTCTGGAAATGTTTTTGGTTCTTGATTAATGAATATGAATGAAGTTTCTTGTGTTATATTTCAAAAGAAATATTATTACATTTGGTTGATTTTGTATGAAAGGTTTGTAAGCTTTGTCTCTTTTTTAATAAGAGGTCTTAAATATAGAGTTTAAGTTTTGTGCATCATTAATATACAACTTTTTCTATCAGATAAAGTAATAAAACTGACTTGCAATTGAGATTACGTATTCTTTCCAAATTTATTTTCTTCCAGATTTCAAGGTTGCTTTTATCCCTTTTCTAAAATCAAATAAAAATTGCTTGGGTTTGTCTTTCTCCTTGTAACTCGTCTCTGATCCAAAACCCTCCCTTCATGTTATCTTCATATCCCCATGTCTTTCCTTAATTGTTTATGTGATATCTGCAACTTTGAATGTTTCACAAGAAGGTAAAATTGAAATAAGTTTGTAGAGTAACCACACAATTAGAAGTAGCTAGACTATATGAGTTGTGCCATTTATGATACTTCCTATCCTTGAGCTCTTCGGCAGGCGGAATTCTATGGCCATCAAGCAGCCGAATTTGTTAATCTTTAAGTAGATCATCAAAGATCTAATTTGCCTTTGTAATGTCAAACGAATACCCAACCTTGTCATCAGTTGAAATCGTCTCCTTGCCTTTTGTAGCTTTCAAGGCTAGGCAAAAATAAACCTTACCTTTGACAATCTCGGCTATCATTGCGTCTGCTGTGTAATCGGTTGACTCTGAGCCAGACTTATCTGCATCAATAATGGAAACCAAATGGGAGCCTCAGTTTCGGTTAGCTCTTCTTTTCTCTTTCTTCTCGATATACTACTCTATTTGGCTAGCCTTCTCGGTTAACCGACTTAAGTCAGAGCAGGATTGTCCTACTAATTTCTCTTTTAGCTGAGGATGCATGTTGTTGATTATTATGTGGGCGCATTCCGATTCAGGGAAGTGCACAGTACATTTCACAACATTCCTTCTGAATGTCTCGATATAATCGGTAGTTGACTCATCGACCTGTTGCTTGAGATTCGTCAAATCGGTTACAATGACCTGAGGTTGGGCCAATAAAATCTATCATGAAAACAATGCTCCATGTCTGCCCAGCTCTGTACGGAGTTGGGGGTCAAGGATGAGTACTAGGCAAATGTTGTTCTGGTTAGAGAGACGGGGAACAATTGCAGCTTGTGATACTCGTTCTGGCCAACCTCGCCACATTGGGCGGGCGGTAAATCTGCCGATTTGCTCAATGATAGATTTGTCGGCATCACCCGAGAAGGTGGCGAAATCAGGCGTTTTGAAGCCTCTTGGCAATGGTGCTATCCGATCCACCCAATCGGGGTAGGGTTTCCTGTAAAAAAACATGTCCAAGGGTTTTAGTTGGATGCCAAAGCACATCTTCATGGTATTCATGATAGTTTCAGGGTTCATCAGCTGTGAAGTCCCCTGCCGATTCTCAGCTGGAACCGGCTGGTAGGCGTTCTGAACTGGAGGCCTTCATTCTATACCTTGTTGAGCAGGGTTTTAAAAGTTTTAGGTATTTTGCTGGCCATTACCAATAGGTGGGGTCTATCCCCATTGTTGCTGTTGGGCATAGCCATTAAAGCCTGCAACTTGAGCTCCTGGAACAGCCGACAGAGCCTGAGGATAAGATGGAATAGTGTTCCATGTCTGCTCTCCCCGGACATTAACCGTTCTTGGAAAGTTTGCGCTTCCTGGATTGTATGGATTAGGTATCGTCTGTGGCTGCTGGAATGGTGTCACGATGTAAACAGCGTCGCCAGATAGCCGAGCAGGGTCATACCCAGGGCCACTGGCTGCCAATTCGGCTGGCCAACATTAGTCGCCTGCACCGTAGGGCCGTTTGCAAAAGCGTACAGCATAACGGGCGGCAACCCAAAATGTCCGAATGCCTGAACTGGTCTCCGAGCCATATTGATCTGCCCATACTGCAGACTCGCTTGGTTGAGTGGCACAGTTTGCCCCATAGCGTTTGGTGGCAACCATACAGTAGACTGGTTACCAAGTGACTGGGCTTGTGCTCCTAGGTGTGTTATCGATTGTACCTGAGTAGGCACTGACTGGTACACATTCGGCTGAGGAACAACACCTGGAATCACAGTTGCATTCGCACAACGCCACTCGTCAGAGGGATGACATAACTAGTCGAATATTCTCTTGGATGCAGTCGATTGGCCTCCAGTTCCCTCGCCTACTGAACCTCATTATGCACAATTGGTTTGACAGTTTGACAATGTCAGCCAACTGTTTGGAAACCTGGTACATAATGTCGTGGATACCTAAGTCAATCTACTGTCTAATGAATGATGTGGTCATGACAGTTGGACCTTCAGTTTGGCTAAGTTCACCCACAACTTGGGTTGATGGAGGAAGTGGAGGGTATCAACCGATGTAGGCATACCCGAGGAAAATGTGGCTCGTTGTTCCTTCTGGGAGGATTCTGTTTAGGATGTAGACTGGACTCTAGGTTCATTTTCTTACCAAACCTTAGGTGCATATGCCAAGTATGATCCAAATCTAGAGAATCAAACTTTTCTACATTCTTTCTCCCGATAGCCCTTGACTACCAACCTGGCCTTGTACTTATCTATAGACCCATCTACGTTATACTTCCGTTTGAGTATCCATTTACAACCCAACAGTTTATTTCCCGAAGGAAGATCAACCAACTTTCAAGTATGGTTTTGCAGAATGGAGCATATTTCACTCTCAATAGCTTCTTTCCAGAGCGGTGCATCTGAAGTTGACAATGCTCCAACAATTGTCCTTGGTTCATCATCAACCATATAAGCTACAAAGTCAGGACCGAATGATTTATCCTTCCTGACCCTTTTACTTCGCCTTAGTTCCATCTATGTAGTCTCCAAGTTCTGAGAATCTGGAACACTAGATTCCGAATATTCAGCCACTTCGAAGTCCACTAGATCTGAACCATCTAGATCCGGACAGTCAACGACTCCTGGTTCCTGAGAGCTTTGTTCATAACTTCGTTTGCGAGAGGTTATGTCTTTTTCCTTTTTAGGAAAAGTATCCTCAAAGAATTAAGCATTCATTGATTCCATGATTGTACCCCTGTGGATATCTGATTTATGCACTAAGAAGCAATAAGCACTAATGTTATTTGCATATCCGATGAAAATGCAATCTACAGTCTTAGGCCCAATCTTGACCTGTTTTGACTTGGGCACTTCGACCTTTGCCAAATAACCCCACGCCTTTAAACATTTATAGGTGGGTTTCTTTCTCTTCCATTATTCATATGGAGTTTTGTCCTTACCCTTCTGTGGGACTTTATTAAAAATCGTATTAGCGATAAGGACGGCTTCTCTCCACATATTTTGGGAAATACCGGAATTGACGAGCAAGGCATTCATTATTTCCTTCAACGTGCGGTTCTTGCGTTTAGCAACACCATTCGACTGAGGTGAGTATGGAGCCGTCGTTTGATGAACAATGCCCGATTCAACACAATATTCCTCAAATGGCGCTACGTATTCTCCCCCTCTATCGCTACGAATGGATTTAATCTGCATGCTTAGTTGTTTTTCAACTTCTACTTTGCAACGTCGGAACGCTTCAAAGGCTTCATCTTTACTTTTCAACAAGTAAAGGTAACAACACCTTGTGCTATCATCAATTAATGTCACAAAGTACTTGTTTCCTCCTCCCCTAGTTTGTGCAAACTTCAAATCACATATATATGTGTGAATAAGTTCTAGAGGAGCGGTATTCCTTTCGATGGATCGAAAAGGAAGCTTTGTGAGTTTTGCCTCTACGCACACCTCACACTTATGTTGAGGGTTTACGTCGATAAACGGCAATAACTCCAACTTTACCAATCTTTAGATGGACTTGTAGTTGACATATCCTAATCTATGATGCCATAAATTAGAGGACTTAAGCAAGTAAGAAGAAGAGGCTTCAATATTATTGTTTTTACGTAATACAGACATGGTGTTAACTTTGAAGAGGCATTCACATACGAATCCTCTTCTAACAAACGTTCCATTCTTAGTGACTACAAATTTATTGGACTCAAACACTAGCCTAAAACTAGCATTAACCAATAAAGGACCTGAAATTAAATTTCTTCTAATCTCAGGAACATGCATCACTTCCTTCAGAGTGAGCTCTTTTCCAGAAGTCATCTTCAGGATTACCTTTTCTACCCCCAGTACGTCAGATGAAACGTTGTTGCCTATGAACAACTTCTTATTTGTAACTGGTGTATAAGTGGAGAATGCATCTCTGTTGGAACAGATGTGTCTTGTAGCACATGTGTCCATCCACCATTGCATAGGATTCTCAACCAGGTTTGCTTCTAGAACCACCGCTGAGAACTCATCAATCATGTCGTCCAGAAACTGGTCTTTGACGACGTTAACCTGAGCTTTGGCCTTCTCTTGTTGCTCAGTCTTGAGCTTGCGTCAGTCCTTGATCATATGACCAGGTTTCCCACAATGGTGACAGTTTCCTTTGAACTTCTCCGCTGCTTGGGTCTTGCCGTCTTTTTAGAACTTGCGCTTCTTGCTTAGGTTCCCTTTGGCCTCAACCAGATTTGCCTTTGCCTCAGCGGGTTATTTACCCCTAGGCAAGGCCTTCTTATTATCTTCCTGAATTTGGAGTTTGATAATAACTTTTTCAAAGGTCATCTTCTTTGTCTTGAGCTTTAAGTAGCTCATAAACTCATTCCACGAATGAGGTAACTTTTTAATCTGTGATGCAACCAAAAAATGCTCATTTAACCTCATACCTTCCAAATCCATGTGATGTAGAATCATTTGAAATTCCTGGACTTGGGGCATCATTGTTTTATTATCCACCATTTGAAATTTCAGAAATTTCCCAACGATGAATTTCTTAGTACCTGCATCTTGTGTGTTGTACTTCTTTTGTAGCTTCTCCCACAACTCTTTGGCAGTGCCAACGGTGCAATACACCGTGTAGAGAGGGTTTGACAAGCAATTCAATATGTAATTTTTACACATGAAATCACTATGACTCCATGCATCAAGAACCATCTTCATGCCATTAATGACATGGATACCTAGGCCCCCTTCACCCGTTTTAGAAAGCGAAGGGTCCATTTTATCTCCAGCATGTGGAGGATCTTCTGTTAGGAAACGTGTCATTCCCATAACAGTCAGATAGAACAACATCTTTTGTTGCCATCTCTTGAAGTTTGACCCCGTGAACTTTTCAGGGCGTTCATGGTGAAATCCAGCGGGTGGAGGAACGACAACATTCCCTTGAGCGGCGGTAAAGGCATTGGAAGAGCCTTGAGCAACCGGAAAGGCATTAGGAATGCCTTGAGCAGCAGCAGCAGAATCAGAAGCAGTTTGATTTATGTCAGTCATCTTTCTAACTTACTTACAACAAATCTTGTCTTAAAATTATTAGGATATAATTGTTGTAGGGAACGGGAAGTAAGTAACTATTACAATAGTAGAAAGGATAAACAAACTATTACAATAAAACTGGAAATCAAAACATTAACAAACTGCTTGTGTGATTTGCCGAGTCGAGTGATGACACTCGGTCTTTAAGATAAGATTGCCCCGTATGTCTCCTTTTATGTTATCAGGCAACAATCTCCCAAGATACAACAACAACTTAACAATTGAGTAAAGGAAACTCAAGTGTTACTCTTGAAGAATTTTGAATATAGTAACTTTGCTAGAGAGGAAAAATATGAATTCAGAAAATCTAGAGTATTTTCTAAGTGTTGAGTAGTGTTCTTCAATTGAGCCAAAGACCTCAATTTATAGTGTAAATAGAAGACCCCTCAACTAGCCAACTAATGGCCTTCAATAACCATGTAATTGCACTTGATTGAGGGGTTACATTTAGCCAAATAATGGCTGAATTCATGTGTCAAGTAATGGAGAATCAATGTTCCAAAACCAGCCCAAACGTAAGATTTTTCCATCTTCCCGTCGCAGCATTTTGCCTCCGAAGCGCTGCGGCTCAAGTGACTGGCCATCCAATTTGTGCCGTGGCGATTTCTGACTCATTTCATTTTACACTTTGTACACATCTTCCTTCTTTTACCAATGTGGAATACTTTATCATTTGGCCAATAACCGTCCATAATTATATGTCTCAAACGTATTACATACGTACCAATATCTCTTTCACTAATGAAATTTGCGATACTTGGCACTACGTGTGTGGAAACGACGTTTCCAACGTGCGGGCTCAATTATTGGAGTCATAAATTAATGGGATATACTTATTTGTACATTTAGTAAATTTCCAACAATTCTCACTATGACAGAAGAAATGTCAATTCTTGGTTTTATATGGGCAATGAATTCCCCGTTTTAACATAAAATGTAATCATAAAATCTCTTTGTGCACAAAACCAAACAAATGTTACTGTATTGGGTGAAAAAGCACCCCGGAGTGTCATACATAAGCAAGAAGCTTTGAGTCTCCAAAGACTCTAACAGATCCTCATAGTTGTCTCCCACTCCCAACAACTACTGTCACATCAACCAACCTAGATCAGAGCACCGCGGCGCGCATGTGAGTAATGACATCAGGATGCATACGTCACCATAGCCCACTAGGGTGTCAATAGTCTAAGTTTTGACTTATATATGCAAGGGTTAGAAGGGAAAGATGACACATTGTATTCTCTCTAAGCACACATTTTTGTAACTCAGATCTCTCTCAAGCTAATACACGATTCTCAGCTTTGGTTCATGTTCGATCCATAGTTTATTTTCAAATCTTATTAATTACTTTTTTGTTATTTGCTTATTCATATTACTATCCTTAACATCATATATCCGTAACCTAAATCTCAATTTCGGACTCAATCAAGAGGGTCTCCGGATCGGATACGACCTACTTGTCTTTAAACCCTTGAAATACAAATCTCTAACTGCGTTTTTGGTAGATATCATCTTTATCGAAAAATAGCTTAGCACTATTTGTGGGGATAGACAGTTGCGGAGTTGTCTCGATCTGTAGAAATAAGTGAATATGATATGACCTATCAAGCCCAATCAGCGATACGGGCGCCAAGCCTGCCAGAGTTCGTGGCTGATTTCACCCCACGATACGTCCTTGAAGAGTTTTGAGGTATGAACCCTTTTCGTTTTATTTTTATGTTTTTATAACCATTTGTGATCGTATGAATGGGACTGGCGTCAATACTGGGACTGACTCGAAAGACATCGGAAGGAAGATCGGAAAATATGTGTTGCACTCTTTTCCTTGATCAAGTTTTTCCCCAAATGGGTTTTTATCAGCGAGGTTTTTAACGAGGCAATAATTGAACAACACATTACTTAGAAGAACTCGCCCTGGAGGATCGAACACAAAGGAAAACACTTCGTCCTAGCTACTGGGGGTCGAGGGCCATCGTCCTTTCCTTGTATGTTATTTTAAGTTTTGTCAAAAATAAGCATTTACTCGGGTTTGACTACCGAATGAAATGTATAAAAAATAGGCTTTCTTAGAAAGCTTCCTACGCTCTAACATTGTTGGTACGAACGCGTCCTCCCTGACTTAATAATATCCATCTCGAACACACGACACGACCTATTGGCCTCAGAGCGTGAATGAAACATAACCTTATGCAAATATAAAGCGAGGTCGAGAGGTCCTTCTCGTCGGCACCGAACAAAGGGGGCCCTCCTTTTATTATGATATGGATGATTTAAATTTCCAATCATAAAATACGTGGCCAGAAGTAACATTCTCGAATAGGGGAAAGCGGTTGCTTGAAATCCCGCATATGATGCAAAGAAATGAAAATGTGCATCGTGAAACTTTAACACAAACGTTCGAATTCATCATAGAGCATAGTCTCGATGAGGGGATCCTTGGGTGGAAGGATCCCTATGGTTGAAGTGCTCCACTTCAAAGGACCGGGTAATTAAACACGCTTGGCCACAAAGCATACCAACATAACTGGAGTACCGACTAAATAATAAAATGCCTCCCGCATGGGACAAGGGACAATTTGATACAAGAGACTTATCAGTTAAAAAATGAGCTAAAAAAACACTATCATAAAGATACAAAAGGGGCTCAGAAAGCACGAGAAATACCAACAAGTACGAATTAATTTTTTTTTAACAAAAGCAGCCAAAAAACATATATAAAATGCTGGGAAAGATCCACGTAGGGAGTATAGAGGTCAAGCTTCGGTAATCTGAGCATCAAGATTGACATCGGGGGCATGCGTCTCCGAGGGCACAACTGTCGAAGAATCCTTCGGGGGGACCATCTCTGTGTTATCTCTTCGCACTTCCGGAGCTATAAGAGGACTATCGAGAGAAGCCATCACCCCTTTGCCTTTCCCGCTCACGTTCTCAGTAACCTCAGGGGAATACATTTCATGATCAGACAGAGTCTCCCCTTCGCCCTCATGCGACCAACTCTCATCATCGGAAGGTGAAGCAAGGTCCACTGATGGGGCATGCATAGGCAAAGCATCGTAATCCCTTTCTTCTACCCTCAGAGCGTCGGCCAAGGCAGTCTCTACATTTATTGAGCCCTCTCAAACCTCCCGAAGATCTTGCCAGTGAGCCTGGTACACAACGTGAGTCTTTTCAAGAATAAAATCCATTTTTAGCTGCTGAATTTTGGCATCTATATCAGTCCTACTGACCTTCTGCAGAGCCTCCCGGAGGGAATCGTTGCTCGTAGACAAGTGCTCGTTCTATTTGACTTGCCTATCATAGCGGGTTCTCAAACTCTCGTGCCTCTCTTCCAATACCCGCAAGTCTCTTTCAGCAGAAGCCTTTTCCCTCTGGCAGGCCTCGAGCTCAATCCCTCTAACTCGGAGACGTTATGTCGTCTCGGTCTCTCTATTGACTATACTGGTGAAATGTTCCTGGTGCTCAGCCCACTTTCCCTGAAGATCCATGAGCTCCTTATGAAATCTAGCAGCCTCCTCGCTGTAAACTTTCCTATCTTGCTCTGACTGAGCCAGCTTGACTTTCAAATCCTCAACGGATATCAGCTAGCTCTCTAGAACCAGGACCCTCTCCTGCAGCGCCTGATACTCTAGTATCCTCTCATTTTCTTCAGCAAATTTCTGTTGAAAGCCCTCCATAGTGAGAAGGCTCATCTGGGAAATAGCAAATTCAGGGAACAAAGAGAAAGTATACATGCGCGACCGCATGAGCCCCAACATTCAACAAGCAGTCACCGGAGACCCCATCCATCTTCTCATTATCTCTCTTGCTCGCCAAAGGCCGCAAATAGTTGGCCGCCCCTACTGGCCTTGAAAGAAGATTGCATTCTCGGGGCACGGTCAAAATAACTTACCAACGTGATGCGGGATTACAGATCGGGGCAAGATATGTATATACTAGTATGCCGCTGAGATTATTGACAGAGTTGGTATGTCCTCGTGTAAGTCTACTTCCACTCCCGTTGATACTAAGCCCAAGTTGGGTGTTGCGGCTGGCTCACCTTACGAGGATCTCACTCACTATCGCAGTCTTGTTGGAGCTCTTCAGTATCTTACTTTCACGAGATCAGATATTACATATGTCGTACAACAGGTGTGTTTGTTTATGCATGATCCTAGGGTGGAGCACATGAATGCGCTCAAACGCATTATCAGATACATCCAGGGGACACTTGACTATGGCTTGCATCTATATCCATCATCGACCTCTACACTTGTCTCGTATATCGATGCTGATTGGGGTGGCTGTCCAGATACCCAACGCTCCACGTCTGGTTATTGCATGTTTCTTGGTGATAACTTGGTCTCGTAGTCTGTCAAACGACATGCTACCTTATCATGCTCCAGTGCAGAGGCCGAGTATCGAGGGGTAGCCAATGTGATTTATGAATCATGTTGGTTACGTAATCTTCTCTTGGAGCTTCACTTTCCCATTCAAAAAGCTACCTTGGTATATTGTGATAATATTAGTGCCGTATATATTTCTGGGAATCCGGTTCAACACCAACGCACTAAGCATATTGAGATGGATATCCATTTTGTTTGTGAAAAGATAGCTCGTGGACAGGTACACGTCTTACATGTTCCGTCCAAGTATCAAATTGCAGACATCTTTACTAAGGGTCTTCCATCGGTCCTATTTGAAGATTTTAGGGACAGTCTCAACGTACGACGCTCGCCCGCTATGACTGCGGGGGTGTAATAAATACCGTATTCAGCTGATTTGGACTGTGACCATATTCGGCTGATTTGGATCGTGATATACATGGTATATATAACCGTGTATACCACGATTTGGGAGGCTTATTTTAGGAAATGTTGTATTTAATTAGCATTGTACACTTACCATAATTGTAGAATTCTTGTGCAAATAAAATAAAATTTTGGGAATAGAATAGGAATAGGATTTTTCATATTATAGAAATTATAAATTATATATATATACTCTTTCATTAATAAAAATAATCAAATGATTATTTCTTTCAACAAAGATGATAACTAGGTTGAGTGGTCCTCATGGTCCCATATAGAGCATCTGAAATGCAGAAACTGAGTCAACTACTGATCTGACTACTTTCCCAAGAAAGTCACATCAGAACAGTTTGGCTCATATCAAGCATCTAAATAGATTATGACTGATATGAGCCAAAGTAATAGTCTGTATAGTCTCACAACCTACTCCCTCTGTTCCAAAAATAATTACTCACTTCCCTTTTTAAACAGTTTTTTTAAAAATGACATATTGTTTTATTTGACAATAATTTAAGTTTAAATTTTACATTTACACAAAACGAAATAATATATAACTACACAAATATTTTTAACTTATTTTAGACCATAAAATTCAAGAGCCCTCCTTAATTTCTTAAAGTGCGTGCCAAATGTAATTACATCACATAAATTAGGCCAAATAAAGTAATTAACTTCCTCGTCCACAACCCCACCAACAATAGGGTGCCAACCCCAACTTTCCCTAGATTCAATCCTTTGTCTCACAATAGTGCTTTTTCTTGACATGAAATGTTTCAACAAGCCACAAAAGTCACATAATGAAAAGCAAGATGTTCCATTTGGGAAGTTAGAACTTGTCAAAACCGCTCACATAATTAAAAGCATCATATTCCTTTTGAGAAGTTAAAACTGGCCAAAAATTACATGATAACAGACAAATGGTAGTGGATAAATTATCCAATACTAAAAGGATGCCAACAAAATAACAAGAATTAAAAGAACGTGATCTCAACCAGTACATAATAAACAACCAAACAGATCCGATATCGTAAAGATGCCAAAGTAAAGAAATGCAAACAGGTAGAGCACCAATTCCAACCACACGGATATAAAACCTGATCATTTAGAACACAGGATTTCAATACAGAAACTCTACAATATGAAGAGCTTAGCGCTACACAGTACTTAACATCTTTAAAATCCAGATATTTAACTAGACATCCACATAAAGCTATCATATCATTTCTACATGAAATGAACGTTAACGTTACTATCTGTATATGATTTGATTCATTAGGAAAGAGAAACGAGAGACATGTTTCTTCACTTGGCAAGCATAGCCTGCTGAGCCTGGTTCTCTTGTTGCTGCTGATAGTTCAAAGGCCTCCTGAAGAGCATGATATGTGGCTCTGGTCGATGAATAGCATAGTGCACCCATCCTCTGCTCTGCTGAACTCCAATTGCCCGCCACTCATTCTAATAATCAACCAAATAAGACGAACACGACGTAATCAACATGCAGTACAGGAAATCAAAGCCAGTCGAAACGAAGCAACACAACGCCACATTCCTGATGAGTTTTCATCTAGTGCAAACAGACAATCTAAGGTCATGTTTGGCCATGGATAGTTTCACTTTTTTTCCGGAATATATATTCCGCAAAACTATTTGGATATAGAGTAGTTACAATTTCCAGAATTTGAAAAAACTCCAAAAAGTTGTTTTCACAATACACTTCAAATCACTCACAAAATCCAAAAACAAGTCCATATTTTATTCATCCAAACGCAACTCCAATTTCCAAAAAAAAAAAAAAAATCCAACTTGAAAACAAATACTACTAGTACTATTTTTTTTCAAATTTCTCAATTCTTATGTCCAAGCGCCCACTAAACTAAATAGTAGGCATGATATCATTTATTTTGCTTAGCATTTCAATTGAAGAAATTCCGAAGTGAAAACACACAGCGCTCATTGATTATCATTCGACTAAGCATTTCAGTTGAAGAAAATTCCGAAATGAAAGTACAACATACCATCACTGATTATCATTTACTAGTTCAACTACTCCACGCAAAAAAAAAAAAAAACTGAAATTAAGATATACAAAACCGTAATATTAAAGTCGATTACTCACTTCAGAGAGAAGACGATTCTTAGGAAGCAATTTAGCTACATCTGGAGGAAGAACAACATGCCTGCAAATCCAAAAAAACAATTGATTAAATATAAGCGGAACACAAAAACTCTCGATTCCAAAATACTACAAAAAAGCAATAAATTTACTAAAAATCCAAGCTGATTAAACAAACACAATCCAAATCCAGAAAATACACTAACTATTAAAAATCATTAACGAAAAAAATAAGCGGAACTCAAAAACAACGAACTCTCGATTTTCAAAACACTACAAAAATAAATAAATAAAAATTCAAATTAATTAAACAAACACATAAGAATTACTAAAAATCATTACGGATAAACAAGCGGAACTCAAAGAAGCAATAAAAAAAGCAATAAATTACTAAAAATTCAAACCGATTAAACAAACACAATACAAATCCAGAAAATCACTACGAATTACTAAAAATTCAAAATAATTAAACAAAATAATACCTGTACTCATAAGTATCATCGAAGTACTTCTCGGAATACTGGATCTGTCCCATTTCTCAGTTCAAAAATATCTGCAAAAAAAAGTAAATCCATAAAAACAATTAGATTGAATAGATAATATAATTAATAAACCCTAATTTTTCATCTAAAAATACTGTAGAAATTTTACCTTTGTGTTTATGCGATAGAGAATGGAGAGACGAAAATGAGAAATGAAGTAAAGGGATATTATTAGTGCTTTATGACGTTTGGGTGTATTTGTTTTTTTGAATTAATAAATAAACAAAATTGTTAATACCGAATTTTGAAGTTTTAAAATGATTAAAAGGGGAATAAACGGTACATTTTTAAAATTTTGAATTGTTGATTTGTTTTCCCGCTTAATGGAAAGATGGTTGCCTGGTTGCCTGGTTCTGGATGCTTCTATACATGTGGAATTCCTAGTTTTTAAGTTATTTTTGCCTATTTTGCTCGAATTCTTCAAAAGTGTTGTCGCATCCGTGTCGAATTCTCAAAAAAATATAGTACTTACTCCCTCTGTTTAAAAAAAATGATCTACTTTCCTTATTAGTTTGTCGCAAAAAGATTGACAATTTTCTATATTTAGAAATAATTTAACTTGATTAGATTATTTATAATCATATAAATATCTAAAATTTGTTTTGGACCACACATTTTAAAATTTTTCTTTTATTTTTTAAACTTTGTGACAAGTCAAACTAAGTTAATTTTTTTGGGACGGGGGAGTACTATTTTTGAAGTATTTGACACGCATCCGTCGACATTTTTAAAGAGTCCGAAGATCGATTTTTGCAACAGAGAAAAGAATAGTTATTTACGCAAAAAAACCATTTCTGAAACATATTTATAAGAGTATATAAATGAAATACTAAAATTACGCATGTGTACTATTGAGGATTTAAAAAGGAACAATTCAATAGAAGTTCAAAGTTCAAACTGAGTTACAACTTACAAGGTTTAATATCAACTATTCAGATAGATCTTTAGTATATTTCTCTCAATTTTATGAGAAAACTAATCAATTGGTTTGAAATGTTCCTCCTCATAGCACTAGCATGCAAATGGGCCGAATAAAATACAAAAAATACTCCTAAACTATTCGAAATAGATTGACTTTACTCTCCGTTATGCTTTTGCCCTTGTCTTCAGTTAATTTGTTCAAAACGCTCTCCAATTGGTCAAATAACTCAAAAATATTCTTCTTATTTATGAGTGCTCCAAAACAAGGAAGAAGAGGTCAATTTTAGCCCTTCAACCATTCAAAAAAGGGCTAATTTTGCTTGCCCTTCAACCGTTCGATGGGATTATATAAGTACTACTCCTACTCAAGCTCTAAATATCTTATCCGTTTCCATGATTAAAATTCATTAGATAACACTGATGAATCTCTTTGTGCATTGAACGTGTTTCCTTATAATCTAGAACGAAAGACCACATTAATTTACAAAAAGAAAAAAAGTGGAAAACAACACAAGGGCAGTCCAATCATCCCCTGATTTAGCTCAATTGAGAAAGTTGTTTTAGATTACAAGTTTGAGCGGGGCACAAAGGGAATTAAGTGTTTTCGTGCAGGTCAGAGGAGTGGACCCATCATCCCCAAGTTTCTAGGGCTGCAATGTCTCCAAAACAGATTTTCCAGTTATCAGAAAAATAAAAACAAAACAAAAAGGAAAGTGAGTTTATAATGATTAAAATAACAAAACAAATGTAGTATGATAAACCAAGGCGACTTCTCAATTGTTAATGTAGCAAAAATGGAGCCATTACAGTAGGCATAGGGACCTTCTCATTTGAGAGAAACAAGACAATCACAGTTGGTAACTTCCAAAACTGAGATAATCCAATGTTTCCAAATAATAGCTCCTATTAACAACTGATGTACATTCACAGACACTACACTATTCCCTATATATACCACCAAATGAAACTAGAGCACTGTACATCCGTTGTTATATGAAAGAAAAATCGAACCCATTTTCCACAAAATATGTGCAGAACAAATCATGCATCTACTCTAAAATTCAATTCTCATCACATGAAGAACCCCGAACTTGCTTCTGCAGCATGGATGTTCCAGAAAAAACCATCATTTGGTAATTTTTCCGATAGTTTTTCAGCTGCAAGGATAATGACACATGGGTTATAACAAAAAACCCTAGAAAAGGGATCGATGAAAATCATGTATGTTTTGTTACATCAAGATACCTGTTCTTCGTCGATCTTCGTAAAGCTAAATCTATTTGTCCAGATTGACTCTGCTTCTTCTGCTGAAGGAAGTACAAGGTTTTTTACATTCAGGGACTGCAAAAGGTTCTCAATACAAGAAAACAGAGATTGGAAGTAGCCCTGTGCAGGAAAAACAAAATGCTTAGTTACAAAACTGAAAAGATGAAGTATATCCTCAGGAGGTACGGTAAACCGAAATCACACACATTGTAAGCTTAAAATTAAGTGAGTTACATGTCCTTGACAATTAGTACTTGTCGCAACTAAAGGGAGTTCTGCCACTTCCTTCCCAAAAATACGGATAATCCCAGCAGAAACAACCAATGAACTGCAAAGTGGAAAGTGAATCAGAATCGGTTACCCACGACTTATCTGGAGCAATGGTAAAGTCGTTTCTTACTTGACCAATAATATTGCGCAGAACATCCCTCCATAGTCTTGGTCCTTGAAATTCCTTCTGAACATCATGATATGAAATAGGGTGAGGGAAGTTATGTGCACTAAACTAAAAGAGTTCACTAGAAATGACAGATCAAACGAGAAGCTAAAAGAACATTATTACTTACCCATAGACCATATGTGGGATCAAATCTAGACGGCTGGTACTTGCATCAGCAATTGGGTCAAATTGTTCCTACACCACAAGGCAAAGAACAGATTATCAAATTCACATATAAACAATAAGCATCACTAATTAACATGGAGAAGTACCCCCAAGGATACCACAACTATCTACATCTAAACTGAATTAGCAGATCGGTAAACGAGATTACAATACAGCTGGAGTTTTTAAAGTGAATTGCAAATGCAGAAACACAGGGCAGTGTGTTCGTGGATATGATAATCTGGGATTCTAATACCATCAGACTTTAGCCAGGGCATTCTGAATAGGATTATAACACTTCTTTGCTTTATGGATTAGGAATTAGATAGTAGTTGTGAGTTGGAGGTAGCAGGTACCCGGTGCAATAGTCAAGGTGCGTGCAAAATGGCCCCAACACAACCGTTACAAAAAAATGATTGTAGTTGCGATAATAGTTCTTTCGAGAATTATCGCCTAATCACCAAACTCGACTTAATCCATATACAAAATAAAGAAAAGGGAACCCCTGAAATACAACAACTAATAATCAAGTTGGACAATGTGGGTGGTTAGTTAGCTGGTTAGAATTTTGTACCTGAAAGAGAGACAAACAGATGTAACTAAACACCAGACCAAGGGATGTAATCCACCCTCATCCAAACTAACACTCATGACACTCCTACATGGGATAAATAACAGGAGAAAAACTTTAAGGCAGTGGACCAACATTGTACCAGTTTGAGATGAGAAACTGGTATTGGAATAAGCCGAGAGCTTGAAAAGTAAGGTGGGTGTCAAAACGAACTTCTCACTAAGAAGGAAAGTGACTTCTTCTCACTAACCTAACAGGATATTTGAATCGTTCACAAAGGCGCTGGGGGGAAGGGGTGTTCATAAGACACAAAGCTACATAAAGCTTAGAGTAGGGAACGAAAAAGAAAACAGAGCATTACATTAGTATGACCAGAAATGTATTAATATTAGAATTTAGACGTGAAGAATTTAATAGTTCGATTACAACACTCATCGAACGTCTGATCTCTAATATCAAGAACTTCCGACTTCAGCTTAATAGCTCTGAGTGCTCCTGAGTTTCCATTAGCCCCTTTTCTAATTGAAGGAAGAAAGCGCACACAAAAATATAATAACCTGAGAGTATTCAAGTAAAAGCCAGAACGCATATAGAAAAGAGAAGAGGAATGTAATGGGAAAAGATAGTTAAGCTGTCTTTAATTTCAGAGGCAAAATGAGTTCTTAAAGATGCACAATTTGCTATTCATGGGAATGTTTAGTAGGTCTCCTAGAGGTTATGCTGGTCCATTTCCGAGTCGGAAGCACAGTAGGAAAGAAACTAGTAAAAGAAACTCACATGGAAAATTGAAACGGCACCAGAAAGCCAGACCCTTGTTTCTTCTGATGGCATTTTCCCACTTAGCAGCCTCCATTTAATGTTAAGACTGGAGTCGTTCTCTGATTCTTTTCCTTCGTTCTTTTCCTTCAAGACTTTCAACAGAGACTCCGGAATGCTCTGTTCTCCTTCTGATACCAGCTTTCCCAGAGCAAAATGAATTCTACTGCAGTCTGTGCAGCAAAACCATTTATCTTTTGGCAATTCCTGAAGTGAAGAAGGTTTCAAACGTTAACTAGAGATCAGTATGTGTAAAACTGTTCCAAGGTTACCAATCCATTTATACAACGGAAAGGACATGGGAGAGATACTAGAAAACAGAAAAACATGCAAAAAAATAGGAAATTCTGCAAACCTGCAAGTCATCTATGTCGTGCTCCTTCAGACATCCAACATGATACTCCTTCTCACACTGCAGAAAGCAACAGAAAACTTCTTCAATGCTTGACCTTACTGAGAATTTACAAGAGAAAAAAACATCAGATATTATATTACTCAATACTAACAAAATAATACCTGATCACAAATAATTACTGTCCGTGGGCCAAATCCTGATTTGCTGAAATCCTGACTCCTGCAAACATCAAAGAAAGATACGAGACTACTGAATAACATAGCAACAGTCAGAAATTTTCAAATTTCATATAGTTCTAATATATCTTTCACTATGCAACTGAAGGAAAATACACATCTAATGATTCCCCAAAAAAAAGCCTAAATACTGATGATGCAGCACCACGATAATAAAACAGAACAACCAAAGACGTGATATTTGTATAGAGAACATCTGATGATCACTATCATGCAAAGATATCTTACAGGAACATGATCTAGATTCCAGGTGTGCATATCTGGAACACATGCCAATACTCCGGTACTGTCAAGTTTGTAATACCCCCAGTTCCAATTTATATGACATTCCCTCCATTTTGGAATGTTCCAAAGTGTTTCATTCCAATTCTATACAGCTTTCACAATTCTCAAGAATTCAAATACATTAAACTATTCAACTTTTAGACTTTGATGTGATGTTTTCTGTCAAACTTTTCAATCATTTGCTTTAGTATTATTCCTCCATCATCACTGATATTATATATAATTCAAACTAATATCTTAAACATCTAACCGTCTCCAGTCATGCATATTGCATAATACAGGCTACTGAAAGAAACAAAAATGACTGCCCCTTGAAGAAAAAGAAAATACCCTGGATGATCAGAATTAAGTCATTATTCTTTCTATCAAAAAAATTGTGTCAGTATTCTCCAACTGTTTGGTGCAAAAAGTGCATAATGGAAGGTCCAAGTCTTTAATAGATTTCATATATCACTTCAAGCCTCATGTGACTACTATGTGCCATCAATAATAAGTCGACTTAGTTGTGGAAAAAGTAGGAATAGAAATGTGACCTGCAGAGCGCGCACACACTAACTTCAGTTTCTAAAGCTTCCACCATTCGAATGCATCGTTTTGTTATCTGTTCGATGGCATCAACTCCAGCAACCCTCCCAGCAGCTATAGCATTGGCATTAGTCTCAACAAATCTTTCTTTTGCAAACATATTTTCACAGTATTTGCAATACCAGGTACCCGTGGGAATACTTGGCAAAGAAACACACTCTGCAATAGAAACAAGAGCAACGAGCACGTGAAAAATTAAACTCTAGGTTGCTTGTCAAACATTCGCATCCACAGTTTGATGACTCGTGAAAATCAAATTGCAGTTCGATCATTACACCAGAAAATCCATCTTCTGTAGTTTCAAATAACTACTCCCTCTATACCAATTTATATGACACTCTTCCCATGCTTTTTAAATATTCCAAATTGTTTGACACCAAGCGTTAATATTGTTTAATCAAAATTCTCAAAAATTAAATTCATTGAACTATTCAAATTTATTTTTTTCCTCTCTATCAAACTAACTCAAAAACTAGAATATATTACAAAAGTCAAATTAACAATTTAAACCAGAGTCAAGTCAAATGATGTCACGTAAAATGCAATAAAGTGAGTAATCTAAATGATTGTAGCAATTAAAACCTTCGTTCTGAACACAGTATGCTTATTTGAACAAAGTGACAACTGATATACCAATAGGTTCGCTAGGTGACTAATACGTTTAGAGATATCTTCAGACACCTTTAGAATGTATTTCATCATTCAAGAAAAGGAGCATCCAGGTCTATCTGCAAATTTCATGGTTTCCATTAGTAATGTTACAGAAGAGACCCCATTGGACTCTACCGCTATCTTGTGGACAAAAAATAGAGTAAAGTGAATCTTTTTCTGCGGAGGATCAACAAAGAGAAAAAGAAGATGACCATTGATTGCACACCAAATAGAATTTCATGTAATTCCATCACATTACTATCTGATGAGTTCCACCCTTTAGCATCCAAGATGGTTAGTAGGCAGTACATGATGATGAGTAGCCTTATGATTCAGAATGGTCTTTAGTCCCAGGTTAAGAAGCTAGCAATTATGCAGGAGAGCAAGCACCCAAGCAGATAGTTGGTGCAGCACAATCCTACGTAATGGACAATGGAAGGAGATCCACTTGACTATATGTGTTCTGGAATTTGTATGCCGCCTTTTGACTGTATAGCCGTGCGTATCTTGCTGGACAATACTCAAGGTGCCTACACCTTACTTCGCACAATGTCTTTTTTTCCACTAGCCCTTCTAAACCAACCCGTGCAATTGACTCAAAGAGTTATATCATTATTTCACTGTTACTATACTAAATAGAACTATAAATTGGATTTTGAGAAAAAAATATGCATCACTGAAACAACCAACATGGTGCATTATCCTAACTTCCTAAGACAACTCGATACTGAATTGCTAAAAGGAAACACAGAGAGACAGTTGATAAAAGAATTCAACAGTACAGAACACATTAACCTGTGTGAAAAGCTCTTGGACAATTGTCACAGCACAGGAGGTCCCCTCCGTCAGCACATATGGAGCAGAGATCATCATTTTCCTCAGCTGCGGACCTTCGTTCTTTTGAAAGTTTGATAGACAACTCATGCAGAGACACCCCATTGGAAGTATATATGTACAGATAACTGTAAAAGTGACACAAAATGATTAAGGCAAACTAAAGCTTTCAGCCAAAGAAGTTGCACGAAAGCCATTCATGCATTTGAAGAAGATTAAATACTGTCTCAAATAGCAACTTGCTTCTTGACTTCAAGAGACGGCATTCTCGTCATCTGTTAATGTCACATACCCATAATCCATCCACAAAAGGAATGTAAAAACCACAACTCAATCAAAAAAGGGTTAAACCCAGGAAAATGACTTGGATATGTCCCTGAACCCTTGCACAACTTATCCAGAATAAACCACATATAAGAAACAGACACTCACGGCTTCCGGCGTGAAGCGCAGCCTGCATGAGCCTCAAACTGTGAAGGGCTGACCTGTAAGAGCACGAGGATATTAGCATATGACAACTGATTTTAATACTTACGGAACACAGGAACTACGTACCTCGGTATTGCAACAGTAGCAAAAAATTCCATGACCTTTCTTATAACCCTCGTTCAATTTCTGCCAGGAGACAGCAAGCAAATTAAAATCCCAAAAAAGCATGTCGATAAGAAAAAATCGAGTGAACAATTCTTTGACAAGTAACTAATTTTTATTCCACCAAAAGAGCACCAAGCGAATGCTACGAATGTTCAAATCTAGTGAACAAACTTCTAGCATGTTTACAACAACACGTGGGATAAGCAAATAAAAATGGACCAATCTAATGTTGGTTGAATATTAACCTGTTACAACACAAAAGTGAAGAGCAATTAAAAATCGAACTATCTAATTGGGTTGAATATTAACCTGTCCACGGACATAATATGCTAATGCAGTTCCATCAGGAAGTGCATCTTCCTCGAATACAAGTTTGTGCATGCGCAGGTCCCTGAAGAGACAGAGCAAAAATGAAGTCAAAAAGAAACACCACGAAGCAATAAAAGTATGAAAAACTAATAAAAAGCTTAGATGCCAGAGCTAAGGCAAAAATAAATCATCAAAGACCAAGAAGAAAAAGCTTTAACAAGAAAAAAGGCTTACTTTCTAGTTAACTTCCCGTGAACTTTGCTTTGAGCTGCACTGCCAGAAGGTATTCGATCGGTCAACTTTGTAGCAGGCATAGATGATGTGGACCTGAAGCAACTGTGGGAAATAACATATTGACAAAAGTGAGGTATCATAAGATAAAAAAAGATATACAAAGGAAAACACGAGGCAAATGTTTTACTTATCTAAAACATGGAAAGAACATAATGGTAATGTTCCAGCATCCAATGGTAGAAGAGATGTAATAAGACTGAAGAAGAATAAATGACAATACCATTTAAATTATTTTACTTTTTTGGGATAAGAATGTGTATCCATTTTTACCACTTACTTCGTCAAAAAGAAAATGTGTATGTTGGAAAATTAGGAAGGAGAAGTACTCTCAATCACTCAAATTTTTTCTAGAAGACAAGTAGAGGAAATGATTCTTCTTTACTTCGCTCTACTTACTTTCTCAATCAATGATTTTCACTTTGAAGAAAAGTGGAGTATATTCTTCTACCAACTTGACTTGCATAAAATAACATATTATAGTCCTAGGTATTTATAGGAATTCTGCTAACTATTCTAGTACCAATATGATAATTTAATTCTAAATTTTCCTATTCCGTAGTTCATGAATAAAAGCATACATGCATCTTAGCATTAGTTTCCTAATACATGAACTAGGTAAACTTACGTACTTGGGATGAATCTAGTTTACTTTTTCAAGAATCAATTCTTTAATGATGCAAGAAGAAGTAGGGATGACAATCGTAAGGCTTAAGTCCAACTTATGCCGCTAAATTCAACCAGATCACTGAGTTAGTTTCATACATTGAGAAAGGAAGTGAAGAGAAGGAAAGAAGCTAAACGGCGTTAGCATATCAAGAGAGATATTTGAGCATAAACAGACGATGAGAGACATATTCATCCCTTTAAGGGAATCTGTCACTTCAAGGAAAAGATGATGACATTGAAATCAAAGGTACACACAAACTTAGCAAAAGCACCCCAGGGATAAATTGCTCAGACTCGGGTACGGGTGTCCGATACGGGTGCGGATCTAGAGGTCGGATCCTTCATGATCTAAATTTTAAGATTCGGGGATACGGATCCATGTATGGATACGTGTGCGTGGATTCGGTTAAAATAATTCTAAATCTAAAAATAAGAGTTTTTTTTAATAAAAAAATCTAAAAATAGAGTTATAAAACTTAAATTAAGAAATATTATGTGGAAGACTTGAGGGGAAAATATTGATCAAGAGGAGAATCCCGGAAAGAGATAAAAAGAAAAGGAGTGACAAGAATGAAATTTCCATGTGCAAGGTATTCCATTTTCTTCAATTTCACCTTAGCTTTTGTTTTGATTACGGAAATCATCGAATCTGTTAGGAAATTTCTCCGTCGATTTTAGCCAAAGTATCCAAAATCGGTTGACCAGATCGGGTACGGATCTCACACCCACGTCGTGTCGACACAGGTGCAGCACCCAAAGTGAAGAGTCCAAGCAACTTATCCCAGGCAAGCCTTATCCGACATTGAAGATATATTATTCCAAATAAAAAAATAGAATCTTACCTTGGAAAAAATTTGGTTGACTGGTTGATAGTTGGAGAAAGATATGCAGGAAGTGGTGAAATTGTTTTTGCCGAAAGAGACGAGGTGCTACGGAGAGAAAAAAACATGTAGTTTTAGGTCTAAATGGTGTTAAGACTTGATTACAAATCTGATTCATTAAGACCCATTCAGGCCCATTAAGATGTTTTAAAGCTAAACAACAAATGCAATTAATAGGCTGAGATCTAAATGATTCATATTCATGACCCCTATTAAGTGCAAACAAATGAGGCCTGAGTTAGTTTCATTCATTAAAAAAGAAAGTGAAAGAAGGAAAGAGATATTTGAACAAAAACAGACAATGAGAGACATCTTCATCCTTTAAAAGGTATTTGTCACTTCAAGGAAAAGATGATAACATTGAAATCAAAAAAGGTACACGCAAACTTGGCAAAAGCACCCCAGGCATGCCTTATCCAACATTGAAGATATATTATTCCAAATAAAATAATTAGAATCTTACATTGGAAAAAAATTGGTTGACTGGTTGATAGTTGGAGAAAGATATGCAGAAAGTGGTGAAATTGTCTTTGCCGAAAGAGACGAGGTGATACGGAGAGAAAAGCATCTAGTTTTAGGTCTAAATGGTGTTAAGGCTTGATTACAGATCTGATTCATTAAGACCCATTCAGGCCCATTAAGATGTTTTAAAAGCAAAAAAACAAATGCAATTAATGGATCTAAAATGATTCATATCATGACCCCTATTTAGTGAAAACAAATGAGGCCTGAGTTAGTTTCATACATTGAGCAAAGAAGTGAAAAGAAGGAAAGAAGTTACGGTGAGTTAGCATATCAAGAGAGATATTTGAACAAAAACAGACAATGAGAGACATCTTCATCCTTTCAAGGGTATCTGTCACTTCAAGGAAAAGATGATAACACTGAAATCAAAAGGTACACGCAAACTTGGCAAAAGCACCCCAGGCATGCCTTATCCAGCATTAAAGTTTTATATGGATATGACTGCTGGCTAACAACCCCGACCAACCATAACCAAAAGAAATAATGAGAGATAAAAGAGGAAGAAAAATACCCTTGTAAATGAACACCCAGGTTCAAGATGTATAAAATAGCAATATCAGATCAAAATCATAAGCAATATGTAAGGCTTTAAGGATATAAAATCTCCACATTTTCTTGGAACCATATAATATGAAAGTAATCAAAACAATGTCACCAAATCTTGATAATTAAGAATGGTGTTATAAGCTTACAAACAGAAGCTTCCAGGACCACAAAAGTAGCTAGATGTTTATACCTGCTACCAGCTTCACTAGTTTGAGCAGGAGTAGATTTAAACTCCTTTGCAGTCATGCATGCTGAAGCAAATAATTTGGTGTCTGCACTCCCGATGGCATTTTTTATAACTGCTTCCAGTTCATCACAAGGAGCATCTTTACACATACTTAATACATCCCTCAGAGTTTTTCGATTCTCCAAAAAGATGTATTCTGATGGACGTTTGTTGGCACTATTCGCGTGCAGCTCAAATTGATTTGGTGTAACAACCTGTATTGAGCAAAGAAATATATCATATAAGGGATACTTCAGCTAATCTACAGAACAAAATCCATAAAGCTACACTTACAGATGCCCCATGACAGTTATCACAGAAGCACAATATTCCTGACCCTCTAATCTCTCCACGAAGTCCTTTTTTGGGGCGCCCTCTCCCCTAAATTACAGTGATTTGGTTAATCTCCAAACAAAATTGCAATCATTGCCAGACGAAAACTCAATAAGTGCATCTGTAAAACTCACCTTTGTGGTGCCACGAATGTAGCGAATAGGTAAACCCTCCAGCAAACCTGTATCAAGAAGATCTTTCAACTTTGTAGGAATTTTAGTTAGTGCAACTTTCTTGGACATCTTCAACTCCAACTTTGCAGGAGCAGACATAGTTCCTACAGAATTAGTTTCGTGAACCTCCTCAATCTTAACGCTATCGCACTGAGATAATACCTTTGCATCCTCTTTTGGTTTCAAAACAGACCTAGTAAACCGCCTCGCAGGAGTCTGCAATAACGCCTTTTGCTCATCTATACCATCACCATGAGCAGTAACACCTAATTCAGGAACAATTTCAACTTCAACAATGCAATCATTGGCATTCACTGTTTTAGCCATTTCAGTCTTAGTATCATCTCCATATTTTTGCTCATTTTTACCATCATCCTGAGCAGTAACAGATAATTCAGGAACAATTTCATACATTAATTCAACAATGCAATCACTGGAATTCCTTGTTTCAGGCATTTCATTCTTCGAATCATCTCCACGATTTTGCTCATCTTTAGCATCATCCTTAGCAATAACAGCTAATTCAGGAACATTTTCCGGCATTGCTTCAACAATGCTATCACTGGTATTCCCTGTTTCAGGCATTTCAGTCTTCGAATCATCTCCACGATTTTGCTTATCTGTACCATCATCCTGAGCAATAACACCTAATTCAGGAACAATTTCAGCCATTTCTTCAATAGAACCATCATTGGCTTTTGCTATTTTACCCATTTCAGTCTTAGTATCATCTCCACAATTTTGCATGATAGCATTTACTTCATCTATTTTACTTTTTTTCTCATCATCACTATTACAATCAACCACATCGCTCTTCGGCTCCTCCTCTTCACTCAAAACAACCACATTTTCCTCCCTTTTCACCACCCCATTACTCTCCAATTCCTCACCAACAACGACAACAACCTTAGAACTCCCCAAATCTTCACTAACAACTCTATTTTTCGCCTCCTTTTTCCCTTTTTTCGCCGAAACCTTAACATTGCTCTCCAATTCCTCCTCTTCACTCAAAATAACCACATTTTCATCCCTTTTCACCACTCCATTACTCTCCAATTCCTTCGAATCCTCTAAATCTTCACTAACAACTCCATTTTTCGCCTCTTTTTTCCGTTTTTTCACCGAAACCTTACCATTACTAACATTACCAGGACTATTCTGACTACCCAACTGTGACCTAGTAACCCTCTTTTGACCTGTCCCAATCCCCCATTCAGCTTGAGCCTTCATCATCATCGCAAACTCTCGCTTCATTCCTGTCCTAATCAACGAAACCACAATTTCCCCTTCTTCTGAACCATTCGCCATTGCAACAAAAAAAACTTCAAACACACCAAAATCAAATCATTCAAGCATTCAATCAAATAAACAGATCCGATCTAATACCACTCAAAAACACATAAAATCAAATTCCAAACCCTAGCATATTCAAACAAAAACAAAAACCTAAAAATTACTTCTTAATGATGATTCTCAATCATACACAAACCTTGAAATTCGTATATGTATTGCACTATATATATTAGAATATATGATTTAGGGTTTGATCGGAAAATTGGGGGGGGGAGATGAACAGTTAGGGTTTCCGGTGAATCGTTATACATACAGATAGAAAAATGGGTTTCTTTATTTAGGATGACATGGATTTAATTGTTGTGGTATTAATGTGAAATTCCCAATTAGCCCCGTTTAACTGTTTAAGTCTAAACGGCGTGAGAGCAATGGAGTATTTATGAGGGGGTCCTCGAGTTTTTCCTTTTTTGTTTTTTTGACCCTTAAGTTATGCCCTCCGAACATTGATTTCAAATTGATAGAGCTCTATTTTATTGTTTTTCTTTTGGTTTTTTACTCTGTCTTATCTTGTATTCACTCTGATATTTTGATTGATTTGGTTTGAGACCTCGAATCTTCTAGGGGTCGTTTGGTAGGATGTATAAGAATAATATTGAAAAAAAAGTGTATTAGTAATGTTTGCATTAGTTATTATTGTCATTAGTTATGTTGACTTATTTCTTATCAATTGTTTGGTTTGATGTATTAAAACATTACATACAACAACAACAATAGCATATCGGTAAGCAATCTCACAATGTGGGTATGGGAGGTAGAGTGTACACAAAGCTTAAAAAATAGGTTTATATTTTTACCCAATCTGGGAAGCGGCAACCATTCTAATTTCTAAAAAAAATGCTTGTTTACAAAAATATCCTCATAATCAGTGCATCACTTTATTTTAAAAGAACCATATGTTGAGGAATGTTTTTGTAAATAATAGATTTTGGGTCTAACTCAACTCCAAAAGTTAGCTTGTACAGTGAGGATTGTCCAAATTCATATAAGGAGTTCATGTTCCCATTCCATATCTGATGTGGGACTCTTAACACTCCCTGCACACCCAGACCTTGTTAATTGAAGCGTGGATAATATAATTTGGGGCCAAACATCGGTGAACAAAGAATTGGAATGAGTCTGGCTCTGATACCATGTAAATAATGAATCTCGGGCCTAACTCAACCCCAAAAGCTAGCTTGTAGGTGAGGATTGTCCAAGTCCATATAAGGAATTCATGTTCTCATTCCATATCCGATGTGGAACTCTTAACATTTTTTATACGAAGAGGTAAAAAAAATTGATTTGTCTATATATGTAGTATTGAATTGAATATTCATTTGTATATGCTACCATGGTAGAGACACTGTTAATTTAATTTGTGTATCATTTTGTGTATAATAATTGGTTTAACACGAAATGACTCCTATCACTGTAGAGACAACAACAACAACAACATATCCAGTGAAAATTCAACAATGTGGGTTTGAGGAGGATAAAGTATACACAAACCTTAACTCTACCTTGATAGGTATAGCGATTGTTTCCGAGAGAGACACTACTCCCTTAAAAAAAAGATTCCCTCCTAATAAAAAAATCAAAATGATTCTCGTAATTTTTTTATCTACATCTACATATGTCCTAAGTACATGCGTTAATATTCCAAGATGACATGCCCAAAAATCAATTTAACAAACATCATACCAATACAATATTTTATTATTTAAGTAATTTAATATATAAAATATAACATCAATTTTTGGGTATTTTAACCGAAGAAGATTAAGTACAACAATAAAAGAAAGTTTGAATTAAAAAATAAAAGGAAAATGAGGTGATTACAATTCCAATAGTAGAATATAGATTTAAATAGTGAGAGCAATTTTAATATCAAACTCCCCATCAAACTTGCATAATATAATAGCATGTTTTAATAAAGAATAAAATTTGATGGAAAAATTGTCTTTAACTAAGTTTATTCATGTATTAAAGTATTACTAATATCATAGTGTGCTGTGTATAAGCTATACATAAGATAATACCAAACATGGTGTATAACTAATGCAAGTATTAGTTATACATAGATTAAAAAGGTGTATCAAACAAGGGATTAATAATACCAAAACTAATACATGCAGTATTTTTTTAATGGATCCTACCAAACGACATCTTAAGGTTTATTAAAGAAATAAGCACTTCGTACCAGGATTTTTCCTGAGGCACAAATCAAAAAATATTTAAATAAAGGTACAAAAATCATATTTATTTCACCACAGTCTTCAGTGATCTATTTTACGGTGATAATAAAATTTACTGATCTAAAGACAACAATTCGATTTTTCTTTATAATTGAAAAGGAATAAGGCATTAGTATATTTTAATTTGTAAAACTTTGGGAAGGGTTAATTTTTTAACTTTTTGCACTAAAATTTTACTAAGTCGTAAATAATGAGGGTGGTGATATAGTAATGAACATTTCATTATTAACCAAATTCAAAATCAAGCGTACCCCAAGGGAAAGACAGTTGAAAAACATCATCATCAATTATCTTCATTATATGATATTTGACAAAACAATCCTCATCGCGATCGAATAACACCCTCTCATCTATATATATCTCAGCAAGCCTAACAACATCACTATATTTCTCCCAAAATTCATAAGCACGACGAGTTGAACGAATCTGTAACTGTAAGAACCTCCCAAGATCAGATAACTTTATTTGTACCTCATTTGGAAAATAACGATTCAACAATGTATTTGGCCTAACATACACATAACTAATTTTGCCGGTACAATAATTCAATTCGGTAATAGGATGGAAACACTCGTGGTCAAATATGACCTCACGACCAAAAACCTTAAACTTTTACACGATATCATTACTAGAAACAAGTTGAGATAACACCAAATAATGTAAAATATTATCAAATAAATGCAAGTCACCCAACTCCATAAAATGTCCAAACACGCCTCATCTGATGCTCTTCGCAAGTCTATTCATGTCACTGATTGGCTCTGAGTTTGCTATGAAAGATCTAGGGTCACTAAGTTACTTCTTAGGGTTAGTTGTAACACGTCATGCATGTGGTTTATTTTTGTCCAAAAGAAGTATGCAGAAGAGATCGTTGAATGAGCTGGCATGTCCTCGTGTAAACCGTCTTCCACTCCAGTTGATACTAAACCAAAGTTGAGTGCTTCTTTCAGCAAGCCATACGTCGATCCATCACATTACCGCAGCCTTGCAGGTGCCCGACAATATATGACTTTCACAAGGCCTGACATCTCTTATGATGTGCACCAGGTTTGTCTATTCATGTATAACCCGATTGAGGATCACATGCATGCTATCAAACACATTGTACGTTATATTCAGGGCACTCTCAATCATGGCTTGCATTTATATCCATTTTCGACAAACACTCATATTTCTTATAAGATGCTGATTGAGGTGGATATCCGGATACCAGACGCTCTACGTCTGGTTATTGTGTATTTCTCGGTGATAATTTGGTATCTTGGTCCTCCAAACGGCAAGTTACCTTGTCCAGATCCAGTGCAAAGCAAAATACTGAGGAGTTGCCAATGTGGTGTCTGAATCGTATTGGCTACGAAACCTTCTTTTGGAGCTCCACTGTCCGATTCCGAAGGCAACATTAGTTTATTGTGATAATGTTAATGCGATTTATCTCTCAGGGAATTCAGTTCAACATCAACACACTAAACATATTGAGCTGGATATTCATTTTGTTCGCGAAAAGGTTGCTCGTGGACAAATACGTGTCTTACATATTCCGTCACGCTATCAGATTGCCGATATTTTTACAAAGGGTCTTCCGCTGGTTTTATTTGAAGACTTTCGGGACAGTCTCAGCATACGCCGACCTCCCACTTCGATTGCAGGGGTGTGATAGAATAGGAAAATATAATTAGTCATAATTATGTATATTATGTATATTGTATATGTATATTTTAGTCATTACTTAGAGTAATTGTAGCTTAGGATTATGCTTATATTTTAGTATATTTACTACCACTTTGGAATGGAATAATCAAGGAATAATATTTCTTACAAGAATTGTCAGATATTGTATTTCATCATAGCTATAGTCGAAAACTACCCAAGTTACAAAACTTACAAGTCACCCGATACAATTTGAACAATGCCATATATTTGTTTTGCCAATAAAAAAATGTTTGTTTGGCACTAACAGTAAAGCTAAACTTATATTTCTTGAATCTTCTTCTACAGGAAGCCAAAGTTAATATTGACCAGCTTGTTAGACATTACAGAGCAATAGCGCAGCGAAAAGATGATTGACATACCTCCGATTATTGTTTCGGAATCAATGTCAGCGTCGTTGGTGACGATTTCCAACTCCGGTGAGTCTTCTAAACACTCAGAATATCTCACTAGATGGTGTAGTATTTAAGAGAATATTTTTCTGTACTTAGGGACCCAACCCATGTTTCACTTTTATACTACTCGTCCATCAAGGGCAGTTATTGAGAGGTTACCATAATGGACATCAGTTTACTAAGTTATGGGCAGTTGCCAGATGTGGAAAAAGGTTTGGAGTTTATCCCCTTTGTATACAGGGCATGACAAAAGTTCAAGTTTTGAACTTTTTAACTAACATTCTCCCACTTGATCTGTATACACAATGGCCAATGTCATAATACTTAAAGAGAACAATAATACATGAATCATGGCGATAGTTCCTCTAGGAGTTAAGTAGTACCTTCTAGGTATCACAATGCATTATGCCTTCTCAAACGCTTGCCCAAGTTTCTTAATGAATAAACTCAATGTTTATTCTAGGTCCATACTTTAGCGATATTTCTCAAGTTAACTGAATGTGCACACTGTAATAAATATGAGAAATATCATATAAAATAGAGTTTCATAAACATCCGCTGTTACAAAAAAAAACTACATAGTAGAACTAAGTCCCATTGTGACTACATGATCCTTAAATTTCTGCGGTGGCATGCCTTTAGTGAAAGGATCAACTAACATTAGTTCAGTGCTAACGTGTTGAATGACCACTTTCTTATCTTTTAACACGTACTCTTATGGCTAGATACTCGATGTCGATATGCTTGCTTCGACTACTACTTTTTGTTATTCTTAGCCATAACGATAGCAACTGAATTTTCACAAAATAACATTAATGGCTTAGAGATAGAGTCGATAATTCTAAGTTCATAGATAAAACTCTTCAACCATACACCATGTGAGGTAGCCTCAAAATAAGAAACGAACTCGGCCTCCATAGTGAAAGTAGTAATTAGAATTTGTTTGGCACTTCTCCAAGATATAGCTCCACCAGCCAATATAAAAATGTATCATGATGTTGATTTGCTAGAATCAACACAGCCAACAAAGTCTGAATTAGAGTAGCCAATCACTTCTAAATCATATGATCTTTTGTACATAAGCATGTAGTCTTTTGTCCCTTGAATGTATCTTAAGACTTTATTTGCAGCTCTCCAGTGGTCAAGACCCGAGTTACTCTAATATCTTTCCAACATTGCAACATCAAATGGAATGTCAGGTCTTGTACAAACCTGGGCATACATCAAGCTTCCAACAACAGAAGCGTATGGAATATCTTTCATTTGTTTCATTTTAAGATCGTTCTTCGGGCACTAATTAAAATTGAACTTGTCACCCTTCACAATGGGAGCTACACTAGGTGAACAATCTTTCATCCAAAACCTCTCTAAAATTTTATTGATATAGGCTTTTTGAGATAGACCTAAAATACCTTGATGTCTATCTCGATGAATCTTAATGTCAATGACATAAGACGCATCACCCATGTCTTTCATATCAAAAAATTTAGAGAGAAATTGTTTTACCTCATATAGCATTCCCTTATCATTGGATGCAAGCAAGATATCATCCACCTATAGAACTAAGAAGCAAATTTTACTCTCACTGACCTTCTGGTATATACATTAATCCATAATGTTCTCAACAAAGTTAAATGAAGAGATAACATCATGAAATTTTAAATACCATTGATGGGAAGCTTATTTTAGTCCATATATGAATTTCTTCAACTTGCACACCAGGTGCTCACCATTACTAGAGGAGAATCCTTTAGATTGTTTCATATAAATCTCTTCCTCTAGATCACCATTGAGAATTGCAGTTTTCACATCCATTTGTTGTAATTCTAAGCCAAAATGGGCTACTAATGCCAATATGATGCGCAAGAAATCCTTTTTAGATACGGGAGAAAAAGTCTTTGTGTAGTCAATTTCAGTTATTCTTCACTTGGTGGCACTCTGGACAACAAGGCACCTTGAAGAGGTTGTCTCAGATTGTTTATTGGCGTACAGTGAAAGAAATGGTGAACCAATATGTGGCAAGTTGTGAAGTTTGTCAAAGTAAAGAAGAAAATGTGCAATACCCTGGCCTATTACATCCCTTACCAATCACTAATCAAGCATGGAGACACATTAGTATGAATCTTATTTGAATGACTTCCCATATCTACAGTCAAGCAAGTCATATTTGTGGTGTTGGACTGGATGACAAAGTTTGCTCATTTTATTAGCGAATATTCTCCGAATATTTTGTAATTATGATAGATATATATTTAAGGTAACTTAGGATTCTAATTGTATTAGGAATCAACATTTGTAATGTAAGTTAGGATTTGTACCATATTAGGAATCAACATTTGTACAACTATATATATTGTGAATAATGAAAGGAATCACTAAGGGAAATTATTTTGTCTTTCATGGTATCAATAGCCTAAAACCTAAACCCCACTCTTCTCCCTTCTCTTCCTCATTCTCGGCCAAAACACAGAATTTTTTTCTGGTTTCTCCCTCCCTTTCTCGGCCAAACCAGAAAATTCTCGGCCAGAAACCAGAAAATTCCCTTCCCTCGAATGGCGGCAACCATGTCTTCCCCCACAAATTCCGGTTCATCCACTGGCACACTTGACAACCCCTCTCAACGTTCAATATCTTTTTTTCATCCGACATTCACAGTTAACAACATCAAGAATTGTATTTCTATAATTCTTGATCAAGAAGACTGTCAATATTCCATCTGTCAATATTCCATCTGTCAATATTCCATGTGGATGGAACTATTCTACATTCATACATGTGCATACAACGTCCTCGATCATATTGAAGAATCTGTTCCTCGTCCCACCGATGTTACAGACTCAATCTGGCGTCGTCTTGACGCCATCGTCAAACAATGGATCTACGACACCATCTTCAAAGACATGTTGTGCACTATCATGAAAACATGTGCTATGGCACGTGAACTTTGGGTCCGGCTAGAAGAAATCTTTCTGGAAAAAATAAAAATAATCGGGCCGTGTATTTGGAAGATCAATTCAACAATACCCGCCTCGAGAATTTTAACAATATGTCCGAATATTATAAGCAACTGAAACTCATAACCGATCAACTATCCAACGTCGGGACTTCTGTTTCAGAAACCAAGATGGTGCTTCAACTTGTTGCGGGTTTACCGAAAGGTGAATATGACACACTCGCAACAATGATTCAACAAGCCGACCCTCTCCCAAGCTTCAACAAGGCACGTTCACAATTATTGTTGGAAGAAACTAGACGTGCTAAACAAGAGAAACATAATCAAAAGACGTTAGCCGTTGACGGGATGGCAACACCTGCGGCCAGCAGCAACCAACCACCACAGCATGTCCAGCAGCAACAACAGGCCAGTGGCGGAGGTCGTGGCGACAGAGGTCACAACAACAAAGCAAAGGCCGCGGAAAGGGCCAACGCAACCAGTGGGTTGGACAGCAAACATGCCCAAACACTAGACAACAGCAATTCTGGAACCAGCAGCAGCAGTGGTCCAACCAGCAGCAATGGCCCAACCAGCAGAACCGGGCCTCGCTTGCATGCCCGCATTCGACCGGTAGGCCCCGGCCCAAAGAAATGCATGGTCGACCCGATCTTGGGCCCTCCCAGCCCACCGTGCAGCCCAAAGAACAACATGCCCACCTGGTTTCGGTCCGAAGAATAAAGACAGCACTGCCCCCACTGATTTGGGCCAGGCCTACAACACCGTGAACCTTCAACAACCCGACGAAAATTGGTACATGGACACCGGAGCCACATCTCACCTCACCCGATCGTCAGGTAACTTATCTCAACTGCTTCGGTTAAAGTGTCCTCAATTTATTATTGTCGGCAATGGTCATCGCATTCCAATTGAAAGTTACGGTAACACACATACCAAACATACACACCCGCCTTTCTCCCTAAACCACGTCCTATACACTCCTAACATCATTAAAAACTTAATCTCTATTAGAAAATTCACTAGAAATAATTATGTGTCTGTCGAATTTGACCCTTTTGGTTTTTCTGTGAAGAAACTCAATACGGGGAAAATGCTTACACGCTGCAATAGTGCGGGAGATCTCTACCCATTCACTCAATCTTCCACTGTCAGATCACAAGCACCCCTATCACTTGCGGCGATCTCTCCCTCAACTTGGCACAACAGACTCGGACACCCCCGGAGACCCAGTTTTTACTTTTCTTAGGACCTCTAAGCGTATTCAATGTAATAATGGAAAAATTGCCCAAAATTGCCCAACACTGTTTTTCTTGCCCACTAGGCAAACATACTCGTCTTCCATTTATGCCATCAAATAATGTTACTTTTTCTCCATTTGATATTGTTCATGCTGATTTGTGGACATCTTCGATTGTTAGCTCTTTGGGTCATAAATTCTATCTAGTATTCTTGGATGATTTTTCACATTTTGTCTGGATTTACCCTCTGAAATTCAAATCTGAAGTTTTTGCAAAATTCCTCGAGTTTCAAAAATTCATTAAAACACAATTTAAAAAATCTATCAAATCATTCCAATGTGATAATAGACGTGAATTTAATAACTCGGCATTTCACAATTTCTGTTCTAAATAAGGCATGGTTTTCCATTTTTCTTGTCCCTATACTTATTCCCAAAACGGAAAGGCTGAACGAATTATACGTACCATCAATAACATGGTTCACACACTTCTGTTTCATGCCTGTCTACCACCGCCTTTTTTGGTCTATGCTGTCAAAATGGTAGAATCCCCTCTTAATATTTTACCAATTAGTACACTCCACAACAAAACCCTTACCGAAATCTTATACCGTAGGCTACCATCATATGATCACCTACGTATTTTTGGATGCTTATGCTACCCCAACATTGCCTCCACTGCACCTCACAAACTTACCCCTCGCACTCTGCCATGTGTCTTCCTTGGTCTGTCTCCTAATCATCGGGGCTACTTGTGCTATGACATTGACACTCGCAAAATCATCATCTCCCGTCACGTCACCTTTGATGAGACAACCTTTCCTTTTTCAAAGCTTAGAAAATTCCAAACAACGGATTACACATTTCTCGATGAGTCTCTTATGTCTCCTCTACTCCAGTCGATGTGTCTCCGGCAAAGGACAGATCTGGCCGCCATCTGTTCGGCGATGGACACTGCCCAGTCCCTACCACCACTGCCTGCCTCCGGTTCCTCGATCTCTCGCACCCACGGCAGCATTTCCTGCACCCACATCAATGTTTCCTGCACCTCCCAGTCTGGACACTACCAGTCCCGCAGCTTTGCTACCTCAAAGTCTAGAACCAGTAGATACACATCCTCATAGTCCAGCAACCAGTCCCGACCTCCCACTGCTGCCCTCTCACCGCATGGAGACTCATGCACAACACGGGATCTTCAAACCCAAGGTTCACATCAATATCTCCACACAAACCTTATCACCCATTCCAAAGAATCCAAAACTAGCTAAACTGGACCCTAATTGGAATGCGGTCATGTGCGAGGAATTTAACGCTTTAACCAAGCAAAACACTTGGGATTTGGTACCTAGACCAACTGGTGTGAATGTTATCCGGTGTATGTGGCTAGTTCGTCACAAGTTTAGAGACAACGGTGACTTAGAGAAGTATAAGGCACGACTAGTTGCAAATGACACTAATCAGCAGGAGGGTATTGATTGTGGTGAGACATTCAGTCCGGTTGTTAAACCGGCCACTATTCAGACTGTTCTCAGTATTGCTATGAGTTTGCATTGGCCGATTCATCAACTAGATGTCAAGAATGCATTTCTTCATGGGGATTTGAAAGAAAATGAATACATGCATCAGCCCTCTGGCTTTGTTCATCCGGCAGTTCCGCAGTTTGTATGTCGTCTCAGGAAATCATTGTATGGATTGAAACATGCACCCCGCGCTTGGTATGATCGTTTTGCCAGGTATCTTCTGCAGATTGGGTTTATATGTAGCAGGTGTGATAACTCTCTCTTCACCTTTCACTGAGGTAGCAGCACTGCATATTTGCTATTATATGTCGATGACATTGTTCTTACTGCCTCATCTGACGGGTTGAAAATGAAATCATTTCTCTACTCAAAATCAATTTGCTATGACCGACTTGGGCAAGCTAAGTTATTTTTTGGGTATATCGGTGACTGACCGTGATCCACTATGTTCCCCGTGTCGTAAGTATGTAAAAGAGATAGTGTACAGGGCCAAGATGGCAAATTGTAAAATTATGCCAACTCCGGTGGACTCAAAATCCAAGCTTAATGGCAATGACGGTGCGCCAGTTTATGATCCCACACTATATCGGAGTCTAGTAGGCGCTCTTCAGTATCTTACATTCATTAGGCCTGATATTACATATGTCGTTCAGCATGTGTGTCTGTTCATGCACGACCCCCGAGAGTCCCATTTTGCCGCCCTAAAACGTATTATCAGATACGTTAAGGGCACACTAGACTTCGGATTACATCTATACCCCTCTGCCCCAACCAAGCTACTTGCCTACACGGATGCAGATTGGGCAGGATGCTCAGACACAAGTTGCTCCACCTCAGGGTACTGTGTATTTCTTGGGGATAATCTTATCTCATGGTCCGCCAAGCGGCATGCCACACTTTCTCGTTCGAGTGCTGAAGCAGAATATCGCGGTGTTGCTAACGTAGTTGTTGAGATCTATTGGCTCCGAAATATTCTTTTGGAACTCCAGTGTCCACTCCGCAAGGCGTCTATAGTCTATTGTGATAACATATCTGCCATTTATATATCTCATAATCCGGTCCAACGTCAGCGGATTAAGCATATTGAGATGGATATCCACTTTGTGCGAGAGAAGGTTGCCCGTGATCAGGTCAAAATATTACACGTGCCTTCCTCCTATCAATATGCACACATCTTCACAAAGGGACTACCGCGACAGCTCTTCACCGACTTTCGATCCAACCTTAGCGTTCGGCCTTCTCCCGCTCTGTCTGAGGGGGAGTATTAGCGAATATTCTCCGAATATTTTGTAATTATGATAGATGTATATTTAAGGTAACTTAGGATTCTAATTGTATTAGGAATCAACCTTTGTAAGATAAGTTAGGATTCGTACCATATTAGGAATCAACCTTTGTACAACTATATTTATTGTGAATAATGAAAGGAATACATTTCATGGCCCTGTCACATCCATATATAACATTCAATGTAGCTCAGAAATTCTTGAAGAGAGTTAAGTCCCTGCATGGTTTTCTAGAGTCCATTGTATCAGACAGAGATAAGAGTGTTTTCAAGCAATTGTTGGCAGGAATTCTTTAAACTGGGGGGAAGACAATTGAGGTTTAGTACAACATACCATCCACAGACAGAGGGCCAAACTGAAAGGATCAACATATGCATTGAAACTTACCTCAATCGCATGACATTCAGTAAGTCAATTCAATGGAAGTTGTGGCTGCCACTTGTAGAATGGTGGTACAATACATATTATCATTGCAGCTTGTAGTGAACCCCATTTGAAGCACTTTATGGGTATTACTACCCCTCGTTTATGGGTCCCATGTTGGATTCCATGGTCACTGCAGCTGAAGATTTTAGTGATGCAAAGGCAACAGTTTCAGCAACTTCTCAAGGACAATCTACGACAAGCTCAACATCAAATGAAGACAAATGCCAATCACAATAAAACTGAGTGAACATTTGTTGTTGGAGATTATGTGTTTCTCAAGCTTCAACCATATAGACAGTCTTCCTTAGCATTAAGGAGGAAACTTAAAGCTTAATTCTAAATTTTATGGGCCTTATCATTGGGTCAGATATTAAGTTCCCTGCAACCAAGAAAAGCCTTAATTGAATTGTCTCCCTGTGTTATAACTATATGTTAGCAGTCCACATCGGAAATGGAGTGGGAACGTGGACTCCTTATATGGACTTGACAATCCTCACCCTACAAAGCTAGCTTTTGGGGTTGAGTTAGGCCTAAGATTCATTTTTTACAATCTTACATGGTATCAGAGCCAGACTCATTCAAATTCTTTGTTCACCGATGTTGGGCCCCCAAATTATATTGTACACGCTCCAGTTAACGAGGTCTGGGCGTGCGGGGGAGTGTTAGTAATCCACATCGGAAATGGAATGGGAACGTGACTCCTTATATGGACTTGACAATCCTCACCCTACAAGCTAGCTTTTGGGGTTGAGTTAGGCCTAGGATCCATTCTTTACACTATATAAAAGTGGATTACAATCACTAAACCAATATATAATATATCAGAACCTTTTTATAGTAATACACATCTAATAGATTTCGTGATACCCTACTGTTAAAAGCAAACCAACTTGAAGCTAATAGTGATAAAGGTTAGAACGCGACGATGCAAGTTTTCAATAAGAATTTAAAATTTAAATAGCAAGTTCAATTAATAGAATTGGATGAGGTGATAAACCGTCACAATTTGTTTACTGCGGTCAGCAAATAAAATGGTGCAAACTGATAGCGGCAAACATTATTACGGAGGTTTTGAAGACCGATATGATAACAGTTTGCGGGATTTTTTTACTACCGTAATATGTGAATTTAACCTCCGTAATTAGAGCATTTTTTTAGTGAAAAATAACTGAGATTATAAAAGCAGAAGAATACAAGAAGCATTGTGCACATGCACATATCAGAATAAAATATCAAGAATTAGAACTGATGTATTGCTGAAAACATACCTCTTGAGATGAAACCTTTTGAGAAATTTGCCCAATTTTGTTATTTTCTTTCTAAAGCGGCAGTACCAAAGCTTAGGATGGAGAATGTGCAAGAATGAGATTTTTTTATAAAAGTATTTGTCTCCCATATCAAATTAAATTGGGAGTACAATTCATATAGGAAAAAAAAGAGATATGCTCTTTTAGCGCCATGGCAGTTATAGATAAGAGAAGTTTGAACAAATATGTATATTGTTCAGAGTTCAAGAAACAAACATGGTAAGAGACATATAAAGGTGAAATATTTTCAATTAGAAATGAAGACTCATGAATTATTCCCTAAAACATTATGGATATCAAAATATTGACACCAGTAGTATAAATCATACCTGATAGAAAACCAATAAAAAGATATCGTCCAAGAGACAATAAAGTACACATACAGATGTGGTAGATACAAATTCTTTGGACACAGTAGGGCGCAGTGTAGCCACAATTCAGCTCTCAATACATACGCAAGGAGATACGGTAAAAAAGTTTGATAGTCACATTATACTTTATAGGATTCTTATCAACTAAATAGTCATGTTATAAAATTTACTTTTGATCATACTATTTCATGTCTTATAGTATTATTAACTCTGCCCATAAGGCAAACATTAGCCATTTAGAGGTTTTGATAAGTTATGATGCGGTAAAGTTTGGCAGTTTGTGCCTAAAAAGCACATAAAATAAACTGTAAAAAGGCAAAATTTACGTATAAATAAGACTAACACAATGAAAAATCTTAAAGCATTTATGTCATAAGGCACAATTACATATTCCTTTATTTTTTTCATTTCCTTTTTATTAAATTAATATGTTCTTATTGTAAAAATAAAACAATATATAAAAAAGTTGACAATAGATTAAATAACATTTTCAGTAGTTTTTAGCATAAAAATTGAAAAAAGACTTCTAGTTCTATAACTTTTACCTCTTGTGGCAGGTGTAACAGGATTGGTCGGATGAGGCAAAATATTCTTTTTCACCTCGAGCAAAAGACTACAAGCTGATAAGTTCATGCCTTACAACTAATTTCATAGGGCATAACCACATTCTTAACTGTGATATCTTCATTTCTTAATAAGCCAGTTGGTTTCAATAAAAATATAATAAATTTTGCCGGATAAATCAAAATTACGGTACATCAGAAGACATAGATCAATAAAAATTTGAACAAATTCTACCGGATGAGGCATAATTTCAGTTTCACTAATTTAGATAAAAAGGCAAGATTGTGCTAGGAAGGACATAAATTTCAGTTTCAGGAGAAAAATAACTTCATTAGGCCGTACAACTAATTCCATACACATAACCACAAACTAGTACGTTCATGTCATACAACTATTTTCATAGGACATAATCACATTCTTAACTGTGATATCTTCATTTCTTAATAAGCCAGTTGGATCCAGCAAAAAATATAACGTAAATCAAAATTGCAGTACATTAAAAAGACATAGACGTGGAAGTTTAAAATATTATGTCGGATGAGGCATAATTTCAATTTCAGTTATTTTGACGGAAGATTTCATTTTCAGGAGAAAAAGAACTTCATTATTAGATAAAATTTAAGTCTAATTATGCCGGATGGGTATAATCTATGTTTTACAAGAGAAACACAAACTATATTTATAAAGTGATTATGCCTTAAGAGGTAAGATGATGAGGTTTCAACAATATAATTGATATGACAATTTTTTTTCATTATTATATATTAACAACTGATATTACAGAAAAAAAAATATATGCGTTAAAGGAATAATTATATTTGTTTTTATTATTATATATTAAATTAATATGTTCATAATTTGGATAATGAAACATAAAATATAGAAAATCACATGAAAAATATATAAACTAAAACTATTATAATTACTAAAATAAATCGCAAGAACCAAAAATACATTTAAACAACTAAAAACAGAAAATAACAAGAACAAATTAGAAAAACGTCTAATCACCCTCGTGAAACTCATCAATATCTCTAAGATCTGATTAAAGTGATGGAGATTCATCAAAAGAAGAATCATCGGATAGAAAAATAGGACGTTGAGGCAAAACATCCCTAAGATCAACAACAATCTTGAGAAAATTGAATTCATCATCCAATTCCTTCTTTTTTATTTTAATTTTATCCATTAAATTAAGAATATCATGCAAAACTCTTTCGAGCGTTACTTTATCAACAATAGAAGAATCACTTAAAGAATTAAAGTGTCTTGTCATCCTATCAAATGAGTTTTCACTTCCTTGTTTCATTCGTTATTTTTTCAATCTTCTTTGAAAATCATCATCCGACAAAAAAATTGGTCTGATGATTTTCCAGTCAGATTTGATTGACTGCCACCTCTGCATGAGATTTTTTGTAATCTCATTGCTTTCACACGTACTTTCATGAGATATTTTTCACTTTCAAAAAATTATTTTGACAACTGAGATTTGTTTTTTTTCTTAAACTTGATGTGCTTGTATTAAAAGGGATGATGTTATTTATAGAACCCAAGAGCCAAAAACCAACAATCAAACTTGAAAAACAAATAAAGAAGGTAGTTGAATAGTTAGTGGTTCATTGAATATAGCTTAAGTATTAATCAAAATTAAATGCTTTTGGCAAAGAAATAGTTGGCTAGCAAAAGTATTGAATGAAAACTAACACAAATATATATATATATATCTCCACTTTTGATATGAGCCCACATTATTATTCTTATATTTACCTTTTCCATTCTCAAACGGCTACACAATTACCGTTGCTTTCAAGTTACAAAAGATCAAAATTTATTTTTTGGTGTCTTCTTCAAAATTTCAAGCATGACAATAGGTAATCATTACAATGAAGCAATGCAACACTATTTTCATGCCATTATATCAACTTACTAATTCTTGAGCCAGATTATATTGTTCTAAATTTATTTTGTATGACGATCTTTTATTTCTTATAAAGTTTGACTTTAGATCCCTAATTTTGTTAAGATGGTCCCGGTTAACGGTTAGGCTTTGTAAAGTTACGAGCATTCCATTAAATTTGACATCATTTAACTTTACTTCACGGTGAATAAAGAACAATGCTTTGTGGTAGTAAAACATTAATAAAAGGAAAAAAAACAATTGTGTTTTTTTCCCAATTTAAGATGAATTTTTTTTAGGCCAAAACTCCAAGGCACTTAGCTATAAAATAAAATAGGTCTCATTTATTCTCAAGGCATTATCCTTCATTCCATGTTATTCCGAGTCAAAGATACAAGAAATTACAAATTAATTCTTGTAAACTTATTACGTAATTTTATGAGAATAGGTCACAAGTTAAACTGCAGAAATGTAAGATAAAACTGCATACATAACATGCAATGTGATTGCATTCACGTATTCAAGTTCCAAAAACAACTTCTTGCAGTAATTTAAGGCAAATCAACGTATATATGATCCTATATGATTAGACTTTCCTTGAGACCCAGAGTAGCCATTTTTTTCCTTTTTCGGTTACACAATTTCATGAATAAGAATTAGTTTGTAATTTATCAAGTTATCTAAGATAAATGAGATGTCGTATTTCCTCCTGAAGATTACACTATAAGAGCTCATTTGGTAGAGATCTTAAATAAAATAGCTATGGTATTATATGTGGTATTATTTTATACCATGTTTGATTGATATTTTGGGGCATATATAACTAATATCGGAATTATTTAATACATCAAAGATTGTATTATCTTATACCACCACCACTATGGGATAACTTATCAATAGATAGCTTATACACAGAGAATGAATTAAAATCTAAAATGACAAAACTAACTTTGTTTTATTCCAAAAAACTATAAAGGTCAAGCATCCAAGGATATAATTGTAACAAATTATTTTTTAATTTTAAAAATAAATAAATATTCAAATGGTATATTTTGTATTCTGATATGATATTAATGGGCATCACTCCATCAAGGCCTTTCTCTCGTAGCCAAGAAAAGGAGCCTCAAGCCTTGCAAGCGATATTTATGTAAAGATGAGCATTGGAGGCGCGTGAAGAGCAAGTTGCAAGAGTGTACAATATATGGGCGATTGCTTGGGAGGGGGATGAAGATGAAGGCATAAAATTGGAAGCTACAATCAAGTGGTTAGAATTGCAATTGGGCGTGTGAAATCCAATTTGAGATATTTTTACAAAAGGCCACTTTTGGACCTTAGAAAAAAGACTTGGTTGTTACCCAATAATTTGCTTATAGATGCTTATAGAGGTTTGACTTCCAAAAAACAAACCCAATACTTTGCTCATAGAGGCTTGACTTCCCAAAAACAAAGCAACCTAAGCATGCTCCCAACAGTCCTATTTATTGAGTTTGTTTTTACTAGTGGATAGGAGACTGGAATAGAAATTTGAAAAAAATTGGAGTTGGTTCGAAGGTGATTGAAAATTTAAAGTTTTTTGGTGTTCTTGAAGATCTTCAAATCTTCATAAAAAAAAAGACCCCAAAAGGTATTTTTGATCCAAATTAATTTGTGGTACAAGTCAAAAGATGTTTGTTGAGCTACAAGGGAAAAAATACTAGGTTGGGTGGATCCCTCAAAGAGACAGAGGACGAAAATTGAATAAAAAGGGGAAAAAGAAATTTCGGTCCGCCTGCCACGTCAGGCCCACTCGCAGCCTGCTGGCTCGTGTGTCTCAGATTCAGAGAGGCCAATCTTCAGCCTTTTCACGCCTTAACCAGCGGTATAGCGCCTTAGACGCTCCAATTTCGTTTGCAACCCAAAAAAGATTATTCTTCAAGATTTGTCTCTTTTCTCATTTCATTTATTTGATTCTTCTAACTAATTAACAACTAGTAATCGATCCTATTTGCTTGTTAATTAGTTCTTGAGTCCAAATTTTATTTTGTATCAATTTTCAAGCTTTTCTCATTTTATTTCGTTGAAAGTTCTTGACTCCGTCTATTATAATTTGAGTCGTATGTCCTTCTAATCAACAAGAATCTATTCTTCCACAACGCTTAGTAACCGTGTGAGTTTAATTGGATTAGAGGTTAGTCACCAACTTTGGAAGAACACAAGAGTGAGGTAAGACTTGAGTGCGAACACAAGAGTGAGGCGAGAAACTTTTACTTCTAACGTGTTTGTTGAGTTTTGTAGGTACCATGGGTAATTTTAGAGGACAATCTCATGATGGAGAGGACTCAATTTCTCTCTTACTTGGGGAGTTTGAAAAGATGGCAACGGAGATGAGTGCAATGAGGGAGGATGTGGGAAGTGTTAATGTTAGGTTGGGCGAATGCGGGGAAAACTAGTAGGTTGGACACTCCTCAATTAAATGGTGGGGATGAGATTGTTGGAGATGACGTGAGTAGGAACCCCAACACCTCACCAACCATACCCCGGGACAAATGCATGTGTTATGCTATCCCCAAACTAACCCTAATCATTCTTCATTTATTCCACCCTCTACTAATCTAAATGTTGACACAATGGGATATGTGAGGCGAACCAACCCCCTTACCCAACCCCAATTATACCAACACCATCAAGAGGAACTTCAACCACAATGACTCCGAGAGTCACTCCACTAAATATTTCCCACACAAACCCATATGCACCAACATTATAAAACTTTACCCTGAAATTATTTCCAACCCAATACTACAATCCCCCTTTTGAAAAAGAAGTTGAGGCGTATGAGCGGGAGAGATGGTGGGAGGAGCCACGATATGGAGGGAGACATGGGTATGATGCCCAAAGGGAACGAGGGAGATGAGGAGTTTTTAGTAGACCCTCTGAGGAGATAAGTAGATGGCAAGGTCATGATGACCGTGCTAGATGGAAAGGTCATAATGACCGGGCGAGATTGCAAGGTCATGATAACCGGGAGAGATGGCAAAGTCATGAAGATAGAGGAGATCAGTACCACAATTTGCATACTATCAAGGTAGAACTTCTCAAGTTTAAATGTGGGAGTGATCCTGAAGAGTTCTTAGAATAAAAGTTGCAAAGCGAGAGGATTTTCCTTACTAACAATATCTCAGATGCGTTGAAAGCAAAGTATGCCCTCACTCAATTTGAGGGGTATAGATCCACTTGGTGGGAATCTAAGAAACGTGAGAGATCTCAATGACATATATTTGATGTGCCAACTTGGCAAGAGTTGATTGAACTTATGGAAGCAAGGTATGTAACAACCGACTATTATCAAGGTGTTATCAAAAGGGTGTATATGTTGATACAATGTAGTAAGAGTGTGGAAGAATACTTCGATGAGTCTGAGAACTTGAGGTTGAAATCCAAGATCGAAGAGCACTTGAACTACACGGTGATCCGATTTGTGACCAATTTGAACCATGATATCTTCAAACCCATGAGCTTCAGTCTAATACCCCACTTGAGGAAGTATTTCATGATGCAACTAAGGTTGAAGCATACTTGAAAGTGGAGAAATCCTACAAGGTTAAGAATATGTCATCTTCATCATTGAAGAAGAGCAAAGATAAATGGGAAAAGCCCAAAGTCACTATTCCAACTCCTCAAGCCAAGTTCGACTACAAAGTCAAGGGTGAAGACAAGGCTAAAGGAGGTAACAATGCTAAATCTAATTTTCCTCATCCTTCTACCATTTAATGTTTCAAATGATAAGGTAGAGGCCACATTACAAGTGAATGTCCTAATAAGAGGTCAATTGTGTCCATGTTTGATGGTTATCGAACTGATAAAGAGGAGAAGAGTGGTGAAGAGGATAGTGATGGTGAACCGATAGGTAATCATAAGGGAGAATTTGTAGAGGATGATGATGAGCGGCAACTAGAGAAGAATATCAATTTGGCTTGTGTGTTGCAAAGGATCACAGGTGCAATGAATAGAGAAGAACTGGATCAAAGGGAAATCCTCTTCCATACTCGATGCAAAATCATAAATAAGGTATGCTCCTTGATCATTGATGGTGGGAGTTGCACAAATGTGGTGAGCACAACATTGGTTGACCATATGAAGTTCCCCACAAGGAAACATCCTAGCCCCTACAAGTTTCAATGGTTCAATGATTGTGGAGAAGTGATGGTCACCAAGTGGGTTGTAGTGAAGTTTAGCATTGACAAATACCAAGATGAAGTCTTATGTGACGTGGTGTCAATGCAATCATGTCATATGTTTCTTAGGACACCATGACAATGCGATAGAGATACTTAACATAGTGGAAGATTTAACAAGTATTTCTTTGTCTTTAGGGGTAGAAAGCATACTCTTACCCCCATTGATATCCTATCAAATGAGTGAGGACTATAGAATCATGAAGGAGCTCCGGGAGAGAGTTCAAATGGAGGAGGTTGAAAATGAGTCTTTACTTAGCCAAGAAACAAGATGTAACCAAAGGGAAAGCCAAGATGTGTTCACTTGCCAAACCAAACAATTGCTTGCAAGGTGTTGATGAGGGGAATTTCATGGTGTGCCTTGTTAACAATGATCTATTATTGCATATTAACCAAGATACTAGCACTTTACCTAGTATTGTATCTTATTTTTTTTGCAGGAATATAATGAGCTATTTCTGGAGGAGATGCCCAAAGGATTGCCTCAATTGAGGGTATTGAACATCAAATTGATTTTTTATTGGGATCCCAAATTCCCAACAAACCAACATATAGGAGCAAACAGGAGGAAACTAAGGAGTTTCAAAGACAAGTTAAAGAACTCTTTGAGAACGGACTAGTCCAAGAGAGTCTTAGCCCATGTGTCATTTCGGTGATTCTTATTCTAAAGAAAGCTGACACTTGGAGAATATGCATTGATTGTAGAGCCGTCAATAAATAATGGTAAAATATCGACATCATATCCCTATACTTGATGACATGTTGTATGAGCTATGTGACTCGAGTGTGTCTTCGAAGGTTGCTCTTAGAAGTGGTTATCACTAAATTCATATGAATCCGGGTGATGAGTGAAAAACGGCCTTCAAAACTAAGTTTGTCCTCTATGAATGGATTGTTATGCCATTAAACCTAATCAGTGTACCTAGCACCTTCATGAAATTGATGAACCATGTTTTGAAACTTTTTATCAATAAATTTGTGGTTGTCTATTTTGATAATATTCTTGTGTATAGCAAAACAATTGAGGAGCATGTAGGCCATTTGAGGCAAGTGTTTGAAGTCTTGTTGTATGAGCGGTTGTTTGCTAATCTCAAGAAGTGTTCCTACGGGGGTTGAGTGTATTCTTGAATTTTGTTGTGAGTGCAAATAATGTGGAGGTTGATGAAGAAAATATGGAGTCCATTAGAACTTGGACAACACCTTAAAATGCAATTGATGTGAGGAGTTTTCATGGGTTGGCAAGTTTCTATAGACGATTTGTTAAGAAATTTAATACTATTGCATCTTTCTTAGCCGAATTGATTAAAACTAAAAAGAGAGGTTCCTTCTATTTGGGAAGATAAGCAAGAGAAGGCTTTTCAAGAATTGAAGTCCATGTTGAGTTCGTCACCATTGTTGCAATTGCCCAATTTTGAGAAGACATTTGAGGTTGAGTGTGATGCTTCCGAGGTTAGCATATGTAGAGGTTGATGCAAGAGGGTAAACCACTGGCTTACTTTAGTGAAAAGCTAAAGAGAGCTTCTTTAAACTACTCTACTTATAACAAGGAGTTGTATGCACTTGTGAGGGTGTTGACCCATTGGAAATATTATTTATGGCACAAAGAATTTGTGATTCGTTCGGATCATGAGTCCTTGAAACATTTGAAGAGTCAATCCAAACTCAACAAGAGACATGCAAAATAGGTGAAACTTATTGAAGCCTTTCCTTATGTGATCCATTACAAGAAGGGTAAGCAAAATGTGGTGGCATATGTTTTTTCTTGAAGATATGTTTTGCTAAACACTATGGCTTCTAGAATGATGGGATTTGAAAGCCGTAATGAATTCTATTCTCTAGATCCCGACTTCAAAGGGATTGACTCAAGGGAAGAAAGTTGACTGGTTCCAACTTGTTGATGAGTTCTTGTTCAAATATGGTAGAGTGCGTGTTCCTATGATTCCATGAAGAGAGCTATTTGTGAAAGAAGCTCATAGTGGTGTAATGATGGGACACTTTGGAGTGTCTAAAACACTTGACATCTCAATGAACAATTCTATTGGCCTAAAATGAAACATGACGTGGAGAAGATTTGTGGATAATGCTTAGAGTGCAAGCAAGCAAAATCAAAGACTCATCCTCAAGGTATGTACACTCCCCTTCCCACTCTCATTGGTCCTTGAATTAGCATTTCTATAGATTTTGTGTTGAGTCTTACAAGAACCAAAAGGGGACATGATAGCAACTTTGTTGTGGTAGATAGGTTCTAAAAAATTTCTCATTTTATACCATGTCAGAAATGTGATGATGCACCTTATGTAGATTCTTTGTTTGTAAATCACGTGCTTAAATTTCATGGAGTACCTCACACTATTGTTAGTGATAGAGACTCCAAGTTTCTTAATCATTTTTGGAAGAGTATGGGGTACACTTGATACCAAGCTCATGTTCTCTACTTGTCACTCTCAAACGGATGGGCAAACTGAAGTAGTAAATAGAACTATTGTGAGCATGATTAGGTGTATGATTAGAGGAAAACCCACTTCTTGGGAGGACCGTTTGTCTTTGGCTGAATTTGCTTATAATCAGTCTCTCCATTCCTCTATTAGCATGACTCAATTTGAAGTGTGTTATGATTTTAATCCTTTGGTACCTTTAACCTTAACCCCCTTGTCTAGTGATGTTGTTCCTCTATTAGCATGACTCAATTTGAAGTGTGTTATGATTTTAATCCTTTGGTACCTTTAACCTTAACCCCCTTGTCTAGTGATGTTGTTGTGAGTATAGATGCAAGTCAAAGGGCGGAAGAAATTATGAAGGTTCATGCCAAAGTAAAGGAAATCATAGAGAAGATCAATACCAATGTGGTGAAAAGACAAAATTATGAAAGGAAAAAAATAGACATTTAACCTGATGATTGGGTTTGGGCACACTTCCGGAAGGAAAGATTTCCTCAATTGAGGAAGGGAAAGTTGAACCCAAGAGGCGATGGCCCTTTCAAAGTCCTTGAGAAGATCAATGACAATGCATACAAGATTGACTTACCAAGTGAGTATAAAGTCTATAATGTTTTTAATGTAAGTGATATATCTTCTTGTGTTGTAGGTGAGCCTTTAGATTCGATGACGAATCTTCTCCAAGAAGGAGAGGATGATATGATATCTATGGGCACCACTCCATCAAGGCCTTTCACTCGTAGCTAAGCAAATGAGCTACAAGCATTGCAAACGATGTTTATACAAAGAGGAGCATTGGGGGCGCTTGAAGATCAAGTTACAAAAGTGTACAACGTATGGGCGATTTCTTAGGAGGGTGATGAAGATAAAGACATAAGATTGGAAGCTACAAAAAGTGGCTAGAATTACAATTGGGCGTGTGAGACCCAATTTGAACAATTTTCGCAAAAGGTCACTTTTAGGCGTTAGTTGTAATAGGCAAGACTATATATAGTTGTCTTAATGTTATTTTCATCCCTTAGCTTGAACATTGATGATAAACTCACATGAGTGATAGTTTGCTTAGCTTAGTACTTAGATCTAAGAGTATGATTTCTTAGTGGTTGACAAATTATTTCCATTGATTTCATAGCTCACTTGTGAATTCGTTTGAGTCTTCTATTTGAATTCAAAGAGTATAGGTTCTTTTAGTAGGAATTAATTGGGAGGATTTGGCATCTAATCAAAATTTATCCATAATTTCTTTACTAATTGGGTCTTGCTTTTATTTTTAATTTCTTGCATTTTAATTGCACATTTGATTTCCTAGAGTTTTCATTTAGGAATCCTATCATATTCAATTTTAGTGCAATCACTACAATTTACAAGAAAGTGGAGATACGACGATATTTATTTAATGACATTTGAAATAAATGTAAAAAAAATAATTTCTCGATATTTATGAACAAATGTCATAAACATAACAACATTTGGTGCAAAATGTCGTAAAAACAACGACATTTGATGCATAATGTCGTAAAAAAGGTTTTGGCGCAAAATATCATAAAATAATGACATTTGATGCAAAATGTCATTAAAACAACGACATTCGTTTCAAATGTAAAAAAATTGTTGACATTTGAAACAAATATCATATTATTAATCGCTAATTTCCGACATTTACGCCTAATATTTAAAATCTAAATCTTTTTAAATTATTTCATCACTCTTTCATTTAATCTAGAAAATAATTACTAAATGAATAAATATTAGTAATTATATAATATATAACATATGAGTTTGAAACAAAAGATGTGGTTAAAATTATTTGTTTAAGTTAGTTAAAATGAAGTAAATTATACAATTAAATAATAGAACTATTGAATATTTGACTCTTGACAACAAAACTAACATTAATTTTAATAATTTATTAAATCATAAATTAATTAACATTAATAATTAAGAATTTAGTATAAAACTAACAATATCATAATTAATATTGAAAAATTATTACATAAAAACTAACAATGTCATATATCATTTTTTTTTTGCATGAAAATAATTAATTGTTCAATTCTAGCCCTCACTTCATTTATAGTATTTGTATGTAAAAAGTAAGAAAGTAAAAAAGAAAATATAGAGATATAAAAGAAGAATGGCAACTGGCCAGCCGCCACGCCCATCACCCTCTTCCCGTTTTCGTCCTTCTGAAATTTGATGTTTCTACCGATTGGTCCGACTATGAAGTCTTTCGATCTCTCTTTCTCTGCTACTTATTTTGTTGATAATCATGCAATTAAGTTTATTAGTTTAATTATATGTAACTTGCAGAATAGGTAGTTTCTTGAGTCATATGGAGTGCTCGTGGAAGGTAAAACTTGTGTCTTTCTGTAATCAATATGGAAGTTTATTTTGTTTGATTTTCCGTCATTGTCGAAATCTAATGAATGTTTTCAGGTAACAGAAGGAGTGGAAGAAATAGTTGAAGAAGTCAAGAAATCGCTTGTTCGAGAATTAGTTGGAATTTACTTCAAGTTTGCCTCATAGTTTAATTCTAGCATTGTCTAATTGTAAAGATGTGCAACTGTTGATCATTTTATTCTTGGAATTAGTTATAGGAATTTTTGTTGGAAATTTGCCTTTGGTGGGAGGTTGCGTCCATCCATGTTTAATGACTTAAACACTATGGTTCCGCATGTGGGAGGTTTTGTCTCTTCACACGTGCATAATCTACTAAGTGAGTAGATGACCGTAGGGCCAATGATCGTCAAATTTCGTTAAGAAATGAAAGAGATATTGGTCCACGAAGTAAGGTGTTTGAGACGTGAAAATATGGTGTGAGACAAATCTACCCCATCGGTGGAAAAATGAAGAATTGTTCTCTTTATAAGCCTAAAAATGGATAAGAGTTTGGGACCCCAGGGGATAACTCATGTGTTTGAAAGAGGGAGGACCTAGGTGTGCTTGAGTTCGAGGCTAAGCCCACACGCGCGCCGCCACCGCCCGTCCGTCTGGTGTGGGTCGAAAGCTTTGGATTTCTGGGCTGCTTCTGATATTATCTTTTTGGACCATAAACTGTGGCATTGAACTTCTGAAATCGTGTTCGTTTTCTTCGTCAGAATCAACTTATTTGTTTTGCAGTGTTGATTAGTTGTTGTTTTATCTTGAGAGACTATTGCCCGCAAACGTAAAAGCATATATACGGGGCAATCTTATCTTAAAGACAGAGAACCATCTCTCGACTCAGCCACAATTGTAACAATCCAGATTTAGTATCTTTTGATTTTAGGTTATCAAGATTCAAGACTCAACCAGCTTGCGGCAATTATAATATTGACTTGTTTATTTATCCTTTCGAACACTTGTAATATTTATTTACTTCCCATACTGCAATTATATCCAACAATCTTTTGTTTTCATATTTTTTTTTAGTAATTTGTATGGTGTATGACATTTCCAAGTATATAATTTGAACTTTGATGATAATTCTTTCCTGTACGTACGACGAAATAGTATTTAAGTTTCTACATATATAATGAATGTCCTCTCAATAAAAAATACAAACATCAATTAGTATTTTAATTATGCCATTAATAGGATGTGTTATATGAGTGTCACTAATCACTCAAATTTCCCACGACACTTCTAAATGTATCACTATTTATTTACCGACTTTATATTAAATGTCAGAAAATTTAATGTCACATTTCAAAAATGTCGTAAATAAATATCCTAAATTATTTATCGACATTAATATAAATGTCAGTAAAATTTACGACATTTGTACTAAATGTCAAATAAATGTCGCTAAGTGCTTTTGCGACACTTATGACACCTAATATTGTAGTGAATGAACCAAACATCCAACAAAAAATAAT